>CM052899.1:114316767-114438112 GCA_028534135.1 Potos flavus
GTAGAAATGTAAATTGGTGCAACCGCTGTGGAAAACAGTATGGCAGTTCCTCAAAAAATTAAAAATAGAATTACCATGTGATAGTAATTCTACTACTGGGTATTTACCCAAAGAAAATGAAAACAGTAATTCAAAAAGATAATATACACCCCTATGTTTATTGCAGCATTATATACAATAGCTAAGATATGGAAGCAATCCAAGTATCCATCCATAGAATAATGGATAAAGAAGATGTGATATATTTATACACACGCACACACACAAACACCAGAATATTACTCAGCCATAAAAAAAGAATGAAATTTGGCCATTTGTGACAACATGGATGGACCTAGAGGGTACAGTGCTAAGTAAAACAAATCAGAGAAAGAAAAATATATGATTTCATTCACAATTGGAATTTAATAAACAAAACAAATGAACAGCAAACAAAGTGACAAACAAAAGAACAGACTCTTAAATACGGAGAACAAATTGGTAGTTGCCAGAAGAGATGTGGGGGGGTAGGGAATAGGTGAAATAGATAAAGGGGATTAAGAGTACATTTACCATGATGAGCACTGAGTAATGTATAGAATTATTGTCATTGTACACTTGAAACTAACATAGCACTGTATGTTAATTATACTTCAATTTAAAAAACAGTTTTTAAAAAAATGGTAACCATTTCTTTTGTATTCCTTATTCCATTTCCACAAGTCCACAGTTGGCATAATGTTCTCAGAACATTCGCTAGGTCACATCATCTTTTCTTCTTCTTTTTTTCTTTTTTAAAGGAGTTTCTTTTTTTTGAGATTTCATTTATTTATTTGACAGAGAAAGAGAGAACAAGCACAGCAGGGGAGAGTGGCAGAGGGAGAGGGAGAAGCAGGCTCCCCGCTGAGCAGGGGCCCGATGTGGGGCTCAATCCCAGGACCCTGGGATCATGACCTGAACTGAAGGCAGACACTTAACTTACTGAGCTACCCAGGCACTCCATCTTTTCTCCTTATGAAAAAAAAAAAAAAAAAAAAAAAAGAACATTCAGTTTTTCTCTTTTCATAAGCATATATTTTATCATCTCCAGACCTGTATCTCAGATATTGAGAGCTAATAGAATATAATGATTAATACTTCAAAGTCTAGGTCAAACCCTTGCTGTCACTTACTGTGTGACTATGGAAGAGTAACCTACTTTCTCTAATATTCAGTTTTCTCATCTATTAAATTATGTTACAATACCTAACACTTACTGAGCACTTATAACAGGATACACCCTATACACAACTTAAGCCCCTTATCTCATGTAGTCCTTAATGATTATGCATAGTAACACTGTTTTATATTCATAATAGGGATTAAGAAAGTGGGTCCTATTGTGCACAACCAACAAGTGATAGAGCCAAGATTTGAACCCCAGAATTCCGACCTTTGAACCTGGCTCTTAGCCACTGCACCAAATTAATTGCCTATTTCATGATGACATTATAGAAGTAATGTATGAAAAGCTGCTCAGTATCCAGCACACACACATAAATCCTAATAAGGGGAGCTATTACAAAGTTCACAATACTTTATCAAGTCTGAACCCTTTACTTGTCATGACCCAAAGGATTTGGGCAAAGTGACAAAGGATTATTGGCAAAGTGATTCCTTTTAAATAAGACCTCAAAACTGTGGCACTTATTTTGTTCAATACTATAAGTTAATTAGTAATATTTGGTGAAAACAAAAGTCTAACGGCCCTCATTCTTTCTCTCCTACTTAGTGCTGAGTCTTTTAACAGGCTCGCCTGCTTCCCAGTTTCTGGGTCCTATTCCCAAATCTCTCACACAGATTCCATAATCTTTTTCTTAATTTATTTAAACTCAATTTAGTTAACATATACTCTATTATTAGTTTCAGGGGTAGAATCCAGTGATTCATCAGTTGCATATAACATTCAATGCTCATTACATCACGTGCTCTCCTTAGTGCCCATCACCCAGTTACCCCATCCCTCCACCCACCTCCCATCCAGCAACCCTCAGTTTGTTTCCTAGAGTTAAGAGTCTCTTATTTTGTCTCCCTCTCTGTTTTCATCTTACATAATGATCTTTCTAAAATGCCCACCTAATCATACTGCTACTTTCATTCAAACTTTCCAGTGGCTCTTTAATCTGGCTTAGAACTTCTCAAACTATCTCACCTCACCTTGGGCCACTATCCTTTGAGAACCCTTGAGACCCTGGAGCACAACCTGTGCTGGGAAGATGACAGAAAACCAGGGCCAGAGATGTCATTGGAATCGAGTTGCTAGAAGTGAATACACAGGACATTCTGTGTACTTTAATGACTTTCCTAGCTTCCTATACTGACTTTGTGATGAAATGTCCTCTATTCAGTTCTTCTCAATAATTGCAAAAAGTTGGCAACTTGCACTAGTTTTTCACCACAGTAATTGGTGCTTAAATCTTTTAAATGGCAACTCTAGCCAAAAATCATTTTTCCACAAATAAAGATCTATATATGTTCTTTACTGTAGGCTTGACTGACAGAAGACAAAAAGGGGGAACTTGGAATTAAACTATGTATTTTTTATATGTAGGAAAAGACTGTTCTTAGACCAAAGCCCCAAATCATGAACAAGCAACCATCATTAATTAATGATAACAGATCGTATACATGCTCGGAAAATCAACCAGTCGGTAATAGCCTCACTCTAGTAATTATGCTTCTGAAAGTTACTAAATCAATGATAACCCAAGCTTTGCAAAGTCAACCAGTGACAAACCCTTGCTTCTGGATAACAGCCAGTCTGCCTCATTCCAGTGACCACACTAGCACATCTGCGAGTCCACCAATGCATAAAAGCCAGGCTTCCCATAACATTGAATAATACTGTGCTTTATAAGTACAGATCTTCCTTGTAAGGAGGGAGTTTATATTTTTTATGTCAGATATTGAATTCAGTTTATTGTTGTTCACAAGTCTGCTGCACTTTAAACAGTTTGGCCCCTATTTACAGTTAGTTATGTGTTCCAACTGTTGAATGGCAAATACACTATCATGGCTGTGACATTATCAAATTCAATTTTTTGATTCTTGCTGTGATTGCTCTTTGAGTATATCTGAATTCCAAAATGCTGAAACATAAGTATAAATTTTGTGATAAGTTTTCTGAACAGTGAATATTTATTAAATGAGGAAAAAGTCCTATGGAAACTCTCTGTACAGTTCCCTATTGTGGATTTAATATAAAAACGGTGAAAAGTCTGATATTAACTAGTATATAATAATAACTAAACAACCTATGCCAAAATTATGAAACACTCAAACGAGGAAAATAAAATAATCACAATAGAAGTTGTAATGGCTTTCCACACTGGATATCATCACTAGTCTTCAGTTCAAATGACTGGATGTCCTGCTACAGAAAGAATATCCCAATGGAAAAAAGTCTCTTCAACAAATGGTGTTGGAAAAACCAGATAGCAACATGCAAAAGAATGAAACTGGACCACTTTCTTACATCATACACAAAATTAAATTCAAAATGGATGAAAGACCTAAATGTGAGACAGGAAACCATTAAAATCCTAGAGGAGAACATGAGCAACAACCTCTTTGACATCAGTCACAACAACTTCTTACTAGATACATCTCCAGAGGCAACGGAAACTTTCAAAAGCAAAAATGAACTATTGAGACTTCATCAAAATAAAAAGCACAGCAAAGGAAACAGTCAACAAAACTAAAAGGCAACCTCTGGAATGGGAAAAGACATTTGCAAATGACGTATCTGAAAAAGGGTTAGTATTCAAAATCTATAAAGAACTTATCAAACTCAACACCCCAAAAACAAATAATCCAGTCAAGAAATGGGCTGAAGACATGAAAAGACATTTCTCCAAAGAAGACATACAGATGGCCAAAAGACACATGAAAAAATGCTCCACATCATTTGGCGTCACGGAAATACAAATCAAAACCACAGTGAGATACCACCTCACACCAGTCAGATTGGCTAAAATCAACAAGTCAGGAAATGACAGATGTTGGTGAAGATGCAGAGAAAGGGGAACCCTCTTACACTATTGGTGGGAATGCAAACTGGTACAGCCACTCTCGAAAACAGTATGGAGGTTCCTCAAAAAGTTAAAAATAGAACTACCTTATGTAGTTTTCAGCAATTACTGAAAGAATTGCCTATCAGCAATTGCTCTACTAGGTACTTATCCAAAGGATACAAAAATACTTATTCAAAGGGGCACATGCACCCTGATGTTTACAGAAGCATTATCAACAATAGTAATATTATGTAAAAAGCCCAAATGTCTATTGATTAATGAATGGAGATATATATATATATATATATATATATATATATATATATATATATCACTCGACCATCAAAAAGGATGAAATCTTGCCATTTGCAGTGACATGGATGGAACTGGAGAGAATTATGCTAAGTGAAACAAGTCAATTAGAGAAAAACAGATACCATATGATTTCAGTCATATGTGGAATTTAAAAAACAGAACAGGGGCACTTGGGTGGCTCCGTTGGTTAAGCATCTGCCTTAGGCTCAGATCATGATCCCAGGGTCCTGGGTTTGAACCCCACATCGGTGAGCAGGGAGCCTGCTTCTCCCTCTCCCTCTGCTCCCTCCTGCTTGTGCTTGCTCTCTCTCTCTCTGTCAAATAAACAAAGTCTTTAAAAAAATAAAAATAAACAGAACAGATGAATATAGGGGAAAGGAAAAAAAGAGGGGAGGCAAACTGTAACAGACCCTTAACTATAGAGAACAAACTAAGGGTTGCTGGAGGGGAAGTGGGTGGGGGGATAGGCTAAATGGGTGATGGGTATTAAGGAGGCACTTGTGATGAGCACTGGGTATTACATGTAAGCGATGAATCACTAAATTCTACTCCTGAAACTAGTATTACATTGTATGTTAACTAACTCAAATTTAAATTAAAACTTGAAATATTAAAAAAAGAGAATGTGCTGCTACCAGAAGTATTTTCTGATCCCAAAATAATAAGCAAATTATTAAGATAAAATCTACTGCAGTAATAAAAAATGTAATAATTACATGTACTGTTAGAGAGGTTATCAAAGATATAAAGCCTTTTTTATAATAACTACAGATGCAAATAATCGTAATATGGAAAACATGTTCCTTTTGCTTGTATAATACTTATCTCATGAAAAAGTATTACTTATAAAGCTATTGTTAGTAAAATCTCCCCCAGATGAGACTTCAAAGGGGCTCTACTATAGAGGTCAGACTTAATGAGAAAAATTACACTGCTTTTGGTGGTAATATAAGTACAAATTTGGGTGGATATGTGCATGAAAATGCAGACAGTGTTTATTCAAAGTTGAAGCAAACATAAAGAGAAGGTGTTGGCTCTCCTTTTGTATTCTACATAATGTAGCTCAAACAGCATCTAAGGTCCTTTCTACTGACATTGAAATCATTGCTATGAAATTGTCCTCCAATTTCAGCATTTATGCTTTTCAAACTGAGCAGTTAAAAGATTTTTGTCAGAACTATAAGAAAGAAAAATTAATCCCACATACAACTGCACCAAAAAGAATAAAATACCAAGGAATAAATTTAACCAAGGAGATGAAAGACCTGTGCTTAGAAGACTATACTACATTAATGAAAGAAATTGAAGAAGACACAAATAAATGAAAAGATATTCTGTTCTCATGGATTGGAAGAATTAATACTGTTAAAATATCCATCCTGCCCAAAGCAATCTACAAATTCAATGTCGTGTCTACCAGAATTCTAATGGATGTTTCACAGAAATGGAACAAGCAATCCTAAAATTTGTATGGAACAAAAAAGACCTCAAATAGCCAAGCAATCTTTTTTTTTTTTTTTTTTCTTCAGTGTTCCAAGATTCATTGTTCATGCACCACACCCAGTGCTCCTTGCAATACGTGCCCTCCTCAATCTTGAGAAAGAACTAAGCTGGAGGCATCAACCTTCCTAATTGCATGCTATGTTACAAAACTAAGTGATCAAAATAGTATGAAAAAAAAAAACCAGTATGATGTTGCCATTAATACAAACACTTAGATCAATGGAACAGAATAGAGAGCCCAAAAATAAACTCATGGTTATATAGTCAGTTAATTTATGAGAAAAGAACCAAAAATACACAGTGGGAAAAGGGCAGTCTCTTCAATAAATAGCATTGGGGAAATTGGACAGCAACATATAAAAAAATGAAGCTGGACCACTAATCTTAAATCATACACCAAAATTAACTCAAAATGGATTAAAGACTTGAATGTAAGACCTGAAACCATAATACTCCTAGAAGAAAGCGTAAGCAGTAAGCTCCTTGATATAGATCTTGGCAAGAACTTTTGGATCTCACACTAAAAATAAAAGCAAAAATAAATAAATAGGACCACATCAAACTAAAAAGCTTTTACACAGCGAACTATCAACAAAATGAAAGGAAACCTACTGAATGGGAGAAACTATTTGCAAATCATATGTCTTATAAGGGGTTAATATCCAAGATATATAAAGAACGCAGTTTACTCAATAGCAAATAGATGATAATAGATAGATAGATAGATAGATAGATAATTAAGAAATGAACAGAAGATCTGAATAGATTTTTTTTTCAGAAAAGACATATGGATGGCCAACAAGTACATGAAAGGATGCTCAACATCATTAATCACCAGGGAAATATAAATAAAAACCACAGTGAGATATCACCTAACACCTATCAGAATGGCTAGTATCAAAAAGATAAGAAATAGAAAGTATTTTTGAGGATGTGGAGAAAAGGAACCCTCTTGCACTGTTGGTAGGAATGTAAGTTAGTAAAGCCACTGTGGAAAACAGTATGGAGGTTCCTCAAAAAATTAAAATAGACTACCATATGATCCAGCAATTCTACTTCTGTGTAGTTAGCTGAAGAAAACAAAAACACTAACTCAAAAAGATGTATGCACTCCCATGTTCATTGTAGCATCACTTAGTTAATATATGAAAACAACCTAAATGTCCTAATATAGTAATCCTGGTAATTGATGGATTAATGGGTAAAGAAATTATGGTATGTATATATAATGGAATATTATGCAACTATAAAAAAGGAAAGAAATCTTGCCATTTGTGACAGCATGAATGGACTTTGAGGGCATTTTAAGAGAAATAAGCCAGACAGAGAAAGACAAATAACATATTATCTTACTTATGTGTGGCATCAAAAAAAAAACAAAAACAAAAATAAACAAACATACAAAACTAAACTCATAAATGCAGAAAGGAGATTAGTGGTTGTCAGAGGCAGGAGCCAGGGGGCAGGAGGGGCATAAGCAAAATGAGTGAAGGAGATCAAAAAGTACAAAGTTATGGTAATAAAATACATAGGAAATGAGGATGTAATGTATAGCATAGTGACTATAGTTAATATTGCATATTTGAAAGTTGCTAAGAGAGTAGATCTTAGAAGTTCTCATTTTTAAAAATATGTAGTGATAGCCATTGCTGATGGTTGTATTAGTAAAAAACCAGAAACAACCTAAATGCCCATCAGTAGAGGACTAGATGAATGAAGAATGACATATTTATATGATTAAATAACTATATAGCACTTAAAAGGAATGAACTCGAACTTTGCATATCAACATGGATAGATCAAAAATAAATAGTTAGAAAAAAAGACAACCATAGTCACTGATTATGTTTTTGGTCCTTATAGTTTTACCTTATCCAAAATGTTGTATGAACGAAATCATACAATATGTAGTCTCTTTTCCAGCTTCTTTCACTTAGCTTAATACATTTGAGATTTATCCATATTGTTGTAGATAGCAGTAGTTCCTTTCCATTGTTCAAATATTTTGCTAAATTTTTTATTGGGCTGTTATGTATGTAACACTGCTTTAAAAAATAAAGTTCTAGGAAGACTTTTTCAAAAAAATATTTGTGTGATACTGTTGGCATTCAGCAGTCTTCAGGTCCCTTGGATTCAGAATCCATTGGCTCTCTTAAACAATCATTTGAGAAAATCCTCAGTTTATTTGAAGCACCTAAATCATACTTTAATTCCAAAGAAAAGACTCGCAAATTAAAATAATCCATTGAGTGAAGCCTACTTATTTCTTGATTATACTTTTCACTATCTCTTAAGTGATGGGATTACGCAGATAGAAGAGGAAACAGTGTTATTGAAGTTTTCCAACCCTCAAAGAAAATTTTGGAATGTGTTAAAGAATTACAGAAAAATTCATCCTTTTAAGTGTCAAGACTGTTCTTTTTTTTTTTTTTAAAGATTTTTATTTACTTATTTGACAGAGAGAGAGAGATCACAAGTAGGCAGAGAGGCAGACAGAGAGAGAGGGGGAAGCAGGCTCCCTGCTGAGCAGAGAGCCCGATGCGGGGCTCAATCCCAGGACCCTGAGATCATGACCTGAGCCGAAGGCAGAGGCTTTAACCCACTGAGCCACCCAGGCGCCCCAAGTGTCAAGACTGTTCTTAAGAGGGATATTACTTATGAAGAAGAAAGGAAGTTCTGACTTGAAATGGATTATTATTATGGCATTTGTCATTACTATTTTGTTATATGATTTAATCCCTTGAAGGATTTGATTCTTTTACATGGATGTTTCTAAATACTGTTCTGGCATGGGAACAAGTGGAATCATCATGTGCAGTGTTGAAGAAAGGAACAAACATTGACAGCAATGCTTTTGTCACTGGACAGCATTTTTTTTAAAGCCATCGATCAGGAAGACTGGAATAGTGGAAGATGGTATTATATGCTTCAATAAGCTAAATTTGAAAACTGATTTATGCCAGTACATACCAGTTCATAATACTAATATTGAGTGTGTTTTTCCATTAATGAATGTTCAATGGACAAAAAAGGAAAGAATTTTCTACAGACCATTGTGTGGAAATGATCTTATAATGTAAATTAAACATAACCTATAATGAAAAATTTTATAAGTAAATTCTGCAAGATAAATAACTGCTAAGGAGAGCCAAATCATGAGGGAAATATATAATTAAAGAGAGATGTAGTTTAGATATTTTTATGATTATTTCAGATAAACAACAAATATTTTAGTGTAAGTATGGCCAATGCAACATTTTTCTTTTCTCTCAATGTACAATAGCTTAGATAATTAGAAATCACTCAAATTTAACTGGGAATTCTGTATTTTCATTTGCTAAGTCTGGCAACCCTAGATTGGATTCTATAAGCAGATATAAGGCTGGTCTCTAGGTGGTCATTTTGTAATTTTTTTTTCTTTGCAAGAAAGACAATCAGAAATCTGAAGAGAATCGGTGGTCTCACACACTGGCACAAGCATTCCTAAGCCATACGAGGTTGCAGGTAATCTTCAATATCATGTCCTACCACCTCCCAGACCAATTTAGAGGAGAAAAACAAACTAGAACTATACAGTAGAATTAATTAGATAAAGCTGCCACCACTGAACTTCTCTGAATCTGAGTAGCTACAGCAGGGTGTAATAGAGCTCTTCTAATTGGTTGTACCACCTTTGGCCACCATTCATATATCAGCAAATTTGTAGAGAAAAGCATTGGGCTACAGCTCCATGAAGGACATTTATTTCACTTAGCATAATGCTCTCTAGCTCCATTCATGTTGTTGCAAATGGCAAGATTTCATTCTTTTTGATGGCTGAGTAATATTCCATTGTAGATATATACCATATCTTCTTTATGTATTCATCAGTCTGTGGATACTTGAGCTGTTTCCATAATTTGGCTATTGTAGATAATGCTGCTATAAACATCAGGATGCACGTATCCCTTTGAATTTGTATTTCTGTATTCTTTGGATAAATACTTAGTAGTGATCAATTAATCTTTGACAAAACAAGAAAGAATATCCAATGGGAAAAAGATAGTGTCTTCAACAAATGGTGTTGGGAAAACTGGACAGCAACATGCAAAAAAATGAAACTGGACCACTTTCTTATACTATACACAAAAATCAATTCAAAATGGATTAAAGACCTACCTGTGAGACCTGAAACCAATCCCAGAAGAAAGCACAGGCAGTAACCTCTTTGACATCGGCCAAAACAACTTCTTTCTAGATATGTGTCCTAAGGCAAGGGAAACAAATGCAAAAATAAACTATTGGGACTGCATCAAGATAAAAAGATTCTGCACAGCAAAGGAAACAATCAACAAAACTAAGAGGCAATCTATAGAATAGGAGAAGATATTTGCAAATTGACATATCTGGTAAAGTGTTAGTATCCAAAATATATACAAAACATAAAACTCAACACCCTAAAAACTAATAATCCAATTAAAAATGGGCAGAAAAAATGAATAGACATTTTTCCAAAGAAGACATAGAGATGGCCAGCAGACAAATGAAAAGATACTCAGCATCACTGACCATCAGGGAAATGCACATCAAAACTACAATGAGATATCACCTCACACCCATCAATAACTAAAATCAACAACACAAGAAACAAACAGGTGTTGGCAAGGTTGTGGAGAAAGGGGAACCCTCTTTCTCTGTTGGTGGAAATGCAAACTGGTGCAGCCACTCTGGAAAACAATATGGAGGTTCCTCAAAAAGTTAAAAATAGAATTACCCTTTGATATTATTGATTATACTACATGCTATACTTTTCATCTTCATGACTTATTTATTTTGTAACTGGAAGTTCATACCTCTAAATGCCCTTTATCTATTTTGCCCGTCCCCTCACCCACCTCCCCTCTGGCAACAACCAATTTGTCCTCTGTATTTAAGAGTCTCTTTGTTTTTTGTTTGTTCATTTGCTTTGTTTTTCTGATTCCATATTTAAGTAAAATCATATGGTATTTGTCCTTCTCTGTCTGATTTGATTTACTTAGCATTGTACCCCTAGGTCCATCCATGTTATCACAAATGGCCAGATTTCATTCTTTTTTTGGCTAAAATATTCCATTGTACGTATAGATAGGCACACACACACACCACATCTTCTTTATCCATTCTTCTGTGGATGGATACTTGGATTGCTTCTGTATCTTAGCTATTGTAAATAACACTGCAATAAACATAGGGGTGTATAGATCTTTTTGAATTACTGTTTTCATTTTCTTTTGGTAAATACCCAGTAGTGGAATTACTAGATCATATGGTAATGTGCTGTTTTTAATTTTCTGAGGAACCTCCCTACTATTTTCCACAGCGGTTGCTCCAGTTTACATTCCCACGAACAGTGCCCAAGGGTTCCTTTTCTCCACCTCTTGCCAACACTTGTTATTTCTTGTCTTCTTGATACTAGCCATTCTGACTGATGTGCGGTAATATCTCATTGTGGTTTAGATTTGCATTTCCCTGATGATTACTGATGTTGAGCATCTTTTCATTTGTCTGTTGACCATCAGTATGTCTTCTTTGGAGAAGTGTCTGTTCAGGTCCTCTGCTCATTTTTTAATCAGACTGTTTGGGGTTTTTTGTGTTAAGTATGTAAGTTCTTTATATATTTTGCATATTAGCCCTTTACCCAAAATATCATTTGCAAATATCTTTTCCTATTCAGTAGGTTGCCTTTTTGTTTTGTCGATGTTTTCCTTTGTTGTGCAAAAGCATTAATATCTAACAGCTTTGATAGCAATCCTGAATATTGAAAGATTCCATATTTGGTAATTCACCAACTCACTAATGTCTATCTGTAACCCTCAAATCAATATTACAGTTATTTTGTGGTCAATCGAGAACATGAGCATGCATGGAGCAGCAAAATATCTGAGTTGTCTTACGTGCACCCTCAGCTACCTGAGGCCAAACAAGGTAATACTTAGTCTTCTTGCTTCAGCTGTCATACTGTAAATAAATGTCTTTTAGTAGTCTATTTAGTGCCACACTTTTGTATTTTATGTTTTTTGTTGGTGATTTTGCTATTTAAAGTCATGCTGAAGCATAGTGCTGAAATGGTATCTAGTGTTCCAAAGTATAAGAAGAATGTGATGTCAACATGGAGAAAACACATGTTTGATAAGTTTCATTAAGGCATGAGTTATAGTGCTGTTGGCCATGAGTTCAATGTTAACAAGTCAATATAAATAGTGTCTTTAAACAGAAATACACAGAAAACAGTATTTCCAGTAGGAACAATGGTTCAGAGTTCAAGGCAACTGAATAGAACATAACTACCTTGATAAGAATCAACTGTATGGATGTGTGTATATGTTTATATCAGAATTGATTTTCATGAAATATATTATTTACCCTTACTATATATGACATACTTTGATAATCTCTTATATTTCCTTTTAATACTGTTTATCATGGCCTCAACTCCCTGAATTAACTTATAACCCACTAACAGGTCATGATTGGCAGTTGGAAACACTGTTCTATCTAGCACAAAAAGAAAAGCAGTTTTTCTAAGATTAGTAAAAAAGTCAGTTTTCAACATTTATGAAAAAGATAATGAGATAAGTTGAATGATTGCATTCTGAAGAAGTTTGAAAAATGGTCATCCTTTCAGATCCCATGTTAGTTTTTATTTTCCCATTGGATATATAACAGCTATTGAATGTAAGAACCATTTAATTCATAGACGCCATTTCTTTTTTGCCATTTGACGAGTTCATAATCTTTTATAAATTAAGCAATAAAGGTTGGTTTGTGATCAAGTTTAAGGCAGACCAGAAACTTTCCATAGATGAGTAAGTGGATATTTATTCCTCGCATGCTAAACAAGATTGGCTTAGGGGCGCCTGGGTGGCTCAGTGGGTTAAAGCCTCTGCCTTCAGCTCAGGTCATGGTCTCAGGGTCCTGGGATCGAGCCCTGCATCGGGCTCTCTGCTCAGCGGGGAGCCTGCTTCCCCCTCTCTCTCTGCCTGCCTCTCTACCTACTTGTGATCTCTCTCTCTGTCACATAAAATAAATAAAATCTTTAAAAAAAAAACAAAAACAAAATTGGCTTATACATTTCAGCAAATATGTGGTTGGAACTGTTCTATGTAGGATACTGGTTTGAAGAGGCAATGGCAAGATTGCCCAGGCTTTGTTTTGCTTGGTTATTTGCCCAATTCAGTTCAAATTAGTCTTTTACTATAATAAAGGAAGAATTTTCATCATAATTATTAATTAGTTGTTAGTAACATAGCAGTGGTATTAGGATATGATAAACTATACCACAAAAATAAATAAGTCCCAATAAATAAGCAGCTTGGTACGTAGAGACTTATTTTTGTTCATGTCACAATTCATTGAAGGCCTGAATGGGGCAATGACTCATGAATCCAGGCTGTTTCCATTTTGTTCTGCCAATCTGCAGCTTCAAGTTCACCCTGGCATTACTTCTCTGAAGATGGAGAAGAAAAGACAAAGAACATAAAAGACTATTCTGGATATTTTAGAGATCAAGTCTAAAAGTGGTTCTTTACTTTTGTCCATGTTCCGTTGGCCAGGACACAGACACCGGAACAACCAAACTCCAAGGGAAGCTGGGAAATGTGGAGGAGCACTCAGATATGGGAGAGCTCTAATAGTCTCTACCACAGGCAGCAGTTTCTCCAACCTCCATGTTGGTCCTCACATTTGTTCAGGAAACCTGTATCTTGGTTGATTACGTGACTGAGGACACTTTTAGATAGCCATCTGTGTTTATGGTTGTTATTAATAAGTCTTTTTGTCATTGTCTTTAATGAAAACATTTGAGATCCTCTATGACTGTTGTAAAGATGGGACTAAAAAGGAGGCAGACCTACAAAGTAGATTACTCATATGTATATTTTATAGGATCTGGAGTCCACATTTTTCATAATGTGGCTCCTAGATGACTTGAATCTGAATCAACTTGATTCAGATTATTAAATCTACATTTTTTTGAAAGATTTTATTTATTTGTTAAAGAGAAAGGGGTACAAGCAGGGGGAGGGGCAGGCAGAGGGAGAAGCAGGCTCCCTGCTAAGCAAGGAGCTCGATGCAGGACTTGATCTTAGAACCCTGGGATCATGACCTGAGCCAAAGGCAGACACTTAACCAACTGAGCTACCCAGGCATCCCAAATCTAAATTTTTTTAATGTAGATTTCAGGGAACTACTTCTGACCTATTAAATCAAAATCTATCTTATGAAGTTCAGGAATCTGCATTTTAAGCTGCTTCTTAGATTATTCCTGTGTGCACCAGTATTTGAGAACCACCGCCCAACAAAAGAACTAAAATCTCTTCCACTTGAAAGCTTAATCTGCCTGTGATTACAAAATAAGCTCAGATCTGAGAGCCAATTTCAATCTTTACTAAATGAGGAAAGCCAAAGATAGAAAATTCTAGGATTTAAAGTGTTATAATTTTGGCTGAAACAGATGATAACAGAGCCCAGACAATCAAGGCCTGACAAAGAATAAAGCAGGACAGACTTAACTTGGACACCAAAGCCCCTCAAAAGTTTATTTTTGATATGTTCGTGCGTGCGTGCATGTGTGTGTGTGTAAACCTCATCTCTACCACTTCCTTTCTCATCACATTTTCTAATTCAACCCTCCCCTGCCCTTCTAAGTGTCTACTGCACAAAAGCCACCTGCAACCTAGCCTCTTGCTAATATAAAATGTTGTGATAATCTCATCAAAGGTTTCTCTGAAAATGTGTGTGAGAAGGCTAAATAAATGCCAGCAATTATCAAAATCTAACATAACCATTGACAGACTGATAGTGTTTCTGGACTCTAAAAGTTATCCCATGGTGGGCCAAGGAATTTCACATTTCAGATTGAAAGTTCTGATAGACCATTATTCAAGGAAGAGTTGTGAACGGTTGACATAGATGACCCCATCGGTACATCATGGCATCCACCAGAAAGTGAGTTAGGAATGTCAGGCCACCCAAGCATACCCTGTCCTATGGAGTACTGCCAGAGTAAATGATACATAGCCCAACCCCACCTCTACCACTACCCAAGCTACCCACTCAGAGAAGGGTTTAAGCCAAATGTAAATCAGTGGATAACTTGCCTACATTTGCCTCTTATAGACATGGCCTTGGAGTCTCCTCAAACAACAAACCGCCCATCGGTTCAGAAAATGACAGGGTTTGATTTTAATGGGTCTCTCTGCCCCCTCACAGGGATGTGGTCAGGAGGAGAAAGAGAGAGAAGGGGGAGGAGGAGGGGAATCTAAAGTGCCTAAGACCACAGGAAGAATCATGCTACACTGTTTTGCATGAGCTATTATGAATTTAAAGAAGCAAAGGCTAAGACAACATATCCTTTAATTTGGGTATGTAAGATCTAAGCAAAGCTGAAAGGAAGACTGTTGGTTAGCAGTGAAAAGAAAGATTCTTCCAAAATATTAATGGAATGGTGACAGAAAAGGGAAAATAGCATGCTTTGTTTTTTGAACTATAGATCACAACCCATTATGAATCATAAAATCAATTTTAGCACATTTTTAATGGAAAAAGAGAATAGAATAGGAGAGATAATAAGGATATTTTTACAAAGTTTTATTTCAATTTGTGGTGTCTGTATTTGCGTTACAATGTTATCTCTTTTTAAATTTAAAAAAAATTTTTTAATAAATTCAATTAGCCAACATATAGTACATCATTAGTTTTGTTTTGTTTTGGGGGGGGTGGTGTTTGTTTGTTTTTAAAGATTTTATTTATTTATTTGACAGAGAGAGATCACAAGTAGGCAGAGAGGCAGGCAGAGAGAGAGGGGGAAGCAGGCTCCCCGCTGAGCAGAGAGCCTGAACCGGGGCTCTATCTCAGGACCCTGAGATCACGACCTGAGCTGAAGGCAGAGGCTTAACCCACTGAGCCACCCAGGCGCCCACACCATTAGTTTTTGATGTAGTGTTTAATGATTCATTAGTTGCATATAACACCCAGCGCTCATCAGACCACTATTAGTAGTGGATTGACTGTAGTGGGAAAAGTTTGAATCCAGGCTCTATCACTTTTTAATTTTATGACTTATAACAAGCCTCAATTTCCTCAGATGAAAATGGGAATAATATCTATAAGAATTCTTGGGAAGTCAATGAGATCATATATATAAACCCCTTTAGCACAGTGTCTACTACAAAATAGTCACCTGATAAATGTCAATTTCCTTCTTTCTGCTTAAGGTATTTTTTATATAGGTAGATTCAGGTACTACATCATTTGATTTTTCCCTTGATCTCAGTTTCTTCATTTTGAAATAATGTAGAGTCTTGCCTGCTCTCTTATTGTCCAATTTAATGAAAATGATCATTCTGTTATTACCTCAAAGAGATTCTCTTTTTTTATTTATTTAAATTCAATTAGCCAACATATAGTACATCATTAGTTTCAGATGTAGTGTTCAATAATTCATCAGTTGCATATGATACCCTGTGGTCATCACTTGACAAATGCCATCCTTATTGCCCATCACCCAATTACCCCATACCTCCACCCACATCCCCTCCAGCAAATCTCAGTTTGTTTCTATAGTTAAGAGTCTGTCATGGTTTTTCTCCCTCTCTGATGACTTTCCATTCAGTTTTCCCTCCCTTCCCCTATGATCCTCTGTGCTGTTTCTTATATTCCACATATGAGTGAAACCGTATGATATTTGTCTTTCTCTGATTGACTTATTCTGCTCAGCATATTACCCTCCTGTTCCATCCACGTTGATGTAAATGGTAAGATTTCATCCTTTCTGATGGCTGAGTAATATTCCATTTTAGTATATACAATATATATACAGTATATATACACCACATCTCATTTATCCATTCATCTGTCAATGGACATTTGGGCTCTTTCCACAGTTTAGCTATTGTGGACATTTCTGCTGTAAACATTGGGTGCAGGTGCTCCTTCAGATCACTGTATTTCTATCTTTGGGGTAAATACCTAGTAGTGCAATTGCTAGGTCATAGGGTAGCTCTATTTTTAACTTCTTGAGGAAACTTTGTACTATTTTCCAGAGTGGCTACACAGCTTGCATTCCCACCAATGGTATAAGAGGGTTCCCCTTTCTCTGCATCCTTACCAACATCTGTCATTTCCTGACTTGTTAATTTAGGCATTCTGACTGGCATGAGGTAGTATCTCATTGTGGTTTTGATTTGTATTTCCCTGAGGCCAAATGATGTGGAGCATTTTTTCATGTGTCTGTTGGTCATTTGTATGTCTTCTTTGAAGAAATGTCTTTTCATGTCTTCAGCCCATTTCTTGACTGGTTTATTTGTTTTTTGGTATGACATCTGATATGTCATTTGCAAATATCTTCTCCCATTCTGTAGGTTATCTTTTAGTTTTGTTGACTGTTTTTGTTTTTTTGTGGGTTTTTTTTTTGTTTTGTGTTTTTTTGGGGTTTTTTTGCCATGCAAAAGCTTTTTATCTTGATGAAGTCTCAATAGTTCATTTTTGCTTTTGTTTTCCTTGTCTTTGGAAATCATGTCTAGCAAGAAATTGCTGCCTCCAATGTCAAAGACAGTTGCTGCCTGTGTTCTCTAGGATTTTGATCCATTCCTGTCTCACATTTAGGTCTTTTGTCCATTTTGAGTTTATCTTTGTGTATGGCATAAGAAAGTGGTCCAGTTTCATTCTTCTGCATGTGACTGTCCAGTTTTCCCAGCACCATTTATTGAAGAGACTGTCCTTTTTCCATTGGATATTCTTTCCTGCTTTGTCAAAGACTAGTTGGTCATAGAGTTGAGGGTTCATATCTGGGTTCTTTATTCTGTTCCATTGATCTATGTGTCTGTTTTTGTTCTAGTACCATACAGTCTTGATGATTACAGCTTTGTAATAGAGCTTGAAGTCCAGCATTGTGATGCCACTGGCTTTGGTTTTCTTTTTCAACATTCCTCTGGTATTCAGTGTCTTTTCTGGTTCCATACAAATTTTACGATTATTTGTTCCAGCTCTGTGAAAAATGGCAATGGTATTTTTGTAGGGATTGCATTGAATGTGTAGATTGCTCTGGGTAGCATAGACATTTTAACAATATTTATTCTTCCAATCCAAGAGCGTGGAATGTTTTTCCATTTCTCTATGTCTTCCTCAACTTCTTTCATAAGTGTTCTGTTTAAGAGTACAGATCCTTTACCTCTTTGGTTACCTCTTTGGTTTTATTCCTAGGTATCTTACGGGTTTTGGTGCAATTATAAATGGTATTGATTCCTTAATTTCTCTTTCTTCTGTCTCATTGTTATAGAAATGCAATGATTTCTGTACATTGATTTTATATCCTGCCATGTTCTGAATGCCTGTATCAGTTCTAGCAATTTTGGGGTGGAGTCGTTTGGGTTTTCCACATAGAGTATTGTGTCATCTGTGAAGAGTTAGATTTTGACTTCTTCTTCACCAATTTGAATGCCTTTTATTTCTTTTTTGTTGTCTGACTTCTGAGGCTAGGACTTCTAATACTATGTTGAACAACACTGGTGAGAGTGGGCATCCCTGTTGTGTTCCTGGTCTTAGGAGAAAAGCTCTCAGTTTTTCCCCATTGAGAATGATACTCACTGTAGGCTTTTTGTAGATGGCTTTTATGATTTTGAGGTATGTTCCCTTGATCCCTGCACTTTGGAGAGTTTTAATCAAGAAAGGATGCTGTGTTTTGTCAAATGCTTTTTCTGCATATGTTGAGCAGATCATATGGTTCTTGTCCTTTCTTTTATTAATGTAGTGTATCACCTTGACTGATTTGCAATAGTTGAACCACGCTTGCAGCCCAGGAGTAAATCCCACTTGGTCTTGGCAAATAATCCTTCTAATGTATTGTTGGATCCCATTGGCTAGTATCTTGGTGAGAATTTTTGTATCCATATTCATTAGAGATATTGGTCTGTAATTCTCCTTTTTGATGGGGTCTCTGTCTGGTTTTAAGATCAAGGTAATACTGGCCTTATAGAAAGAGTTTTGAACTTTTCCCTCCATTTCTTTTTTTGAAACACCTTCAGAAGAATAGGTATTAATTCTTCTTTAAATGTTTGGTAGAATTCCCTGGAAAGCCATCTGACCCTGCACTTCTGTTTGTTGGAGATTTTTGATTACTGTTTCAATTTTCTTTCTGGTTAGGGATCTGTTCAGATTTTCTGTTTCTTCTTGTTTCAGCTTTAGTAGTTTATATGTCTCTAGGAATGCATCCATTTCTTCCAGATTGTCTAATTTGTTCGTGTATAGTTGCTCATAATATGTTCTTAAAGTTTTTTGTATTTCCTTGGTGTTGGACATGATCTCTCCTCTTTTATTCATGATCTTATTAATTTGAGTCCTTTCTCTTTTCTTTTTGATAAGTCTGGCTAGGGGTTTATTGATGTTGTCAATTCTCCCAAAGAACCAGCTTATAGTTTCAATGTTCTTTTGGTTTCCACTTCATTGGTTTCTGCTGTAATCCTCATTATTTCTCTTCTCCTGCTTGGTTTAGGCTTTATTTGCTGTTCCTTCTCCAGCTCCTTTAGGTATGTGGTTAGCTTGTGTATATGAGACTTTTCTAATTTTTGGGAAAGGCTTGTATTGCTATGTGCTTCCTTCTTAGGGCTGCCTCTGCTGCATCCCAAAGGTTTTGAACTGTTGTGTTTTCATTTTCACTTGCTTCCATGAATTTTTTTAATTCTTCTTTAATTTCCTGGTTGATCCATTTATTCTTTAGTAAAATGCTCTTTAACTTCCAGGTATTTGAGTTCCTTCCAAATTTCCTTTTGTGATTGAGTTCAAGTTTCAAAGCACTGTGATCTGAAAATACGCAGGGAAAAATCCCAGTCTTTTGGTACTGGTTGACATCAGATTTGTGACCTAGTATGTGATCTATTCTGGAGCATATTCCATGTGCACTCAAGAAAAATGTGTATTCTCTTGCTTTAGGATGAGATGTTCTCTATATAACTGTGAAGTCCACCTGGTCCAGGGTGTCACTCAAAGCTCTTGTTTTCTTGTTGATCTTCTGTTAGATGATCTGTCCATTGCTGTGAGTGGGGTGTTAAAGTCCCCTACAAACTGAGGGTTTTGGAGGGGGGGAGGGGAGGGGGTTGAGTGAGCCTGGTGGTGGGTATTGAGGAGGGCACGTATTGCATGGAGCACTGGGTCTGGTGCATGAACAATGAATCTTGGAACACTGAAAAAATAAAATTAAAAAAATAATAATAATAATAAATAAATAAATAAATAAAGTCCCCTAATGTTATTTTAGTATTATCAATGTGTTTCTTTAATTTTATTATTAATTGGCTTATATATTTGGCTGCTCCCAATTTAGGAACATAAATATTTATAATCATTAGATCTGCTTGTTGGATAGACCCTGTAGGTATGATATAGTGTCTCTCTTCATCCCTTACTACAGTCTGTGGTTTGAAGTCTAATTTGTCTGATATAAGGATTGCTACCCCAGCTATCCTTTGATGTCCATTAGCAGATAAATTGTTCTCCATCCCCTCATTTTCAATCTGGAAATGTCTTTGGGTCTAAAATGAGTCTATTGTAGACAGCATATGGATGGCTCTTGCTTGTTTATCCAGTCTGATACCCTGTGTCTTTTAAATAGAGCATTTAGCCCATCTACATTCAGAGTAACTATTGAAAGATATGAATTTAGTGCCATTGTATTACCTGTAAAGTTCCTGTTTCTGTACATTGTCCCTGTTTTTTTCTGTTCTGTGTTACTTTTTGGCATTCTCTTCACTTTTAGGATCCGTTTTATTATTTCTTGCAGAGCTGGTTTAGTGATCACAAATTCTTTTAGTTTCTCTTTGTTCTGGAAGGTCTTTATCTTTCCTTCCATTCTGAATGACAGCCTTGCTGGATAAAGTATTCTTGGCATCATGTTTTTCTCATTTAATACCCTGAATATATCCTGCCAGTCCTTTCTGGCTTGCCAGGTCTCTGTGGATAGGTCTGCTGCCATGTAATGTTCCTATCCTTGTAAGTTAAGGAGTTCTTGTCTCATGCTGCTTTTAGGATTTTCTCTTTATCTCTGAAATTTGCAAGTTTCACTATTATATGTTGGGGCATTGATCTATTTTTATTGATTTTGAGAGGGCATTCTCTCTACCTCCTCGACTTGAATGCCTGTTTCCTTCCCCAGATTAGAGAAGTTCTCAGCTATGATTTGCTCAAATATACCTTATTCCCTCTCTCTCTTTCTTCTTCCTCTGGGATGCCAACAATTCTAATATTGTTTCACTCTTTGGTATCACTGATTTCCCAAACCTCCCCTCATGGTCCATTAGTTGTTTCTCACTCTTTTCCTCCGCTTCCTTCCTTTCCATCATCTTGTCTTCTCTATCACTGATTCTCTTCTGCCTCATTTACCCTAGCTGATCCATTTTAGACTGCATCTCAGTTAAAGCATTTTTAATTTCATCCTGATTAGATTTTATTTCTGCACTAAGAGATTCTCTAGTGTCTTTTATGCTTTTTTCAAGCCCAGCTAGTAACTTTATCATCACTATCCTGAAATCTAGCTCTGACATTATACTTCTATCCATATCAATTAGATCTGTGGCAGAGAGTATTACCTCTGGTTCTTTGTTTCGTTGTGAATTCTTCTGTCTAGTCATTTTGCCCAGAGAAGAATGGATGAATGAAAGAACAAAACCAAAAATATCAACCATGACCCAACCGAAATACACACTAGACAAATCCAAAGAGGTCTAAACCAAAACGAAAAGAAAAAGAAAAAACAAACCAAAAACGAAAAGAAAAAGAAAAAACAAAAAGGGGAATAAGAGAGAATATAATCTCACAGGTGGATAAAACAGGGTGATCCACTTGGACCTAGGTGTATTTTGGTCTGTTTGTTAGAAGACACTAAATCCCAAAATTGCAAAGAAAACAAAACATATATATCCTAATATATATATAATATGTATATATTTTTGAATTGAATACAGTGAAAGGAAGCCAAAAATGAAGAATATATATATAAAATCTAAATGTAAAAATTAAAATTAAAAAAAGACTTAAAAACAAAGAGTTGATAAAATAAACTAGTTGAAAAGGAAAAAAGAAAAAGAAAATTTTAAACTGAAAGACTAAAGACTCATGCAAAAAACCCTCTAATTCTATATACTGGTTTTCCCTAGCGCAGGAGTTTTTGGTTCTGAGTGCTCTGTAAACTTGGTATTCAATTGAGGATCCTTCTGGTCTTCTGGGGGAGGGGCCTATTGCACTGATTCTCGGGTGCCTTTGCCTGGGCAGGGTTGTGCCACTCCTTGCCAGTGACCTGGGCTCAGTGTAAGCTGCTTCGGGTTGCTCTATGTGATTTTTGTTCCCTGAAGGCTTTTGGCGCTGCTTAAGAGGATAAAAAAAAGGTAAAAAATGGTAGCGCCCTGACCTCCAGCTCCAGAGCTGAATGATCGTGGCCCCCACTCTTCGGTGTACCCTCGGGGAAAAGTAGTCTTTTGTCTGCGCCAAACTCTGCAGACTCCTACAGTGCACACCTGTGCCAGTCCTCTCAGGGGAAGGAGAGGGGTCTTACTGCGGCCCCAAGGCTCGCTGGGCCTCTGCTTGTTTGCCTGGTCCTGTGTGCACCCACACCACTCCTCATGGGAGAAGGAGCCAGATCTCACAGCAATTGCTGCTTGCTGGGCCTCTTCTTGGAAAGTAGTGGCCAAATCCTGCCACAGGTTGCAGTTTATGGCAATACCTAGCCGAGAGGCCACTCCCAGGCTCACTAATTGCAGCTGGCTTCCCCACTGGAATGCTTGGTAACTCTGCCACACTTAGGCACCCCTGTTCTTTCTGTGACCCTGGGATCCTGAGACCACACTGTCCCACCTAGATTCTGCCCCATTTCACCACCTGAGCATCTTTCAGGCAGGAACATCCCTCACAGGAGCAGAATTCTAAAAGTTCTGATTTTGTGCTCCACGGCTATATGACTTTCCGGTAGCCAGCTGATGGAGGCCCCCTCCCCGCCTGTGGTTTTCTTCCCATATATCGTGTCAGATTCATGTTTCTGCACCACCTACCTTGCAAAAAGCAGTCACTTCTCTATTTGTAGAATTGCAGCAATTCTCTTCTTAAATCTCAGGTGGGATTCACAGGTGTTCAGAATGATTTGATAGATATCTAGCTGAATTCAAGGGACCAGATGAAACGGGTCCCCTACTCTTCTGCCATCTTCTCTCCCTCTGAAAAGCCTACATCGGTGATTCTCATTGAAATGTGTTAAAAATCCCAAGTGACAAATGAGTTTTTTTAAACTTTTCTTTTTTTTTCTTAATTTTGTTTTATTTTTTCAATGTTCCAAGATTCATTGTTCATGCACCACACCCAGTGCTCCATGCAATACGTGCCCTCCTCAATACCCACCACCAGGCTCACCCAAACCCCCACCCCTCTCCCCTCCAAAACCCTCAGTTTGTTTCTCAGAGCCCATAGTCTCTCATGTTTAATCTCCCCCTCTGATTTCCCCCAGTTCACCCTTCCTTTCCTTCTCCCAGTGTCCTCCATGTTTTTCCTTATGCTCCACACATAAGTGAAACCATATAATTGACTCTCTCTGCTTGACTTCTTTCACTCAGCATAATCTCTTCCAGTCTCACCCATGTTGATACAAAACTTGGGTATTCATCCTTTCTGATGGAGGCATAATATTCCATTATATATGTGGACCATATCTTCTTTATCCATTCGTCTGTTGAAGGGCATCTTGGCTCTTTCCACAGTTTGGCGATTGTGGCCATTGCTGCTATAAACATTGGGGTACATGTGGCCCTTCTTTTCACTACATCTGTATCTTTGGGGTAAATACCCAGTAGTGCAATTGCAGGGTCATAGGGTAGCTCTATTTTTAATTTCTTCAGGAATCTCCACACTGTTTTCCAAAGTGGCTGCACCAACTTGCATTCCCACCAACAGTGTAAGAGGGTTCCCCTTTCTCCACATCCTCTCCAACATTTATTGTTTACTGTCTTACTGATTTTGGCCATTCTAACTGGTGTAAGGTGGTATCTCAATGTGGTTTTGAAAAAAAACAAAAAAAAACTTTTTATTTGGATATCATTGTAGACTCACATGTGGTTGTAAGAGATAATACAGAAATCTTTTCTACCTGTAATAATAAGAAATACGCATTTTGTCTTTGTCCTTGTTTCCTGGCACACAGCTCCTAAAACCTTTGGTATCTCCAGAGGGACAAGAATACCTTTTGTATGCTAATGAGATGTCTGATGGCTGGGGCTCCTAGATACCTTCAGGATGGGTGCCGGTCACCAGAAAGACCAAAGCATGATCAGAGGGTTGGAACAAGCTTTTTTTTTTAAGTTTTTATTTTGTTAGTTAACATACAATGTTACATTCATTTCAGGTGTACAATATAATGATTGAACAGTTCCATACATCACTGGGTGCTCATAATGACCTCTGCGCTCCCTAATCCCCATCACCTATTTCACCCATCCCCTGTTCAACCATCAGTTTGTTCTCTATAATTAAGAGTCTGTTTCTTGATCTGTGTCTCTCTCTCTTAGATTTTTCCCTTTCCTCATTTGTTTTATTTCTTAAATTCCACATATCAGTGAAATCATACGGCATTTGTCTTTCTCTGAAGACTTATTTCACTTAGCATTATACTCTGTAGCTCCATCTGTGTTATTGCAAGTGGCAAGATTTCATTTTTTTTCCTGGCTGAATAATATAGTTATATATTATACTACATCGTCTTATCCATTCATCAGTTGATATACCCTTGGGCTGCTTCCATATCTTGGCAATGTAAATGATTCTGCTATAAACATAGGGGTGCATATATCCCTTTTAATTAATGTTCTTCTATTCCTTCCCTTGACCACCTCCTCAGGTTTGATAGTTTGCTAGAACTGTTCACAGAACTTTAGGAAGGCACTTCATTTTTATTATAAACCATTCCTGGCCCCTAACCTCTAAGAACGGGAGAGGGGTGGAGATTGATTCAATCACCAATGCCCAATGATTTAATTAATAATGCCTATGTAATGGAACCTCCATAAATAGCACTAAATGACAGGGTTCAGACATTCCAGGTTAGTGAACAAATTGAGGTACTGGGAGAATGGTACACCCAGAGAGGACATGGAAGTCCCACATCCCTCCCCTCCATACCTTCTCCTACACATCTCTTCCATTTGGCCATTACTATGATGTATCCTTTATAGTAAACCAGTAAGTAAAGTGCCTTCCTAAAGTTCTGTGAACAGTTCTAGCAAATTATCAAACCTGAGGAGATCATGGGAATCCCTGATTTATAACCAGTCGGCCAAAAGTGTGGGAGACCTGGAACTTGGAATTGGCATCTGAAATGAGGGCAGTCTTGTGGAACTGAGCCCTTTACTTATGAGATCTGATGCTAACTTCATTTAACTTTCCCGAACCTCCGTCATTTCAGTGGCAACGAGATGAATATAATAATGCCTTTTATGCCTACCTCACAGGGTTATTTTAAGAATTAAACAATATTATGCCTGTGAAAATACTTTGTAAACAGAAAAGAACTGTAAGTGCATTCATTATTATTATGGGCATAATATTTTTCCCTTTCCCTACAGAAAAGGTAATTATACCTAAATATCCTAGAACCTAGTTCTGCTATTATTCACATGGTAGATACTGCTGAGTGAAACCACATAGTAGTATTATCCAGTCTGCTGACTCCATGCTCTTCTTTCAACCCCTGCCTCATGCTGCTACTCCTTTTTCTTTTTTAAGAGAGAGAGAGAGAGAGCTGATGGGAGAGAGGGGAAGGATAGGGCTAAGGGAAAGGGAGAGAGAATCTCAAGCAGGCTCCATACCCAGCATGGAGCCTGAGGTGGCACTCGATCTCATGACCCTGAGATCAGGACCCAAGCTGAAATCAAGAGTCAGACGCTTAACCAAATGAGCCACCTGGGCGCCCCTCCTGCTGTTACTCCTTCTGCAACCACTTTCCAAGCATTAGTGAGTTGTCTGTCACTGCTGGGACTATAGCCCTCCTCTGTTCTTGTGTGGGGTGGTAACAAGAGAAGGTTGGCAAAGAAAAAAAGATGCAGACACCAAATCACTGGACAGGGAAAATTAGAGCAAATTGACATCATAAGCCCACTCTATATATAGACTATATTATATCAAAGAACAATGCAAAGTAAATTATTCCCATTTAAAATTAAAACACTGTCAAAGTTAGAGAACATAAATCAGTTATCTCAATGATAACATGTAGTCAAGGAAAGCATTAGTTTACACAAGCTAAGCTGATACTTGGACCTTTTGCTATGAATACCCTCTCTCTGATGTCAAAGGATGTGTTCTCTGTGGGAGACAGACTGGAGCAAGGATCAGCCCCCATAGGAGATAGCTATTTAAGTTTGGTAGGCCTAGGTCTTCACTTGGAGTATTGTCCAAGTGCTCAGTCATAAGGGAAATTTACCATCCTTTCTGGGGTTTAGGGCCATAATTATCTCTGTATTTTGTCTAAATTGATGGCTGCTGTGTTTGAAAAGGCAGGAAGCTATACCAGTCATCTTCAGAGTTTGAAGATATATGATAATTAATGTCACCAACGTGCCCAAGTTGCAAATCAGGACGAGACTGATTCATTATTCAGAAATGTTGATGCTGTTTTCAGCAAGGCTATATTTCATCAGTATCTAAAATCATGTCAGAGGATAAAGATAGTAAAAGGACACAAGATCACATTGTACAGTTTGACTTAATCAGCACAACATAAAATTGCATTTCTAGAATAATTCTGGTTTGCACTGATGCTGGCAAATCAAAAATTTTTAAACAGGCATACTACAAAATAGAAAAGAATATTCTTCATAAATAATTTTTTAAACTTCAAGTTTGAGTTACATGTTTTAATCACAAAAAAATAGCTTCATAAGGGGCACCTGATAACTCAGTCAGTTCAGCATCCAACTATTGGTTTCCACTCAGGTCATGATCTCAGGATCCTGAGATTAGGCCCTGAGTCTGGCTCCACACTCAATGGGGAGTCTACTTCTCTCCCTCTCCCTCTACCCCTCCCCCAACTCATGCTCTCCCTCTCTCCCTCTCTAAAATAAATAAATCTTTTTTAAAAAGAGCATCATAGGGGCGCCTGGGTGGCTCAGTGGGTTAAAGCCTCTGCCTTCGGCTCAGGTCATGATCTCAGGGTCCTGGGATCGATCCCCGCATCGGGCTCTCTGCTCAGCAGGGAGCCTGCTTCCCCCTCTCTCTCTGCCTGCCTCTCTGCCTACTTGTGATCTCTCTCCCTGTCAAATAAATAAATAAAATCTTTAAAAAATAAAAATAAAAATAAAAAATAAATAAATAAAAAGAGCATCATAAAAATAAGAAAAAAAACTTTTCTGCATATATTATATGTATTATATGTTCAATATTGCATAATGAAATAAGAGCAGTTTTAAGGTATAACCAGATTTCTTGATTAGTCACTGTCTAGATGAAAAGGTAAAACAGAATTTTGATAGACATCATCCAAAGTGCAAGTGAATGATACCAAGAGATCCTACCCAATAGGTCACTTCATTCAGCTGCTTGGGTCACATTCTGCAGAAAATCCAAGCAGGCCTTCATTCAGATGTTCTTCTCCTCAGACTCTGAGCCATTGTTTCTTTCATGGATGAGACAGACAATTAGTAGAATTATCCTTCAGACTCTGTCTTGTGGATTTGTCACATTTGGACATGGGACACTGAGGTTTCCATCAAGTTTTTGTGCAGACATTTATGCATATGCATAGGTTCTTTTCTGAGAAAAGAGGCTTTCTGCTGTATCTGCTGACATATATAAGAGAATTGTCTAGATCCTCAATTTTTTTACCTTTGCCCCCTTTTACTTGATAACTAAATAGTATAGATCTTTAATCGATTATGCACAATAGCTACACTTCAAAACTGAGGACGGAAGCCTCAATTTAGAAATAACTATGACCAAGTACCTCTTCTCTGGTTCAGGAAGTGATACTGAGAAAGTCCGAGAACCATGTTAAATTTCCAGGCCTCTGGGGTCGCCTAGTTGGCTCAGTTGGCTAAGCATCTGACTTCAGTTCAGGTCATGATCTTGGGGTTCTGAGATTGAGCCCACATCAGGCTCCCAGCTCAGAGGGGAGTCTATTTGTCCCTCTCTCTCTGCCCCTCCCACCACTGGTATTCCTTGTCTCTCTCTCTCTCAAATAATAAATAAAATCTTTAAAACAAAATTTCCAGGCCTCTAGATTGTTTTATCCTTTTATAAATTGGAGAAAGTAACCCTACCTCAACTAATAACAATAGCTAGATTTTTTGAGGATCTAAACACGTTCTAAGCACTAAGAGCTTTACATAGATTAATTTATTTAATTCGCACAACAATTCAACGAGGTAATAATTATTTGTATCCTTACTTCACAAAACAGGAAACGGAGGCTCAGGGAGGTTAAGTGCCTTGCCCAGAACCTGATCTACTGAATTGTGGGGTCAAGATCCAGACACTTGACAGAGTCCTAGAGTCACATTTCTGGCTCAGTCTAAAGAAGTCTGTGAAACACTTTGTCATTCTCATTTTTTGGCTCAATTTTATGGTCCTATTGTTGTTTTTCCTTTCTTTCATCACCTGTTTCTAACATCTTGATTGTATTTTTGTATGTTCCCTCAGTTTTTTTCTCCTTAATCAAGGTTTTTCAAAATAAATAAAGTGCCAATTAGGACTTTTATTCCAAAATATTATTATCTGTGATTAACTATAACCATCATTATCAACAATATGAAACATGTATATTTGTTCAAAATATCCTGGACTCTAATTGAAAAGTATTGAACTTTAGTCAGTGGAAATTGAATGGGATTTGGCCAGACTGGTACCATGTAAAACTGAAAGTATTGTAAATGAAATTTTTTTTCTTTTTTCTAGAGAGAGATAGTGTGAGTGGGGGAAAGAGGTAGAGGGAGAGGGGGAGAGAGAATCTTCAGCAGAGTCCATGCTCAGTGCAGAGCCCAACATGGGGCTCAACCTCACAACCCTGAGATCATGACCTGAGCCAAAATTGAGATTGGACACTTAATCAACTGAGCCACCCAGGTGCACCTGTTAAATGAAATTTAAAAGGCAGTATCTTTCCCAGTATGGAGAAGTCAGCAAGATGGCTGAAGGCGTTAGTGCAGCAACAAAGGGTTTGGGGCACCACAGGCCAGCAGGTGTATTGGCCAAGGACATGAGACAATAGGGAGTAGGGAGTCTAAGGTAGCAATAGAAGGAGATGACTCGTTTAGTTGGGAATTGGTTACACTGAGTAGACAAGTTGGGGAACATGAGATCCACATTTCTTAGTGCCAGAAAAGGTATTTAAACCATAAGCAGGGGGAAATGTTAGGAAGAACCTTGAGATATGGAATAAGAATCAGAGGTAACCAAAAAAAAAAAAAAAGAATCAGAGGTAACAATGAACTCATGATTTTGCAATACATATATATGCATTGAAATAGAAATAGTTATGGATGTATATATGTGTATTTATATGTCTGCTTATATAGCCTAGTTCTGTCTACTAAGAAAGCCTAGAAGCAACGATACTCCAGTAGTAGTGAGTATGCCACACACCTGTATTTTGGTTTCTAAGTACTGTTCTCCTCTGAAAGGAATCAGAGCAGTTTGGAAAAGTGGCTGACAGTAAGACTGAGGCAAAAAAAATACAAGATGAGTCTGGAGTATCTTTTTATATCAGAGAGTATGTAAATACTCCAAGAATGATGAGGACATGTCAGAGGGGCACAGGAACCAGCCTGAAGGGGCCCCCACTGGCCAATTTAGGGACAATTTGAATATCAAAATAAATAATATTAGTAACTGATTACAACCAATAGTAAAATAGGAATCCATGAATCCATACAGATATAAAGGAATAAATAGAGTAGAAGAGAAAGATTTTTCTTAAAAAATGTCAACTATTAAATGTAGAAAATAGAGAATAACCTTTTTTGCAACCATTATAAAGAAGATTGATTGAAACAGAAACTATTAATGAATACTGAAGCTGGTGGGCAGAGATTGGATAAGGTACAAGATATTAGCAAAATATCAGAATAATTCCCTGCTTATATACTAATACTAATCAGTTGCAAAAGGGAAAATGATGACTCTGAGGTGGAGGAGAAATCTGGTGGAGAGCAACATGGCAGGTAATCAAGATTAACACCACCAGCGGTAGGATGCGTTACCATCGTGTCCTGTGGATGTGAGGCACTGAGAAGAGGACAAAGTCATTTCAGTGGTACCCCTGCCAACAGTGTGTGGCCTGAGTCTGTCATGAAAATGCCTGAGTCTATCATGGACCCCATTGAAGATCAGCCTATAAATGTAAAGCTTCTGCTCTAAAACTGTCAAGCACACAAAAGGGAGATAAAAAGTAGAAACAAATTGAAGACAAGACAGCTAAATGTAACTCATTTTTGTGAGGAGGATCTGGAATCAAAAAGGAAAAAGACATTTGGCAAAATTTGAAGGGGGTCTTTCAATTAGACAATTGTGTTGTACCAATGTCACCATGTTTATGTGGAGATGGTGGGCTATTTTTTTATAAGAGTGTCATTAACTTTAGGAAATACACACCAGAGTATCTAGAGGTGGTGGGATATCATTTCTGCAACTTACTCTCCAAACGTTTAGAAATAGATAATGATAATGGAGTGTGAGTGATTCAGCAAACATTATACAGTAATATTATGCAGTAAAATAGAAACATTTGAAGAATATAGGAGAAAGAGATATTGCAGTTTTTTTATCTGTTCTGGCAACTGTTGTATAACATTAATTTATTTCACAATAAATTATTTAAAATTTAAAAAGTATCATCATTATATTGATAGAATCTTAAGACAGTTGGATGAAAAGCAAAAAACTCAGCCAGTTATCTTGCCATTCACACTATTCTAACAAATGTTTTTCTACTGAAATGATCAGTAGTGCATAGCTACTTACTCCCTGCTACAGAAAGTAACAGCAGGTTAGGTTAGTTTTGTGTGATTACCTCTTGACATAAATCTCTAACTTTGAGTCAAATGGCGTGTCTAGTTTTGAAAGACAATGCAAAAATTATAATTATCTGTCTATGAAAACACTGTTTTTCTATGAAAATACTATTTTTATGGGAAACCGTTTATGTGATGCCATCTTAAAACATATAAACTTGTGGCATGAAACACAAAAAAAGGCCCTTTTACAACAAGTAATTCTGGAGTTCAGACATAACAAGAAAAACTACTGTCAAAATACATGATGTGAACCTACTGTTTCTTTGGATATTGATACCTTTATAACACACATTAACCACGTTATATGATGTCCTTTTTTTCATGTGTATTTATTCATTTATTTATTTGAGTATAGTTGACACAATGTTACATTAGTTTCAGCTGTACAACTTAGTGATTTGACAAGTTTATACATTAGGTTATGTTCAGCACAGATGGAGCTATTAATCTATCCCATCACAGCACTATTACAGTATCATTGACTCTATGCCTCATACTCTGCTTTTTATTCCCATGACTTACTAACCGGAGGCCTGTATCTCCCTCTAACCTTTACCCATTTTGCCCAACCCTCCAGCCCCCTCCCCTCTGGCAACTATTACTTTGTTCTCTGTATCTATGGTTCTGATTCTACTTTTTTTTTTTTAAGATTTTATTTTATTTATTTGTCAGAGAGAGAGAGAGAGCACAAGCAGGCAGAGTGGCAGGCAGAGGCAGAGGGAGAAGCAGGCTCCCTGCCAAGCAAGGAGCCCAATGTGGGACTCAATCCCAGGACCCTGGGATCATGACCTCAGCCGAAGGCAGCCACTTAACCAACTGAGCCACCCAGGCGTCCCTGATTCTACTTTTTATTTGTTTATTCATTTTTTTCCATTCCGTTTATGAGTGGAATTATATGGCACTTGTCTTTCTCAGTTGGACTTATTTCACTTAGCATAATACCCTTTAGGTGTACCCATGTTGTCTCAAATGGCACAATCTCATCTTTTCTTGTGGCTGAGTAATATTCCATCGTGTATATATACCACATTTTCCTTATCTATTTGTTTACTGATGGACACTTACATTGCTTCCATGTCTTACATATTGTAAATAATGCTACAATAAACATAGAGGTGCATATATTATTTTGATCTAGTGTTTCCATTTTTCCTGGGTCAATACCCAATAGTAGAATTATTGAGTCATACTGTATTTCTATTTTTACTATTTTGAGAAACCTCCATACTGTTTTTTACAGTAGCTGTATCAATTTACATTCCCAGCAACACAGCACAACAGTTCCTTTCTCTCCACATTCTCCCCAACACTTGTTCTTTCTTGTCTTCTTGATTTTAGCCATTCTAACAAGCATGAGGTGATATCTCATTGTTTTGATTTGATTTACCTGATGATTAGTGACATTGAGCATCTTTCCATATGTCTGTTGACCATCAGTATGTCTTCTTTGGAAAACCTCTATTTGGGTCCTCTGCCCATTTTTTAAGCATATTGTTTTTTTGATATTGAGTTGTATGAGTTCTTTTTATATTTTGGATGTTAACCCCTTATTGGATATATCATTTGCAAATATCTCCCATTCAGTAGGTTTTCTTTTTGTTTGTTGATGGTTTCATTTGCTGTGCAAAAGCTCTTTATTTTTATATAGTCCTAATTGTTTATTTTTGCTTTTGTTTCCCTTGCCTTAGGAGTTGTATCTAGAAAAATGTTGCTGTGACTGATGTCAAAGAAATTACTGCCTGTGTTCTCCTCTAAGATTCTTATGGTTTTAGGTCTCACATTTAGGTCTTTAATCCATTTTGAGTTTGTTTTTGTGTATGGTATAAGAAAGTAGTCCAGTTTCATTCTTTTACATAATAGCTGTCCCATTTTCCCAGCACTATTTATTGAAAAGACTGTCTTTTCCCTATTGTATATTCCTGCCTCTTTTGTCTAGATTAATTGACCATAATCATGTGGGGTCTCTGTCCTGTTCTGTTGATCTATGTGTCTGTTTTTGTGGCAGTACCATACTATTTTGATTACTACAGCTTTGTATTATATCTTGAACTCTGGAATTGTGATACCCCCAGTTTTGTTCTTCATTCCCAGGAGTCCTTTGACTATTCAGGGTCCCAGGGTCTTTTTTATTCTTTTCTTCCTTGTGCCTTTTCTCTTTTTCTTCTCCTTTTTCTGTTTTCTTTTCTTTTCTTTTGCTTTTATTATTTTTCTTTTTTATTCTTCCTATAAAAAGTAATTTTTTGTTTCTCTCTTGCTGCTTTTAATATTCTCTCTTTATCTTTAACATTTGCATTTCAGTTATTTTGTGCCATGATGTGGACTTCTTTGGGTACATCTTGTTTCGAACTCTGTGCTTCTTGGTTTTGGATGTGTATTTCCCTCCTTAGGTTAGGGAAATTTTCAGGTATTATTTTTTGAAATAAATTTTCTATGTTTCTCTTTCTCTCTTCTTTTTCTGGAACCCCTGTAATGCAAATGTTTGTTCACTTGATGTTGTCCAAGAGATCTCTTAATCTTTCCTCATTTTTAAAAATTATTTTCTCTTTTTGCTGTTCAGCCTGTGTGCTTTCCATTTCCCTGTCTTCCAGATTGCTGATACATTCTTTCACATCCTCTAATCCGTTAATTCACTCTAGTGTGTTTTTTATTTTAGTGATTATTGTCTTGAGCACTTATTGGTTCTTTTTAATATTTTCTATCTCTTTATTGAAAGTCTCCCTGAATTTTCCATTCTTTTCTCCAGGCCAGTGAGTATCTTTATGAACATTACTTTAAATTCCTTATCAGGCATATTGTTTATCTCTATTTCATTTCATTCTTTTACTGAAGTTTTTTTTCTTATTCTTTCTTTTGGTTCATAGTCTTCTGTCTCCCCCATTTTGCTTAACTTTCTGTGTTTGTTTCTATGGACTAAGTGAAATGGCTACTTCCCCTCAAGTTGAAGGAGTGGTCTCATGTATGGTGACCCTTATGCAGTCTGTGTGCTTGGTGACTTGCTGGCTGCAGCTGTAGTTATTCTTTTAAACCATGGCTTTTTATAGGAAGAATAAAAAAGAAAAATAATAAAAGCAAAAGAAAAGAAAACGGAAAAAGGAGAAAAAAAAGAGAAAAAGCACAAGGGAGAAAAGAATAAAACTAAAAAGAAAAAAATAAAAACAGGACAAATTTTAAAAGTAAAATAAAATAGTGAAAATTAAAACACACACACACACACACACCAAAAATTCATCTTATTTTTTGTGCCATAACACCACAAGGCAGCTGGTATAGGCTTGTGGATCCTGGGCTCGCTGAGATCACAAGTTCACCATGAATTGGACCCTCCTCTGGTCTGGGTTTTTAAGATGGATGGGAGGAAACAGTCCCACAGTTCCTTGGCCCTTTTAAACTGTGGCTTTGCTTTTTTTTTTTTTTTTTTTTTCCTGTGCCCCAAGGCAACCAAGACTGGTGTGGGCCTCAGACCCCAGGCTTTTATTTTTGTTTTTTGTCGTTATTGTTGTTGTTAATGTCATAGCCCTATGGGTAAGGATAACAGTGAGAGTAGAAGTAAAAATGTAACAGCTCCACTGCACAATGTCTTTGCTTTTTAGAATAGGGAAGAATCAAGCTCATTGGTGCCCCCCTCATTTATAGCACCAGACCTTTCCCTTCCCCTTCAGTCCCCTCTACACCCAGCCAGACAGTAGTGATACACACTTACCCAAACCCTTACATACACCTGTAACTGGACAAAAGACAAAACCTGACAACATTTGGTATTTCAGGCCACCAAGTTTGGCAAGGTACTGGAAGTCTCTTGGGAACTAGTGTATTTTGAAAATGAATAAAAGGAGAAGGAAGGCTAAACCTGCAGGATACTCCTGGCGTGGTAAGCAAAATGTTGGCTCCTATGACCTTTTCCTCCTGGTGTTACACCCACAAATATATTACCTTACATGGAAAAAGGGACTTTGCATATATGATTGAGGTTATGAATCAGTTGACTTTAAAATAGGGAAATTATCTTGGATGACTTGGGTGGACCTAGGTTAACCACTCAGACCTTAAAAGCAAAAGAGGTGGCAGAGAGATTTAAGACATGAGAAGTATTTGATGTACCATTGCTGGCTTGAAGATGGAGGAAGCCACCAAGTCAAGGAAATCAGAACCTCAGTCCTACAGCTGCAAGGAAATGATTTCTGTCAACATCTTGATTTTGGCTTATAACACTCTAAGCAGAGTATCCAGCCAAATCCATGAAACTGTGAGATAATAATTGGGTGTTATTTTAAGCCATTAAGTTTGTAATATTTGTTACACAATAGAAAACTAATATGCTAGGTATTGAGATTATCATCTTATGTAGTAAAAGATAATGATATAGACTGAAACATGATCGTGTCTTACTGCTTAAAACTTTATTAGAATCCAGGAAAAGATAATCTGATACAGAAAATGCTTTGGTTCACTGATGCATTCCCTTCCTATGCACATATTTCCCAGCTATTCAAGCATCTAGGGTAGGACCATAGGACTGAATTCTGATCAAAGGAATGTAGGCAAAACAGGTAAATGCTCTTCTATAGTATACCTGGCCACCAATTGTCCCATGTAATCTTTCATTTTCTTTCTCTCCCCCATCCATACATGCTGAAAGTATGAAGTAATTTATGATAGCAGAGCCAAAACATAGAGGGACTGATATAAATTGGCAAACTTAAAATGTACTCTGTATTGTCACCAATATTTCAAATAAGGAAGGATATTTTAACACCAAATAAGAAGAATGTACTCTGATTAAAAAATGACAGCTCTTCTCAAGAGACAACAGTTGACAACTCTATGAGATATATATATGTCACACTGTCTTTATCCTTTTCATTTCATTTTAATTTTTTAAATAGATTTTATTATTTATTTGCCAGAGAGAAAGAGAGCACAAGCAGAGGAAGTGGCAGGCAGAGGGAGAAGCAGGCTCCCTGCCGTGCAAGGAACCCAATGCAGGACTCGATCCCAGGACCTAGGATCATGATCTGAGCCGAGGACAGGCACTTAACCAACTGAGCTGCCCTGGCATCCCTCATTTCATTTTATAATATTGAAACCTTTGTCATGGACTAGCACCAACCTGAAGGCGAGCGCTATACTAAGTGGAAACCTCAAATGACATTCATGGTATGGGGGACAACAGACCTCCTGCACATTTCACCGGGGTTAGATTTCCACAAAGACAATGAAGCTTAAGGTTCAGAGTTCTCACGAGTACAACTCCTTCCAGAACCCTGACTATATTTATATGGTCATATGATTTTATAAAATCTGCAAAAGTAAGATATTTTAACCACAATCAGTAAAGACTTCTTTTTCTACTCCAATTTCTCTTTATGTCCACTGATGCAGGCACTTTTCCAGTCTAAAGTAAAAGGTGAAATGGGGATGCATTCAGTTTGAGTTGAGTGGGATATATTTATGTGGTTCACAGTCATTTCCATATATAGTGAAGTTATTGCTAGTTGTCCCAGTGTAGGAATGGCTTCCAGGAATACCCCCACCACCTTCCATGCCAGCTAACATGGCAATGAAGCTTCAGGACAGAGCCAGTTTAAGAAATGAGCCTCTCATATTGCAGTTGGCACTGGAAGCATGTGGGTTGTCAGTGAGAAACACAGTTGAAATGTACGGAGGTACAATTTAGTTTGTAAAAGTGCTTCCAACATCAGACATGCAAAATGGTAGTGGGGGATTCAGTTCTTTTTTTTTTTTTTAAAGATTTTGTTTATTTATTTGACACACAGAGAGAGAGATCACAAGTATGCAGAGAGGCAGGCAGAGAGAGAGGGGGAAGCAGGCTCCCTGCTGAACAGGGAGCCCGATGTGGGGCTCGATTCCAGGACCCTGAGATCATGACCTGAGCTGAAGGCAGAGGCCTCAACCCACTGAGCCACCCAGGCGCCCTGGGGACTCAGTTCTTATCTATATCTTGTCAAAATGGAAATTCTCTCCTGTCAAGATTATATACTCAATGACTCAGCATATACGGTTATTAAAACATCATATATTATTTTTTCCTTTTTGTGTGTATGTGAGAAAATGTTATACTTGATAAAGCTCAATTTCAATCTGGGAAAAAGTTTAGTTTTTTAAAAACAGTAAGAAATTGCAAACTCCTGATTTGGTTTTATATAAAGCATACCCTCTTTTATAATTTAAATTTATTTAATAAATTTTTAGAAGTTCAATAAAAATTAATGGACTATAAAACAAACGCAGTGGGGCGCCTGGGTGGCTCAGTGGGTTAAGGCCTCTGCCTTTGGCTCAGGTCATGATCTCAGGGTCCTCGGATCAAGCGCCACATTGGGCTCTCTGCTCAGTGGGGAGCCTGCTTCCCCCATTCTCTGCCTGCCTCTCTGTTTACTTGTGATCTCTCTCTCTGTCAAATAAATAAATAAAATCTTAAAAAAAAAAAAGCAGTAAAGATGAGAATAAAATAAGTTGAAATTGATGTTGAAAAGGGAACTGTAAAATCTTTTTTAAAACATCCCAAAAGCAATAATTAATGAAGGGAAATTGATAAATTTCAAATAGTAATGATATGTAGATGCTCAGATTGTTTGAAAATCTAAATAATAAAGAGATGTGAATCATTGGGAAATGTTTTCAATTTTCTTTTTGCTGATTTGACATCTACAAAAATATAGCAATAAATCAGTATAATGAGAACATAGACACTAAACTAGTTAATATGTCAGTTCAGAGTTAACATATCAATTCAGAGCATTGACAATCACTACACAGGAAAAAATTTAATGTACTGAAATCTTTCAGTTCATAAATGAAAGAAAATTGAGAGACATTTCCCTAAATTTGACAATGTTGCAGGCAGAATTGTGTTCCCTCAAAATTCATATATTGAGTCTCTAATCCCCAGTGCCTCAGAATGTGACTATATTTGGAGATAGGGTCTTTGTAGAGGCAATTTAGCTAAAATGGAGTCATTAATGCAGGCCCTAATTCAGTATGACTGGTGCCCTCCTAAGAAGACATTAGGACACAGACAACAAAGAGGGGAAACCACATGAGCACAGAGAGAAAAGGAGGCCACGTGTGAACCTAGGAGAGAGGTCTCAGAAGAAACCAAACTGGGGCACCTGGGTGGCTCAGTGGGTTAAAGCCTCTGCCTTCAGCTCAGGTCATGATCTCAGGGTCCTGGGATCAAGCCCCACATCGGGCTCTCTGCTCAGCAAGGAGCCTGCTTCCCCCTCTCTCTGCCTGCCTCTCTGCCTACTTGTGATCTCTCTCAGTCAAATAAATAAATAAAATCTTTAAAAAAGAAGAAGAAGAAGAAGAAACCAAACCTACTAACACCTTAATCTTAGACTTCTAGCCTCCAGAATTGTGTGAAAACAATTGTGTATTTTGTTATGGCAGCCCTAGCAAACTAATACAGATACCAGTCTAACATTTTTCAATAACAAGTTGTGAAGTCAGAAGAAACGTTTCTCAACTATCATCAATAAAAAATAAGCTTCAATTAACTATACTGAAGGAAAGGCCAAACAGTTGTTGTATTCTCTCTAAACATAAGTTAGAGTATGAATCTGATAAATATAACATAGAAAGTATTAAAAAGGCCATGTAAAGCAGTTAGTTAATAGAAATATTTTTGTGGACTTATGTTCATGAGATTTGTCAGCTTTTTAAACCTTGTAATATAACTTGAAGTCTGGAATTGTGATGCCTCCAGCTTTGCTTTTCTTTTTCAAGATTGCTTTGGCTATTTGGGGTGTTTTGTAATTCCATACAAATTTTAGGATTGTTTATTCTAGCTCTGTGAAAAATGTTGGTGGTATTTCAATAGGGATTGCATTAAATGTGTAGATTGCTTTGGATAGTACAGACATTTTAACAGTGTTTGTTCTTCCAATCCATGAGCATAGAATGTTTTTCCATTTCTTTGTGTCGTCTTCAATTTTTTTTTTTATCAATGTTTTATAGTTTTCAGAGTACAGGTCTTTCACCTCTTTGGTTAAGTTTATTCCTAGGTAGGACACCTGGATGGCTCAGTTCGTTAAGTGGCTGCCTTTGGCTCAGGTCATGATCCTAGGGTCCTAGGATCAAGTCCCACATTGGGTTCCTTGCTCAGTGGGGAGTCTGCTTCTCCCTCTGCCTCCTACTCCCTCTGGTTGTGCTTTCTCTTTCTCTCTGACAAATAAATAAAATCTTTAAAAAAAAAAAGTTTATTCCTAGGTATCTTATGATTTTTGGTGCAATTGTAAATGGTATTTATTCCTTGATTTCTCTTTCTTCTGCTTCATTATTGGTGTATAGAAATGCAACCGATTTCCATATGTTGATTTTGTATCAAGGGATTTTACTGAATTCGTGTGTCAGTTCTAGCAATTTTTAATTGGAGTCTTTTGAGTTTTCTATATAGAGTATCATGTCATCTGCAAATAGTGAAAGTATGGCTTCTTCCTTGCTGATTTGGATGCCTTTTATTTCTTTTTGTTGTCTGATTGCTGGGGCTAGGACTTCCACTACTGTGTTAAATAACAATGGTGAGAGTGGACATCCCTGTCTTGTTTCTGACCATAGAGGAAAAGTTCTGTTTTTCCCTATTGAGGATGATATGGGCTGTGGGTCTTTCATATATAGCTTTTATGATGTTAGGGTATGTTCCCTCTCTCCCTACTTTGTTGAGGGAGATATAATAAATTAATTTAAATTTAATAATATAATAATATATAGTATTAATATAATAATATAATATTAATATATAATATTAAATATATAATAATATATAAATATAATAAATCCACTTATAATAAAAAGTGGATGTCATACTTTATCAAATTTTTCTGCATCTATTGAAATGATCATATGGTCTTTATCCTTGATGTGATGTATCATATTGATTGATTCAGGAATATTGAACCACTCCTGCAGCCCAGGAATAAATCCCACTTGATCGTGATGAGTGATTCTTCTAATGTACTGTTGGATTTGTTTGCTAGTATTTTGTTGAGAATTTTTGCATCCGTGTTCATCAGGGATATTGGCCTATAGTTCTCTTTTTTAGTGGAATCTTTGTCTAGTTTTGGAATCAGGGTAATGCTGGCTTCATAGATTGAGTTTGAAAGTTTTCCTTCTGTTTCTATTTTTGAAATAGTTTGAGGAGAATAGGTGTTAACTCTTCTTTAAATATTTGGTAGAATTCCCCTATGAAGCCATCTGACCATGGACTTTTGTTTGCTGGGAGATTTTTTAAGATTTTATTTATTTATTTGAGAGAGAGCATGAGCAGGGGGTGGGAGGAGCAAAGGGAGAGGGAGAAGAAGCAGGCCGAGCAAGGATCCTGATGCGGGGCTTGGATCCCAGGACCCCAGGATCATGACCCAAGCCACCCAAGCCAAAGGCGGACGCTTAACCAACTGAGCCAACCAGATGCCCCTGTTGGGAGATTTTTTTATTACTGATTCATTTTGTTTACTGGTTATCAGTCTGTTCACATTTTCTATTTCTTCTGTTTCAGTTTTGGTAGTTTATATGCTTCTAGGTATTTATCCATTTCTTCAAAATTGTCCAATTTGTTGGCATATAATTTTTCATAATATTCTCTTATAATTGTATTTCTGTGCTGTTGGTTATTTCTCCTTTCTTGTTTGTGATTTTATTTGGGTCCTTTCTCTTTTTCTCTTTTCTTTTTGATAAGTCTGGCTAGTGGTTTATCAATTTTTTTAATTATGGAAAGAGCCCAAAATGTCCCATCAACTGATGAATGGATAAAGAAGATGTGGTGTGTGTGATACACACATACACACACACACACACACACACACACACACACACACACACAATATGGAATACAACTCAGCCATAAAAAATAATGAAATCCTTGCCATTTGCAATGATGTGGATGGAGGTGGAGAGTATTATACTAAGTGAAATAAGTCAGTCAGAGAAAGACAGATACCACATGATTTCACTCATATGTGAAATTTAGGAAACAAAACAGATGAACATAGGGGGAAAAAAAGAGGCAAACCAAGAAACAGACTCTTAACTATAGAGAATAAACTGATGCTTACCAAAGGGGGGGTGGATGAAGGATGGGTTAAATAGGTGATAGGGATTAAGGAGTGCACTTGTGATGAGCATTGGGTGTTGTACGTAAGTGACGAACCACTAAACTCTACACCTGAAACTAATATTACCCTGTATGTTAACTAATTGGAATTTGAATAAAAATTTAAAACTAAATAAAATAAAATTTGTAATTTGTTGTGCTTTATTTTCTCATTCTACAGAAATATTTCTTATCTAATTTGTATTATGTTTCTTAAAAAGAACTCCAGAATTGTGTAAGCTTCAGGCTCCACAAAATCTGGATCCATCCCGCACTTCACTTATCTCACTTCTCAGTGACAAGTGAACTCATTCTTGTCACTCCCCCAGTTCAGCTGTATTCCCAAATCTGTGAAGTAAAAAGTTTCAGCAACCTCTCTTAACTCCCTGGCTTTTCTGATTTAATACATGTTATCTGAAACCTGGGTATTTGTACTTCTGCAGAGTTCTGCAAGTTTTTCTGATGTGTGGCCCAGGTTTTGAAAACCACTGTCCTGCAGTGAAGGGAACTTGCTTTATAAAGGGTGGGCCATCACTTATTATGGGTTGTCAAGTCAATTTAGTGGGCCCCAATCAGCAGTGTTTTTTCGTTTGTTTGTTTAATTTTATTTTATTTTTTCAGTGTTCCAAGATTCTTTGTTCATGCACCATACCCAGTGCTCCATGCAACGTGCATCCTCCTCAATACCCACCACCAGGCTCACCTAACCCCCCACTCCCCTCCCTTCCAAAACCCTCAGTTTGTTTCTCAGAGTCCATAGTCTCTCATGTTTCGTCTCCCCCTCCGATTTCCCCCAATTCACCCTTCCTTTCCTTCTCCCAATGTCCTCCATGTTTTTCCTTATGCTCCACACATAAGTGAAACCGTATGATAATTGTCTCTGCTTGACTTATTTTCCTCAGCATAATCTCTTCCAGTCCTGCCCATGTTGATACAAAAGTTGGGTATTCATCCTTTCTGATGGAGGCATAATATTCCATTATATATGTGGACCATATCTACTTTATCCATTCGTCTGTTGAAGGGCATCTTGGCTCCACAGTTTAGTGATTGTGGCCATTGCTGCTATGAACATTGCAATCAGCACTGTTTTAACGGAATGGAATTTAAGTTAGCATGCATCACGGGGTGTTAGTGGTATTTGTCAAATTTTTGTTTTGTTTCAAATCAAAACAAAATTTACATTATGTACATTGCTTTGGGGGGCGCAGTTGTAATATCAGGGATACTAGAAACTGTTTATGACAAAAAAGAATGACCTGGATTTAATTGTAAACAGCCTCTCTGACTTATGCCCTTAAGAGTAACTTCGTTACTGACTTATGGGGAAAACTCTAGAATAGAGAAATTATGAGCTCACAGAACTTTTTTTTTTTTAAATAGGGATTGTGGTGTGTTTGTGTGTGTGTGTGTGCATGTTTTCAAATCCTGGAAATACTAAAATATCTGTAGAAAGAGGAGAAGCAACTTGAGATATATATTTTTTTTAATTATTGTTTTACTATGGAGTGTGGTGAGGAAAGGAAATAGGACTTTGGAAAAGTTTCATTCCATGCTAGCAAAAGTTTCTGTCTATGTACCTAAGAAGTAATAACCACAGACGAAAGAACATGATAGGAAAGCAAACTGTATGACATTTGTAGGGCACGAAGACTGAGTTCTTTCTACTAAAAATAAAATGCTTAAGTTATGCTGTCTGGCAAAACCGACTGAGAGTTTGTAACGTTCTGGTACCTGGATATCTTTATTTCCTGGAGCCCTAAAAATAAAAGGACATATTCTATGTGGCATTTAGATTTAGTCATTAACTAACCCTGGACTTAGGTTTTCACTAAGAACCTGCTGCACTTAATTTAGGCAGCAATGAATCCTCTTTTCTTCTAGCATTCATGAGCTGATAATCATGAATTTGGAGAACCTTGAAAATTCAAGGTAGCATGTTTTTCAAAGCATTTTAACAAGAAAGTGTAAAATGATGGGTCAATAAGAACTACACTTTCCTGTGGGAAAAAGTATTTTATGCATTCTAGTTTGACTACTGTTGAGTGGTGTTCGGACATTGTTCTATGAAATGTACTGGTATTTACTGAAGATGGTATTGCAAATGAATTAAAACCAAGGGCTCGGGAGTCAGACCTCTTGGTGACAAAACAGCACTGTAATTATCTGCATGAGCCTGTGCCTTAGTCTCCCCATTTGTAAGTGGAGATACTAACGAATATAACTCATGGGGATATTGTGAACATTAAATGAAATAATACATACAATGTGCTTAATATGTTTCTGACATGTAGTAAGCATTCAATAAATTAATTTTAAACACATATACACACATACACACAGAAAGATCAAAGAAGAGACTTTTATGTTAAATCAACATTCATCTGTTTTGTCCAGTTTCAGTTCTAATATATTAGAAACAATGTCAAGGAAAATAGAGCTATTTTTAAAGAGGATCAAAAACTGATTTTTAGCTAACAGAGTGATTCTCAAATTAAGGCAGAGGATTTTCACATTTCATTTAATAGTACTATTGTTTTTAAACAAATTCTCTGTTGGGTTTTTTTAATTAAATGTGTCATCAATAAAAAATTTTTCTTATTTTGTTACAGTTTTGTAACCTGGGATTATTTGAGCTACCCTACGATAACCAAACTAGGAATCATTGTTGTATATAAGAAATACTTACCAATGGAGGTAGGAGGGATTGGGGGAGGGGATTATCTGGAGGCAGAACTACTTGGAAAACTTTTTCAAAGTGCAAATGCCCATGCTCCCCTCTACTGCTCCTCTAGAGTAGGAACCACTGATACAAAAGAAGGTAGAGAAACAACTTAATAGTTAAAACGTTGGAAATATAATGGCAGTGGTCACAAGTTCGCCAATCTTAAGAATTAACTTTTTCTTTAATTTACAAACCAAATGATGCAAACCACATTCCACATACAATGGGAAACCCAGAGCCTTTTCCAGTGTTCCAGTGATTTACTCTGAAAGAGATTTTTGTTCTCCTAGACATCTGTCACTGCAAATCCCTGCTTCCACAGTTTTCTGAGTCCCCACTCACTGTGCCCTTTGCATTCTCACCCCACTGTGTGAGTGGTCCTCTCTGTGCTTTCTCTTCATTAACTCCAAATACCACTAATACATTTCACCTCCACTTCTGGCTCTCCCTCCCCTTTACTCTGCTTCATTTCTTGCCCTAGAATTTATCATCATCTGGAAAATTATGTGTTGATTTCATGAGGACAGAGACTCTGTCTGTTGTATTTGCTGCATTACCCCTAACGCTATACCACATGCAGTAGGAACTCAGTAACTATTCACGTGATGAATGAGTGATTGAATGAAGACTTTATGATTATTATTTATTTCATCAATGCAGCAGACTTTAACTGTGAGCTTTGGATAATGGCGGTTACTTACACCAGAGCTCAGAATAAGAAACCAATTTAAAATGGACCCCTGAATATCTCTGTTTTCCAAGCTCCTGGACCATCTGCCACAGGGACTTCTCACAAGTCTTTCTCCTTAGGCCCTGTTTGTGACCCTGTTGGGCCTTCTTTCCCTTTATCTTTCAGATGTTATCTTATCTCTCCTCATGTCTCAGGTCCTGGGTTCTTCCTGCTTCTGGTGTTGATTCAACCAGGAATGTATGCACACAATCAGAAGTCCAGTTGTTGTGTTTCCAATACTAAAATTTGATTAATCATAATCTTTGGCCTATGACACCGTCTCAACCTTGGTCCAGGCCTGGCCTTTATTTTATTTTATTTTTTTTACTTAGTTACATATTTGTTTATAAAACAGTGAGTACCTGTATACATGCCACCCGGCATACAAATGAGAACATTCAAAATTTTTAACATTTACTTATGTTTTCCTCCTTATTTTATACCCTGCCTCTCTCCAGTAGAAGAAACCACTATCCTGCAACTTTTACTATTATTCCCTTCACTTTTTAGAATGATAGCTTTATCACAATATAAATATCTCTTTAAAATATACTGGGCAGTTTTAGTTGTTTGTGACTTTTTTGAAGGAGTGTTGGGTATTACAGGATATCTAATCTTTGGGGGCTTTCTTTTTACTTAAATTCTAGTTCCAGGATGCACTTGCATTCAGTTTTCTTTAAGGTTATAGATATGTAAGTAGAATTACAAATATAGGGTATATGAATCTCAATTTTAAAAGATAATGCCAAAATTTTTTCTGAATTAGTTGAATCAATTTGTACTCCTACCACCAAAGTATAAGCTAGCCTGTTCATCCACATCTTCTCCAATATTTGATGATATTAGACTTCTTCAATTAACTAACTGATTGGGTTTTAAACGTTATCTCATTGTGATCTTCTTCTTAGCTTATAAATGTTTTTTTATGTACTCTTGCTATCAGGTCTTTGCCAAGGTGTTGCAAATATTTTGTCTTCATTTATTTTTTTACTTTTTTAAAGATATCTTTTAATATGAAATCTTTTTAGTTTAATATGTCAAATTTATTATGAGAGAAATCAGCTATCACAAATGTTAAAGCAATAGCCTTGAAAGACAGTGATAAGGGAAGTCACCACAATAGGTAGAGCTTCAGGGTATGTACCTAATCATCCATTTTGTGTGAAGAGAGAAGGGACCTAAGGTTAAAGTATACATGCACTCTTAGGTAGTAGCAAATGCTTGGCCAGCTGGTCAGAGACTGTGCTCTTTTCCTAGAACTACCATACAAATTAGGCAGCTTGAATTTATTCCCTCATAGATCAAGGGAGCCAGAAGTCTGAAATCAAGATGTTAGTAGGGTAAGTTCTTCTGGAGGCTCTAAGGAAGAATCATCTGAAGCCTTTCTCCTAGCATCCAGTGATCTTGTGGACTTACCATTCCAGTCTCTGCCTTTATCATCAACACTGCCTTCTTCTCCATGTACCTATCAGTGTCTTCCCCTTTTCCTGTAAGAGGCCCAGTCATTGGACTTAGGGCCTACCCTAAATCCAGGATGATTTTATCTCCAGATTTTTAACTAATTGCATTTACAAAAATACTAACTCCAAATAAGGTTACAATCTGAGGTTCCAGGGAGGCATGAATTTGGGAGAAACACTGCTAAGCCACTACCGGGGTCTAAAAGGAGAAAGACTGGAATATCAGGAAAAAAGAAGTCTGGGAAACAGGCGTGTAGTCGAACATTAGAGAAGAGCATAAATTATGAAGAGCTTTAAAACACATAACACCCACCCAAGATCACCAACATGGAAAGGGCACCAAACAACCGAGTAGACAAAAATGACTCGGCCAGTTGACATTATTCATCCTCTGCCAACAGCCACCCACTGCTGGCACAATGGGAAATGGATGAAATAGCTTTGTCTCGGGGAGAGAGACTATGCATGTGCCCAACATATAGTCCCATTCACCAGTGCTAATTTAACTATTGCACCTGCCAAATGTACAACCTGCAAGCAAAAGAGACCATTGCTGAGTACCCCATATGGTATTACACTCTTCTACATCTTATATTCTTCACTCAACAACAATTTGTGGGAATTGCTGAAAATCATTTGGATTAGCTCTGATTCATTATTTTTAATGGCCACATAATATTCTGTGACATTCCAAAGCTTTTTCAGCCATGGCTTCCTTTCATATTATAACACCCTATTAAATTTCTCTTATGGTAGGAAAATGGGACAGGTACCCAAGGACAATAGATGGTGAGGACCCCCGAGAGGACCCTATCTGACCTGCCCACCCCAGCCCCATCAAACAACATGCTCCTGATCTAGTTTCACAGTACACATCCAAATTTAACAATTCAGAGAAAAGTTGAGTTTCTGCAGCTGCTAAGTTTAATTCTGGGAACTAACTATATTTTTTAAATCCATTTTTGGCCACAAGCTAATAAAGCTACTGTTCTCTCAAATGATGAAAGCAGAGAAACTCTTTGAAGAACTTTCCGGGAGACTTGGCAGTAAGATAATAGTGTTGAAAAGTTTCGCAGCAAAAACATTTTCTGAGTCGCTGTAAGTAGAGGAAGCAACTATCCAGTGTAGATCCTTTTGAGGATCACCGTATACATACAAATTTTTCTTAATGACAAGCCTCAAATTGATTTAGGAAGGGGAAGCGGAGATGGTGAAAGAGAACATGTCTACCTTCCAGCTGCCAAAAAGCAACAACTGCTGCAGGATGCCCTTACATGGCATTTGTTTCCTGTTGTCCCCAAGTGAAGTCTGCCGGGACAAACGAAGGCAAGTGGTATTTGCCATTTCCTGGAAGACAACCACAAGGCCAACTCTATAATTACCCAGAGGCCCTGTCTCAGCACCACAGCCGTAATCAGGCATCGGTCACTAGGAGAAGAGACGGACTGGGGGCTTTGGGTAGGTATGTTGGGCATGTAGAGTGAAGGGTCCAAACCACATCTGGTCAGATCCTACCAGGGAAGCTTTGCCTCTACAGATGCTGCAAGAAACAGCTCTGCATGAGGCAGCTGGCAACCACCTCAGACTGTTCTGTTCAAAATATCTGCATGAGGGCAAAATTTCATAGGAGCAAATACAGATTTTTTTTTTTTAATATTTAGAGATGCAGTTTATATTGGCAACAGATCCTGTGCTAGGCCAAGCTGAGTAGTTTGCAGCTGTTCTTGTCTTGCCTAACTGGGTCTCAGATTGAAAAATCACTGCTCTACCAGCTAACTGCTAGTTTTCAATGACTTCTAGGAAAAGTCCACCAACAATTTCATTTCCCTGCGATGCAACAAGCAGTATGTTAGCTACGGTTAACATCAGCATCTGTAATTTCATAATGAACCAATTCTCATTCCATGTATAAAATACGTGACTACTTGTGGAGCGCCTGGGTGGCTCAGTGGGTTAAAGCCTCTGCCTTTGGCTTGGGTCATGATCTCAGGGTCCTGGGATCGAAGCCCGCATGGGGCTCTCTGCTCAGCAGGGAGCCTGCTTCCCTCTCTCTCTGCCTGCCTCTCTGCCTACTTGTGATCTCTCTCTCTCTGTCAAATAAATAAATAAAATCTTTAAAAATAAATAAATAAATAAAATAAAATACGTGACTACTTGTAATCACTTCCCTTGGAAGCTATAACCCTTTGTTACCATAAATAATAATCAAATTGCCTTCTAAAGCATATCTACTTTTTTGATTAAAAACTAAATTATTGAACATGATTTGATTTCTATTGTCTCAAAACATTTCTATAACCTTTTAGAAGTGGTTTTCAACTGTATCCCAGGAACTCTGTCTTCATAAGAAGTCTTCCCAGAGGGATAAACAAATGGGAGCAGAACCGTTCTGATTAAAGTAGTTTGGCATTCTTGCCCTTCCTTGCATTACCTCCCATAAAATAAAATAAATGGATTAAAAAATAGACTGTAATAGTTGGTGAGTTAATATAATCATTATTTCAAAATTTTTTATTTTGAAATAATTACAGATTCACAAGAAGTTGCAAAAATAGTATAGGGAGATCCTGTGAACCCTTCACCCAGCTTCTCCTAAAGTAATCTCTCACTTAACTGTAGCACATTATCAAAACCAGGAATACTATTAACTAGACTATAGACTTTACTTAAATTTCACTGGTTTTCATACACACTCCCTTGGTATGTTCTATGAAATGTTATCAGTATATAGGTTTCATCACCACTGAACTCCCTCATGATACCCTTTTATAGTCTTACCTCCTTCCACCTCCATCCCTAACCCCATTGATCTGTTCTCCATTGATTTGATCCCTATCATTTTGCTATTTCGAAAATATAATATGCATGGAATCATACTGTAGGTAGTATTTTCGGATTGGCTTTTTTCACTTAGCATGATGGCTTGAGATTGAAGTTGATGTGTGTGTAAATAATTCCTTTGTATTTCAAAATAGTATTCCATTATACAGATTTACCTTAATTTTTGTATTCGTTCACCTTTGTAAGAATATTTGAGTTCTTTCCAGTTAGGTCTTTTACAATTGAAGCTGCTAAGAGCATTTGTATATAGATTTTTGTAGAATAAGTTTTCCTTTTTGTAAGAGAAATCTTCAAGTGTGCAATTGCTAGGTTATATGATATGTTTAACTCTATAAGAAACTGCAAAAACGTTTTCTAGTCCACTTTTGTATTTCCGCCAGCAATATATGAAAGATCCAGTTCCCCTGTATTCTTGTCAGCATTTAGTACTATCAGTATTTTCCCTCTGGCTACTTGGTGTGTAGTAGGGTAATCATTTATTTTTAAGATCAATATTACCTTTCTTTTCTTTGTCCAATTTAAAACTGAGAACTGTTTAATTATTAAGAATATTAAGAATATTAATATTAAGAATATTAAGAATATTTATTATTAAGCACTATTAAGAATAGTGCTCCTCAAACATAAAATTAGCATACAAATACCTGTGATCTCAAAGGCCCAAACCTCAGAACATATGTTTACAGAAGGAAAAAACAGGATGTGGATGTTCTTACAGGCATTTTTATAAAGCTAAGCTAGCTTGATGAAAGGCTGCCTTCACTTTAGATATTCCCGGATGATCACAATTGCAGTACATAGGATGAAATCATCCTTTGGTCATGGCTGTGCTGAAGGAAAAGGTCCAATCTTAATAACCTATCTATAGCAGGGTCACTTACCTTATGGTGGATTTTATACTGTAGCACGAATCTGCTTCTTTCATTTTCCATTATCATGCTCATTCCCGAAAGTACTAATTTTCACTTACTACATTTTACAATATTGACTTCCTTATAGTCGGTGGTATTGTAAAGTGCTATATGGTGACGGATGCGAGCTACATTTGTGGTGAGCACAGCATAGTGTACAGAGTTATCAAATCACTATTTTGTACACCTGAAATTAATGTAGCACTGCATGTCAACTATACTTCAATAAATATATATATGTATACATATATATTAAAAAATATATATATATTAATTAAAATAAAATGTTGACTTCCTAAGGATGCTTAAACTCACTCTCATAGAGTAGTAAATTACCTCCAAATTGTAGGATAATTCTAAACTTTCAAACGATCACTCTCAACCTTAGCATGTAATTTTTTTTAAGATTTTTTAAAATATAGAAACAGTACATACTCACAGTAAATAATTCAGACATGCAAATCTTGAGCATGTCATTCCCTGATGTGATTGTATCAACCTCTTGCTGGCATTTTAATATGCTTATCTTTTATCCTAAATTTTAGGGTCAATTTTACTTTGATGTCTGCATCACTCTAATCCATAGACTGAATACGTTAAAACCCTAAATGAAGGCTATGTAGCTAATAACATTGGTATTTGTTTGAATTCTAGCCATACTAAATAGTATCTAACCACAAACCCAAAGAGCGATGGCAACTGATACCGTTGCAGACATAACGGTGAGTTACTACTGATCACTAGAGCTGGACCTTTAGCAGGGTACTAAGTATGAGAAAAGGGCTTGGAAAATGCTTTCAAGTTCAAAACTTAATGTAGTCTCTTAGATTTAAAATGATCTACCTCAAAGGCTGAGATATTTCCTTTCTGAAAATGTCTTCATTACATTCAAACTGTTTCACATTGTCCTCCTTTATGATTGTGGATGAGTGGAGTGCCACTTTTTTAAGTTATTTTAGCTATCTTAGTTATAAGCTACAAGATCCTGAAGTCTAGCAGCCAATACAATATGGAAGTTTATTTCTGTCTCGCATGTGAAAGTCCAGTGATAGGCAATGCAAGGTTGGTAGGGCATCTCTACATCCTCATTTAGAATTTTCCATCTGAGGGCACCTGGGTGGCTCAGTCGGTTAAGTAAGCATCTGCCTTTGGCTCAGGTCATGATCTCAGGGTCCTAGGATCAAGTCCCACATCAGGCTCCCAGCTCAGTGGGGAGCCTGCTTCTCCCTCTCTCTCTACCTGCCACTCTGCCTACTTGTGCATGCTCTGTCTGTCAAATAAATAAATAAAATCGTGAATGGGGGGAAATCGGAGGGGGAGGTGACCAAGAGAGACTGTGGACTCTGAGCAACAAACTGAAGGTTTTGGATGGGAGCAGGGTGGGGGGTTGGGCGAGCCCGGTGGTGGGTATTGAGGAGGGCACGTATTGCATGGAGCACTGGGTGTGGTATATGAACAATGAATCTTGGAACACTGAAAAAATAAAATAAAAGTAATTGGGAAAAAATAAATAAAAAATAAAAAATAAATAAATAAATAAATAAACCTTATTTTGAGACTTAAAAAAAAAATTTAAAAAGAGGGGCGCCTGAGTGGCTCAGTAGGTTAAAGCCTCTGCCTTCAGCTCAGGTCATGGTCTCGGGGTCCTGCGATCGTGCCCCACATCGGGCTCTCTGCTCAGCATGGAGCCTGCTTCCCCCTCCTCTACCTGCCTCTCTGCCTACTTGTGATTGTTCTCTCTCTGTCAAATAAATAAATAAAATCTTTTAAAAAAATAAAATAAAAAATCTTTAAAAAATTAAAAAAGAGAGAGAGAAAGAAAGAAAGATAGAAAGAACCTTCCATCTCTTTGTCTAAAACAGCTGCTCCAACACCCTCCATCATATGTACATCCCAGGTAGTGAGAAGAAGGAAAGGAAAAGAAATGTGTATTGCCCATTTCTTTTAAGGGTATAACCTGGAAGTGATACATATCACTTCTATTGTCACTCTGTTGTAAAGAACTTAGTCATAAGAGCACAGCCAGCTGCAAGTGAATCTGGGAAAAAGAGTCTCCAACTAAAAATCAGAGTGCCCCACTATGACCCAGGAATTTTAATCTTAAAGAAAGACAAAATAGATATTGATAGAGAACTCACTGCCTCTCCCAGAGTAACCAGTTATCCCTCAGTTATAGCTAGCTCCTCATCCTTGCCATTATTTTCAGTATGCCAAAGTCCATGTACAAATGAAATGAACTGGAAAACAGGGACATTTGCACTCAAAGATGCTGTTCAGATTACAACCCAAGGAACTCCATGACCACTTCTGGAGTCAAGAATCTGAAGTGTCTCCCCTTACTCTAATATCTTGATATCATTCACCCATTTCTATTGATAAATGATTGTACTTCAGTGGTAAGCAAAGGAATACAGATAGGAAGGTGAGAGAAAATGTTTTCAAAAACTGTAAACAAGAGTCTCTTTGAGAGTAAAATTTTGTAGGATTTTTCCCAACCTTCTCACGTTGCCCGGTAATATAGTAGCAGCAACAGCACAGTGGGTGCAGTAATAGTAACAGTAGTAGTGGTAATTGTAGCGGGAAGTAAGAGGCAGAGAAGGTGCCTTCTATGGCATACTTGCTATGTGTCAGGTCTTTTCTAAGTTATCTCTCTAAACTGTTTTGTTGGATTCTCATAACAATTCTCTGCAGTAATTTGTCTCTTGAAAATGAAGCTAAGCAAAGTTATATGCAGTATTTTGCCCCAAGTTGCATAACAAGTAGCAAAGCTGGAATTTTAATACAGACAACCTGACTGCCTGTATGGTACAATATGCCTGGATACCCTTAACTGGGGTACTGTGCTAGACACTTTATATCAGCTCATTTTATCCTCACAGTAATCTCACGGTACTATTTACAGATGGGAAAACTGAGGATTGAAAAAATTAGATAGCTTTCCTTTAATCATGGCCATTAAGTAATGGAGCAAGGTTTAAATCCAGGCAGTCTGATTCCTATCCTCCAAACTAATACAGAGCTCATGTTCAAAGCTGTGCTCACTAGCAGAATCCTCATACTGGGGAAGAAAGCATAAACTAATATGACCTTATTGTTTTCTAATAAACTTTCCGTTTTGCCTTCTAATTCAGCTGAAGCACACTGGAATATCAAGTTAAGACAGCTTCCCAGGAGTGAACAGGTGGGTTTGTAAAACTAGATTTGTTTTGTCTGGTGAGTCATCTTTGTCTTGTGTCTGGTAAAAATGAAGTTGTTTTGTCTCACTGTGGCCCTGAGAGGTATTTAAGGTTATATCCAGAGACATCTTGAGTTTGTCATCTTTGTCTGACTATAAAAATAAAAACCAGATGGCATGCTGCAGGTATGAGCATGATGGTTGAGTGTATGGAGGTGGAAGGTAGGAGAGGTCAAGTGAGTGATAGGAAGTTTCTTAGCCATACTATGTAATGCCTTCCCTATACACAAACACATACACACACACACACACACACACACACACACACACTTTCATTCTCTTTCTCTCTCTCTCTCTCTCACTTAAATCCACTGGAAACAGATGCCTATCAGCACCTGTACCAAGCATCTTCCTATTCCTCAGATACCTATCAGTAAGGTCGATCCTAGAAAAAATTGTAAAATACAATACATATCACCCCTTCTCCACCATCTCTGTTTGTCTTCCTTTCTGCCCTTGTTTTGTGGTGTCTACACATTGCGCTCTTGAGAGTTGTAAATCCCTCACAGAGACCCCTGCCCTAACTACAGCTCTCTGTCCCTGCTTATGTTTAAACAACCCATTCGTTTATTCAACAAATATGTATGGAATGGCTACTATGAGCCAGGCACTGTTCTAGACTCTTGAGATACTTTGGTGAGCAAAACAGACAAAAACCCCTGCCCTTGAGAAGTTTACATTCTAGCAAAGGTAGGCAGAAAATAAACAGGTCACATTATAAATGCATACATTATTTAGTCTATTAGTTTGTTATTAATACTGTATAAAGCCAGAGAAAAGTTGAGTAGGGAAGAAGGATCAAGAGAGCTGAGGGGAGAAGGCAAAGGTATGGTTTGAAATATTCAATAGTATGATCAGAAGAGGACTCAGTGAGAAGAAATTGGAGCAAAGACTTGAGTTCGAGAGAGAATGAGCAAGTGGATAAACTGGGAAAGAACATTGTAGACATAAGAAGGAACAAGTACAAAGGCCCTGGGCCGAAATGTTTCTGAAGGGTTTGAGAAACTGCAAAGAGGCAGAGTTCTGGAGCAGAGTGAGTGAGGGGAGAGTAGCAGGAGATGAGGTTAGCAAGATCAAGGCAGCCATAGCCTCTAGACCTTATAGACCAATGCAAGGACTTTGGATGTTAAATTGGGAGCAAATGTTACATTTTCTCTTCAATTTAATTGATATAGAAAAAATATTCTCCTCTTTTTTTAAAAAAAAAAAAGATTTTATTTATTTATTTGACACAGAGAGAGAAATCACAAGTAGGCAGAGAGGCAGGCAAAGAGAGAAGGGGAAGCAGGCTCCCTGCTGAGCAGAGAGCCCAATGTGGGGCTCGATGCGGGGCTCAATCCCAGGACCCTAAGATCATGACCTGAGCCGAAGGCAGAGGCTTTAACCCACTGAGCCACCCAGGTGCCCCAGATATTCTCTTCTTTTAAGAAAACATATGGAAACCTAAGAAATAGCATAATAGGGTGGACCAATGGCCTATTCTACTCAGTCTTCTACATCTCAAGTGTTTCCAGCTTGCTGAATGGAAGAGCCTTATTCTATATCCTAATCGCTAACCTCCCCTTAAAAGTGTACTAGACAAGGGTGGCTGGGGGGTAGGGGCGGGTAGAGATAGGGTGGCTGAGTTATGGACATTGGGGAGGGTATGTGCTATGGTAAGTGCTGTGAAATGTGTAAGCCTGATGATTCACAGACATGTACCCTGGGGCAAATAATACATTATGTGTTAATTTAAAAAAAAAGTGTACTAGACATTTATGTAGAAATGCACATAATTCCAGCCTAAAACATGTTCTTTAGTTTGCATAAACTCTTGTGAGAAGATGATCTATGTCATGGATAGGAAGTTCCAACACTTGGAGCTTACCTCTTGGGTCCTCCATTTATGTAGCAGTCCCTACCACCACACCAGCCCTCTGTCACTATGAACCCAAGACTTCTATGAGATTAAAAAACAAACACACTTTCTTCCAATAACAATTTGAGGATTTAGGTTCTCTAAATTATTTACACTTTCAAGAAGCATCCCTGAATCAATACAGCCATGAAATCTAGAGACATAATTTAATCGTAATAAATAGTAATAACTCTCTTCCTTAGGGTTTTTAATGCTTGAATGATTTATGGTATTGTATTATCTTCTCCCAGTGATGGAGGAAATAGGCACCTATTGTTAATTCTGGGTTGCATGTGATGACATCACTAAGGCAACAAGAAAGCAAAAGGAAAAGGGAAAGTGTTAACTATATTATAGGACAGGGTTTCTCAACCTCGGCGCTACTGACATTTTGGACAAGATAATTCTTTGTTGGGAAGTCAGGGGTACCTATTCCGGGCATTGCAGAATGTTTAGAAACATCCTTGGCTGCTGCTTAGTAACACTAAGATGCCAGTAGCACCTTCCCAGTCACGACAATCAAAAATGTCTCCCGGTTTTGCTAAATGCAGAATCATCCCCGGTTGAGGCTGACTGTCATGGGGAGATCCAGTTATGCCATACATAACTCTTAGCTCATGCTCATCCTCAAATACTCTCTAAAAACAATAAGGAGGCTGATATGTCTGTGCCTTTGGAAACTACAAGTGAAGTAGCAATTAAGAAGTCAACAGACATAAAAAGTAAGCTTCAGAATTCTGATTATATAGGATCCAACTTTAATGCCTTTGCAGTGACTATGTGAATATTTTGCATAGACAAGAGACTATTTTCTATAAATTGTGTTTATTGATGTGATCAAGAAATGTAGCCTATACGAAAAAAATTTTATCAACTGCTGAAGGAACTGGAAGGTTGAATCTTTTATTTCCTTGGTCAAAAGGTGAGCTTTTCCCTTCCCCTCTTCTTTTAAGTGAAATAAAGACAGAGTTTGAAAATGCACCTACCCATTTGGTTCAATAGTTAAGTCTTGTCTGGCTATAGTGTAAAAATAGACATTCTTCTGTCTGAACATGAAAATAGTACTTCCCCAACAAAAGCCAAATGTCTTAGAGCTGCAAAAGATGTTTACTTTTATAAAAAAGCCTTTTCCTCTAGTGTATATTTTGGGATCGTGTAGGTGTTTCAGTAGAAGTAAGCAGGTATATAAGGCTTAGAGACAAACCCATAAGAGCATGCTTCCCGCCGTAGGTAAGGGAGTCTTGTGCTAGTCAGAACTTTCTGCATGTTAGGTTGGGAATATATGCTGGTGTAGTATTTATCCTCCCCTCTTGAAAAGTTGTGGATATATTGAAATAATGATGTTGACCATAACTGTCTAATCTTTCTGGAACACTTTATATTCATTCATTCATTCAACAAGCAGTTATTAAAGACCTACCATGCCCTTTGCAGGTCACATTGTCTCTCAACTCTCCTGTTATAGGGCAGAACTGGGCATAGTCAAGACACTAAAAAATGAATATGATTGTGTTCCAATAAAACTTTTGTTTGCAAAAAGGGGGCCATAGTTTGTCAACCTCTGAAATAGGAAAAAAGGAATCAGGAGTTCTTGGGGGTCACCACTTTTAAATGGGATGACCAAGGTGAACTTCCTTGAGAAGGTAATATTCAGTCAAAAACTAGAAGGAGGTAAACAAGTCAGACTTGTAGTTTATGTGGAGGAAGAACATTCCAGGTAGAGGGAGCAGCATGCTAAAGTCCTGTGGCAACAGTGTGTCTGGCGTGTTTTGAAGCATCAGGAAGGAGCTCTGTCTGGTTAAGGCACAATGAGTGAGTGACCCTACTTGTAACCACTCTCACTAAATGAAGCATGTTTTACTACAGTGAGTAAGGGCTCATAAATAGGCCTTTATGGGGCACCTGGGTGGCTCAGTCAGTTAAGCATCTGCCTTCGGCTCAGGTTGTGATCCTAGAGTCCTGAAATCGAGTCCTGCAGGCTCTCTATTCAGCAGGGATTCTCCCTCTCCCACTGCTCCTCCCTCCTGCTCATGTTCTCTCTCTCTCTCTTTTGCTCTCTCTCTCAAATAAATAAAATCTTAAAAAAAAGATGGGGGGGCTCCTGGGTGGCTCAGTGGGTTAAAGCCTCTGCCTTCGGCTCAGGTCATGATCTCAGGGTCCTGGGATCAAGCCCTGCATCGGGCTCTCTGCTCAGCGGGGAGCCTGCTTCCCCCTCTCTCTCTGCCTGCTTGTCATCTCTCTCTCTCTCTCTGTGTCAAATAAATAAATAAAATCTTAAAAAAAAAAAAAAAGTAAGCCATTAAGTGACATAGGAAAGATAAGCAGCATTGATATGTTTTGTTTTGTCCTCATTAAGGCCTTGGTTCAAATTAATACTGAGAACAAAGGCAACAGGATGAAGGCAAAAATGCCTAATCATAGAGGTTTCCTTTGGGAATCTTTTACCATCACATTCTAATCCTCAGCAAAGCTAGCAGAATGAAAGTTTATAGTCAAAAAGCAACTATAAAATACTGCCTTTTTACTCACTTGGACTGTTTATCCCCGAAGTGTTTCTAAGAGACAACTGATGGTAGTATTTACAGAACCAGAAGGCAGGGCTATTATTTCTAAATTGTCAATAAACCTAACTTCTAAGAAGAACTCTCTAACTCTTGATCTGGATGTGCTGCGAAGGTAGAATAATGAAATGCCATGAAAGCAAAGCCAGTCCGTGTTCTCAAGTCCACGGGCTCGCCCAGGGTGGGCCAGCACACCTGGGTCTGGGTGAGAACCCGTGGACATGGGCGAGCCTTGGTGGTGATGGATGTGTAAAATGGTTTTCATGTAGTGTTTGATGGAGCCAGCTTGTAATGCAACTTGGAATAATAACTTGTCATTTATAACCCATCCTGTTCCACAAAAATCTATTTATTATGAAAGGATAATAGACAAGAGATAGAGGGCAAAACAGAAGCCTCAGCAAAGCCACCAAAACCTCACTGTCCTCTCAAGCCCTGCCCCATGCCTCCCTCATCTTTACCTGTACTTTAGCCCTGCTGGAATTTTTCCAGTTGCCAGAATACACAGTGCTGTACCCTTCTGGTCAGGAATGTCTATGGCCCACCCATGTCGCTCAGGTAGCATATTCATCCTTGTGTTCAAAGAGCACTTCTTCCCAATTAAGTCCAGTCCTCCTGTTATGCACTTTCATGCTGGGAAGCTTCCTTTCTTTCATAGCACTTTTCAGTTTGTAGTTCATACATTCATCTGAGTGACTATATCAAATTGTGATTTTTGGCATGTTGTCCTAGGCCTATCACAATTCATTATAAACGATTCTAAATGGGGCAAAACAAAGTAATCCAAGAACACAGTTTTCTCAGGATTCTGGTTTAATGCAAAGGTAAAATGACTTTAGTGGAACTGAGGGAGAGGAACTGAATGTCCTTCAGGCCCTTTCCATAAATCTTTCTTTTAATCAGCATTGTGGTATGATTGGACAGCTGAGAGTTGAAGGTTATATTTTCCGTGAATACATAAAGTGCAAACCCACGTTCATTCTTTGACAGTCAGCCGGAAGGAATATGATTATTCAGTTGACTGTTGTTCAGAATTGAGCATGCATTCAGCTGGAGAAAGAATGATTCATCGGTTCATGCCTTTGTGAAAGACGACTGTGGTTCATACTCCCCTCTTGTGGCCACTTTCAAGGATACCGGCTTGTACGTAGGAGTGTAGAAGGCAAATGAGAAATCAAATTCCTTTATTCAAGTCAAGAACCTGAGAATCAGGGGCGCCTGGGTGACTCAGTGGGTTAAGGCCTCTGCCTTCGGCTCGGGTCATGGTCTCAGGGTCCTGGGATGGAGCCCCGCGTCGGGCTCTCTGTTCGGCGGGGAGCCTGCTTCCCCCTCTCTCTCTGCCTGCCTCTCTGCCTGCTTGCGATCTCTCTCTCTCTGTCAAATAAATGGATGGAATCTTAAAAAAAAAAAAGAAAAAGAAAAAAAGAACCTGAGAATCACTCCTTCTTTAGCCCTTCTCAATGTCAGACCACTTTTTAAAGATTAGTAGGACATTTAACAGCATCTCCAAACAAGGATCAATAGACTTTGTGTTAAATCTTTAATGATAGAAGTTTAAAAATGTCTTAAAAGTTCAACATGTAAGCCAGTGGAGGGTTTGATGCAAATACCTGAGAGGCCTGATCATTTCTTGCAAATTACTTTTCCTTAATTACATATGCCTTATCTCAGTTTGTTCCTCTTCAAGTAGCACATTAGTAGATTTGGAACTTTTGGGGAGTGTGGGAAGGAATGATCTGGTGGATGAAGCAATCGATAACATCACAAATGCTCATTGTACAAATATTTATTGAGTATTTGCCACTGTAGGAAATCATAGTTACATAAAAATTTTCCCTGTCTTACAATATTATCCAGAAGGGTGAGGGGACCTGTATACATATCTACATTACATGATGAAAAGTGATAAATGCCAAAGAAAAAAAAATTAATATGCTCTTTGGCTATGACATAGGACAAAGCCAGAGACAGTTGATCAGCTGCTCCTTCTGAACCAACACATTCTAGTACAGGACAAATATGGATACAGCACTTACTCTGCATCAGGTGTTGTAAGCACCTTATCAAAGGTAATACAGCATTTACCTCACACCCATTAGGATGGCTACCATGCAAAAAGAGAATAACAAATATTGGCAAGGATGTGGGGAAATCGGGATCCTTGTGCACCGATATTGGAAATGTAAAATGGTACAGCTGCTATAGAAAACAGTATGGCGGTTCCTCAAAAAATTTAAAATAAGATTACTATATGATCCAGCAACTCCACTTCTGGGTATATACCAAAAGAATTGAAAGCAAGATCTCAAAGAGATATTTGTACATCTATGTTCATCGCAGCATTATTTATAATGGCTAAAACAGAAGTAACCCAAGAGTCCACTGACAGATGAATGGATAAGCAAAATGGGGTCTATACATACAACAGAATATTAATCAGCCTCAAAAAGGAAGGGAATTCTGACACATGCTACAACATGGATGAAGCTTGAGGACATTATGCTAAGTGAAATAAGCCAGTCACAAAAAGACAATTACTATATGATCCATTCATATGAGGTACTTAGAATACTCAAAGTCATAGAGACAGAAAGTAGAATGGTGGTTGCCAGGGCTAGAGGGAGGGAGGAATGGGAGTTATTGTTTAATGGGTACAGAGTTTCAGTTTTACAAGATGAAGGGTTCTAGAGACAGATGGTAGTGATGGTTGCACATTATAAATGCATTTAATATCACTGAACTGTACATTTAAAAATGGTTAAGTAGGTACATTTCATCTTTCTACACAATAAAAAATTCTTTCAAAAAATATGCTATTGAAGTTCAAAGAATAACTTCCTATTAGAGGTAGCAGAGAAAGCTTCTTAGAAAGGAAGCATCTAGATTGGACTTTGAAAAATTGGTTGGCTTTAACCATGGGAATTTCAGGCAGAGGGAGCCACCTAAACAAAAGCACAGAGGCAGAAAATTTACAAGGCAAGGAAAAGAAAATATTGGTGCTCATGGAAGATAGTACGTAACATGGCGGATCGTTTTAAACACCTGGCTCATGAGTTTAGAATCAGTTTAGTAGGCAGTGAGAAGGTATTGAAAGCATTTAAGTGGGAGAAGGATGTGATGTGAGTTACACTTTGAGAGGATTAAATTTTCAAAATACTGTTCAAGTTGGATTGGATTGGAGAGGGAGGAAGTATCTGGAACCGAGGTCAAAAATTAGTGTTCTGTGGCTCAATCCAGCCCATAGACCTATTTTATTTTACTTAAAGAGTGGTGAGCAGTATTTAATGATCACATAAAGTTTCAGATCTCTGGCTTCTCTTTAAAATGCTAAAACGATCTGGTGACACCATCTGTCATTTCCTCATGACAGACTGCAAGAGTTGAGTAGCAGCTACTGTCTCTCCATGGACCACATATTTTCTGGCTTCCAAGTCCCAAGCACTCCCTCTTGTCTTCTGGGCACAAAAGCCTGGTGTCAGCTGCCAGTCCTCATTGTCCTGAGTGTTTTGTCTTCCTACTTCAGACCTTCTTTCTTAATGTATGTGACCTTCCTGACTCGTTGGGGCAATTGCATTTGTGAATGTGAGTCCAGAAGGACACAACAGTTGGATGTGAGGTGACCTGAGCTTTCATCAAGAATCCGATCACAGGGAATGAAGTAAAAAGGCATTTGCAAGAGATCTTTGTCCTGCTGTTTTTTCTAAATCTGAACCAGCTATTAACATATAACGTGAGAATTGCTGACTTAGATGCAAAAAATTTTAATTATGAATAGTTTAACTACATTTCCTCAGAAATGTCCCCCAGAAAAAGTTATTTTGCCTTTTTCCTTTATAAAAGTTTTTGGAGTAATGCATGTTGTTATTATATAAACAGAAAACCAGGAATGACTCCGTTTCTCCCACCATAAAGTATCATAAAGTATGATAGTCAATTGATTACACCACAGTAAATTGTATTTTTAAGCATGAGATGTGTTTCAATCAGTTGGTGAGGTTCATTAGTCAAGGGGGCAAAACTGGCTCATGGGAGGGACAAAAAAAATCCTATTTTTTTAATAACTGAAACACAGCTATGGATATAGTACATAAATGGATATACGAATATTTGTGGTAATACAGTTGCATAGGGAGGGGAAAAAAGTTCACTAAGGGGAAAAAAGTTCAAAGGGCCCCTTGGGAGAGTAATATTGAAAAGAATATTTGAGAAATACTAGACAGAACAGACATTGAGCCAATTATCTGATTTGTCTCCATCTGAATTGCCTGCCAGTTAATACCAGTGTAGACTCTAACCAGATCAAATCTGCTTGCTTATCATTTGTGAGAGATCAAGCCTCAGTCACAGCATCTCCAATGCTCATGTGTAAAGACCACATGAAAGCTCTGTGACAAATCCAGTGCTCTTCACAACCGAAATATTGACACAAATACCGATGCCCTTGCTCAAAACCAAGAAGAAAACACAAGCACCAGAACAAATTTCCAGAATAGGATCACTTCATTACACAAACAGTACTTCTTAGTCTGAAACATCTTGCCCTGGGAACTTTACACTACAGCCAAGAAGACATCAGACAGATTTGGAGAAGGGCGGCTTTTGGCGAATAACAGCAAAGTGACCTCACCCGTGAGATGGCCTGAGTGCAAACTCCAGTGTTGGTGAACAAGACACATCCTGCAAGTCAAATGCACAGAAGTATGAAGAAGTCCAGCTGCACTTGGACAAGAGATCCACACACCAGGCGATTTGATAGATGGGGCTCTGTGTCTCTCCCAAGGTGAGGTCAGAACGAGAGAGCAGCTAGCAGAGCTCACATTGCTAGTACACAACCAACCTGAATTCCCCCAAACTCAATGAGGGTTCTGTCTGAGAAAAGACAACGACACAGGACTCCAGGGATTGATGTGAGCAGCTGCTGTGTTTGCAGAGCTTGACTAAAAGGATGTGTTTCATCCCTCAAGAGGATATTAGCAGTTTATGTGAAAAGAGGAGGCATGCTAATTCTTATTACAGAAGGCTCTGGGAAAATCTCCAGCAATGTCTGGCTTCCTTATTGGGGGCCTACATCATCATCATCATCATCATCATTATCTTTTTTACTATTATTATTTATTGAGCCCTAGTCCAGTCACACATTGGACAAAGCACTATGTCAACATCCTGTCTTTTCCTCCAAATTACCTTATGAGGTAGGCATTATTATCATCCTAATTTGAAAGATGAGGACATGGAAACACAGAGAGGCTAAGTAACTTGCCCAAAGTCACGCAACTACGAAGCATCAGAGCTAGGGCTTGAATTCAGGTCTGTCTGACTCATCAACTCTCTGCTACTTCTACTTCCTCCAGGGAGAAGAAGGATTTTGAACATGTGTTCCATCCTCTGAAAGCTTGATTGATGTAATTTAGATTGAGAGGCAACAGAATGTATTTCTGGTAGTATTCAATGGCATCAGTGATTAGCAAGATCCTATCCAGCCTTTCTGATGTCTGTTGGTAATCTGGCACCTGATAGGGAGATAGGCACAAAAGATTGGAGGTACAAGAAAACAGCAGGCATTTTAGAATTCACCAATCCTGAATCAAAGCAAAGGATGTATGTACTTACATGTAACTTTTGGGGCTGGAACTCAGACATATGTGTCTTGCACCTTGGTAATGGATTTGACAGTCCATATTCATAGCCAGGTACTACCAGAGTAGGTTCTTTTTTTTTTTTTTTTTTTTTTTACAGAGAGAAAGAGATCACAAGTAGGCAGAGAGGCAGGCAGAGGGAGAGGGGGAAGCAGGCTTCCTGCTGAGCAGAGAGCCTGAGGAGGGGCTCGATTCCAGGACCCTGAGATCATGACCTGGGCCAAAGGCGGGGGCTTAACCCACTGAGCCACCCAGGCGCCCCTACCAGAGTAGGTTCTTTTGGAATCTTCCAATGCTGGTTAAAATTTCTCAGAGGAAAGAAAAAAGGAAAGAAGAGGAATGGAGGGGAGGAAGGAGGAAGAAAGGAAATATTTCTTGCTATTGTGATGAAGGACTTCAAGAATACAAAAAGACAGGTGCCTGGGTGGCTCAGTCAGTTAAGCATCTGTCTTCGGCTCACGTCATGATCCCACGGTCCTGAGATGGAGTCCCACATTGGGCTCCTTGCTCAGCAGGAAGCCTGCTTCTCCTTATCCCTCTGCCCTTCCTCCCCACTCATTCTCTCTCTCTCTCTCTCTCAAATAAATAAAATTTTAAAGTCTTAAAAAAAAAAAAGAATACGAAAAGACAGGACTCCTAACTACTAAATGAAAATCTGCTACACACAGGTGCAAAAATATCATGAACTGGGCCACATAAAAACAGCTATAGATTTTTATTGAACTGAGAATGGTCTTAATTTCAGAAGAAATCTCCTATTTCCTTTCTCAGACCACTGCAGCTTTACTTCTTTTACTTTAAACTTTACTCTTTAAACTCAGCTCTCCAACTCAAAGTTATGCTCAATCATTACCTTCCTGATGTCCTCAAGGATTTCTCATTGTTCTAGATTCCCAGTTATCATATGATGTCTCCCATTTCTTAATCTCTTGCCATGGCTCCTCTGGGGTTATTTACTGCCTGGAAAGCTACGTGAGATCAGCAGCCCTGCTCTGAGGCCCATGATGGGGCCACCTCTCACCCGCCATGTCCCCTTACCCCCTTTGGGTTCCACTATATTTACCAGACACCACTACCTCTAGAGGGTACCACGATCATTGCCTAACGCCACCAACCTCATTAGGCACTCTGCCCCTGCTGAGCGCTGTCACACCAGTCAGCATCACTACCACCATCACCCCAAGGGTCGACAATGTGCACTGTTGCCTGTGGCTGGTGCCACTGAGATGCCCCAGTAACTTTGTGCTCTGGAGTCAGCCATACACAGCTGTGCTTTCATTGCACTGAGTCACATGGGTACGAACGCAAAACTGCTTATGCCCTGGTTTTTGAAGAGATTCGAAGAAATAGCTTATCCTGTTTAAACCCAGACCCCTTCTTTCCAGGATGCACTTGCATTCATTGAGAGCTGGGCTCAGGTCAAAACTAAGGGAAATAAAATACGGGCCTACCTTATTTTATTGCACTCCACTTTACTGTGCTTTGTGGATACTGCATTTTTTACAAATTGAAGGTTTGTGGCAACCCTGTGTTGAGCAAGTCTGTCAGCACATTTTTTTTTTAACCGAAGTATAGTTGACACACAATGTTGCATTAATTTCAGGCATACGTTATAGTGATTCCACAGGTCTTTACATTACCATGCTTACCACAAGGGTAAGCTACCATCTATCACATCAGCACTGTTTTTCCACCACTGCTCACTTTGTGTCTCTGTGTCACATTTTGGTAATCTTCATAAGATTTCGAACATTTTCATTATTATTATATTTGAGTTGCTGCAATCTCAAGATAAAGCTTTCGTGAATGAAGAGTTGCTTCTTACTGATGAGCAAAGAAAGAAGTTTCTTGAGATGGAATATAGTCCTGGTGAAGATACTGTGAAGATTATTGAAATGACAACAAAGGATTTAGATTATTACATAAACCTAGTTGATAAATCAGTGTCAATGTTTAGAGGATTAATTCCAATTTTGAAAGAAGCTCTACTGTGGGTAAAATGTTATCAAACAGCATCACATGCTACACAGAAATCGTTCATCAAAGGAGGAGTTAATCAGACCAAACTTTATTGTCATCTTATTTTAAGAAATTGCCACAGCTATCCCAACACTCAGCAACCACCATCCTAATCAGTCAGCAGCCATCAACACGGTGGCAGACCCTCCACTAGCAAAAAGATTACAACTCACTGAAAGTTCAGATGATGGTTAGAATTTTAGCTGTAAAGTATTTATTAATTAAGATATATACATTGTTTTTTGAAGACATGTACTGTTGCACACTTAGTAGACTACAGCATAGGGTAAATATAACTTTTCTATGCACTGGGAAACCAAAAAAATTATTTGACTTGCTTCAGTTTTTAATATTTGCTTTATTAGAGTGGTCTGGAGCCAAACCCCCAATGTCTCCATGATACGCCTGTGTCCCACTGGTTCACTGGCTATGTAATTGAACTAATCATATCTGCTTAGCTTCCTGTTCCCTTAGAATGAGTCTTTCCCAAAAATCCTTGGCTCCTCCTAAGGGCCCACCCGTCTCATCCCTCAATACATGTCCAGATTTTTTCAGTGGTGCATGAAACTGAGTTTAAACCGAACCCACAGAACAGAGATTAGAATTTAATCACAAATAGCGGTTACATTTGTTTCTGTAGGTTTGTTAATGTCAGCATTGAAGAATAAAAACCAAACTATCACAGATCTTTGTTACTGCCTCATAGACTTTATTTTACTTAATTGGACTTTAGCCTTTTCCCATTACCTATCCACCCAGGGGTGTTGTACAAACGAGCAAAAAGAAATGTGATGTTGCAAGGATGCTGTAGGGGTACCATTTGCCACTTCACATAGTGTCCCCTACGTTTTTTCTAAAATTATTTTACATCATGAATTTTACCACTAATGATATTTTCCTCCTTCCTTTGGTTTCCCAGTTTAGAGTAAAATCTTCAACGCACCTGGTAGTGGCTTGAATTGTGTGCCTCAAAAAAACAGGTCAACATCTGGTGCCTGTGAACAGGGCCTTGTTTGGAAATAGAGTCTTTGCAGATGTAACTAAGTTAAGGCAAAGTTATACTGGATTTGGGTGGGCTTAAGATCCAATGGTTGATATCCATATAAGAAAGCAGGACACACAGATTCAGAGGAGACACACAGGGAAGAAGGTCATGTGAAGATGGAGGCACAGATTGATAAAATGCTGCTCCAAGCCAAGGAATGCCAAGGATTTCTGGGAGCCATTAGAAGCTAGGAAGAGGCAAAGAAGGATTCCTCCCTAAAGCCTTCTTAAGGAACATGTGCCTGCTGACACCTTGATTTCAGACTTTTAGCCTCCAGAACTTTGAGAAAAGAAAGTTTGGTTGTTGAAAGCTACCCAATTTGTGGTAATTTGTTATGACAGCCCTAGGAAACTGCTACATAACTTACAACTGCATAGAACCATCTGGTCAGTATTGCTCTACCCTAGTTAACCCCTTATATTTCTGTTGTCCCAGTTTTCTCAATTATTTATTTGTGTCTTCTATAGAGTTGCCTCTGATTTTTTCCTCTCTTCTACTCCCTTCCCCTTTTTATCCTATCCCTTTTTCTCTAACTTTGCTTCTGCCCTTTTTATTTTCTTCCTTTTTCCTAATACTTTTTTCAATGGACTATCCTATTTTTCCATTCTGATTAAAATCTATTTTCTGATTTTCTTGCCTATGGTTCCTCTTCTCTGGAAAAGGAATATACCTGCCCACACTGCTGAACTCAGATGTGGCCACATGATCTGCTTTGGTCAATTGAAATGTGGTCAGAAGTGATATGTATCACACTTAGGCAAAAGCTTTAAAACTAAGCATAGATGGCCATATTTCTTTTCCTTTGGCCACGGGAACTGGTTGGCCAACCTGGATCCCAGAGTGAAGACAATGTATAGCACAATTATAGTAGACCTACAGTAAACATGCAGCATGAATAAAAAATAAACCTTTGTTGTAAGTCCCTAATGTTTGGGGGATATTTGTTATGATGGCTTAACCTGTCCTGATAGATACAGGTTTTTTTAAAGATTTTGTTTTTGAGTAATCTCTCCACCCAACGTAGGGCTCGAACTCACAAGCCCAAGATCAAGAGTCGTTTGCTCCACCGATGAGCCAGCCAGGCACCCCCTAAATATAGTATTTTATGTTAACTTCTTCCTCTTCTTCCTAACCTTCAATGGGAAAACCTTCCAGAGCTCCCTTTTACCTAATGAAGAAAAGCCAAACTACTGAGACTGACATGTAAAATTTATCTCACCCTAACCAGTTTTTCTCTTTTATTTTTATTTTTATTTTTTTGCTTCGAAAGTTATTACTAGAAAAATAGAAGTTAATCACAGTAGCCACATTATATTTAGCAGAATATTATGCATATTTTGCCACTCTCTTATTAATTGTTTCTGTAAGTCAAGCCTCTGCTTAAGACTAACTAGAGAGTATGACTAAGCCACAGAAGAGCCAGGCTAGGAAAGGATGGCTAGAGTAAAGTCCGGCAGGAGCCCATGGTCAGAAATGGACCCAGTAGGTTGATGACCACAACAGAGCTGAAAGATCTGAAATGGCTCAGGGCCAGAATATGTTGGTAGTGCTGGGAGGTGGTGGAGATTGCATGAGTAGAAGTCCGTAGCTAAGCCAGAACTGAGAAATGAGTGTGCATCCCAGGAGTAAGACCCACGGGGAATTAAATATCAAAGTATGAAAGATAATGGGCTGTTACGTACTGAATTGTATTCTCCCCCCCCCCATTCACATGTTGAACCCCTACCACCTAATGTGAGTGAATTTGGAGATAGAGCCTTTAAAGAGGTAATTCGTGTTGAATGAGGTCATAAGGGTTGGGCTCTCATCCAACATGACTGGTGTTCTTTTAAGAAAAGGAAGAGACACGAGGAATGTGCAAGTATAGAGAAAAGTCCATGTGAGGACATAGGGAGAAGCCTCAGGAGAAACCAATCCAGCTAGCACCTTGATCTTGGACTTTCAGCCTCCAGAACTGTGAGAAAATAAATTTCTGTTAGGTAAGTAAGCCACCTATTCTGTGGTAGTTTGTTATGATAGCACATGGCATAGCAAGGAGGAAGGTCCAACAGGCCAAGTCCTGGACAAGATAATTATTGAAACTCTGCTTTTGCCACAACTTTCCTTCATACCCACTTCCTACCCGGAGCTCTCCACTACTCCAAAGGAATCACACCCCTTCTGAAAATGAGTGTATGTCCTGTGTCTTAGAGTCCTACCAGGCAGGAACTACGATATTTCTCTTGTATCACCCAGAGATTTGTGCTATGTATAACGAAAAGGCTTATTCAGTGCTTGAGGGTTGATTCATGTGCTCTGTATTTACCTATATCAGAGGTTCATAACTTCATGGGAGCCCTGAGTAAGGGGGTAATTCATAGATGGACTTTAGGACCTTGCCCACAGCTTTTGTCAGATTCTCAAAAGGAATCCTATACCTCAAGGGTTAAAAAAATACTTCAACTCTGATATTGGCTTTTGTTAGACCCTTTTGACCAATGCTGATGTTATGTGAGTCAGTTCTTATGCAGTAATGTAATAAGCACTTGATTTGTCAAAGTTCTCCAATCACATTTAGACACTGGGTAATTTTCTAAATCTGATCTCCAGCTCCATCTGTTAGGTGGGTATTATAGGTTTATTGTCCTCAGCTTCATGAGCTGTAACTATTTTAGAAATGACAGCCTTAGAAACAATAAGAGTTTGGATATCTGCCCATAAACATTCCCAAAATAAAGCCATACTTAAGACATTGTAGGGGGTGCCTGGGTGGCTCTGTCGGTAAAGCATCTGCCTTCACCCTCATCATGATCCCAGGGTCCTGGGATCAAGTCTCGCATAGGACTCCCTGCTCCAATGGGAGTCTGCTTCTCCCTCTGCCCCTCCTCCCACTAGTTCTTTTAATCAAATAAATAAATAATCTTTTTTAAGAAAAAGACATGGTAGATTCAAGGTTTTTTTATTTAAAAAAATAATAATCAGTTATCTAGTTAGAAGAAATGTAGTAGATCTTTTTTTTTTTTTTTAAGATTTTATTTATTGGGACTCCTGGGTGGCTCAGTTGGTTAAGCAGCTGCCTTTGGCTCAGGTCATGATCCCAGGGTCCTGGGATCAAGTCCCACATCGGGCTCCTTGCTCGGCGGGGAACCCGCTTCTCCCTCTGGCTCTGCCTGGCGCTCTGCCTGCTTGTGCTCTCTCTCTCTGACAAATAAATAAATAAATAAAATCTTTTAAAAAAAAAAGATTTTATTTATTTATTTGACAGAGAGAGAGAGATCACAAGTAGGCAGAGAGGCAGGCAGAGAGAGAGGAGGAAGCAGGCTCCCCGTCGAGCAGAGAGCCCGATGCCGGGCTCAATCTCAGCACACTGAGATCATGACCTGAGCCAAAAGCAGAGGCTTTAACCCCCTGAGCCACCCAGGTGCCCCTGTAGTGGATCTTTTTAATCATGTTATGGATTAATAAGATCTAGAGAAAACATCTAAATATAACAGAATCAAAATTCTCAAGCTTTGCCATCTACAAATGAACTCTGTAGCTAAGAGATAAGTTACATATCTTAAGATATAAATCCAGTTTGCTTTAACCAAGTTATTTCTATGTTAATGTAGATTTTTATAAGCTATTTCACTTTGATCATTTAATAAAAACATAAAATATCAATTTTAGTATTAGAAAGGATATTTTTATTGGTCAAGTCTTTTTTCCATAGTCCTTCAGCTACAACTTTCTCTACATTGTCATCGGATTAATGTAATTACCTGAAATCAGTCTCATCAAGCTATCTCAAATAAATGGGGAATGTGGTTAGAATACGAAGTCAATATTTTGGGTCCCAGAGAAAATTTCCATAGCCAAACCAGGCAAAATTTTCAGAAATGCTTGTCCTACATACCCTGCAATAGTACCACCATACCCGTGGCCCTCAGGAGCTACCAGAAAAATGGTGCCTGTGTCTCCTACACTTCTGAGACCCAGATGTGCACAGAGGCAGAGAAGAAGCAAAGTCAAACACAGCCCACTCCTTTGATCCTGCCTCTGAGGAGACGGCTCACACCCTAGACTTTGGCTAAGGAAAAACATCCTATTGTCTGAGGCAAAAGGACATCACGTCATTTCATCCTGTGCCTGGTGCCTGGAAAGGCTGTTCAGAACAAGTAATCCTGATTGTAGAGACGTGAGACAGTTCCCAGCTGCACCGTGACTTGTTTTCAGTTCCTAGGCAAATTGCCCAGTTTCCTCTGCTTCCAAATTTCCCCAACTGCAAAATAGAGATAATTATTGTTACCTTTCTCTTGCAGTGTTCTGACAAAGAAATGGGGCAAATGTTTCTGAAGTGGTTGGAAACAATTGTCTAAGGATAGACTTGCCTAGAACTATAGGTGGGGTTTTTGTTTACTTTTGTTGTTGTTTGCTTTTGGCCTGACTTTGGCATAAGTGTAGAAGAATCTAAATTAAATTATAACCATTCATCTGATGTCAGTGGAGTACTTATAGTCAACAAAGCTCTGTGCCAGGCAAAAGGAGCACATCCCTACCCTCAAGGAACTCACAGCTCGCTCAGAAGGAGGTATTTTATGTAACCTAGAGGTTGGCTAACGCAAGCACAGCAGTTGGCCAAGGTAGCTGGGTTGGAATCCTACTCTATAACTCACAAGCTGGAGACCTGGAAAAATCACTCAGCTGTATTAAACCTTGTTTCCTCACGCAAACCACAGTAGCCACCGTGTGAGTGTCTGCTGGGTGGCAGGAGGTGTTCTTTGCACTTGCATTGATCTGAAACTCTGAACAACTGCCTGAGATAGAGATGATTATCATCCCCGTATTTGTATCCCCATCTTACAGATAAGGACACTGAAGCTTAGAGAGGTTACATAATTTGTCCAGGATCATGCAGTTAGGGAGTGGGGAAGCCAGGACGCAAACCCAAGCTGCATGGCCTCAAAGCATGCAGACCTTACCGCTTACACAGCACTACCCCCAAATGGGAGCACGGTTCGACTCGCCTCATGTAGACTTGTGAGGACCAACTGAAATCATGCATAAAAAAACTGGTAGCACAGTGTCTGACACATAATAAATGTACAGTAAAGGTAAAAGTAGCAATAGAACAGATTAGACACATATATAAATAACCTGAATGCCAAGTCAAAAATAAATGCGTAACACTAGGCTATTTCATGAGAAAACTTCTTCTCATAGACCAGTCATTGTACAGAGGGTTTTAGTAAAGAGTGGTAATGGGGAATAATAGTCCATGAACCGCACCATTTCTGAATCGGCATCCAAGTGATCTGTAATATGAATGAGTGATGCTTCGTCTATACAGAAGTTTCTGAAGGTCATTTAAAGAAAATTAAAAGTATCTGAGGTACCCCGCTTCTATTAAAACTGAGACTGTATTCGTGAGAACAGTTTCCAGGTAGGCAGTGTAAAAATGCATCTGCTGTAATTATTCCTCTCCCCTTCCCTTACCCCCACCCAATTTCCTTTAAGAAGAAACAACAGCGGAGTTTCTTTTCAAAGTCTTAAAATAAAAATCCCCAAAAAAGGGATCCTGCTTACTTTTAGAGTTGTTTGAAAAAGGAAAAAAAATGCATAAAGAGCCACGTGCTTCTGTTCTGGCCAAGTTATTAGCCTCTGAGAACAAGAGCTGGAGGAGAGGACTGTTAACCCCATCATCTCAGGCAGAATGAGCTCGTTCCCGGTTGGCTTGCACTGCCTGGAAAGCTCCTCGCACCCTCCGAGAGGCCAGCCTGCCGGAGAACTGCAGGAATCTGCAACAAAAACGATGACAGCCTGAAATACACCCCGCCGCCAACCTCCACATTTGTCTGTCACCTCAGACCCTGACTAGTTGACAGAGCAGCAGAATTTCAACTCCAACAGACTCAAATGTGTTTCTGGGCAGAGAAGCAGAGCTAACAAGGGAAGAGATTTTTTAAAGAGTTTGGCTATTCATCCAACTTTTATTTCCTGGCTGTGTGCAAAGAGGGGATTCAACTTCCAATTTTGTATCAAGGCTCTGGGTCCAGTCACATCCCTGAAGGTAACTTTTTATAAGTTTACTGTATCATCTAATTGCATTATCTATCTGTCTGTCTAATTTGCATGATCAGATGAAGATGTCTAATATTTTTTTCCTAGTACAAAACCATTTATTTACCGAAGGAAAAAAAAGCCTTTTGTGTGATTTACAGAAAATCTACTTAATAGGAAAGTTTAACTCTCGTATTCATGTTTCCTTTTCTTCTCCAAGATTAAATAGTAAATACTAATAAATGATGGTGTTTAATGTAGCCCAAGAACACAAATGCAGAACTGTTGTTGGTCAGATTAGCATTCAGATCTTGGTGAAGTCTGAATCTGGAAATAGGTTTTGTAGAAATATTTTACTATATTAAATAAATCCTAAGGGATGTAGTTTTTTTTTTTTTTTAACTTTCAAATCAAAGCGTTTTCCATGTTTAAATTACCTGAAATTATTTCATCACCACCATTGTCCTAGGCTGTACCTTACAGCAATGTAGAGATGGAACATTTTGCTTTTCCAAAGGTAAGAAAATTCTTATCCTACCATGATCTTTGATTATTTTTTAGTTATTATGACTATTATTCCTTTCCTAACTCCCTTTTATACTTTTATGACTAATTATCTCTTGTCTCCTTCTACCATTTTTTTAAGATGCACACACATAAAATTTCTCTAATTCGTAATGATGTCTTATTTGGGGAGGGAAAGGGAAGAGAGGAGAGCCAAAGAGCTAAGGAGATTATGATAACTCCTCTAGTGTAAAGTACTATCATTTCTGGCTCTACTGAAATAAAAAACCATAATGCAAGTCATGCTCACTCATTCCTTCTAGGTATTAGAGGTCCCCCTGCAGGGGAAAACCATGCTTTCAACTGCAGATTGATGCTGTTGATAATCTAACCAAGAGGTACTGCGGAAACAGTATCTCTTTTGCACTGCCTTTAATCTGCAAAGAGGTTAAGTATGTCACCTTGGCATTGTATCTGAGCTTTCCTCTGGCCCACGGCCCAAGTACACTGAGTAGAAATGTTCACTCAGTCCAACTCAGCGGAAATCTTTTTTTTTTTTTTTAATTCTCCCCTTTCTCTTGGATACCAACTTTTTTTTCAGTTCAGAGCTTATTCACCTAAACTTTGATGGCAATGACTACTGGTAACTGTGACTATTTAAAAAGAAGACACCCTTCTTATGAAAGATTTAAATTTATATTTCTATTCATTCAACAAGATCTAGCAAAGCAGAGCAGTCTATTTCATCCACTTATCGTCCAGTCAATTAATGTTACTTCCCACATTTTTGAAAAGATTATGTACCTGTTATTAATGAATCTTGCCGTTTTTTTCTTTTATGGAATTCTGTACAGCCATTCAGCAATTACCGAGGTTTCTTTTCCAGGTCTTTTGGGATTCAATTCCCAGTCTTTCTCATGTGCAGCTCTACTTACCAACTACGTAAAAAAACAGCGATGACAGAAATGAAATGAATGGCTATGTTTCTAGACAACGCCCGAACATTATTCATTTCATTTCCTCTTGACAGCCTGTCATTTTTATTCCATTAATTTGTAACAGTACACAAGCATTGCTATTTAAGTTTAATACAATGTCCAGAACATGTTAGGAATCATTTTCCACCAAGAAGAACAAAAACACTGTTGAAAGACTTCAGGTGCCCTTTTCCCTCATATATCCTTCCGGAACAACCTTCCGTGAAGGAGAAAGGAGCTCCTTAAATCCAGGAGAATTTCTCTGGTCGGCCTGGCAGTCCAAGAGATGCCCAGCGAAGCTGGGGTCTGGTTCATACGGGCATACCGGGCATCTTCCATGAAAGGCTGAGCTTGCACTGGTAGTACCAGCTGGGGCTAGCCTGGTTTTTGTCTTGGGCACCCCAAAAGATGGACAGAATTCTGGGGAACAGTGTGTGTGGTCTTGACTGTTTGTAGCGAAATGGTGTAATAAAGTGAGGAAGATCAAGGGCTCTGGAAACACACAGACCTGGTTTACACCTGGACTTTACTAGGCTCTGTGACTTTGGGCAAATGATTCTTTGAGCCTCAGACCCCTCATTTGTGGAAATGAGGGTCATAAAATAGTTGCCACCTCAGAGATTTGTGGTGATATTAAGTCAAGAAAACAGCTATGCCTGGTGCATATGAAGTAATCAATCAATCATAGCTAATATGAAAACACTACCCTACCTATATGTCCCAACGAGAACTCTGTAAGAAGGGAATTTACTGTAGGTCTTCCCTCCAGGGCTCTTAGTTTACTCATCTATTAAGCAAGTAGTAATAATAATACCCACAAATGTGGTTGTTGTGGGAATTAAATGAGGTATTTTTTGAATACCAAGTACAGCACCTGGCAGAGGGGCATGCCAGGAGAAAGTGTTCGGTTATGCCCTTGAAGTGATTTTTCTGCTAACAAAATTGGGGATCAGGAAGGAAATATTCTTTGAATTGTCTTTTTTTACCCAAAGAAATGGAAAAATAAATCTGACTCTATTGTACTCCCCTGGGGTGGGGGGGCTCAACATGAAGTATTTATTACTGTGAGTCTTTTACTCCTTCATCAATTAGTTGCTTCTTAATGGCCAAGTCAAATGAAACCAAAGGGAGTTTCTGTTTCAGAGTGCCATTAAGAGAGAGAGAGACAAAATGCTGCTCTGCGGTCAATTCTGTTTCATTGGCCTAGTTGGACAGGGAAGAAGGCCCCCAACATTTCTCCTTTCTTATCTTTTCTAAAGGCAAGAATAGGGGTTTTGACTTGTTCTGGGGGTATTTTTTTCCCTTTCTAACTGAAATTCAAATGAAAGGGTTTGGGTTTTGTTTTTTGTTTTTGTAAACCTCTCCCCTACGCTCCTCGCATTGAAATGTCAGCTGCTTTTTCTGGCTACATGTAGCATAGCAGGAGCAGCCTGTCGTCATAGCAATGAAAGGGTATAGAGAGACTCGAGTTTCATGACCCACTCTGTGAAATAACTCTTAGTCTGCTCTAAAATCCTTCTTTAGAAATGAAGTCTCCAGTCCTGGCTTGTTTCCTTCCTATTATGCAACCCACTTATGGACACCAGTTGCAGTAGCTAAATGTTTCCTTTAGAGATTCGATGAATCGGATCGGTGCTAAGAAAATGAACAAGAAAGCTACTAAAACAGTGACCAGTTTCCTCTGGAGTGCAGGAGAAAAACAACTGGGAAGGCAAAGGAAGAAAGATATAACCTCCCTTCATAGCACATACTGCACAGCCAGAATAAATCCATTTTCCCAGTTCCCACTGGCTCCTCCCATCTTCAGGACACACCACGGTAGGAGGTATAGCTCAGGGGTAGAGCATTTGACTGCAGGACACACCACGGTAGAGTGGTTATCCAGGGGGATCCTGGGGCAGCCTGCCTGGGCTCACAGCCCAGTACTCTCTAGTCTTCTGTCTCCTTGCCTCTGTCTTCTCATCTGTAAAACAGAGGTAATAATAGTCATAAAACTGTTGAGGGAATCGAATGAGGTAGTGTGTGTAAGGCTTTTATCCAGGGTCTGACCAGTAGTCCAGGTTGACTATTAGGCTTGCCAGGCCTCAGTTTCCCCTGTTTGTTAAATGAGCATAACAGCAATTCATAAGATTGTTATAGGATTAACTGAAATAATGGGTATAAGTGCTCAATAAGTTGTAGTTCTTTTAATACTTTTCATCGTTGTGTCTAACTCTGATGGCAATAGCTTTTTTCCAACTTGGAATTTCCCAATGCGTAAACTGTAATGAATGCAGGCCTCAGAATTATCATCATATAAATGTGAACCATTGAATTTCTGAAGAGAAAAAAAAAGACATAAGGGTTCTTAAATTTATAAAGAATAAAGAGAATTCTCATTTTGATTAACAATAGAGTAAAAGGTTATTAAAACATCTTAGCTTTTATTAAGGTGCTTTATGTTAAAATTTCTGTTTTAGTTTCTCCAGTGTTGTCATGCCATGCAATTATGTAAACAAGTAATCTTATGTCTCAGACAACTCATGTATTCAATGTTCTGCACCATGAGAAATGCCAGAGATGCTGCAGGAGTGAATACAGAGAGAGGCTGTGCTCTGGTTGCTCTTACTGTGTAGGTAGGGAGACTGTCATTCAACAAATCATCGCATTAATAAAAAGTGCTTATGCCCAAACACAAGGTGACCTCAAATACAAAGCCATCTTTATTTTTCTAATGAAAAGATCCTCAGCCAAAGGTCTAAATGCACAATGGATCAAAAAGCACAAAAGGTGGGACGCCTGGGTGGCTCAGTTGGTTAAGCAGCTGCCTTCGGCTCAGGTCATGATCCCAGGGTCCTGGGATCGAGTTCCGCATTGGGCTCCTTGCTTGGCAGGGAGCCTGCTTCTCCCTCTGCCTCTGCCTGCCTCTCTGCCTGCTTGTGCTCTCTCTCTGACAAATAAATAAATAAAATCTTTAAAAAAAAAAAACTCAACAGCTAAAAAAAAAAGCACGAAAAGAGAGTATATTGTAATGTATACTTAAGATGCCTAAGATCTACTCACTGAACCCTCTCTGTAATTTTCTAATACGGACTAGTGCATCATCGGTCCTCTGCAAGTTGTTTATAACACACTTCCTAAAAATCTGCCAGTGCTGCAAATTGGATCCCCAAGCATAAATTTTCTTTCTATGGTAATGCTCTCTATGTATTAATTACTTTATTGCTTTTCCCAGCCCTCTTTCAAGTGATGTAGGAAAGATGTTAGGGTTCGAAGCCAATGGCCAAGAAAGAATTCTTGAGACGTCTTTGGTGCAAAAAGGGGGTTTTATTAATGCACGGGGACAGGACCCGTGGGCAGAAAGAGCTGCAGTGGGGTCATGAGGAGTGGCCGATTATATACTTTCAGGTTGGGAGGGATAACACAAGCCTCCAAGGTATTTTGAAAACAAGGTTTCCAGGACCTTGAGGGGGCCACCTATTGTTAGGAAAAGGTCATTTATTACTGTTTAGTAAAAACAGTCTCAGTTATGAGACCCTTCAGATGTATATCGGTGGGTCATATGCTTGGGGGATGATTGCCAACATGTATCTTGAGGGGTAGAGATAAAGGAAGTTTCCAAAGGAATTTTTAAATGTTAAAGTAGACTTACAAGATCCTAGGGGGTCGGGCTAAGATTGCCTTTTTCCCTTAGCAAAGTATTAACGTCGAGGCAGCTGAATTCCTAGAGCAATGTCACTCTGCCTGTTTCAAGGATTCGTCAATGGGCTGTAAGTAGTAAGGGAATTTAATTTTCTTATGCCTTTGTTTCCCACATCAGAAGGACTTATTTGAAACCACTTGAGTCTGTAAAGTGTGGTTTTCTAAAACTGCAGTTCCAACACTTGCAATAATGAAATCACACCTCAAGAATAATTACCACATCTGCTTGAAATACCTTTATCTCCTTTTTTATTGTGAAGATGACTGCCTTAAGCATGACAAAAATAAGCATTGCTTGAGAATATTTCAGGCTGTTTTCCTGAAATGGTACTTTGTTGTTCAAAATGAAGTCATTGAGACAGTGGTCTTTAATGTGAGAGATCTCGGAAGCACTAGAATATAAGGCAAGTCCCTCCTTTTCATAACATAATTCTGGGGGGTGAGAAATTCACAGCATATTTGAATATATATTATATATAATTATATGCTGAAATAAGTGTTAAGAGGACAAAGCACCTTTGTTCTAAGAAAGTATGTAAGGAGCCTGACCCCTGCTGAAGGTCAGCGATGGCTTTCCCTGATCTAAAGCTAAATCAGTGTTACTCTCTGGTGTCTGTGTGTGTGTGTTGGGTGGTGGTGGTTGGGGTGAGTGGGAGCTGGCAAGAGAATTCTGAGTGTGACACCTTGTACAAAGACCCTGTAGCAAGGAGGATCAAGGGCTATTTGAGGAACAGAGAGAAGGCCAGCTCCTGTAAGAGCAAAGAGCAGAACAATGGGAGATGCAAATCCTAAGCAACTCTCCCCACGATGCCCTCTTCCCTGAGCACTAAGTGTTTTTTCCCCTGCTTGATTCATGTTTAATGTGTATCTTTACCATCTCTGTCAAATTCTGGTTAGACTCAGTGCCCCAACCGTCATTAACCATGTTTATCCCTCACTTGGCTCCATGCAGTAGTAGGTTGAATTGGGAAGAATGACAGCCAGCTGAAGGTCAGAGCTCCAGAAAATCTGTATCATTCACAGGGCTGGGACACCTTGATGTAGACGGTGACTCAGCAGAGAACTCAAAATAGAAGAGCATCTTTTTTTTAATCCTTCAGATAACTGTAATGTCAAGCTACAGAGCTCTCCCAAGAGACTCATTAATACCTTAAAAGCCCTGAAGCATCAGTGTTAACTCTGGATCAGGAAACCATGTGCATATGTCAGCCAAAATGACTGAAGGGTAACTGAAGGGTGACTGAAGGGTTTCCTCTCTAATAATAAAGCCTTTGGCTATCTTATAAAGACCGGGTGAAGGAAAACAATCCATTTGAGTTTGATTATGAAATACCCAGGATAATCATTTTGTTTACTACATTTCCCTGAAAGGAAATTTTTCCATAGTTATAATAATTATTAAAAAATAGCAGCCTACAGTCTTCCTCTGACATTAATGAATTCAGCAAAAGATCTACCTGGCCTTATCTAGAAGCATGGATATACATGGTCTAAGAAACGACATGCCAGTAGTAAGAAGAAAAATAAAATAGAGAAAACGGTCAAAGCAAACCTCTCTTTTTTTCTAGGGTATATGTCTTTCTCAGTTTGTTGGACTTTAGACAAGGTAAGACGAACGGATCAACAGTCATAATCTGCCTTGAAAACCAAAGATATTAAAGGAAGGTTTGTTTCGTTTCCTTGGCCTAGAAGGAAGGGGGAGGACCTGTAAGTTTGGCTGAAGCTGCCTATGAAGAAGCCAACATCCAGGGGGACAGGGGGCAGCTCAGCTGGTTAGAAGAGGTAGATTTAAGCCACAAGAGAACATGCAGAACGTCAAAAATACGATTTATCTTTTTAAGTTTGAATTAGTGCGTCAAATGAATCAATTGAACGAATGTCCTACCAAACTATAGAAACTGAAAAGAAATCAAATACAAAAGTCTACTCTGACCCAATCTTATTCTAATTTAAACCTCTAGAAAATATCCTAGAAACTGAAATGCAACCAATCACAAATAAGAACTCAAAATGAATCAGAGCACCCAAAATATATTCTGGTGGTTTGTGTAAGTTCGCTCCTAAATCTAGATGGAGAGTGATGTTCTAGGGAGTACCAAACTTTAGGCTCTCTTCCCTTCTCTAAGAGATAGAAATTTCTGGACATCAGGAGGTAGAGAGACCAAGAGTCAGAGGGTTCCATTCAGAAATATTCCCTACCAAAGCAGCATCCAAGCCATATTTAGCTATCACATGCACTGTTTTCCACCCTCCATTTAAAGGACCAGGCACTGGTCGTAGAGGCCAGAGCTGACATACCTCCATCAATCAGGGGTGGCTGACACGCTTGGCCTATTTTGCTGTGCCTTTCAGTCCAATCCGTTTGGGCTCAGCTGGGCTACCTTCCCAGCTAGAGGAAAGGATATCCAGGCCCTTTTCCTTGTTTTTCCAGAGACAGAGCTTGTAGACCTGCTGAGAAATCTAATTACAACCTCCTTTCATGCTAAAATCCAATTACAACCTCTCCCAGGGTGAAAGCCAATCCTTTTGATACAAAAGGAAGCCAAACAAAGAGGCTTCAAGCAGCGGGTGTGCCTGTGTTCTGCCTTCTCTTAGGCAACTATGCAGAAAGGTTGCAGTGACCTTTTTTTTCCTTGAGTAGGAATGGCGGTCATAATCTATTATGACTCCCATCCTCATAAAAAGGAAAAATATTTTTATATCTGATGCTGGAGTTTCTGAGGATTTTCTCAAGCTTCCATTAGTTGGGCAAAGCAAATTGGGAGCCACTCTCCACACACACACATTTTTGATTCAGCAAGATGACTTTTTTTTTTTATTGAATTTGGAATATGTTAAACAAGAAAGAAGTGAGTTATTAAATCCAAAATCCTCCTATAATCTGTTCCTGACATCTTCAGTGTCTTATGCCACCCTTTCAGTTACCTGTTCACTTGAGGATAATGGAAAACTGCAGTTCTGCTTGAAGAAGGATCATCCCAAATTCCTGAAACCTAAATAAGATAAACAGAGACAGTTCTCAAACTAGTCATTTGTGGAAATACATATTTTCCAAGTACCTGGCATAAGTCTATAATTGCTGAAACAATAAAAATTCTAACCTCATTCTAATAAAATATCTATCACTACCAGAAATCACTGGAGTCACAGAATATGTATAAAATCCAGATTTGCAGCTTATCCCCAAAAAATGGGCAAAATTTTTAGAAGGAGAATCCAGTTATCTATTAGGTTTTTAATTAGGTATGAGTGGAGCAATGGGGTTTTTTTTTATAGGATAAAATTACCCTAGGCTCAAATAAAAGTGCCACACCTATAAAGTTAATATAAATATATAAACAAAGATAAGATCCACCATTTAATGACTCTCAAATACCTCCAAAAGCAAAACATTTTTACTATAGTTGACTCAACTTCAGATACCTAATCATCTAAATAATATAATAGGGAGCCGGTAGCAAGGAGGACAGATTTACAAAAGTCAGAAGAATTGACTGTGATTGTAGGTCAGTGAAAACCTGTAACTAGTTATAAGACATCATGTTTGCTCAGACCTCCATGTTCTCTTAGCCCACTGGAATCATTTTTAACTCTGGAGCCATTAGTTCAGAGAGTCCCCTCAACCTGTTATTGGGAACCAAACACCTTTAAGCTAACTAAATCGTGCAGCATTCTGTTGGAATTCAGTAGAATCAAAACACAAATGCTGAACCTCAAATGTCTTCTTTCCCTCTCTTTTTCTTCCCTGATCCCCAATGTCAGCACATAATAGTAACCTTCGAGGACCTCATAGTGGAGTGCAGGTTAAGCTCTTTCCAGGAACTTTTCAGTAACTTCCTAAAATATAAGTAGAGGTAGGTACTAGAAGCTTTTGTTTTAAACTGGGAAAACTTTTTGTTTAAACTTTGTTACTCCCAGTGATCTTGCATTTAATAGCTTCTCAGATACGTACGGGGGCAAGGGAGGAATATGGCTTTAGCTTACTGATAAAAACAACTGGTCAATGCCTCCTTGTAATCTGAAAACAACTGAAAGTGATTGATTTCAAAAGCAAATGTTTTCTTATAGTTTGAAAAATACTGTGGGTAGGAAAGTAGAAGGTTACTATAGTCTGAGCTGTGGATATGATTAACTTCTTTTCTTTTCCCACAAGGTGACAGACAAAAATCTAGCCCATGCTTATTCTGTTTGGTTCTTTGTTGTTTTATTTTTCCCAACTCTTCGGTATTTGAATGGTGGCCACAATAAGGTCTGAGATTGTAATCATAGCTGGAGGTGGCTGAGTCACCTCACACTTCCCAGCATCTTGATAACAGGGCTAATATCTCTAAAGATCTATAGCATAGTTACTGAATGTAGTATGTACATTTTAGTGCCATGAAACAATAAAAAATAGTCATTGTCCAAAAAGAATTAACAGCAGATTCCCTTATACAGTGTTATTCATCCAAAATACAACTTTGTTTCAATGTGGCTAATTAGACTACTCTTGATTAGGCAAATTTCTACATGTTCTGGGACTAACTACCCAGAAACAGTGGTTTTAGAACAGAGGTTTACAATGTTTAGTCAGCCTGAGCTAATGGATTGGATTTCCTTTGCATAGGAAAGGACTGCAAAATGGAGGGGGAAAGAACAGAGAGACTAATTTACTTCCCGAGGTTCCAGATTAATCCTGGTGTCCTAACATTCTACAGATTGCATGAAAAGCAAAATGGGAGAGTAAAGTGAAAAAAAGCTGTGTTCCAACACAAAATACTCCCAGAGCTACTTGCCCATATTTCTTCCTAAAACTCTTCAATCCACCCTTCAAATCTTATGATTGTATCAGCAAAACCATCTTTATTGAGTCCTGATCACATTTGAATACCTTGTAGATTTGGATTCTTTCCAAAGATGAGGACTGCTATGTTCCATTTAAAAAGAAGAATGTGCCCCAGATAAGGCAATACAGAGGAGGAAAAACTTTCTCCTCTACCCTCTTATGTTCAGTGTTTGGGGCCTGCAAATTAAACTGACAAAAGACAGGTTAACAGGAAAAAAAAGGTTTATCCATATGCACCTAGGAGCTGGCTCCTTAAACAGTTAAAGTTTAAGGCTTATACACAAAACTAGTTGGGGAAAGGAATGAGTGGGGGAAGAAACAGCTTCTATGAAAGGACAAAAGTTTTCTTTAGGAAAGACAAATGGGTTTGTAGAACAAACTGGAGATAAGAGAGTTTGTGAAAACGTTTAATTATAAAAGTATAAGTGGTCTTTCTTCTTCAGAGCCATAAAACTCTCCTGGAGAGGAATTTATGGTAGGTTCACTCTTGGTCTCTCTCCCGGGAGTAGAAGCTACCCTGAAGAGGGAATTTATGGCATTTCTCATTTCTCAGAAGGTTCTGCTTTTAGTCAGATAGGGGAAGCTCCAAGAAGGCTTCTTTCTGCATCTGTTGAATCTCAAATGCCCTCAGCTTAAAATAATCTTCATACCAGCTCAAGGGTTCCAAGTGGGTCCCCACAGCAACTACTAGACAAACTTGAAACAGGGCAGCATGGGGGATCAGGAGGCAGCTTCATTGGCAGAGGATTTGAAAATATTCAAACCCATGAATCCTAAATTTTGAATCAAGTGTTGTTTGGTCAAGGTTCCAGCAAGGATATGATAGATCCAGGAATAAAAATTGAATTTAGGGATTTGAGAGAATGTATTAGGGATTTTTTATCAGGTGTAGGCAGAGTATGGAGAAGCCACAAGGAGTTCTGAGAATAGGCTAATAAGAACTAAGTTTGTACATGCCAGGGGAGGCAGCATTTTCTAAACTCAGACAGAAAATGCTGCATAGAGAGGGTCACTGAGGGGAGCTATGACCTTCAAGAGAAGGGCATAGTCAGAGAGAGTGAGCTGAGAAAATGCATACCCTGATTTTGCACTCCTCCTTCCCTCAGATTTCTCCTGCAGTGCACCCCACCTGCTGAACCAAACAGAAACCATCAGGCAAGAGAACCTAAAGATGTAATTCACACAGGCTCTGGGAAAGCTCAGGTTGGAGAAGGCTTGGAGAGTGAATGTAGAGTGGATCTGGAGGAGCAGATGGAAGGTTTCTAGATATTCAATTGGGGGAAAATCTTTTCCCAGTGTGGGAGAGGTAGAATTAACAGCTGTAGACCAGCTGTGTCCTTTCCTTGCTTGAATGAATCTTCTGGAGCTTCCCTTTGGAAGGCATAAATATACCCAGGTTTTTCACCCTATTTTCAAAGAACTTCTCAAACCTCAGCCATAAGATTCATTAGGCTTCTTTCAGAGAAGGCTGCTTCTTCTTTCAGAGAAGGCAGGTAATGTGTAACATTGCACCATTGGGAAAAGCCATTGTTCTCCCTGTTAATGTGTTGGCCCTCACCAAGGCACGTGAGAGACTTCAACCATGTGCTGAATCCTGGAGGGACTTCTGCTTGGAGTGAGTCCTTTCATTAGTGGTTCTCACAAACTCTACTCATCAAAGCCCACCATTGTTCCCCAGCAGATCCCAACACCATGAGAATGAGGCTACTTGGAACTGTTCTTAGGTATGATTTGCTGTTTTTCTTAATCCTGGAAGAGAACTACCCCAGTGAATAGTTCTTGGTACATTCACAGAGCTGAAAGCACTTGAAATTCCTCTCCCAACTAGCAGAGCTTAACAACGGATTTACTCTATTAACAAAAGAGAGACAATTTCCATTGAATCCAAAGAGGTTTTCTGTTGTGCTGGTTGAGTTTAACTAATAAGGGGAATTCAAATAAGAATAGAGCAGAAAGCTAAGAACCTGACATTCAGGAGAAAGAGATTTCAGGGAAGTAGGGAATGAAATAAATGGGGTGGGGGGGGGGGGTAGAGAAAAGAGCCAAAGGCAAAGAAAGAATAAGAGTAATATATCTGATCATATCAGGGGCTAGGCTTCAAAAGGTGGATTGTCATGCCATTAACATGAAGCAAATCATTCAGGTATTATTAAGTCCTGCAACATGACAAATGCCACAGGCCTTCAGTGGAGCCATACTCAGGAGTAGATTCAGAATTTGTGAACCAAAAGTTTACTGTATGTACTGGGCCTTCTTTTTTTAATAGAAAAATCAAAATTAGGTACAGGGCTTTGTAAGGAGCACATTCAAGTGAGTTCTAAAGCTTAAGCTTATAGCTTCGTAGTACATCCACCTCTGGCTATGTTCAAGTGTCTGTTGGCCCAAAGAATATGCGAAAAATGGGGGGAGGAAAAAATCAATGTAAATATGAGAAAACCCTGCATGCACAGAGAAAAAGGAAATAAAAGGCCAGATATCATAATATGATTGAGCAAAGAAAAATAAATATGGCCAAAATAATTTTTCACAAAATAATTTTTCACACTACACCAGTCTCAGCTCCAAAAGCAAAGCATTTTTACTATACTTGATTCACTTCAGTTACCGAATCATCTGTGTAATATGATAGGAACCGGTGGGCTCACAGCCTGAGATTTACAAAAGTCAGAAGAATCGACCTTGTGTATATGTCAGTGAAAACCTGTAACTGGTTTTAAGACACCATGTTTGCACGGTGCCTGGCTGGCTCACACAGTGGAGCATGTGATTCTTGATCTCGGCGTTGTGAATTAGAGCCCCACATTGGGTGTAGAGGTTACCTAAAAATAAAATCTTTAAAAAAAAAAAGATACCATGTTTGCTCAGGTCTTCATGCTCTCTTAGCCCATTGGAATCGTAAAAACATAGGCCATGGTGGAAACATTCAGAAGGGCTGGCAGATGCCTGAGGGAAAGAACAGAGCTCTGCCTTCATGGGTCCATCCTGTATAGTTGTGAAATGACTCAATGAGATTAGTGAGTGGCGAGTGGTACAATCAGATGAGGAACTCCAGGAGGAATGATGAAGAGGTGTGGAAACATGGCTGTCGCACGGTCTTGCCTAAGATAAGCCTGTGGGATCCTCTAAATATAGTTAAAGTAATCCTTTAATTATATGTTATAGAAGAGGAAGAATGTACTAATTTCTCTGAAGCTGGAGAGAGAGAGAAATCTTTGAGAATGTCCCTGAGAAACAATTCCTTTTGAAATCTTGCGTGTTTGTCCTTCATGACTGGGCACATTGGCACAGAACTCAGGAAGCTCTCACTGGATGGATACTCTCTCTGAAGTGGAGGTGAAGTGACAGGTAGGAATACACAGATGGTTCGTGGGTGAAGTGCTTAGCATAGTAGTTGGCATTTAGTAAAATCTCAAAAAATAGAACACATTATATTACCTATTATATATAACAGTTAATGATATAAACCTACTTTTTCAATAAAGCTATAGTTGGGTGAACATAAGTCAAAATTCCAAAGCTTCTTATGAGCTAAACTCCAGAGTCCTAGAACATCACTTCTACCTCAATCATTTGGTGAAGTAAATAAAGCCAGTCCAGATTGAGTGGCAGAGAATTACACCTCTCAATAGGAGGGGCAGCAAAGAATTTACAGCCATCTTTACTGTCCTGTAATGTTTATGTGTGTGAAATAAGAAATGTTAGAAGTTGTCTCAAGATGGCTACCCGTGCAAGTTAGAATAGAGTCGATATTCGTGGATGTTTGGTTCTTAAAGGGGAGACCTGTTTTATCATATCAAATGTTTCATCTAGATGTATGTTTTGATGCAACATGGGCTGCCCATTAGAAGATTTTCAGGCATCGAAATTTCAAATCCTAGGTTTCCCCCAAAAGGCCATTCCTATAAAATGCAATCTAGCTGTCATCTTTTAAAATTCCAGATGAGGTTCTCCTGAAAGTTTGGTAACGAGACACTCTGTTTCTAACAGAAGGAAAAGGCTCTCCTCAAAGCTCTCCACCATCTCTCATCCCTAACCTCTCTAGACCCACAAAAAGAAAGAGTAGTACAAAGGAAAGAAAGAAAGAACTTAAGAACTTGAAAGGGATGAATTAAAGTCTCTGTGAAATATTAATTATTGGACTTATTAAGCCATTTTTGCTTTATGAATGTTTCAAAGAAATGATATCTTTCATTTCATTTGTACAGGTGAAATCACCAAAAGACTATATGATCACATTTGAGTCTCAAAACAACCCTAGAAGATAAATAGGAGAGGTACTATAATTTTTTCTGTTTCATAGATGAAGAAACCAGTGACTTGACAAAAAGTCTCTTGCCTGGCAAAGGCAGCTCAGTTCTGGAACTCAGATCTTCCAACTCAGTACCAAGTGTTCTCTCAGCTATGCCGATGCCTCTAAATAGACTCATACATTTGAGCAAAATAACATGATCTAATTTCCCATCAACTCTCCATATTTAAGTCCTCAAGACTAATAACTTTGTATTCAAATATTTGTCTTATTTCTGCATTTTTCACCAAGAGTTGTATTTGTTCTTTTTACAAAAAAGAACAATCTGCCTTTTGTAGAGCGCACACACCAAATTTGAATGTCTCAAAATATATGACTTTTTACTTATCCACGATTAAATGGTATTCATCATGCTTAGCAAGGACATCATGGGTTTCATTTTCAAAGTACTTTGTAAGCAACAGCTAATTAAGCCTCCCTGTCATCTTCAGTATGACAGTTGTTTTCAAAATCTCTCTCATTTCCCAGGAAAGTTCTCCACTCTGTCTTATTTATACAAATCAGCACATTTGTTCAGTTCTTAAAATAAGCTAAAGGCTGTGAAATTATTTTGATCAGTGTGTGGCAAATACAATTAGCTCAGTGAGAAAAATGCCCAGTGAGTGGTCTGAAGGACAAAATGGAACACAACACAAGAACTCAAGGCCTTCTACATTCTGAACACTAGATTGTTCCACAAGGTCTAGTCTTTAAAAGTATAACACAGTCATCTGCTTTATAAGTGAAAATTCGAGGTGGTTTCCCACTTGGATCATTCTAAATGACACAATCATATTCTGTCTTTAAATTTTGTCTTTTATTTCAGGATGAAAATAAACACAAGATCCCTAAAAAATAGTTCCATTCTAGACAGAGTATATAATCAGGGACCATACAGGAAATACTGGGTTGACTCTCAAAAAGCCTGCACGACTAGTCACCAGAGGTCATGTGACAAACCCTGTACTTACTTCATGTCTTAGTATGTCTTCCCACAGCTATGCCAAGATTCTCAGCATTGTAGTAGCTCCTTTGGGCTAAGAACAATGTGAAAATACCTCTTAACCTGAGACTAGAAAGACATTAATTCAGGAATATCCTTATCCCCTAAGTGTGGGTTAGATGTATGTAAAAAACTAGAATTTAAATGTGGAGAATAGAGGACACATCTGTTTGAGTTTGTTTTTAATGAGTGAACTAAACGTAGAAATGTTCCAGAACTAGGACGACGGCAGCTTAAGATCACCAAGGAGAGGAAGACATGGAAGGATGGAGGGAAAAAAGTAAAGGAACGCTAAAGATTCATTTTATTTATAACACATCTAATACAAGACATAAATGACTACAGTGATAATATTGATGAGATGGACCAGGCAAAATGATGGAAATAATAATCAATTACATGTATATGTTACTTCAGAGTTTGCAAAGAGCTTCTCCACCTCAGTGGCTCCCTTTGACATTGCAAAAAATTGTTATTTGCATTCTGTACATGAAGTTTGAAGAGATGAAGTAATTTGCTCAAAGTAATATTTAGTACTTGACAGAGCCAGGGCCCAAAGCCAGAATCTCTGATTTCTAGTCTGCAGCCTGTTCTGAAGCCATGAGAGAATGTTGGATTCTGAGTCCAAAGCACTGCATTTTAATCCTTGCTCACTTCTTAAGCCTTGCACATTTAGCCAAGTAATTTAGATTCTTCAGGCTTCCATCTCTTTATGGTCAAATGTTGTCTACATCCTTTCCTTATTGGATCAAATGAGACCATATACAGGAAAGTTTTTTATAATTGTGAAATGTTATATAAATGTAAATAGGGGTATAGCTAAGTGCAACTTAATGAATTCCTGGGGCCTTGCCTCAACATATCCTTATTGTTAAGCTTTCTTTCCTTCTGTCTGAAAGAACAAAGAATCCCTCTTCTCTTCAAAGTTAAACCTTCCACCTGTGCTTTAATATTAGACCAGCAAATATTTATCAAGATTCCATCATCTCCCTTCATCTTCATCATCATTGTACAGATAAATAACTGAGCGTCAAAAAGCTAAATAATTTATCCAAGATTGTGCAAATTAAATAGTAGAGCCCAGAAGTCCTGAATCAGAGCCTTTGTCTTTAATCACTGTGCATGCAATATTGCCTTCACAATGACTCAGGCGACTTCTGTGTCTTCCCCCTATTTCAGTTATCTATGCATAACTGAAATCCATCCCAAATTTGGGGTCGATGCATAACAATGATGCATAACAATCCACCCCAAAATTAAATGGCTTAAAACCAATCCCCTTATTTGCACATGATTCTGCAATCTGAACGGGACTCACCTGGGCGGTTCTTCTGTGATTTTTGTCTGGAGTCACTCATGTGGCTCCAGCAAGCTGTGAGCTCAGCTGAGGCTGAACCATCCGAGATAAGTCTTTCATCTTCCAGAGTTCTATGTGACCACTTATCATTCAGAGGTCCAAACTAGTCTCTAGTCCAAATTTTCTTACAACATGGCGAATGACTTTCATAGGAAGACAAATTCCAATATGTAAGTGCTTACTAAGCCTCTGCTGGCATCATGCTTGATAATGTCCCATTAGCCAAAACAAGTCATAAGACCAAGGCCAAAGTCACAGAGCATAAGCCCCAAAAGTTGTAGTTCACTAGGGTTATCATTGTTTACCACATCTCCTCTCTTTCTCTCTTTGTCTTCTCATTCATTACTTATGCTTTCCTTTCAGCATAGAAAATACTTTAATGACCACATTTAAATACAAATAAAAACTTCCTGTGACTACACATTCCCCTTTAGCTACCATCTTACCTTCCTTTCATAGTCAACCACCTTAAATGCGTGGTTTGCTTTCATTATCTTCATTCCTTCTACTCCCCAGTCACTGCAGACTGGGCCACACCAACACTATTGCACCAAACCTACTCTCCCTCAACTCTCCAATAACCTCTGTATTTCCAAAAGGCAATGGATAATTCACTGGCCTTGTTTACTCTGACCTTTCTGTGACATTTAACACTTTCTTTTTCTTATGTGACTCCTTTCTCTCATCCTTTGTATATTTAGCTTTTCTCATCCTCTAATGGCATCTAATGGTCTTCATTCACCAGGGCTGTAGGTCCTGCTCTCTGCTCTACTCACTATATGGCTTCTAATGCTAATAGCATTCAAAACTTTGTCTCTAGCCCCAAACTCTATGCTTATCCCCAGACCTATTTATCCAAGTATGTCACTACTCAAATGAAATGAATTTAAAACTAATTCATTATCTTTCTTCTAAAACCTATCTTCCTGTTATAATCCCTTATCTTGGTGATGAATGCCACCATTTACCCAGCTGCCCAAATGTGATTAGAAATGTGATAACCCAAGACTCTTCCTTTTCTTCTTCCCACAGCATCCAATTGGTCATTAACTCTTATCTGTTCTGACTTTAAATAGTTCTCAGAACTATCCAGTGATAAATGTTTAACGACCAGCTTTGGGCACAATGGGGTGGGGCTACTGGGATTGTTGGGTAGCATTATCTAATTCCAAATGCCTTTTATCCTTATTTCTGTTGCATTATGTACACATCACATTATAGTAAATCATTGATTTACTTGACTTCCTCCTTTTTAATTCTTCAGACAGGAACTGTGTAGCCCTGTGCTTAGGTAGTGTCTAGTAAGCACTTAATAAATGGATAAAAGAGTGAAAGAGTGATGCACCCCCCCCCCTCCCCGGCCAACTTGACACATCTCTTCTTGATCCATTCAGCCATGCTCCATTTAAGGAAACAAAGGGAATTATGTAAGATCCTATGATCAAGTTAAAGGGAATTTTTTTCTCAAATTTAATGAGCTATACACATTGCTCTAAAAACTAAAATCAAGAGAAGTTAATCTTGAAACCCACAATACTTTTGATGATTCTTGCTTCCTCTTTATGTTGCTACCATTTATAAGAAAATGTGGTAACAGTCTCTTAGCCTAATTTCATTGTTATTTGTGAAGAATGTAGGAAAGACTCCTGCATCCTGCAGCCCAGTTAAGCTGTCACCTGTGATGGTTAATTTACCATCACAGATGTTATCCCCATTCTAGATAGGGAATCTGAGGCTCAGAGAGTTCAGTAATTTGCTAAAGATTACATAGACGGCAACTGCAGGACCAAATTCAAATACACGTCTTTCTAACCCCAAAGCACCATTCTCCTAGTACTAAACTAGTAGTTCTCCATCAGGGCAATTTTATCCTCCAGGGGATACTTGACAATATCTGGAGGCATTTTGGTGTCATAACTGGTGGGGGATGAGGGACTTGCTATGGAATCTAATGGGTAGAAGTCTCAGGGTTGCTGCTAAACATCCTACATGCAGAAGAATGCTAAATATTCTTCATACTACAAAGAATTACCCACCCTAAAATGTCCATAGTGCCAAGATAAAGAAACCCTGCACTAAATTACACTATTTTGTATTTTTAGTTTCCTACTGCTAGTATAGTAATATAGTAATAGTAATATGCCGATGTAAAATATAAATGACTATAGTTCCATAAATCTAATAAATACTGGCTAAATGAATGAATGAATGTTAAATTCTGAATATAGAGGAAGGAAACTGCATTTTTCAATGACTTTTTACATTAGCATTTACTAAGAGAATAAAATATTTTAAATTATCATCAATAATAGAAATAGGAAATAGATACCACTTATGTGCTTGAAGCATTAAATACCACAATATAAAATGTTTCATTTTGATACTATAAAATCATATAATATATTTTCAGTGGGATTAGTAGTTTAAGGAAAAAAGGTAGCAGCAGCTTGTGGTTCATGAAATTCGTGGAATTATCTCCAATTTTAGCAGTATAAAATATTAGAGCTAAAGGATCATCAAGGTCACCTGCTTCATTGTTCATCACTTAAGAAAACTGTATCTAGGAAAGGGTAAGTGAATTACCCAAGGTCTCTTGACCAGTGAAGGGCAGTGTTAGAACCAGAATTCAGCTCTCCTGACAGTTACATGCTTTTTTCTTTCCAAGGTATTTTTCAATATCCCTGAAGTGTTAGAATTTGGGGTGTCGGATGTTGCTGCATATTTTCATTTAAACATGTACTTCATCCAAAGGAAATTGAATTTCTATATTTTTGCCTTGTTTAGACTATAAAAAGCATTATTGAAAGGGATTTTTGATATCAAATGACCCAACCAACATTCTATGATAAGACTTTTTCCTCAACATAGAAAAATATATTTGCCATGTATGCAAAATCTTAAACCTCACAATATCAGAACTCTTTATTTAAAAATTCAAAGTGAACTCTCAAATTTGTCCCAATACTGGCTTAGAGTTTTTTCTTCCTTCCCTGCATCTTTGTGTAAGAGGTAAATGGAGATCTTTATTTGCAAAGGAGCTGGGAAAGCACCAGCGCAGGAGCCAGGAAAGCTGGGTTCAAGGCCAGTTTCCTTTCTTAACAGCTCTCTGGCCTCCAGCATGTCCTGTCATAGCCTTTCTAGCCCCGTTCTTCATCTGCCACATCATGGGGCTATTGCAAAGGTCAAAGAAGATACTATCCCATTTGTAAATCTGTTTGGTAAACCCAAGGCACTTTGATAATATAAACTTCCAGTATTTGTTATACATCATTACTAGTTCTAAATAATGTTTATTTAAGGATATAAATGGAACACACATTCCTCTGTTAGTACTCTGAATTCCTGAAGTTATGGATAGTCATTTTCAGAGGGGTCCTTTAGAGGAATTAAATTTAAGTCTCCAAGCTGAGTACATGTTATTTTCATTAAAAATGGGATAGATTAGTTTATTTAAGATGATATAAGGTTACAGGTGATTTATGTTTTCCCCCACACTCAATCTTTAATCTCCATTCTTCCAACACACTATTCCCTAGTCCAGGTGGCCCACCCTGTGAAGTTTGAATAATGGGATAGGTGAGAGTGTGTTCTTATTTTTTCTAACATGATAAGGAAGTCTGTCCTACCACCTGTAGGCAGGCTCCTTTTCTTTGATAAAAACTTTATTTGCTAACGAAGTTAGAACCAAAGACCCATAGTAATTCCTATTGTCCTAGAAGTAGCAGCAGCAGCAGCAGCAGCAGCAGCAGCAGTAGTAATGGAGATATAAATCTGATGAAGAAATAGAAATCATCCATTCATTAGATGGTGTAGATGAAACATATGCATATATAGCCACTTCCTACTAAAATTCCAGTATAATTATGGGAAAGGAAAAATAATAATATAAACTCGCGGTGACAAAGGAAAAAGAGAGGGTGACAAGATAAAAGGTATCGGCAAATTTTTAGAACGTAGCAAGCAATTGGAAAAACAGGGGAAGCTTAAATCTAAGAATTTTCAGAGAAGGGTGCCATAAACAAAGAAGCCAGTTCCCACTGCAGAACTCAGAAAAGTTTCAAGATTGGAGGTACCAGGTCATTTGGAAGTTGAGGCAAGGGTAGAGGCTGAAATCAGGAGGATTGGTTGAAAGCCTCTCAGATAAACTGATGCCAGATTCTTCCTCATGCTGGCATTGCCAGAGGATTCCCCATTTCACCCTAAACAGGAAAGGGAAGGTTATTTTCTGGTCCTGGGCTTTAGATAGGCACCATGGACGGTGGGATGTGATGCCATACAGAAATCTGAGAGCTAAGTGAGAGTCAGTGTATGCCCTGAGAGATTTCCTGTCCCTTCACTCCTTCATCTCACAGAATGTAGCAACCAGGCTTTTATCCCACCTCATGGGGTAGGAAGTATGAAGATCTTCCCTGGAAAAAAAAAAACTCCCCAAGAAAAAAATATCTGACAATGACATCGAGGCCACTGCATCAAAAGTGTCAGGTTACTGTCTCAGCCCCTCCACGGTAGCTTTCCAAGGTGACAAGCCCTGCCTGTGAAATGTCGAACTGGCTTTTTAGTGACTTGCTACTAAATATTACCATACAACCGAAGACATTGCACATTCGAGAAAAGCTTTCAACATAAAATCAAAGACCAAAGTAAACAAACAAGAAAAACAGGGATAATATGGAAACAGAAAATACAGGGTTCAGAGAAAAATTTTTAAATATGTAATTAATATCCTCAAAAACAAGAGTATATATCATGCTAAAGAAAAAAGATAAAATTTAAAAGGGGGAACATCAGGAAATAAGAAATTAAAAGTGTGTGAACAAAATGTTTAAAAAAATCAATAGTAGAGAAAAACGATAAAATTGAGGAAGTTTCCCAGAATAATATAAATACAATGGGAAAAAGGAGCAAAAATTGGAGGTAAATTAGAGAACCAGCCCCAAAATTCTGACATTTAACTATTATGAATTCCAGAAAGAAAATACAAAAAAATAGAGCAAAAAAAATTATCAAAGAATTAATATGTAAAAATTTTTCAGAACTGAAATATATGAATTTTCAAATGTTACAGGCCTAATGAGGACCTAGAGTAAATTAAAAAGGACCCAAACTGGCGTGTCTGGCTGACTTAGAAGAGTATGCAACTTTTGACCTTGGGTCGTAAGTTCAAGCCCTGCGTTGGGTGTAGAGATTACTAAAAATAAAAAATAATATTTTTTTAAAAAAGGATCCAAACTAAGTCAGAGATTGTAATATCTTAGACTACTAAGAACAAATATTAAAGCTTGGGGAAAAAATTAAAAGCTTACATAAAGAAAGAAAAAAAACCAATTCTCATTAAAAAAAATTGGGGAAAAAACAACATTGGTATTCTTACTGGCAACACTGGAAACTAAAAGAAAATGGAACATGTTTTAAAATTCTGAGAAAAAGAAAGTTTTGATCTAAAATTCTATATCAAGAGAAGGATAAAACCCTCATGTTTCCTTAATATGCGAAGTCTCAAAACTTCTGTCCCCTATATATTGTTTCTCAGGAAGCTTCTGGAGGATGTGCTCCTTGAAATGGGGGAGAACACCAAAAAAAGAAAAACATATTGGACCCAGGCAGCAAGAACTCAAACCCAGGAAAAGAGCAAAGGAAAGGGGATTCCCAGGGAGGTTGTGACTAGCGATGCCAGGAGGAAAGCAGGCCAGCTGCCTGGGGGTGTGTCAGTCATGTGGGGCAAGACAACCAACACCTGGGAGACACATCTCCAAGGGGAAAATAAGCCTTGGGGATTCTCTTACGGGTTTGTTGTTGTTGTTCTATTGTTGTCATTATTATCATGCTAAAAGGAATTTTTAAATGTTATTGGAAAATTGGGGAAGAATAAGTATACATGGAAAAGTACATTAAAAGAGGAGGCAATTTCTAGGGCCACACAGAACAAAATATTGTTCAAGAAATAAATGTAAGTATGATTCAACACAGGAAATTACTACTTGGCTCAGCTGTGAGGAATATATACATTATCATAAATGTTACATAGTGATTTAAATAAGAATTGTGATGTCATTATTTTAGGAAGAGAAGGGGGGAAGGAGGAGAAGAGTATGTTTGTGCATGTGTATGCATGTATGTGGTGTGTATGTGAAGCGATAGCTATTACAGTATTAAATCAATAGAATAATTTTTAACACTAATATATTTTTTAAATACGTATTTATTTTAAATATCCATTCAAGCATTTGTTCTGAAATTTTGAGGTAACCAGCAGAAGAAACTGTTTACTTTCTTTATAAACCTCAAAATATTATTTAAAGCTCTGTGGATACATATATGTATAAAAGATTGCAAAAATAACTTTTTTTAAAGATTTTATTTATTTATTTGACAGATAGAGAGAGATCACAAGTAGGCAGGGAGGCAGGTAGAGAGAGAGGGGGAAGTAGGCTCCCTGCTGAGCAGAGAGCCCAATGCGGGGCTCAATCCCAGGACCCTGAGATCATGACCTGAGCCAAAGGCAGAGGCTTTAACCCACTGAGCCACCCAGGCGCCCTGCAAAAATAATTTAAAAGAGTCATCTACTATTTCTAGGAGACCCAGAGAATATCTTTTAAAGACTAAAAACTCTGTTCCTAATCCCAGATGGAGTCGGATTACCAGGTTTAGAAATACTCCACAGGGAAATGTACACCACCCACTCTTTTTAAGAGAATTCCCCAGGAGGCCAATTTACTGCGCCTCTTTGAGCCTCTCTTGCCTCATCTCTCAACTGAAAAAGTTCATTTAGAACAAACCAAACTCAAATTCAAAGCAAATAACAGAACTGAAACAGACCAGGGGAAAATGCCAGCACTTCTTATAGAGGAGAGTCTCTACTCAGATCCAGCCAGCTGTTGCCAGGAAGACCAGTGGTTGCTAAGAGGCCCGATGGTTCAAGAGAAACTGCAGATCTGGGGGGAGTTTTTGTTTCGTTTGTTGTTGTTGTTGTTGTTGTTGTTGTTGTCCAGATCTGGGTTCTTACACGAAACCTTTGGACTTTAAAATGCTGGTTTAAATTACACAGTTCCTACCAAACCAAACCCATCTGCAGGCCTCCACCCACCCACAGATTGCCAGTGTGAGACCTCTAAATTGGATGAACACTGATGACTGCTTTAGGCAGTACAATGTTTCATTCCTAAAACTCTGCATTGAATGTATGGGTTTCTTCACCACCAAAGAGGTAGGTTGTTTTATCCCAACCTGACATACTATACTATTTCACTTTGTCACTTTTATCTTGACCGTGAACACTCACAAATTTTAAGACCCAAATCTGCATAGCGCCTCTATTCAAGGAAACACAAGCATAAAGAGAGGTAGGTTCTGCCAAACACAGCTGGGCCAGAAAATCAAGGAGTCATTCTCACAGCGACACAATTGGGTAAAAACTTGTTAATCCATCTTTCCAGACATGTTAGTACACAGAGACAATAATCACCGTTAAATATAAGGATCAATATCAAGCTCAATATTTGCTAAGATTATCTTTTAATCTTTCACAAGGAAATTTTACCCACCACTGCTAATTATCTTCTTGGTTCACAGGCCTAGAAAACATGAAGACTGTGCTTTTTTTCCTATACATTTTGGGAACTGCAGCTGCGATCCCGGTAAATATCCTTTTCTCCTTCCTGACATTTAATTTAGACATCCTCCATTTAAAAAGAAAATGTGCATATAGTGGTTTGAAATTCTCTTTTTAATTTTAGTGTTATTTTTTTCCCAAGCAGAGAACAAACAACTAGAAAAATTGAGATAAAATACTTTCTAAAAGAATATTTCTTTCAGAACTACCAGATTCCACAAGATAGAATAAATCAAAAGCTGAACATGTTGATTATCAGTTTTTAGAAAGGAGATATGCCAGGGCACAAATGCCAAAGAGAACGGAAAGAAATAAATTTCCCTATGGAAATTCATCACTTAGCATGAGAAACCCAAGAAATTAGTATGAGAAGTCTTGGGAGTGCATACCCATACCCTTCAGCACCATTTTCTTCAAGTTCGAATATATACTCGCTGATCAATTCTGAGTCCGTAGTAAAACAGGAACCGATGGGTTAGGGGCAGGAAATGGTATCACAACCATAAATCAGCTCCTAATTCATCCTTGGGGGTGGGGGGTGGGGTGGGGTGGGGGTTACTGCCAAGCAAATATGTTGAAGATAGAACTAGAACATTTTTTTTCTTCACGATCAGATCTACTGGCCCCACCGTTCACACGGCAATAAATCGTCTGCACACAAATCAGAATCATTTGAGACCATGTCAGCTGCCTTAAAATAACCTGAAAGTTTTTGTTGTTGTTAGTGGAACCATGGCTTGGATGATCATTTAGGTGTCTCCCAAAAGATCCATATCATCTATAATCAAACCAAAGCATTTGTGCCATTTTTTTTCTTTTTCGCCAAATGGAGAAATCAATCTCCTTTAAAGAAACAAAGTAATTTCTCTCATCCCTTCTCTTCGTCATTCTCTACTCTGTCTAGGATTCTGTCCTTGCTTTTTGGATATCTGGTGGCTAACATTTGGTTGTGAGATGCGTCAGCAAAGACAAACATCATGCCAACGAGACCAGGCAGTTCTTAGAAAACGGAGTGTCTGACAATACTGCTAGGGCTTATGCTTAAGTAGCTGGAGCTACTCCAGCTGAAATTATCCATTGTCCTCTGAAATTACAAACGTGGGATAAATTATGTTCAGCACAGAAAGAAGCTTCTGCAGACCCCTTGTTTTCTCCTAAAAATGTGTTTTGCCCTTGCACCTGTTGCCATTATGTAAACAGACATCAAAAGTGTCTTTCAACCGAATGTTTGAATAACACATCTACATGTAGACACATTTTAGATGTTTTCTCTTTAGGACAATTCCTTATGCAGATCCAGTCAGATGCTAAAAAGCTAAATATCTTCTCATAGGGTTTACCTATTAAAAATCTTGTATCATTTTCCCCACCTGCCTGAATTCTACAGAAGTAAGTGGATTCTGTGTGGTTAGGAGATTCCACACAAATTTCCAGATGTTATGTTGTTATAGCTGTGGGAATAAAAATAAAACAGATTTTGATTTCAGAAAATTTCTGAAGGAAGAAAAGCTGTCGTGCTTTTGTGCATATCTTCCAGCTTAGGGAGGCAGAGCAGAGGAAGAAGGGTGCAGAGAGTGGGAGTGGTCCCCCACCAATAAGCCTAAAATCTCCTCCTTCCATTGCCTTCCATGATGCCCCTGCTGGCAACCTGCCAGACTGGCCACGATTCTTTCTCCTTTCTCTCTTATAAATGGTTTCTTTGGAAATTTTTTCAAATATCATTTGTCTTTTTAGTTGAGAAGGTGATAAGAAGCAAGAGAGAAAACAGCATCTAAAATGAATCTTGTACGCCATGCCTTTCCTTATATAATCAGTACAACAGAATATACTAATAAAGACAAGTCAGTGCAAATAAAATCTGAGTTTTGTACTTACATCTAGGTCTGCCTGACATCTAAGCATCCATAGCATCTCTCCAATAAAGATTTGTGGTGAATACCTGCTTACAGTATCAGTTCACGGTGTTACCACTGTATGATACCACTGCTAACGATAGTCATTTTTCACTTGGGTAGTTCTTTACAATTTCCAGACTTTTATATATGCGTAAACTTATCTTGATATTTCTGCTCATTTCACCTTGATAGATGACAGGGTAGGGATTCACAGTTTGTCAAATGACAGTTAGATACTTAATAACAGAGTCCAGACTTGAAGGGAGGTCTCTTATCGCTAAGTCCATTGTTAAACTTCTCCATTGTATCACTGCCAGCCCTTCATCTATGCCTTCCGTCTTGCTAGATACAGAGCCATCCCTCTAGTTGAAATAATACTCTATAGTTCTTCTCTACTAGAATTAAGTGTACTGTTTCACACAACTTTTGAATTAGTTCTACATTAAATTATTTTTTATTGTAAGATTTCTTATTGGATATAAGGCTGACAGTGTTAAGAAAATAAATATTGAATAGAAAGTTTGTATCTTTTCTGCTAATTATCGGCAGGTACTTAAGTTAACTTAAGAAAATGTAGTGTTATATCCTTTGGTTAATTTCATTTGACTTTGACTTTCTGCTAAACAACAGTTCTTAAAATTACAAAGTATGAATATTTTTTAGAAGTTTGAAAAGCGCAGAAAATACTTCCAAAGCTCAAAGATGACTTTTATTGAAATAATTTTTGCTCCATTTTCACCTAGTCTCTGCATATATAACTTTTTCTTAAATATGTTCGCAATTCTGTTTTCATTTAACATTATAATGTGGACATTTGCTTGTATTCTTAAGAATTCTAGAGAGTCTCTTTTAAGTGATATTATGTATGAAGCATATTGCTACTAATGATGACAATAAAAGAATAACTAGAAATTTTAATTGTTAACATCTAGACATGAATAACATGAGCCAATTTCTAAATTTTTCAGACAAATGCAAGGTTCTTGTCTGATCATTCCAAACCAACTGCTGATTCCTTAAGTTCCATCCAACAGGCTGAAATATTAGTAACACCTAACAACACCGCAATCCCCATGTTAAGGGTTGAAGATGCAGAAAATGAAAAGGAAATTGCAGTGTCTGTAGACCATCCAAACCATAAGGTAAAAGTAACATGGTTACACTATTACAATTTTTAAATTTTCCAAAGGTCTCAATTTCAAAGCAGAGTCAAGGATATTACCTCATTCTCACTCATCTCAGCTTAATTTTTAAAAGATGATGATCACATCAACTGTCTCCAATCACCAGAAGAACTGTGAGAATGAGTTTTACACCTTTGGCCAAGGTGCTGTATAATCGTGTCATTTCACGAAATTTGAATTCAGGTTAAACTTTTAGCTATAGAATGTGGATAACATCATTTATGAGTTTACCTGATATTATGTGATGGTAAAGAATAATGAATATTAAGTGTTGGTTTATGAATTATAAATATAATGTCGATAGTCCATTATCCTTTGTTTCAAGAGTAAACTTCTTTTCTTTTAAGGCTGAAAAATCTTCAGTACTAAAATCAAAGGAGGAAAACCATGACCAGTCAGCAGATCAGGACCAGAGTTACAGCCCAGAGCTTGGATTACAGGATGAAGAGGAAAGTGAAAGTGACTTAAGTGAGAATTTGGAGTATATACCATCTGAAGGTACATTGGACCTAAAAGAAGATATGGGTGAGCCTCAAAAGAAAAAAGTCCCAGAGAACATGGATTTCCTTGCTCCTAATATTAGTTCCATTGTAGATCCTAACCAACAAGAAAGCATCACAAAAACAGAAAAAGAACAGGAAAAACCAATAGATGATTTACATCCTCAGCTGAACAGGAGCAACGAACATAGCCAAGATGTAAGCGATCAAGGAAACCAAGAGCAGGATCCAAATATTCCCAGTGAAGAAGAGGAAGGGGAAGAAGAGCCAGGTGAAGTTGGTACCCACAATGATAACCAAGAAAGGGAGAGAGAACTTCCCAAGGAGCATTCTAACAGCAAGGAGGAAGAAGACAGTACCCAATCTGATGATGTTTTGGAAGAGTCCAATCAACCAACTCAAGTAAGCAAGATGCAGAAAGATGAATTTGATCAGGGTAACCAAGAACAAGAAGAGGATAGTTCCAATGCAGAAATGGAAGACGAAACTGCATCAAAAATTAATAAGCACAATCCAGATGCTGAATGGCAGAGCCAAGAAGAAAAACCTGACGTTATCAGCAACCATGAGGAGATAGATAAGAAGTCTGTTTCTGAGGCTCTGCCCGTGGAGCCTACTGAAGCAGGTAACATCATGCCCAGAAATCATGGAGCCAGTGATGATGGTGATGATGACTCCAGACATGATGCAAGCGATGACTACGAATTCATCCCAAGTGAGGCCTTCATAGAGGCTGAAAGATCTCAGTCCATTGCCTATCACCTCAAATATGAAGAGGAAAGAGAAAGAGAGAGAGCACGTGAGAATGGAAACATAGATGCCAGTGAGCCTGGAGAATACCAAGGGGTGAGACTCTTTACAATAATGCTTTTCTGATAGAGCAGTTAGCTTTATCAAGACATAGCCATGACCTTCCTCTGTGCTCTCACAGTCTCCTATGCCTATCTCTGTCAATACATTATTAAAATATATCAAAATTATTTATTTTCCTCTGCATCTCCATCACTAGGCTGAAAGTGCCTGTTTTATTTGGGTTCCCCTAGAAGCAGATCCTGGATTTTTTTTTTTAAGATTTTTTTTTTTAAGATTTTATTTATTTATTTGACAGAGAGAGAGATCACAGGTAGGTAGGCAGGCAGAGAGGGGGAAGCAGGCTCCCTGCTGAGCAGAGAGCCAGATGCGGGGCTTGATCCCAGGACCCTGAGATCATGACCTGAGCTGAAGGCAGAGGCTTTAACCCACTGAGCCACCCAGGCGCCCCCAGATCCTGGATTTTAGTACAGTTTGACAAGTTCAGGGAACAAAGAGGAGTGGAACGTGATACAGGGAAAGAAAGGAAGCTAATCAAAGGTACGTCATGAAAGCCATGTAAAGCACATTCCTTTGAATTACCCCATTTGGAGAGTGAGGGAGCTGGGGCTTTAGACAGACTGAGAATTGCTAGGAGAGGTGTTAATTCCCCAGCACTTTTGGTCTGTCCTTTGAGCAGGCCAAATAGATTGCCATGGTTTCTCAGGAACAGAGATGCAGATACAAGCAATTGAAAGTGGCTGGAGTGAACTAGAAGGATAAACTCTGACAGATCTGAGGGATGGGAGACACTGACAACTACTGCTCCAATGTCTTGAGAGTAGATGCCATGTAATATTCAAGTTGAATCACCAATGTCTAGCAAAATGCCTCTAACATAGTAAGAGATCCAGGAATGTCTGTTGATTTAACTATAAAGATTAAGAATAAAGACTTCAGCTATAACTTTATTAAGCAAACACACACCAAAATGATCATCAGGAAACTGCAGCAGAGTGGGAGTAGGGGAGAAGCATATTGTTATTGGGTTTTAATCATTCGGAGCCTTCATGCAAAACCCCAGCAGCCACCCACTGGGACTTGACATAGCTTTTGGTGGCCAAAGTCAATAGTAACCTTGCATTCTGAGAACTCTGCTACCATTTTTAGATAAGAGTTTTATTACCTTTTAGAAACTTGGGGCACCTGGGTGGCTCTGTTGGTTGAGCATCCAACTCTTGGTTTCAGTTCAGGTCCTGAGCTCAGGATCGTGAGATTGAGCCCCATGTAGGGCTCCGTGCTCAGCGTGGAATATGCTTGAGTTTCTCTCTCCCCTCCCCTCTGCTCCTCCTCCCCACACTTACTCTCTCTCTCTTTAAAATAAATAAATCTTAAAAAAAAAAAAAAAGAAAGAAAAAAAAAGGAAACCTGGTAAGAAACCTTTATCAACAGCTTCATAGAGATTACTGATGTAATTGTGTCTTAACTATGGAATCACATGATAATACTACATTTCTACTATTTTCCAAAATCCAAAGGGAAGTTTCCAACTTTGCTCCTGATGTTAGTTCCAGTTTTGATTGAGTAATCCCCAGAGATATAGCACAGAATCCAGTTGAAGACACAAATGGCTCCTGTTCTCAAAGGGTTGCTGTCTGTTTCCACAATTTTGAGATCTGAAATGACTTGGGTATGAAAAGCTTTCTGAAGGTATACAGTGGAAATACAAATTTTAATGGCTTTCCCCTAAGTAGACTTCAGTTTCTACTCTTGTTATTATAAAGGCCAAGAAAGCAGAGAGCTCACTGAAAGAAGATGAGAGTTCTTATGAAGACAACAGAATGGTGCACGGTATTGGTGAGTATGGGCTAAGCAGGCGGCTTGTGACGGTATCAAGGAAGAAATGGAACGGTTCCTTAGGCTGTCCCCATGCCATTATTTGTCACTGCTTCACAGAAATTTCCTCTCTCAAATCCTCCCCAAGGAAATGTTCTCATAAGCTGTTGACATTCTCTTGCACACATTTGATACACAACTATGGGCAGATGTGTTTACAAACCGGAAGTCTTGTAATACTGGTATGAAAGCTAGATTCGTCTTTTTTCCTAAATCCTTTTGCTTCTGGGAAGAAGAATTAATTCTACCTTATTTAATCTCAAATCTATAACTTACTAGTGAATTTAGACACACTGTTTAATTCAGACCTAATTCCCAATTGTACACCCCAATCACAAACATTTTTAATTTCAACGTGATAAAAATTTTATGGCTTATTTAACTTCTGACCATCTTGGACAGCCTTGAATTATAGACTCCAGACTATGGCCATTATAGGCAGGCCAAGAAGAGCTGTTTGTTCTTTTTAATTTTTGTTTGGTTGGTTTTTTTGTCGTTGTTGTTCTTTTTAAATTCCCAATTCAAGCTGCACAGAAATCTAAACTATCGCGTAAAACAGTCGGATGCCAGAGGGTCCCATCTTAACATTAACATGTCCATTAAAATGGTTTCTAATATTTTCCCAAATTTTCTCTCATTAATGCAAACAGAGCTAATTATCTGGATGAATTTGAGGTTGCATACTCAGTTCAGCTTTGCTCATGTTTCCTGTCCAAAATTTTCTGTTAGATTCTTGCATGAACTTCCAGTGTAAAAGAGGACACATCTGTAAGGCTGACCAACAGGGAAAACCCCATTGTGTTTGCCAAGATTCAGTGACTTGTCCTCCTACAAAACTGCTTGACCAGGTAAGTATTCTACGAAAGGATCTCAGGGTCTCTCAGGGGCCCCAAATAGTGATTCGAATGAAAGTGGTTTGCAATTGAAATATTTGGTTTAAAAAAAAAGGCAAATGTCCAGGTTATCATCTAATACTTGAAATAATATTGAATAGGAACAAATGCCAGCAAAAACAAGGAGTTTCAACTGTGCCCTAAAAAGGTAATAATGGCATTGATCTTCAGAACTCATTTTAAAATTCACTGTATCCTTGGAACATCTGCAATTTGCATTCTACTGAATTTATCTAGAGCTAGGTTGTCATCACCACTGGTATAATTTAGTTGATTTTTCTTTTTTTTTTTACCAAATGGGACAGTTATCATTTTAATAACTTCACTTACCTGACCACATCATTGGCACAGTTGATCAGTCAGTCTACGAGCTTTAAGGAGCAGGGTCTTTCCCCAGTGTACGTTCAGAAACATGAGCTTTTTCTCACGCTTGTCTGTCCTAGGTTTGTGGCACTGACAATCAGACCTATGCTAGCTCCTGTCATCTGTTTGCTACTAAATGTAAACTGGAAGGGACCAAAAAAGGGCACCAACTACAGCTGGATTATTTTGGAGCCTGCAAATGTAAGATTCCACCATTATTCCACCAACCACTGTTGCTGAGAGGATTTGGGGTGAATCTCTGCATATCTGAATAATATATATACATATTCATACATGCAAACAGAAAAAGGCTAATGTAGTTCTGAACCTAGGATGCTCAGTAAAATCTACTGGAGAGACTTTTAAAAAATAAAAAGAAAAATGCCCAGGCTTTAACTATAAGAGACTGATTTAATTGGACGGGGTTGGGGCTTTGGCATTGTTTTTTCATTTGTTTTTAAAGTAACCTAGACAATTCTAATGTGTGGCCAGGGTTCAGAACCACTGTTATTACCACTTAATAACTAAGACAAGTCATTGGAATTTTGCTAAATTACTTGTCCTCTTTCCAATGTATGTTAAGTCTCTGCCAAGAAGTTTTATAACAATATATCCTTCCAGAAGTTTTCTTAATTGTCTTCCTTCCCCAAGATACTCTCAATTGTATTTGGATCTTCTTATCACTAAGTAATTCTCAACATTAGCCATACTCACTAATATTTCTAGTTCTCCTCTCCTTCCTGACGCACAGGAGTATTAAACTTCTCAGCCCTCTGGATGTTAAATGTGGCCATATGAGCTGCTTTGTTCAATGAAATTTCAGCCAAAAGCCTTCACGTGAGTTCTGGGCAGATGTATTTAAGAGCCAGTGTGTGGTTGTCTATGCTCCCTCCACCTTGTGTGGCGATGGTGGTGCCTTCATGACCCTGAGCCCCAGAGAGACTGCCATGAGCAGAGCCCTCTTGCCAGGTTGTATTGGACTCGAACGTCCACAACAGTGATGGTAGTTAATACTGCTATATAGTACATCTGAAAGTGCTCAAAGAGTAGATCCTGAAATTTCTCATGCAAGGAAAAATAAAAATTTTGTAACTGGATGAGGTGATAACAGTTAACTAAACTTATTGTGGTAGCCCTAGCATAAAATACAGACGTCAGGCATTAGGCTGCACACCTTGAACTTACAAAGGGCCATATCTCAGTTATAGCTCAATAAAACTAAAAAAAAAAACCCTTTTGTTCTTTTAAGCCACTGAGATTGAACATTATTTTTTAACCACAGCATAGCCTAACTTCCACTTTTGTCTTTTTTCTCCTAATTAAGAGTTCTTGTGTCCTCCACCTCTACATGCTGCCTTTCTGATTCTAGAACAGTGGTTCTCAGCCCTGCCTGTGTATCAAAATTATCTCTGGATCTTTTAAAACATCCCAATGCCCAAGCTCCACTCCAAAGCAATCAAATCAGAATTTCTTTGAATGGAAGCCGGTGTCTGGGATGTTTATAAAACACGCTAGGCAGTCCTATTGGGCCGCCATGGTTAAGGACACTGTTGTGATGGTAAGACAGTGAGGGAGTGCTCTCTCATGGGATGTTGTTAGGCTTCCTGTTATGACGACTTGCCATAGGATAGGCATAGGACCCAAAGATTAAAATCTCTTTTCTTTCCTTTTGGAACAGCTATTCCTATTTGTACAGACTTTGAAGTGACTCAGTTTCCCCTAAGGATGAGAGACTGGCTCAAGAATATCCTCATGCAGCTTTATGAGACGAACCCTGAACATGCTGGATATCTAAATGAGAAGCAGAGAAATAAAGTAAGTTATCCACAGGTCAGCTCCCTAAGTGTCCACCTTCAGGGCCTGAGGAAAAAGGATGTGTGTGTTGGGGGAAAGTGGGACCTACCTCCCGCTGCATATCAGCAAGAGCCCACTTTGCCTCCCCCCAGCTGGTAAGTTCAGATGTACTAACGGAATAGTAGTGGTCACCATTCATGCCACAAGGCTTGAGACATGCCCAGAGCAAGCCCTGGTTGAGCAAAGTGAACCTCAATTCAGCATTTCTACATTCAGGCCCAGGCATGGTATTTAAATTTAAACATCTTTTTTGCCTTCCTAGGCCAGACAGATTTATGATATAAGAGAAATCCCTTACTTGCAAAGTCCGTAATATATTAAGATTTTAAAGTTTAGAATATTCCAGAAGTTCTCAGGGAAAATTCTTTCATCAAATAGCTATTGAGTGCATCTTAGATATCTGGAATTGATTTATGTACTGGAGGTACAGCAAGAACCAAACAAAAATCTCTGCCTTCGTGAGCTTATGTTCTAGGCAAAGAGACTCTGAACAAGTAAGTGTGTGTGTGTGTGTAGATGTATAAATGTATATACATATTGCAAATATGAGCATACATGCACATATATAAACATGTGAATAAATATGCAAATATATGTATAAGAAAAGTCAGATGGGATAAAACATGCTATAAAGAAAAAGATTAAGCAAAAAGGAAGCTGTGAATTAACTGTGTCAAATGCCGTTTACAGGCTGTAAGATGAGGACTGAGTTGGCTACTGATTTGGCATGTGGCGGTTACAGAGTTGATCTTGACAGAAGCTGTTTCTGCAGAATGGAAAGAAGAAAAGCCTGAGTGGGCAGGGTTCAAAAGAGAATAGGAGAAAAGAAGCAGCAAACATAGACAGTATTTTCAGAGCATTTGCTATAAAGATGAAAAGTGAAATGGGGGGCAGATGGAGGGGAATATGAGTTTAGAGGACATTTGTATGCCTCTCTAGTAACCCAGTAAAGAAGGAAAAACTAATGAGGGATAGAAAAGGTACCCAACTGCTATAGGGTGTTCTTGAAGAGATGAAAAGGGGTAGGCTCCTGAGCACCAGTGAAAAGTTGGGCTTACATTCACAGCACAGGAAGTTCATCCATGATAACAAGGAGGGAGGTTGATGGAGATGGCCATGGGAATGAGTAGAAGTTCTGTTCTAATTGCTTCCAATTCATGAGTAACATCACAAGTTGAGAGTTTTACATGAATTGCCCAGAAATAATTTCTGTCCTCTCTCTTTAATACGTCATCATGAAAACCTTGAGAGCATTTAATACAAAACGGAAATTTTAATGAGAATGGCCAAGTGGTGTCACACGACAGCTAGACTGAACGTGAGCAGCACTGGACAAAAATACACAGAACTAAGAATGGAGTATGCCACTAGGGGAAAAGCAAGACTTTTTACTAACCAATAATTTTGCTTGGGTCAGTTCAGCCCCTTTCATTAAAACCTTCTCCTACTGTGATGATTAGTACCTGGTTAAAAGAAAAATCAAAAAATACTTAAATCTCTTCTGAAAACCACAGGTGGTGGTTGTTGTTTTTTTTTATGTTAGCTATTATTCTCTGTAGAAATAAGAAAGTCTATAGTGTTGATTAGAAAGTATTTCATTTGGTCTCATATGATGGTCTGGGCTTCTTTTCTTCGGTCATGTCACTATTACTCTTTAAGTAAAGTTTAGCAAGTGATAATTCCATTACACTTGTCTGATTCCCTGATGATTTTCTCCTTTCCTAATCCCAGGTCAAGAAAATTTACCTGGATGAAAAGAGGCTCTTGGCTGGGGACCATTCCATTGACCTTCTCTTAAGGGACTTTAAGAAAAACTACCACATGTATGTATATCCTGTGCACTGGGAGTTTGGTGAACTCGACCAGCATCCTATGGACAGGTACAAACTCTTTACCTTCCCATTGCTAAGTCATCGCCCTGATATAATGTCTTACTTATCTGTACAAAGATAATTTGAAACAAGTTTAGGACATTTCCCAGCTCTGATTTAGAATACTAAGATGCCAAAAATATGTGGTTAGATGTCTAAACACAAAACTGTTTTGAAAAGAACAGAATATGGCCACACCATGGTTCCCAAGTTTAGGTGTTAAGACTTAGCCTGCAACAGAGACTCCTTCAATTCTTTCTCATTCTTGATTCTAAATTCCCAAGATAATCTGATTAGCCCAACTTGAGTCAAATGCCTACACCTAGAACAATCAGGTATGGTCAGTGGTTGTACTGAGCCAGGTTGTACAGACATGGTTGGCAGGGGCATTCCTATAAATTTAAGATGGCGGGAGGATACTTCCCAGTGAGGAAGGAAACCTTGTGACATCCCAAGCACTGTCTAGCTTACCCCTAAATAGTTTATTTCATTTGCAGTTTTTCATGAGTGTACTATTTATTTGGCACACTTAGCAACCTTGTGGAAGAAAAATGCCTTGGTTATCCTAAAAGTGAACTTTAATATATAAGCTACTCTTTAACATGGTGCCATTCGCTTTATTGCAGAGTCTTGACTCATTCTGAGCTTGCTCCTTTGCGAGCATCTCTGGTGCCGATGGAACACTGCATAACTCGCTTCTTTGAGGAGTGTGACCCCAACAAGGATAAGCACATCACCCTGAAGGAGTGGGGCCACTGCTTTGGAATTAAAGAAGGTAAATTCATCATCATCCCAGGGAGAGGGGAGTCCTTTCCTCCAGCAGAGCCCCAAGCCCCGCAGCCCTCCTAGAGAGGTCCTGCTGCGTCCTCATATGGAAACCTCAAGACAGCAAGGTGGCAGCACCGCAGGTAGGACTCCCTCGGTGCACACGCTGTCATGGCAAGGTTCTTGCCTACTCCATTACCATACTCTTTTTTCAAAGGGTAACAAGTGAAAATATTTAAGGGATAACTACACTGAGGTTTAGCAGTTGGCTAAACCAAAGAAAATGATGTCAATCCAGAGAGCTGTGCCACATGTCAGAAGGATACCCTTTGGAGGAAGGAGGGATTTTATATCCTTTCTTAACCTGGGTATTGGTTCAAACTTCTAAAAATCATAGGTAAAGAGTAAAAGAGCAAGTCTGATTCTGCCAGTGGGAGATGTCAGAAAAATCTTAGAGTTCATTATGGATATACTAAAGATTGGGCCTCCTGTCACAGGTTGTGTCCAGATGTTATGCCTTTAATCCATGACTGCATCTTCAGTAACAAAAATAATAGTAGTGGCAATAAAAAAAATAGTAGTGGTAATAATAATAATGATGATAATAATAATAATGATAATAATAATAAATAATAATCAGAGGGTTCTTTCTTTACTCCTGCAAAGAGGAACTTAACTTTAGACATTTGTTTTGCTAGGTTATGTCTTAATGTATGTCCTTTTATTTTCCTAAGTTAAAGCTGATTTTTATGAGCAAGCATGTTCTTAATGATCAAGATTTGAAAGATGTTCAAAAAATGAAGCATCAGAACTGCTTGCACAATGTAAATCAACAGTAAACATCAAATCTCTAAAGCAAGGGTTTTCTACGTATGTTCACAATATACAAGTAGGATAAATGTCTAGCCAATGAATAAAGAAAAGTAAGTTCATCAAGGTCAGAATTTCCCAAAAAAGAGGTAACTTGTGTGACCTTCACTTTAAAAATATTCTTCATGGTATGTAGAATGCCTTGAAGTTAAAGAGAAAGAGCTGAGAGTAGGAGGATTTACTTATTGGTAAATAGGTGAGCAGAAAAGGTTAACTCTTCTCTGCAATATCATTCTGTGAAATAAGCACAGCTGTAATGAGCAAAGAATGTGTATTTCTGTGAGCACCAACTGCTGTGTATTGGTTACCTACTGCTGCAAAACCAATTACTCTAAAGTTTAGAAGCTTAAAATCTCACAGTTTCCAAGATCGGGAATCTAGAATTAGTTTGCCTGGATGGTTCTGGCTTGGGATCTGCTCTGAGCTCACCCACATGGCTACTATGTTGGGAGGCTTCATTTCCTCACCCTGTGGTCTTCCCCATGAGATTGCTCACAGCACAGCATCTGGTTTCCTCCAGAGTGAGTGATCATAGAGAAAACAGAAAGCGAGAGAATCCCAGACTGAAGCTATAAGGTCTTTTGTAACCTAATCACAGAAGTGACATGCATCACTTCTGCTATATTCTGTTGGTCAGACAGACAACCTGTTGTAATGTGGGAGGAGCTCTTGGAAGTCGGCCATGACATACTGTTTATACCCTGTTAGCATTGATAGGAAATTAACAAGCTAGTAAGACTGAGACCTGCATAATTAATACCAATTTCCTTTCTAACATCTATTCTATAAGCACAGTACTTATAAATTCAAATATACTCCTAAGAATGGCTGAAACTGTCTTTTCTAATTCCCATGTTAAAAAAGACAAAATTTGAGATCTAGCAATTTTGGGGTGGAGTCTTTGGGTTTTCCACATAAAGTATCATGTCTCCTGCGAAGAGCAAGAGTTTGACTTCTGCTTTGCCAATATGGATGCCTTTTATTTCTTTTTGTTATCTGATTGCTGAGGCTAGGACTTCTAGTACTATGTTGAACAGCAGTAGTGAGAGCGGGCATCCCTGGTGTGTTCCTGACCTTAGGGGACAAGCTCTCAGTTTTTTGCCATTGAGAATGATATTCGCTGTGGGCTTTTCATACAGCCATTCTGGAAAACAGTATGGAGGTTCCTCAAGAAACTAAAAATCGAGCTACCCTATGACTCAGCAATTGCCCTACTAGGTATTTACCCCAAAGATACAAATGTAGTGATCCGAAGGGGCACCTGCACTCCAGTGTTCATAGCAGCAATGTCCACAATAGCCAAACTATGGAAAGAGCCCAGATGTCCATCGACAGATGAATGGATAAAGAAGATGTGGTATATATAGACAATGGAATATTACCCAGCCATCAGAGAGGATGAGATCTTACCATTTACATCAGTGTGGATGGAACTGGAGGATATTATGCTGAGCAGAATAAGTCAATCAGAGAAAGACAATTATCATATGGTTTCACTCGTATGTGGAATATAAGAAATAGTGCAGAGGATCATAGGGGAAGGGAGGGAAAACTGAATGGGAAGAAATCACAGAGGGAGAGGAACCATGAGAGACTCTTAACTCTAGGAAACGAACTGAGGGTTGCTGGAGGGGAGGGGGTGGAGGAATGGGGTAACTGGGTGATGGGCATTAAGGAGGGTATGTGATGTGATGAACACCGGGTGTTATATGCAACTGATAAATCACTGAACACTACATCTGAAACTAATGATGTACTATATGTTGGCTAATTGAGTTTAAATTTTTTAAAAAGGACAAAATATACCCAAGTACAGCCACCCTACTCCCTCCACTCCAACATTATCAAGAAGGGGGAAACTTAGCTGGGACAGGACATATTTATGTATGCCTTTTATATGGCACTTGATTTTAACAGAGTGATCAAATTGGAACAGAGGCCATTTATTTAAGGAAACTAGTTGTGCTTCACTGTTCTGAAACTTCTGGCAACTCTTCAGCATGTAGTCTCACTCAGGCTCTGTGCTGGGCGGTCGTCTGGGAGGAGCAGGAAGGGCTTAGAGTTCAGTGACTCAGAAAGCTCCTAATGATCTTGTTTGTTCACTGTGGTTTGGCCATCATTACGTTATTTTGAAGAAGGGAAAGAATTATCACATAGTAAGCCAATAAAGCAGATATTTAATATTCAGTCAGAACAAGTAAACAAGTTACTGCTTTGGGATGTAGCTAGGGAAAACAAAACAAAACAAAATATTTCTAAGTATGTCCTTCCTTCCCTCATGGCTGAGAAATCCACAGAAGGACGAGATAAATTTTAGCCAGTGTTTTCCTGATTTTTAACTGACTTTTATCTGAGCGAGATGTGCTCAAATATTACAGCTCTGTCATTCACTAGCTATGTGAATTAGGGCATACCACTTAACCTCAGCAAGTCTCATTTTCCTTATGTGTAAAAATGAGGTTTAATTAAAAGGTGGAGGAGTCTTACTTATTTAGTGCCCATGACATACCATGTATCCACTTTAATCTTCAGAAGAACCTTCCAAGTGAGACCAACAGAGCAAACGAGTCAGATCATGCAGATCCTACTAAACCAGTTAAAGACATTATCCTAAGAGTACTGAAGGATCATGAAAGTGTTTTAAACAAAAGAGTGATTTCACTAGATCTGTATTTAAGAAAGATTCTTTTGGTTATATTGTGGAGAAGCCTGAGAAGAGTTGAGAGGCCGTGTGGTAAGTTCAGGCATGGTTGATGTGAACTTGAACTAGGGCAGTTACAGTGAGGAAAAAAAAAAGAAACCTGTTCAAGATATATTTAAAAATATAAACATATTCAAGATATATTCAAGAATATAAACGTATTCAAGATATATTCAAGAATATAAATGTATTCAAGATGTATAGAAATAGTAAGACAATGTTTGCTAGGAAATATGTAGGGGCAGGGAACAGACAGTAGAGAGACTGAGAGAAAGAGAAGTATGACACTCAGTTTCCCTGCTCAGGCCAGGCAGGTAAACAGAGACATGAAGATAGAAAACACAAGAACAGAAACAGATTTTGGGAAGATGGTAACTTCCATTTATGATATGTTGAACTTTTAAGTGTGTGGGAGACAATGTGCAGTTGATAGATGAATACATGGGTCAGCTTTTCAAGACAGCATTTCTGAATTTAAATACATATTTGAGGATTATGAGCATACGGAAAGTAATTAGCACCATAGAAGGGAATTGCTTTCCCAAGAAAAATGTGTTGAGTTACATGGAAAAGGCTCTAGGGTTGAACACCAAGGAATAACAACATCTGGATGATAGAGGAGGAAGAAGGAGCTCACAAAAAAGAATGAAAAGTCTCCTGAAAGGAAGGAAGAAAACAGGATAGTGCCTTGTCAAAGGAGATTTTCGAAGAGGAAGAGATCACAGTGCCAGATGCTGCTGAGATGTCAAGTGAGATAAAAGGCTAAGAAGAATATAGCTTTTACATAGAACTGAGGATATCCTGGGTGGCCTTAGTAAGAGCAATTTGGGGGGAATGGTAGAGATGGAAGCCAGATTCTATAGGCTGAGAAAGAATAGATGAAAAGTGGTAAAGAGTGGCTGTTTGAAGGCAGGAAAGAGCTAAAGAAGGATATAAAGTTGAGGGAAGCTTTTCTGGGAATAAATAAATAAATAAGCTTGAGCACTGACTCATTCATTCAGTCAATAGATGTTTACTGATGGTCCACATAGTGCCAGGCACTGTTCTCAAGGCTGGATATGCAGCATATTTAAATGCTACTAAGAAGGGCCCAGGGAGGAAGGAAAGGTAGAGGATATAAGAAAGAAAAGCAAAAGAGGAAAATTAGAGGAGAATTTCTGAGGTCAGAAGAGATCCTGGCAGAGAATTAGCCTAAAGTCAGCAGGAAGGACATCTCTCATCCAAACAACAGAAAGAAGACAAAAAGTATGAGCACAACGGTAAGTAGATTTACAAGTAATGAGACCAAAATGTCCATTTTGCAAATGAAGCCATTGTTCAAAAGAAATATGCCAAAGTTTATAATCTTTCCTATTCTTAGGCAGAGACTTATATATTGGGCAGGAAAATTACCTGGTGTCCCAGACAGGGTATTAGTTTAATATACTTCAAGTTCACCTGCTGAAGTATTTGTTGAACAATTATTGAGTAAGGGTGGGCCACACTGGTAGGAGTGGTCTCATAACCCCTAAGGGATGCTGTCTTCTTCCATAGGTGTGGCAACAAGTTCTTTTTTAATTACATGGTTGGAGAGGCACCTGGGTGGCTCAGTCCATTAAGCATTTGACTCTCAATTTCAGCCCAGTTCATGACCTCAGCGTTGTGAGATCGAGCCCTGCGTTGGGCTCTGCACTGGCCGTGGGGGCTGCTTAAGATTCTCTCTCCCTCTCTCTCTGCCCCTCCCCCTGACTCTGGTGCACACATTCTCTCTCTAACTCTCATGCATGCAAAAAAATAATAATTACTTGGTTGGAAATTTAATTGGCACTATACTTCTACTTATTTCTATTATATTTTAACAATCCTTAGAGGTTAGTATACTTGGCACTCTCTTGGCTGGGCCTCTGTCAGTGCTTCTCAACCCTACATTAGAACTACCAATGGAGCTTTTTAAGTGTATACATGCCATTGGCCCTTTCCTGGAAGTTCTGATTCAGGAGGCCAGGGATAAGGCCTGAGGGTGTATCTTTTTTTTTTTTTAATTGAGGTATAGTTGACACATAATGTTACATTAGTTTCAGGTGTGCAATATAGGGATTCAACAAGTCTATATGTTACCATTATGCTCACCACTAGTTTAGCTACCATCTGTTCCCATACAAAGCTATTACAGTACCATTGACTATATTCCTTACACTGTACCTTTTATCTCTGTGACTTATTCGTTCCATACCTGGAGGCCTGCACCTCCCACTCCCCTTCACCCATTTTGCCCATCTCCCTACCCCCATCCCTCTGGCAACCATCAGTTTGTTCTCTATTTCTGCTTTTTGTGTGTTCATTTGTTTTGTTTTTTAGATTCCACATATAAGTGAAACCATATGGTATCTTTTTAAAAGCTTCACAGGTGATGCTGATGCCCTACCAGGGTCGAGAACCATCCTATAGTCTTATTAGATGGTTTCTCTAATCCCCTAGCTCTGACATTATTTGTTTATATTACTACTCACTATGTTCTAACAGTGTGTTTTGTTTTTGTTTTTTACAGAAGACATAGATGAAAATCTCCTATTTTGAATAAAGATTTGAGAGAATTCAAACATTCCAGCATCCCCCTGTGTTTCTGACCACTCCTGAAAATATATGCAGCCACAATACTTATAGATTTATATTTAGCAAAATGTTTGCATGTCTGAGAAGACAATGAGAATAATTGCTTGCTAACAGTGTATACACCAAGCATTTAACATTAGCTTTGGAAATAAAACTTTAAATAAAGTCAACATATGCAAAATACCGTGTACTGTTTCTGAACAGGAGTATAAGTCATCACTCTCTGCATCCATTTATGAAATACTTACTAATTATAAAACTTGAAGAAAATACTACATTCATTTTGTTCATAATATCATGTACACTTCAAGAAAATGGCATAATGCTCTTTTGTTGTTAATGTGTATTATTTTCAGCATCTTAATGTCCTAATAAAAATCTAAATGCTTACTCAAGTTTATTTCCAGTCATTTATTTAAACAACTATATGTAGAAGACCAACTCAGGACTCACACTTCAAATCAAATTATAATTGTGCTTCCTAGAAGTTAGTACTTTAAAAAAGAAAGAAAAGTAAGTATCGTTGGGGGAGAAGTTTCCTATGGGAAACAAATATTCAGTTGCTAAATGGTAGATGCTTATTAATGTCCTCTGTCATAATGTAAATTTAAACAAAAAAAAATTCAAGTGGTTTCTACTAAGTTCAGTTTAAAATATGGATGATTATGCACTGGTCAATGCAACTAATTCTAACTTTTGTGCAGCTGTTGGGGGAAAGGGGAGGCCTGCAAAATTTCTACACATTTCATGTCCTCAAAATAAAAGTAATGTCAAGATAATGCAGACAGTAAAAAGCTCTGAAGTGTCTTAATGTCCAATGTAGTCAGAGATAAATATTACTACTGTAAATCGATAGCAAGAAATCGGTCATAAGAGAAAATTTGTGTTTTCATTTGAACTCTTTCTTCTTTGATAACTATTAATACAGTAAAGGCTAGATTGCAAAAATAATAAGACACCATAATAGAGATTTTTCCAAGGTCTGAACCAAGGCAGTAAAAGAAACTGACACATTCTATATTCTACTTAACAATATTTTAAAGAAAATAAAATGAAATGAAAGATATCAGTGCAATTGTCTTTATTTTTTTAAATAATCAAAAGTGTGTCATCGTGATTGATAAGAGCTTTGTCTATTGTAGTCACTGAGAGAATGTGCCCACGGAATTTCATCTGAAGGAACTCATGGAAAAGTCTGCTTTTTATCAGAATAATTTTCTCTGATTAACTTCAAAATTGTATTATCTATTTTCTTAGCGCTGTGAGTCACTTGTTCTTGACCAGACCACATCACACCTGTCATTTCTAAATAATTAAGTTCAATCTGGTTAATCAAACTCTAAGTATTATATATAATTTTTCCAACTAGGGAAATAATTTTAGAAATTATTGCAAAATTCAGAATGTTTTTATTTGTAGCTGTGAAGAAATGTCATGAGAAATCTTAACTAATTGCAGTTATAAATTTGTGAATTTGTTAGGAACAGTGAAATTATATTTGGAGGTATTAATTAGAACTAAATTACCACTTTAAATGTTTTAGCATAGTGAAAAGTGATTTTAATTATAAAGAACTGTTTATTTAAAATGTTTTATTTGAAAATAAGATCATTTTGGAATGACAAATATTATGTAATAATAGAAAATTTTAGAACCTTAAATTTTCTGCCCACTGAGTCTCCCTTGTATATTGCTGCCCTAGATGATATATTGTAGACACACTTTAATATTCTTGGTGGTCACAATTTTTAATTGTGGTTTGTTGTGATAAAGACTTTGCTCTAATCCCAACCAAGGAGATGAAGTTACTTTCTCAGTCATCAGTCTTTAAGCCCTATTTCTGTGGAAGATACTTTAGAAGTTGGACTTCTAGTCTGAAACCAGTTATTCAGTTTAGCTTTAAATCTTGTGACTCATATTGCCCATGACCATAAAGGCATTAGTAATATGACTTAAATACTAGATGGGCTTACAGAGTCTAGAAGATCACACTGCTCCTTGACTTCGTTGCTCCGAGGGCCATTTGAAGCAAAGGTAATTAAAAAGACATACGGGATATTCTGGGCTGTTGATATTGCACTAGGTAAAAGAAGGTAAAATTTTCTCATGTTGGGTAATTTATGATTTCTAACAAGCCCACTTATCAAAGAAGAAAATTCAAGGGTTTAGATCCTGAAGGAAGAAAAATCTGAAGGAGAAACCTGAAAAACAAGAGAAAGGTAGTTAAGTTGCCTAATTCAGGCAAAGTAAGATAGCATGAAGATAAGTCATAGTTGAGTTTGAAGTATATATGAAATAGATGAAGAGTGACTTTTATAAAGAGATACACCTTACTTCAGATGCTGGTGACAAGTCTTAATAAGAATGTGATGAATTTGATTCTTCTTTCAAAATTCAATTCCAGAGTACAGTGGTTTGGTTTGAAACCCACATGGTAAGTTAATTGGAAATAAATGTGATTTAAGACCGTAAAAATGCTTGCTTTCTGAATCTGCTGGCCACTAAAGACCACACTGATTTGCTTTTTTGAATTTACTCATATTTACTCATATTGTACTATTCTCTACCAACCGACAATGCCTTACAAGATTTTTCCCCTATTGTTTTCTTCTTGAGAAATTATACTTGTCAGTAACAGCATCCAGCCTATGTGAAGGTCTAGTAAGTCTCATATGGGTAGAAGCTCAAGGTGGATTTATTTGTATATTACATAAGAAATCTCATTTGAGGGGTACCTGGGTTAAGCATCTGCCTTCAACTCAGGTCATGAACCCAGGGTCCTGGGCTTCAACCCCATATCTGGCTTTCTGCTCAGCAGGGAATCTGTTTCTCTCTGTCTCTCTCCCTCACATTCTTCCTCCCTTCCCATTGCTTGTTCTCTCTCTCTCTCAAATAATTAAATAAAATCTAAAAAAAGAAAAGAAAAAATTTCACTTGAGCTAGTGGTGATATGTCCCCAATACTAAGCATGACGCAACACTGGTGTTTAAAGATTGGTGGGTAGAGGTCACAAATTCAAATAACTTCAGGGACCAAACAGGTACAGGTTGAACTGTGAGATTATAGGGAAGAGTAGGAATTGTATACTATGTTATGAGCCAGAGAATGCATGTCTTGTCTAAAGGCATTCAAAGTTTTTTAAAGCATTAGCTTAAGCTTACAAAACCTGAATCTGGAGGCAGACTTTAGCTTGACCACTATTTCAACACCTCTAACTAAACAGTCTATTTACAACAGGAATAGGACTTAGAAAAAACTAAAAATGATCTTCTAACCTTTCAATTCCAGACTCTTCCTTCAGAATGCAATTTCTTGTCTTTGCTGGCCTTTTGAGTGCTGCCACTGCTCTGCCCATCCCTGTGAGTATACCTCCTCCATTGTCCACTCTATTTCCAGTCTAGAGACAGTATTTCTTTTTTTTTTTTTTTTTAGTATTTCTGAGTCTTTCCTATATCTTTTCATTTCACAAAAGAGAAAGGTAGAGTCCAAGAAAGCTGTAGAATCAGGAATTCTTCACTCGTCCTCAGCCCAGTGGTTGTCCCAGGACAAATCTCAGTCTCACGTGCCATCTGCTAACTGGATGACCTTGAGCAAGGAGCTGACCCATGGCTTCCCAGTCTATAAAATGAGTCATAAGAACGACCTCAGAGTATTGCAAAGATGATAAAAATGCATCTGAAGCACATAAGGGTCCTAACTGGAAAATAAACAGCTCTCAAATAAACTTAGCAGGATGGAACTCCCATTCCACAGTGACCTAAGTACTAATTACACTGTTTGAATTGAGTTTCATTTACAATATCTTTACTCCAAACTGTTTCATGTTGACTATAGCCATGCCTTCCACATTATACAAATGATTTCTAGGAGTGCCATCTGTGTCAGCTATAGTCTCAATAAGTAGGACACCAAATAGACAAGAAATCCTCTTTCTTGCACACTTTCTAACCAAGGAGCTTTCAAAGTGAGGGAGCGTTCAAAATTTGTGTTTGGGGATACAAAATTTAAATTTACAGTACTATACTCCCTTTGCTTTGAACTAAACGCTGAGAATGAAATTGAGAGCACTGTTGATTTGAAGATAAAGAGGCATGCAACATGTAATGACTCTTAAGAAATGTAAATAAAAACATTATTCGGAAGTAAGTTTAAAGGCAAAAAGTACACCTTCTAAATCACTGGACAAAATTAATTCGACCTTTCCCCGTTAGAAAGGCAACTGCTTTTCATTTTGGAAGTGAAGGTGCACCACTGGTGGGCGTACTTCAAGTAGTGGCCTGTTACCGACTCTCATAAAATCTCTTTGTAACAAACACCGTATTATTACCACATGTTGCTTCACCTTGTTGCTGTTGTTGTTTTACAAGCTCGAACAATTTGGAGGAAGTACCAGTGAACAGGTAAATTTCTCATTGTATTTTCAAATGCCACGTTCATCATTTTTAAAGTTGAGAGTTGTCTGAAATGACTGACATCATGTTTCTTTTTACAGAGATTTGGCTTTTTCCCACCACCAGGACCGCCATTTTTCCCTCAGATCCTGTTTCCCCCACCTCTACCTCCACAACTGCCCTTGGTAAACATGGGTTTGTGGAATCTCAAATTACAAAAAAATATTTATTACTTAGATGCTGGTTGCTAAATTTCCCAAATTTTCATACCCGAATATGAAGCTAAATTTAATAGGTTGCCAGGCATCATCAGCTCTTTACACCCCCACCCTGCATAGCCTGTGGCGGAATGTGACGAGGATCCAGCAGATTTCCCCGTCTGAATATTCAGTGACTTCTTCCAATGGCTCTCTCTCTACACTTGCCATCAAAAAGGTGTTCATACTGAATTCCTTTGACTATGGTGAGCCTAGTTGCTCTTCATGAAGAAAATACCTCTTTCAATATCTTTTTCTAAATCATCTTGCTTTTTTTCTCAAAAGTTTTTATTTTTTTCAGCTCTCTGTAACTTTTTCTCACAGGTGAAACAATATAATAATCTTGCTCTATTAGTTCCTCTCCAATCTCTCCTAGTATCTGGATTCTTGCAACATTTTTAAATGAAGGCCAGAAGAGTGCTAAATACATACTAGAATTTCCTTCACTCTCTATAGAATAGTTGCACTGGTACAGACAGATAACGTTCATTTGATAAATATTTACTGCATGTCTACTGCATGACAGGGTCTCTAGAGAGGGCTGGAAATACAAAAACTATGAGATAAGTTCACAGTCGGATGAGAGATTCATCAATGTAAAAATTAAGTTGATAAGTGCTTATAGATGTAAATACAGAATTGACTTGGGCTGTGGATCAAAGACTTCATTCACAGAGGAGACGTGATCTGAGCCAGGTCACAAGGGTTCAGGAGTGTCTGGGATGCTGCAGGCAGAGGGAACAGCAAGTGTGCAGGATGGACCAGAGAGCGACAGGACAATTTGGGCAAATGATCAATACAATGAGGCTTTTGAAAAGTTCACACACATTTTAAAATAGCATCTTGCTCAAATTCTTGTCTATCACCTACTTTGAAAACGAACATGATTTTGCATAATTTTAGTTTTATATCTAAATGTAATAAACACCTTCCTTTTGCTTTTATTTAATTTCAAACTGTTTATTTGGCAACTTTAAGTAGGCTTTTGGAAATTTGTCACTGAAGTTACAGTCCTCAATGGAACAGTCTTTCCCTTTAATGTTTTCACATATCCTAAATTTCTAAGTACTTGCATTTATCATTAATTGCTAATTAATTGCTAATTTTAGTTCTAGTCAAGGCTAGAGCATTGTTTCCCTTTTCGTTTTTTGGCTGAAATTCAGTAAGAGTTAAGTTAATGCCAAATCCTGAAGTTTTGGGTTATAATCAGAATGTAGGAATCTCTGTGTGGCAACAAAGAATCACTAGTATTTGAAATGGAAACTTCCTTCCACCAGATGGCAGAGTGGTATTAAAAAGCAAAGAAAAACTACTGTAGAGAAACTGGTAGATTTGCAAGCACTATCAAACACGTAAGACAGATTCCTTGGCTTTCTATTTGACTAATTAAGAAAAAAAAAGTATACCTCTTGAGAGAAAAAAATAATTTAAAATCCATTAGAATCTAAGCTCCACCAAGTTGAAAGTGGGCTCCTTGAGAGCATATAATTGCTCAATAAGTACTGGATGGAGGATGGATGGATGGATAAATGAGTTAATGAGAAAGAAAGCTAAAACAAAATTTTGTTTTATTCACAATTCACTTTTTCACCCCTTTTTTTTGTAAATTCCAATTCCTCTTCCTTTACCTCTTCCTTTTCCTTTTGATCCAAATCAGGTAAGTATACTTAAAATTTCCTTTAAGAAACTTTAAATGGGATGCCTGGGTGGCTCAGTTGGTTAAGCGGCTGCCTTCGGCTTGGGTCATGATCCCGGGGTCCTGGGATCGAGTCCCGCATCGGGCTCCTTGCTTGGCGGGGAGCCTGCTTCTCCCTCTGCCTCTGCCTCTGCCTGCCTCTCTGCCTACTTGTGATCTCTCTCTCACTCTCTCTCTGACAAATAAATAAATAAAATCTTTAAAAAAAAAAAAAAGAAACTATTTAAATGAATGAAACAAATGAAACAAAACAAAAACTTGAAAATTCTTTAGATCTAATTGGAGAGAAACCTGATACCAAGGGTTAATAGTCATCATTCTCTTTTGGACCTTCAGTTATTGGTATTTTATCTGGTTTGAGTCATTTAATATACAAATCTCATGTACTCTTGCAAACTGAACTAGCTAAGACCTGAAACTTTCCTTGATCGTGCAGAAGGAACCCAGGAAACTAGTAGAAAAAGCATTTGAAGTCCAATAATCTAGGGATGGAAGCTCTGCCA
>CM052899.1:114438612-114454158 GCA_028534135.1 Potos flavus
AAAAATAAGTTATCTAAATTAAAGCATATTAAAACTAAATTTGTTAATGATACTCCTATTACAATGATAGGAAATGACATTATGAAGGTTTTCTTTCATAAAAAAAGTGATCCTATAATATAGTCTTTTTTCCAACCTAGTAAGCCTAAATTTAATGACCTTTTCAAGAAGTCCCTGCTATGTTTGGAGGCCACAAAAGAAAATGTGGACTATATGCTTCCAGAGATAGTAGGTTTGGGGGGGGAGGGAAAGGGGTTACTTAAAATATCAGTGACTATGATTCTTAATGACATAATTTTAGAAATGCAAGAATTCTAAAAAGCATGTTTTCATTAATCAAGCTAATATAAAATGATTAACATAGACAAGATAGACAAAATGCTGAATTACAACTCCTTCATTATTTGATTATGTTTCCTTTATTCTAGGTCCTGACACTTAATGATCTTATAACGGTAAATATATCTGCCCTGTTAATGTATATAGTTCAAAAATGTTACATGCAACTCCTTATATAAGATGAAAATTACTATCTTCATTAGTCTAATTCATTTGGAAACAAAATAAAGCACAGCTGTTAAATTCAAAGTGAAAAAACAATCTCAGTGTATATGGACAGTTCTACATTCATTCATTCTTCAATTCATCCAAACTATAAATTGACAAAACAACCTCTTCAATCACTGATAAGGGTGAAAGTGAAGAATCGAAAGACTTAGACCTACAGGATAAATTGCTTTAGGAGAAATGAAATAGACTTGATTATTTCTTCACTAACAATGCGTTAGCATAAACACATAATACATTAAAAAGTATCAAATCTAAATTCCAACAGAGAATACTTTTTTTTAACTGAAATGCACGAATTCAACTTTTTAATGAGACCCTTTATTGATACAATAAGTTATTCGGAATCTTAGTTTATGAAAACTCAGGAGAAATACTTGAGTGGAATTACAAAAGAGAACACTAAAAAATTCCATTCCTCTAAAAACATATTTTCCATACTTATCATTTTCTGAAATCAAGACAAACTTTGCAATAGATACATACATTTATTTTCAGATCTCCTTTTTCTTTAAAATGCCATCATTAACTAAAAGGTACATTTTACGATTGGTGGTATCTTAGAATCAAGGACACGCATGTCTTGTAAAAATGTCAGAAACTTAGGCCTAAGTGTGCCTGAGAGAAAAATTTTCTGATTCGAGGCTATTTAAAGCCAACCATCTTGAGGAAAGTGTCCCAGAACCTTGAGGTCAAATAGCTTCTGAGCTAATCAGTAAGAACTTTAGTCTCTTTTGTTCAAGTGCTAGTGCTCTCCCCACAGTCCACTCTGTTTAAGCAACATTATAGTCCATTTCCAAATGGCAAACAATAAAAATTCTTGCATATTTCTAACTAAAAGTATTTTAGGAAACTATCTTCCTTGATTAATTACCGATGATTACAAAAATAGCAAGTTCACCTCAACATCAAAACATGGCTGAAAGACCACTGGCCTGTGGTTAGAAAGCTTCTAAACTCACCTTTACAATTAAATTAGCTGTGTGACCATGGGTAAAAGTACAGTTTACCTCCAAAATCTCTTAAGTGAAAATATTGACTCCTCAGACACAAGACTCATTCAGTGACCAGATCTGAACACTTAGTACCTATTTATACTTTCCTTTACTGAACTTTTTGAATGTATTATTGGCTGGGACATCTGGCTAGCTCAGTCGGTAGAGCGTGTGATTCTTGATCTCAGGGTTGTGAGCTCGAATTCCACGTTGAATGACTACTTACTTAAAAATTAAATCTTTAAAAAAAAAAAAAGTACCGTTGGTCACTACTCATCCTGTGAAGAATTCTGACAGAATAACTTATAGAATTGCCTTATCTTCATTGTAATAAGAATTTTTTTCTCCCAGTGATCCTAGTTAAGTCAGAAAGCAGGAAGAGGCCCCCTAAGAGAACAAACATTACCTCAGGTATTACTCTTGCCTAAGAGAAAATTGGGACAGCCTTTAGCTTATATGTTCCTGCATATGTGCTGGGATGGACAGCTCTGCAAATAGAGGGATTCGCCTTCTTTCAGTGATCAATTCCTTGAGCAAGCTGCTGGACTATTAAAACAGAAGGACCTGTGGAAGCTACAAAGCAGTACTTTTCCAGTGAAACTGCTTGTCTAAGCACACCCTCAAAGCAAAGTATTCATAGTTGTCCTAAAATGTTGGTTCAAGTATCATTCACCTAGGGAGCTTGCATAATTTAAGAAAAGTAGCACTTGCCTGGATGTGTACACAGCGAGTTTCTTAACCATTCGCATCAAGTTCCTATCTTTCAGATATAGTGAATATAGTTACAAGAAAATAGTTTTGGGCGCCTGGTGGCTCAGTGGGTTAAGCCTCTGCCTTCGGCTCAGGTCATGATCTCAGGGTCCTGGGATCGAGCCCCTCATCGGGCTCTCTGCTCAGCAGGGAGTCTGCTTCCCCCTCTTCCTCTTCCTGCCTCTCTGCCTACTTGAGATCTCTCTCTCTGTCAAATAAATAAATAAAATCTTAAAAAAAAGAAAATAGTTTTTTGAATTAAGGAGATTTAAACCTAGATATTGTATATTCATTTTAAAATCTTACATCACGTAAATAAAGCACTAAAAATTGAATTAATTTTTCAACAAAACAAAGATTTTTCATATAGAAAATATTTTAGCTTATATGTGGACTAAGTTTAAAAAAAAGTAAGTTAAAAAAATAAACCCACTAACAGCTCTAACACTGATCATTGACTTTTCTTCTTTCATAGTTAATCACTTTTATTTTGAACCAACTCGGGGTAAGTTCATATTAATTTTTAAACTATTGTAAACTACAAACCTACTTAATGGACTGAAGAGGTCTTTTTTTCTTTTTTTTAGGGTTTCATTGGGGTAAGACTTTATTTCTATGATTTTATTGATAAAAGTAAGTGACATTTAATTTCAGAAAAGGTAAGAATAATTCTCCTGAACTATAAAAACATATGGCAGAGTCAAACCCAACTGACTTACCCAAATTAGAACTCCTGAATTATAAACTCTGGGCTCTTTAGATCACAATTTCTGCAGGTCTAAAAAGGTATTATTTTCATAATGTCCATGGTATGTGACAAAATTTCAGCTTACAGAAACATATGCACTATTAGGTAAAAAATTTCAAACAGTACATTTTATCCCAAGCTCGTTTTTGTTTTATGGACAATTCATAGTAAGCAGTGCGAAAACTCCGCTGTGAAACTACCACATCTAGAAATGGCCTGATTTCAAGGCAAGGCCACACATCTCTGTAACACGAAAGCTCAGCTTGGTGGAAGGCAAGGCTACAAACCTTGAAACTTCCCCCTCTGATTCTCATCCAAGTTTGCTTTCCTTTAAAATACATATAAAAAGTAGGTATATTCCTTTTTTAAATATCTGAATTAATGTCAATCAAAAGTCTATACAGTATTATTTATTTTAATCTACCTTGAGAGAAGCTAATGAGTCAAAATATTCCCAATCCCAATTTTGAGAAAGAAATTGGATTTCACCCATGTTTTCATTCTGACAAGTTTCACTGCCCTAAAATGTTTATTTAGTATTTCTTACCACTTCAAATGCTCTTATCAGCCATCAAAGGCCAGATGGGAGAAGTTAAGCCCTTTGTTGCAGAAAACCCACTTTATCAGCACTTCTGGTGTAAGAGAACCAAATTATTTTCTACCTCTCAGTACACATGATTACACCAATAGTAACCCATCAGCAATAAAATAACTGTAGGATGGGAGACATTAGTGGAAGCAAATAAGAAATTATGGCAAAAAATACCTTCATATAATAACTATAATCTGTATTGTTTATCTTGGCAGAAATAATTCTCTATGTCAGAAGTTCTATATGGTGAGTACAATCTCCAAATGTTTCAAGCACTATTATACATTTTAAAAATATTCTTATCTTAGGAGTTTAATAGTCTCAGTTCATGTCCATATTGATAAATTAATAGTTTGACGAAGGGTGTACTGATGAAAGCAGGTAATTAATTAACCTACTTAAGTTCATTACAAATGCTTTTTTCAAAGGATGCATTTTTAAACCAGTTTATTTATTAAAACTTCACAAATATGTTAGAGTATAATACCAACTGCCATTTCTTATACTGTAAAGAAAATATAGCATTTAGCCTCTAAAAGTGGTTAGAATTTTCAAGTGCCTTCTCTAGCTACCAAATATTTAGGGTTTAGATAATTATGGTCTTATTATGTAAGGTCAGCATATTGCTTCCATTTGAGTTTGAAATGCTTTTAAAAGCTTAAGAACACCTGTTAGCAAGACAAATAATGGTTGCTGCCACTTATCCTTAAGATATTACCAAATAAACTGTCTCTGAGCCAAAATTTCAATTTCAACAATGCTAGCTAAACCGCATGTGGCCCTAAAGTCAGGTCATAAACTCTAACTGTATCACTATGGATAATGTGAGTACTCCTTAAGTAATGTATACTCTTCCAAACTGTATGCTTAAAGTAACAAAAGCTTCATCTCCTTAGTAAGGAATACAATACAGAACAGGGTTAGGAACAAGGCAGACCAGGATTCAAATCCCAATTCCGTCCCTTTCTGAATTAAGCTTGGGACAATCTTTCTAAATACCATTTTCATCTGTAAAATGGAAATAATACCACCTAACTTCATAGGATTGTTGTTGAGGATTGAGTGATATAATGTAGATACTCAGTAAATGGTATCTGTTAGTACTATTTTGCTAAATATCTCTTTTAGACAAAAGTATTTTAAGAGTATTCCTTTATACCTGAAATACAAGAAAAGCAAATATGAAGGTAATGTCACCTAGTAATATAGGAGCAGATATTCCTCCACAAATGTCTTAAAGTTTTAATCTGGTTTTTATTATAGATGATGCTGGATATTTAAAACACTTATCAGAAGATTATCTACTTGTAGCCTATCAATAGTTTATAGTAGTTTTATAATTCTGCATACTTTAATGTGTTCCAGAGAAAACTCCAAAGTGCCATGAAGAATTTCTTATCTATAGACCATGTGCTTTAGTATTTCTTTAAATAAAGTTGTATTATCTAATATCTTTTCTAATGTCAATGTCAATGTTTCAACACTATTAGACATAAGTAAATGTTGACCTTCAGGGAATTGCTCAAACTTTCTCAAGAGCTTTAGTAAGCAGCTTCAGTTTAAAGAATTCTATTCAGTGCCAGGAAAAAGCAATCTCTTCCTGCCAAATAGTAAAAGTAGAATCCAAATTGTTCATTCTAGAGGAAGGTCATCCTACCTATCACCTAATGAGTAGGTCATCCTGGTCAGCACAAGTCTCTTATTACATAACCAGGGACCAGGATTTTATGGATTTTAGAAAATTAGTATATTTAAGCCTTATACCGTTTCCAGAAGGGTCTGAAACAGCATCCTGAAATCAAACATTCTAATGTTTCTCAGCAAAACTTAGTCACAGGAATAGGGAGAAAGTTTCCTGTCAGTTCGGCTCAGGTTTACCACGAAAGTAGTTTTGACACTAAATTGGGGGGGAAGAAAACCTTTTAATTTACCTCAGCCCAAGTTCTGTCCTCAAGCTACAGAGTAAACCTAATACCTTTTCCAAATATGTGAAGAAAGCGAAACAACCATGTGTCTATCCCCTAAACCTCCTTTTCTTCAGGCGCCCCATCTGTAGTCCAGCTGGGATGAAGGAATTATGATGGTCCCCACTTTAGGCTGACAGGACTAAATACCACAGGACTTTCCCAATGGACACCTTACAGCCAGAATGTGATACACCTGCCCACTCAGACAAGTATTCTTTTCCTTCCTCTTCCCTGCTTCTGGGAGCACCCCGAACATCAACAACTCTTTCCTTTCCTCGAATTATAATGTTAACAGTAGGCCTCTCAAAAACCTATTCAAGTCCTTAATGTTCCCTTCCAAAAAAAAAAAAAAAAAAAATTAACTCTTAAAAGACCTCCATCTGTCTCATTTCCTTTCTGAACATTTATTTTTTTTGTATTTATTAACATAATGTATTGATTCAGGGGTACAGGTCTATGATTCATCAGTCTTACATGATTCACAGCACCCACCACAACACATACCCTCCCCAGTGCCCATCACCCAGCCACCCCATTCCTCCCACCCCCCTCCACTCCAGAAACCCTCAGTTTGTTTCCTGAGATTAAGAGTCTCTTATGGTTTGTTTCCCTCTCTGGTTTCGTCTTCTTTCATTTTTCCTTCTCTTCCCCTATGATCCTCTGTCTTGTTTCTCAAATTCCTCGTATCAGTGAGATCATATGATAATTATCTTTCTCTGATTGACTTATTTTGCTTAGCACAATACCCTCTAGTTCTATCCACGTCGTTGTAAATGGCAAGATTGCATCTTTTTGATGGCTGCATAATATTCCATTTTATGAACATCTATTCTTTTTTTTTTTTAAGATTTTATTTATTTGACAGAGAGCGAGTGATCACAAGTAGGCAGAGAGAGAGAGGGAAGCAGGCTCCCAGCTGAGCAGAGAGCCCGACACGGGGCTCTATCCCAGGACCCTGAGATCATAACCTGAGCCGGAGGCAGAGGCTTAGCCCACTGAGCCACCTAGGCGCCCCTGAACATCTATTCTTAATTCACTTACGATACATGTAGTTATAGTAGAGTGAAATAAACATATCATTTTACTATTTCCTGAACATATTTTTTAATTCAGAATTTTTATTTTTTTATTTATAAAGATTTTCATTTATTTGACAGAGAGAAAGAGAGAGAGCACAAGCAGAGGGAGCAGCAGGCAGAGGGAAAGGGAAAAGCAGGATCCCCACTGAGCAGGGAGCCCGATGCAGGACTCGATCCCAGGAACTTGGGATCATGACCTGAGCTGAAGGCAGCCGCTTAATCAACTTAGCCACTCAGGCATCCCTAATTCAGAATTTTTGAAAAGTGAGAACATGAGCTCTTGTTCATTGACCTTGATCTTTACTGACTAAAAGAGTGACTGAAATTTCCTCAAAACACTGATGACTCTAAGTCGAGACTATATAAGGTTTCCATTTTGAAATCAGCTTCAGCAATATCACATAAAACAAAATATGAAGCAAATAATTTAAAGATAAATTAGATTAGACAATGGTGGTGCTCCTCCTAAAGGAGCCTGATGTGGCAGGAACATCCTTCAGACACCAGAAGATCAATAGAAAAAAAAGAAAAGAAAAGAAAAGAACTGACAAGAACTAGATGGAAAACAAGTTATGGCTGACCATAAATTTATCTTTATTCAGATTATGATTCTTCAAAGAGCATCAGTTGTTTAGACTTGGTTTAAGCTATGCTTAAATAGCTTACAAAATGATTGTTTATATTTCTTGTGATTGGAAAGCAGAAAATTCTGTGTTGCATTTCACCATATTTACTAATTTTATTATGATGCGAACCTTCTAAATGCAAATAGCTTTGAAAGTAAATAAAATAAATTCCAAGTGACCAACCCTGCCCTCTTGCAGGATGAGCTGTGTGATGCCCCTTCTTTTCAGCAAGTGCCCCTTTGCTGGCCCGTGGCTCCCACAGCGATGCGGGCTACAACCCGCGGCACTCGGTTTCAGAGTCCTCACTCCAGTGTGCATCTCGCTTCTCAGCCACCAGTTTGATGAATTGAGAGTGACTGGCATAAAGCTGGAGTTGATCACTGATGTCCACCCATTTCACTTTTCCAGCATCATCTCCAGCTTCTAGGGTAAGGTTATCCATTATCTCACCTGTTACCAAAGAAAAAAATATCACCAAAAAAAAGTAATTCATTTATTTATTTTCTTTTTTTTTTAAGATTTTATTTATTTGACAGAGAGAAACACAGCAAGAGAGGAAACACAAGCAGAGGGAATGAGAGAGGGAGAAGCAGGCTTCCTGTAGAGCAGAGAGCCCGATGCGGGGCTCGATCCCAGGATCCTGGGATCATGACCTGAGCCGAAGGCAGACACTTAACGACTGAGCCACCCAGGCGCCCCTCATTTATTTATTTTCAACATAATTCTGCAGCTTCAAGTATTCTTACTAAAAACAATCTTAAATGTGGCCCAGTCTTTAAAAACTAGAATGTTCCAAATTTTCCAAATGCCCAAATTTTAATCAATTCCTGAATTTTTTTAAAAAAGATTTTATTTATTATTTACTTGAGAGAGAGAGCACGAGCAGGGGGAAGGGCCGAGGGACAAGCAGACTCTGTGCTGAGTGTGAAGCCCGAAGTTGGGCTCGATCCCAGGACCCTGAAATCATGACCTGAACTGAAGTCATGTAAATAAGCCACCCAAGCACCCCCCCAAGTTCCTAAATTTTAAGTAGAGGCACCAATAAGGAAGCTTTTCTCTTTAAAAAGTAAGAATATCAGCCTTTAAAAAAAGAGTTCTATTAAATAAGTATGAAAACTTCTGTCAAAATAAATTCTAGAGGGATTAGAGCTTTAAATGTAAAAAAAAATAAAACAATTATTGGCAACTCATTTTACACTATTAAGGTAAGTGGGCCTTTCTAAGCATGACCCCAAACCAGAAACCATAAGTGAAAATATTTATACTTACAAATAAATGTATATATATTTACTAAAATAATATACTTATCAAACAATTAAAAGTAATGCTCTCAATCACTATTGTACATTCATTACATATGAATGTAAATGGCATATTTCTATAAGAAAATTTGGCAATGATATCAAGAGCTTTGAAAAAGCAAATGGTCTCTGATGAGCATTCATTCCACAAGTATCAGAGTGCCTCTTACCCAGTCAGTTTAATAAACATAAGTCAGTTTACCTGTTTCATCATGGTAGTTCACAGCTTCTGTCTCCATCCACGCATTATCAGTGTTTCGAGGATCATCAACATATCCCTTATATATCTATTTTTAAAAGGAGACAGAAAAAAAAGTGTAGAATGAAACACAAATGGGTAGAGCAGATGTGTGTTACCTTCATTAGAATCAGAAATGTAAATACCCTGTTGCAAAACAGTGTGCATATGATTAACATTACTTAACTGAACATTAAAAATAGTTAAAATGGTAAATTATATGTTACGTATTTTTTACTACAGTAAGAAAAAAGTGCCAAGCTCAAATTGTCAGGAGGCAATAATTAAGCATTTATTTAGGATCAAAGAACTGCAATTGAGGGTACACAGATTTGGGTAGCAACCCATTGTCCCACTAGGGAGCAAAGTCAGGGGGTTTTATTTTTTTAAGATTTTATTTATTTATTTATTTTGACAGAGAGAGAGAGAGAGAGAGAGCGCACAAGCAGGGGGAGCGGCAGAGGGAGAAGCAGCAGGATCCCCTCGGAGCAGGGAGCCCAACACAGGGCTCAATCCCAGGACTCTGGGATCATGACCTAAGCCAAAGGCAGATGCCACCCAGTCAGGCTTTTTTAAAACTAGAAAAAGAATGCTTGAAGAAGCTGTTTACAAGGAATTTTGACTGGCGTTGGTACAGAAAACCAATCGTGGCTGAATATAATTGGTTGCTAAGGCTATCACTAAGCAAGTCTGTTCTTTAGCAAGTTGCAGGTGTTTGTGTAGAGTCTTTGGAGTATTTGTGGTTTGGCCCAGTTTAAAAGTTCAGGGCTCCACCTGGTAAGGAAGTACATAAGGCCCACCTCCCTAAAGGCCTCTTAGCTCCATTTTAAAACCCCTCGACATAACTGACTCCATTATTTCACCTTTTATAAAGAAATGTAAATATCACAGAACTTTTTGTGTAGCATTCCATACGTTTGTTTTAAATTTCCCAGGAAACAATATTGTCCAGAACCATTTGAATCAGCTTTAAAATTCACAAAACCCTCAGGGCACCTGGGTGGCTCAGTTGGTTAAGCGTCCCACTCTTGATTTGAGCTCAGGTCATGATCTCAGGGTTGTGGGACTAAGCCTGGCGTTCTCTCTCCCTCTGTCCCTTCTCCCACCTCCCATCCCTTCATGTGAAAATAAAAAATTCACAAAACCCTCAACTCCACAGACTTTTTTATTTTTTTAAAGATTTTATTTATTCATTTATTTGACAGAGAGAGAGAGCACAAGCAGGGGGAGCAACAGGCAGAGGGAGAGGGAGAAACAGATTCCCCGCTAAGCGAGGAGCCCAATGTGGGGCTTGATCCCAGCACCCTTGAATCATGACCTGGGCCGAAGGCAGACACTTAACCAACTGAGCCACTCAAGCACCCCGACTCCACGGACTTTAATTTCAGAATTTGGGAATTGTCACATTTGGGCCATATAACTTTCTTAAAGGCTCTATTTTTCTGTTTTAGTGATTTCTGTATAGTTTCAGACATATAAAGACTCTTTTAGTTATAAAGAGATCTATAAATAAATTTAGTAAAGACTAATATTTAAGCTATTAATACATGAAAAGATCTGGATCTAGCCATCTAACACAAATGTGACCCAAAACTTAAACATAAATAAGAAATCCTAATTCTAGAAAGAAAACAAAGCAAGTGGAATAAAAGCCAGCATAAAAGACAAGAAACTCTACTTTTTCTTATCAGTACACATATACCTTATAAGGTGATTTTTTTTAAATCACAAAGGGTACGTAGACAAAACAGAGATAAGACTTAAATGGTTATCCACCGGAAAAACTCTGAATAACACAATTTAAAATGTAAATGTCCTTACAAAGAGCTAAATTCATATAATTTTTTTAAAGGTTTTTTCTGATGGATGGGTGAGCTCAGGGTCACATTAGCTCACATGTAGTCCAAAGAAAAACTCAGAAGAGAAAAATGTATTCTAATGTAATTGGCCTGAAGCTGGGCTATAAAACTTTTAAGTAGAACTATATTTACAGTGAAGATCTAGAATTTAAGTTGTGTTTATGAACATGTATTTCAAATACACAGGTAATTCTTTTATTCATAGAATAATCTACCAGATTTCCAGGTAAACTTTTAAATAATATTCACTAATCCATGGGGCTAAGTCCCTTCAGAGGAACCACCTTTTCTTACCACTAGATGTTCCTGGCTGAAGAGTTTGTGCAACTGTTCCTCTAATTCTCTCTTTTCCGCACCAGATTTCTGTAAGGAGTTGAGAGCTTCTTCGCCAAACTCTCTTTTAAGTGTAGCACTAATCTTCTCTCCTGGATCCACCATCCCCTAAGAGTCACATTTTTGTTTAAGAAAAAAAAAGGAATACACTTTAACTCAGGCAACAAATATTTACTGAGTGATACAGTCAACATTGTTTTTTTTTTTTTTTTTTTTTTTAAGATTTTATTTATTTATTTGTCAGAGAGAAAGCACAAGCAGGCAGAGAGGCAGGCAGAGGCAGAGGGAGAAGCAGGCTCCCCACCGAGCAAGGAGCCCGATGTGGGACTCGATCCCAGGACCCCGGGATCATGACCTGAGCCGAAGGCAGCTGCTTAACCAACTGAGCCACCCAGGCGTCCCCAGTCAACATTGTTTTATCTGCCCATAATCATGATCCCCATTGTCCTGTGGTATGTTCTTCTATAAACCATTTGATTCTAGTAGAAGCAGCCAGTCAGGTTATCTCATGTATTTGACCACAGTAATTGGTCCAAGGTTAGCCTATGGTAAACTGGGCCAATCAGACCTCTTTCCTGGTACCTTCCAAACTCAAGCTAAGGGAGGAAGGCCTAGAGGCAAGAAAGAATACAGCAAGCTAATACTTCCCCATTGTTCATTCCAATCCATTTTTATCCTACAATGGAAAAAACCATTCTTGCGGATAGCAGTATATGTATAAAGAGTCATCCTCTTACCAAACTATCTCCATTTCATAATATGGCATAAAATATAAAATCCTCTACTGCTAAAAAATTTTTTAAATGTTAAAAAAAAAATCTCTGCTGGGGGCACCTGGGTGGCTCAGTCGGCTAAGCCACTGCCTTCGGTTCAGGTCATGATCCTGGGGTCTTGGGATGGAGCACTGTATCGGGCTTCCTGCTCAGCGGGGAGTCTGCTTCTCCCTCTGCCCCTGTCTCTCTCTCTCTCTCAAATAAATAAATAAAATCTTAAAAAACAAAACAAAATGCCACTATTGTACAAACACCCACTTTAAAATGCCACTTCAAATATACACTGACATGAATGTAAAAAAGTATATTAGTCCTGATGATATTATGGAAATGTTTAAAACTACAAGGAACAGGAAGTAATAAAAGTTATCTTTTTTTATGTCTCAAGTTATCAGAATTCAATAAAACAATGCTATCAGTTTGACTCTGGACTTGGGAGTAGAGGTTGAATTCTGAAACGGGATCCAACATCTATGAATACCTACTTTGTCAGGTGCTTTATTGCTAGTAATGCCATGAAGTAGGTACAATTATCTTTATTTTATTTTATTTTTTAAGATTTTTTTTAAATTTTATTTACTTATTTGTCAGAGAGAGAGAATGAGAGAGAGATCACAAGTAGGCAGAGAGGCAGGCAGAGGCACAGGGAGAAGCAGGCTCCCCGCCGAGCAAGGAGCCCGATGTGGGACTCGATCCCAGAACCCTGGGATCATGACCTGAGCCGGAGGCAGCCACCCAACCAACTGAGCCAACCAGGAGTCCCAATTATCTTTATTTTAAAGAGAAGGGTCTGAACTCCAAATACTCAGCTCAGAGTGTAAAGGCCAGGATACAAGCCTATATCTAACTCCAAAGTCCATGTTCTTTTCCAAGAGTTTTATAATTAGACTCAAATTCTTAACAACTTTGATGCATCATCTTACACTTGCTATTAACAGTGAGACTTCACTGCAGTGATGAATGACAAAAGAATTACTAACTGAAGTGGGGAGGGAGGGAAGATAAATGAAGGATAAAGACCCACACACGATAACCTTGCAGCAAATGAAGCAACTAAGAAGGACTTAAAACATTAATTTGATTAATTTTAATTCTTACCCCTGGGATTGCCCATTCTCCACAGTCTTTCCTTTTTATTGCCACAAACTGTAAGATGTTTTTCCCAGAAATGGGGTGGGTGATTTTATTTCCACTTCTATCCCTTTTCCATCTGTAAATAGTAATAGAAAATCATAACTGATTTAGAACAAAGAAAAGGACCTGTCTCAAGCTTGAGACAAAGTTATAAAGATATATTTTTCTTTATAACAAGACTATATGTAAGTTTACCTCAAATCAGCTAGTTTTACCAAAAAATTATTTTGTAATAGAAACACTCTGTATTTACAAACCAAGCTGGATATCTACTTTCCATAAAAGATATTGTATTCTCTGTAATAAAAATTCAGAATATAAATAGTTTTTACTACTTAAGTACTGTCAAAAAAAGAAGTTTAAAAGCCGAACAGAATTTAGAGACAGGGGCATAAACCTAAAAAATAGTCTGAGGACATTTTTTAAGAATCAGAAGTAGTGTAGGGGCACTTGGGTGGCTCAGTCAGTTAAGTGTCTGACTCTTGATTTCAGGTCAGGTCATGATCTCAAGGTCATGGGATTGAGCCCCACACTGGGCCCTGCGCTCACTGCAGAGTCTGCTTGTCCCTCTCCCTCTGCCCCTCCCCCCACCCTTGCTCACTCTCTCAAATGAATAAAATCTTTTTTAAAAAAATTTTAAATAAATAATTCCTTTCAGAATGCACTTCTTCTAACCATATCTTCTTTGCCAGAAATGCTGATACATCTCCCCTTTCCCTTCTCTACCCCCACCACAGCCACCCCCAACACCCAATTTTAAGAATTGTTCTAATACTATCTTAGGCAAAGATAAAGACTTTGAACTTCCAGTACTAAACCAAAAAAGAAAGCCTAGTATCTAATCACTGCCTGGCATTAGATTCAATGAAATAAATGAGGTTTGTTTTTTTTTTTAAAGATTTTATTTATTTATTTATTTACTTAAGACACAGAGAGATAGTGACAGAGGTAGCGAGAGAGAACACAGGCAGGGAGGAGAGGGAGAAGCAGCCTCCCGCTAAGCAGGGAGCCTGAGCAGAGAGCCTGACATGGGGCTCGATCCCAGGACCCTGGGATCATGACCTGAGCTGAAGGCAGACGCTTAACTGACTGAGCCACCCAGGTGCCCCTAAATAAATGAGTTTAAATAGGAGTTTCCAAATTTCTTTATATAGTGGCTGACTACCAATTCCATCCCATAATTCCTGCCTTGAATGAGCACATAGTCTAGCAGCGGAGCTAGACATGTAAGTGAATAAATTATAAGAGAGAACGACAGTTTGAGGAGTAGAGTAAATAGAAATGAAAGAATAGTACAAAACAGCATCAAAAAAAAAAAAAGCATCAATTTTTAAGGATGGGAGGTCTGGCCCCACGGCCATCATTGGGGGCAAGAGGTATGATGAGGTTGAAGGAGTAGGCAAAGAATTCATCAAAGTCAGCTGTTTAGAGAGCCAGAGAATATTTTTAAGCATGGTAAAGCCATAATCAACTGGTATTTTAAAAAGTTCACTCACTTTGACAAAAGTATGGAGGCTGGTTTGGAGGGAAGCAAGACTGGAGGCTAGAAAACTGTTACCATGATCCAGGCACAAGACGATGAGGATAGGACTGAAGGCAGACATGGTAAGAACAGAGTGTGGGTTTTACTTTTATCTCTTAAAAGCCATTTACATAGCACTTATTATGTACCTAATACTGTCTTAAGTCTTTAATGTATTTATCCATTTAAACCTCAAAACAACCCTATAAAATAGTTGATTACCTTTACTTTACAGACAGATGTGGAAAATGAGGCACAGAGAAGTAGATTAAACTTGCCCAAGATTGCAAGGCTCATAAGTGGTATAAACCAGGATTTGAACCCAGATAATCTGCTTCCAGAATCTGTTCTGTTAATCACTATACTATTTACTTAAATCAAACAAACACAATGTTTATACTAATTAGAGAGGAGGAGGTGGTAAAAAGGTGAGTGATGAGCTCTTCACTCACGAACATTTTCTAGCACTTACTACACATCACATTCAAGGAGCTGGGAAAACAAAGACCAACACGGTCCCCTGCCGCTCAGCCAACCAGCCAGTCCTGGCTACAGCACAGGGAAGAGAAGCAGAACAGAGGGAGAGTTGCTGCCTCCTGGGCAAGGCAGGACCAGCCAGATGATGACCAGCCTGAACGTCATGCTTACATTCTCAGATTTTATCCTGATGGCGCTAACTTAAGGATTTTAAGCAGAGTAGTTTCTTGCTTTTTCTTTATTAGTACCCAATACATTATTACCAAATTTAAAACAAAATTTCTTGATATAATGGAAATAATGTATCATTTTCCTTAATGAACCTCATTAACATTTCTTAAATACCAATGATATTTCTATATACTATTGATATTCCCTCCCCACTTGATGGCCCACACCTTCCCATCTCACCAAAACAAGAAAGAAAATGTTAACACCATTAACTTTTGATCTAATTTTATTCACAATAATATATTAACATTTGCCATCACATTTTCATTTTAAAGGATCTAAAGGAATGGCGGATAGTTGTACACACAGAATCTCAGGAGAGGCACCTGGGAAGAGAAAAATTTAACACTTGCC
>CM052899.1:114454658-114469690 GCA_028534135.1 Potos flavus
AACTTTCAAAGGGCACCTGGGTGGCTCAGTGGGTTAAAGCCTCTGCCTTCGGCTCAGGTCATGATCTCAGGGTCCTGGGATCGAGCCCCGCATCGGGCTCTCTGCTCAGTAGGAAGCCTGCTTCCTCCTCTCTCTCTCTCTCTGCCTACTTGTGATCCCTCTCTCTCTGTCAAATAAATAAAATCTTTAAAAAAAAAAAAAACAAAGAAGCTAACTTTCAAGTCTCTAGCTTCCCTTTTCTTCTTGGCCCCTTATTAGCATTCCTGCTTCAAATGTTTCACACCTTCCTAATTTTAGCTAGCCTCAGCAAAGCTGGAAAGAAACGGAAATGTCATTAATATTTTTTACTTACATTCATTAATAAAAATATATTAACTCTTCCCATTTCATTTGAACCATAAATCTTCTAAAGGAATTTGAAATTGATAGGTAGGTTGGCAGGTATATATGTAGGTACGTAGATGGGGGGGAGGTGGACTGGCAGGTGGGTGGGTAGATGGATGAAATATAAATCTGGGGTGGGGTGTGGGGTAAAGATCTCTTTTGGCAGGAGAACTCAAAGGGCAAGCAGGCAAATAAGATGGGACAAGTATCAGCGCCTCTTCCAATAACTTGAAAATAAGGGAAATAAGCTGCTTTCCTAGAGTTAAACTATGAAGTCATATTTATATCTCAGATCAGAGAAAAATGAAGTCTCCTGAAAGAACGAAAGGCCCTCAAAATATCAAAACTAAAGAAGTAAAAATATTGAGGGTATTTGCATTATTTAAAGGAAAGTGACAATTACATGTGAGAAGGGAATTGATAAGTGAAGACATTCTAAATATAAAAAAATTAGAATGAGAGAGATGATAGAATATTCCAGATGTGCTGGAAAGATGATCCCTATGGAGACGGTTAAGTACATGTAAACACTGGATTCACCTACCTTCTTTATGCTGATTCATGCTCACCAAGGGGCCTTCTGAATACAGTCTGGCTGACCAGATAGACCTGCCTTAGGAAGAGAATGCCTGTCCCCTGTTCTGAAATCTTCACTGGCTCCAGTTCACACTCCTTAACTCTGACATTTCATATTCTCCACAATAAAATTGCACAAAAATTAAATAAGCTTGATTACCCACTATTCTCCTACAAAAATCTTCTGCTTCAACCAAGCTGGTCTTTTCACTGGCCCTCAGTACTCAGATATTACTACAAGCCTTCTTCTTGGCCCTCCTGCTGTCCCCCTATCCAAGCTTCAAGCTCAGCTCAAGTCCGCCTTCTTAATAATGCCTTTCTTGGGTGCTCCAGTTGACCTTCATCATGACCCACATCTAATCTAACTGGGGGTGGGGGAGGGGGTAGATATAGGAGGAGAGAGAGAAGAATTTAAGCAGGCTCCATGCCCAGCACAGAGCCAATGCGGGGCTCGATCTCACAACCTGAGATCATGACCCGAGCCAAAATCAAGAGTCAGCCACCCAGGCACCTCTCATCTAACTTTCTAAAGCATCCTGTATCACCCATGTTACCTGACATGTTTTCTTTTTTTTTTTTTTTAACCTTGACATGTTTTCTTATTTCATATTTTTCATCGTGCAAATGAAGCCATAGCTCTTCTGTGACAGGGAGCTGAAACTTAGGATTCTTTTATTTTTTATATCCTCCAAAACACCTACTCAATTCTGTGAACAAAGAGATGTTCAGTAAATACCAGGTGAGTTAACTTTGTTCAGATAATACCTAAAACTACAGCTTTACACTTATATCAGTATGATTTCACATAAAGTCCCTTTAAAATACAGATTTCACAAGTATACCTATATACACACATGTATATACACAACCACACGTACTTATACATGTATGCATTATATATACACAAACATACACAAGTGTGTATATATAAACACATGGTTACAATCCGTATTTCTCCAATCACTTGGCTCTCTGCTACTGAAATGTTTTCTTCATTCTTACCTGGTTATGATGGGATCTGCAGCATGATTTGGGCCCCATCGCCCTAAAAGCCCCCGGCCAACCAGTCCTGTCCGTCCTGCAGGATTTCTGGGACAAAAAATATAAATCAATTGAATGTGTCGGTCTTTTTTAACGCAACTTGATATGGCCCAGAAGAAGGCAGTAAGTACAATAAGAGGGAAATAATATCTCATCTCAAATCCACTAGCATTATCACATATTTGGCACTAAAATCACATATTTCCTTATACAGTTAATTAACTTTTTTTGTGTGCATGTCTAAGCTCTGGGCTTGAACCAGGAGGAAGATTTCATTTTCAAAGTTGTTCTCAATATGAGGATTTTTTCAGTTTTCATCTATGTTCCTAAATTTAAACCAGCACTTTACTGGACTCTTACAACAGGGCAAATGAATGGTCTGTACCTAATCATCATCTATCTCCACAATAGTGATGATTTATGATTCAAGATACCCACCCTTATCTTCACTTTCTCACCATTCCCTTTTCTTATTCCCATGTCCTACAACCCTTCTCATGAAAATGTTTGTTACTTTTTTAAAGTTTATTTTTTTAAGTAATCTCTAACCCAATGTGAGGCTCAAACCCATAACCCCAAGATCAAGAGTCAAACACTCTTCCAACTAAGCCAACCAGGCACCCCTATTTTTGTTACTTTTAAAAGTGCATTAAAATATTTAAAAAAAAAAAAAAAAAAAGGGGGGCGCCTGGGTGGCTCAGTGGGTTAAAGCCTCTGCCTTCGGCTCAGGTCATGATCTCAGGGTCCTGGGATCGAGCCCCGCATCAGGCTCTCTCTTCAGCAGGGAGCCTGCTTCCCCCTCTCCCTCTGCCTGCCTCTCTGCCTACTTGTAATCTCTCTCTGTCAAATAAATAAATAAAATATTTAAAAAAAAATAAAAATAAAAGTGCATTTATTCTCAGTGGGTTCTGGATGTTTATTACCAATAATATATATTTTGTAGAATATAATGAGGTAGTAGTATTATTCAGGATTTCGAGATTTTTAAAGAAAACAATTTTATAAACATGCCAACTTACTGTTTAACCAAATAGCACAACCCAACATTAAAAAGTCTCTCAGGTAAACATAGCAACACTCACGCGTAATTTTATTCCAGTCAATATTCCTTAAATGTTCAACTTTCATTATGTACCAGTAAAACACTGTAACCTACAGTCTTACCTTATTAAGATTTTATCTTTTGTTCTCCCAATACATGAAAATAAATAAATAGCCCAAATTTTCTCTATCAACTGTCTCTTTTTATTCTGGTCTTCCCTGTGACTATTATTCAAGTTGAATGAGTTTTGCTCTTGTTTTTGTAAGAGGCTCAGAAATATTTCAGCAAGACTTACAAATAAAGACAAGACACCTGGCCAGGTGACAATAATTTTACTTTTCAAGTCCACAGGGACTGTGGTGAACAAGGTGCCCAACAACTACGTTTAATTCCATGTAACCACACATCCTTGAATACAAATGATCAAAACCAATATTAAGAGAGAGAATGTTAGTTTTTGTAGATGGCCAAGCCTCTAACTTGTACATCAGAAACTATGGAAAAGACACATAGGCTATCCTGTAGCCTGAGAAGCAGAAAAAGTTGTTTGCAGTGAAAGAGAAATAAATGCAACATGTAAAAAAAGCAGAGATGGATTTTCAATTCCACCCTTTCCTAAAGTTAGCTGCATTTATGCTTTGGGCTCCTTGATATGATCCTATAACCCTAAAGTTCACTTTTTACTCAGGCAAGCTAGAATTGTTTCTATTAGTCAGACTCTTGGCTAAAACAACATGCTATCTTGCCTTTGCTGCCTTTACTTTTACATGGGTATGTATTTTAACATATATCTTTGAACATATCTTTTAATATATTTTACCCAGAAAAGAACCCAAGGCAAATGCAAGGAAGGTCTGACTTAAAAAGCTCCAATAACACAGAAAAGTGAAGTTATGACCAAAGACTGAATTTAGCAAAACTGAAGGACCAGGTTATGGTGAGAGGAGCACAATCACTGCCTTGTCCTTGAGGAACTAAGAATACAAATCACAACACTTTTTCAAGGGAAGAACTATGACTACAGATCTCTGATCTTTCTTTTATTTGAGGCATGCTAATATTCACTTCTTCCTTTTTTTAAGTAATATCTACACCCAATGTGGGTCTCCAACTCACAACCCCCAAATCAAGAGTCACATGTTCTACTGACTGAGCCAGCCACGCGCCCCTCCCTTCTCCGTTCATTTACTTATTTCCACCTTCAAAGTGGAGTTACAAAAAAGTGCATTCAAATCCTGCTTCTCCCACTTACTGTATGCGAACTGCTTACATTCTCTCTTTATCTGTAAATGGAACTAAAAATGTCCACCCACAGGGTTATTGAAATGTTTGAATTAGATCACATGTATAAATTATTTTGTACATTGTCTGGCACATACAAGCACTCAATAAATGTTAATTGGATTCTCTACCCTTTAAAGACCCATTATTGTAAGATATCCATCCCCAGTACCTACCTGGGTCTTCCATTTTCAATCTCATACAAACCATTCTGGCTCTTTCTCTCAACATGCCCATCCTTTTCATTAAACTTGGGAGAGAAGTTACTTTCACTGTAATGAGAATACCAAAGCAAAATAAGAAATAATGGCCTAATACTACCAAGAGCTCACTAATGCCAGTCAATCTGTTATTTATAATAAAGTATCCCTGAAACTTAATTTTTTATGAGTCAGTTTTCATTTACAAATCCATCTTACTCCTTCAAAACAGTTTCTTAAAAAAAGTATTAACCAAAACACTTTATAATACAAAGATGTGTATTATAACTCCTCTAGGAAGGACTATGCAGAAAATCTGCGGCTCCTCCCACATGCTACAAAAAAGTCTACGTTACTATTAGCAAGGAGGAATTGTCTGTGGGCACAATATGGCAATTAGTGATTCCTATGTGGTCCCCAAAATAAGACCCTTTCTGATATCTTGATGTTCTTACTATCTCAAAGTAATTTCAATTTCCTCAAATATATACTAGCTAATATTTTCATCAAAGTAAACCCACAAAACAGTGAATTTACCCCAAAACTTCATAATAACTATAATGTAGACCAAAATAGATATTATATGTTGGAAATGTTCTAAATCTTGATCTCGATAGTAGTTAGAGCCATATAAACACAAAATCATTCTGAGCTATAGAAGCACACATAAGAAATGTGCACTCTACTGTATCTGTCATTCTTCAGTAAAAATATTTTCAAAGTAAATATGAATAAAGCACTTTCCTCACCATTATGAAACCACCGACATAACTGCATTGATAGTGAATAGTTGTACAGCACTACATTGTTCATAGGCAGTTCCAACCTACGTTTTGGGTTTTTTCTTGCTTTAATTTCAGTAAGTGAGCAAAGAAATATTTGTGTTCTATTATGGAAGTAAGTTCCAATTTGAATGATTCAGACATTCTTTCAAGACTTCTAACCAATCTTCCATCTAACACACAAATAAAAAGAATTAAATGGTAAAAATCATGAACTTATAAAACCAGTGTTACAATGCTTTTGGGACTCTAGAAATTCACCATTGGGGGAAAAAGCACAAACCTAATCATAATTGAAATATTAATATTAGTAATAAAGCTTGACTTAGATGGTGATATAAATTCAACTCTTAAAAAATAAACTGAATGAAAATATAGGAAATGTATTCAATCTTCCTCTGTTTACACTATATATAGCACCCTTGCCGATCCCATTAATTTTAATTGTATATGATGTATACGTAAAATACTCTAAAATGGGGGAAGTAGAATTCGCTGAAACTACTGATTTCTCCACAGGTTAGATTCATGATTAATTAATAATCCAAGTACTATCACAAAGTTACAAGTACATCTCTGAGGATAAAATTAAAAAATTGTAGGTCAAAGTCAAGTCACAGCAGTAAGACTATGGTAAAGTTTAACCTAATGAACTAATACCGGATCTAATTAGCAACATTTTTACTTACCTGACTAAATAATCCCTTGGGAAGCATTTATAATAAATTGGCCCATTAAATCAAACTTATAAAACTGTTCTAAAACCACAATAGCAGGTTAGCAGAGTGGTTAAAAGCATGAATTCTAGGAGTCAGACGAAGTTCAAGTCTAAGCTTCACCATCTACTGGCTCTATGACCAGATGTAAAGGGCAACCTTTCTGTGCTTCTTCCATTCTTTGTGTTTTTTCTATAAAGCAGAAATAACAACCCTGTCTGTCTTCCAGAATAGCTATAAGAATAAAATAATGCTTATAAAACACTTAGTACAATACTTATTTCATAGTTAGTACATTAAAAAACTATCATTATATTCATTAAAAGAACATAAATATAAAATGTGAATTGATGTACTTCTATGAATTTAGTCAAAGGATTTTTGCTTGAGAGTTTGTTTTCTTCTCTATCCTTTATCTATCCCATTTCTATTCTTGTCCCACTGCTCTAATTTTATCATCCTCCTGTTCTTAGTAATCTGAGAAAATTCTGAAAAATATTTTCACTACTTCAAATACGAGTCTAGCTATGGTGGAAAATAACCACAAAAGATGTTCTACTGATAGCCTAAACAGAACAAATGAAAATAAATACCACTGCTTGCCATTCTATATCAAACAACTCCACAGTAAAACAGATTTACTTTTTTGGAAGGATCATCATAAAACCCCCAAAAGAACAGCAAACATGGATTATCTAGCTTTAGCAAGAATTCAAGCCAATGAGGAAACTGAGTTCTGACAAAGTCAGACACTAGGTAAAAATAATTTTTCAGCTGTCAAAATGGTAATTTACAAATACAACCATTCTCTTCACCATCTTACACCCAGCTACCAGCTAATGCCAGCTAATCTGCTCACCTGATCTGAGGATCTGCCCACCTTGGTCCTGCCAAGACAGACACTGCAGTGTATTCCACAGGATTATAGTCTTGCCACTCAACAAACCAGCCTACTTTCTCGTTAGGAACCTGGCTGCGTTGGACTTCTGAACCCGGGTAAGGAGATGTCCGAGCCTTGTTGTGGGAATTCTCTTTGGCACCATTAGAACTAGACATGACGTTCGAGCTAAGATGAAACGCACAGGATGAAAATGTGTTTCTGGAGAGAAAAAAAGAAAAAAAAAATATTTTACATAAATACCAAAAAAAAACTTAAAAATGAAGAACCTAACTCAAAGACCCAAAAACATACTTTTCAATTTCAAAGTATAAAAGTCTAACATCTATGAGAAAATTATTTTCAAATATGAAAACTTTTTAAATACTGCCAAATCTTATTAACTGGAACCAACTCACTGAATTTCTTTTACTTGAGAAAAAGGGATAGAAGCTTACTTTTGTTAGCACAAAAGTTGGGGAAGTTTGTTTTGAAAATTCAACCATAAAAACAAATGTAAAAAAAGACTTTTTTGGAAAATAGTCTGTAGTCTAACACATGTGTAAAATGTATGGCAAACATGGCACAAAAGAACAACAAGAAAATGGAAATATCTGTTGTAAGTTCTTACATCGTACAAGAAGTAACGTAATACTTCTTAAAGTCGGACTGTGATAAATATACGAATTCTACACTGATGACAGCATCCCTGCCCTGCTCTCACAATACCAATGATCAAACACCAACTTGTTACGGTGGTGAAATAAGTCAACATCCTGTGTGTCTCCTGGTATCATACACTGATAAGTGCAAAGTCATCATTTCTGAGATATTCCTTACAAAAATATATGACTAGAATCGAAAACATGAGGATATATAGAAAAGAACCAGGTCAAGAGACAGCTTGCAAAATAAATGTGTGTACTCTTTCAACTGGTAACATCATGAAAGACAGAGGAACTCTTTCAGATAGATGCAGACTAAAAGAGACATGAAAACTAAATGCAATCAATGATCTGGGATTGGTTCCTAAACCAAAAAAGAAAAAAAAAATTTTTTTTGCAGGACAGTAGTGAAATTTGAATGGGGTTATATAAATACTTTTATTTCTTAAAGGATTTTATTATTTGTCAGAGAGAGAGAGAGAGCACAAGCCGGGGGAGCAGCAGGCAGAGGGAGAAGCAGGCTCCATTGTGGGACTCAATCCCAGGACTTCAGGATCATGACCTAAGCCGAAGGCAGATGCTTAACCGACTGAGCCACCCAGGCATCCCTATAAATAATTTTAAAAGGTGATGCAAAAATCGTATTTATTTATTCCTGACAAAGAAACACTTGGGAGACAACGGCTCTGTTGGTGAATTCTATGAAACTTGTAAAGAATTAACACTGATCCTCTTCAAATTCTTCAAAAACAACTGAAGCAAGAATATATCCAAATTTTTTCTGTGAGGCCAGCATTATTACCCCGATATCAGAGCTAGACAAAGACACTACTAGAAAACTATAGACCAATATCCTTGATGCATATCGATGCAAAAATCCTCAACAAAATAATAGCAAACAGAGTTCAAGAGCACATTTAAAGGATTAAACATGATGACCAAGTGAGATTTATGGGAACGCAAGGATGTTTAAACATACAAAAATCAATCAACATAATACACCTTAACAGAATGAAGGAAAAAAACACATGATCATCCCAACCGATACAGAAAAAGTCTGTCATAATCCAACACCCTTTCACAATAAAAACATTCAAAAAACTAGGAATAGAAGAAAACTACCTCCACATATTAAAGGCCATATACAAAAAGCCCACTTTTTGGTGTGATAGTGAAAGACTGAAAACTTTCTAAAATCACAAAGAAGGGACCCCATTCCCTTGAAAACAATCTTGAAAAAGAAAAAGTTAAAATGTCATACTTCCTAATTTCAAAACTTCCTCAAAGCTATAGTAATCATAACAGTATAATACTGGCATACAGACAGACATATAGACCAATGGGATAGAATGGAGAGCCCACATATAAACCCTCACATAGATAGTCAAATGATTTTTAACAAGGGTGCCAAGACTATTTAACAGGAAAGGACAGTCTTTTCAACAAATGGGGCCGGGAAAATTAGATATCCACATGCAAATGAAGACGGTCCCTTACTTTATAGCATATGCAAACACTAATGCAAAATGGATCAAAGATCCAAACATAGACCTAAAACTATAAAACTCTTAGAAGAAAACATACAGGGAAAATTTCACGTCACTAAACTTGACAATGATTTCTTGGATATAACCAAAAGCACAGGCAACAAAGAAAAATAAATAAATTGGACTACAACAAAATTAAAAACTTCTGGGCATCAATAAGCAATCACTGGTTTTAGATATACCCTCACTTCACCCAGGGTTCCGAGCATCATAAAAATGAAGAGTAACTGAGGGGCCTGGTTGGTTAAGTGTAAGACTCTTGATTTCAGCTCAGGTCATGATCTCAGGGTCCTGGGATGGAGCCCCTCCTGGCTCTGCTCAGTGGGGAGTCTGCTTAAAGACTGCTCTTTCTCCCTCTCCCTCTGCCTCTCCCATTCACACGCACTCTCTAAAATAAATCTAAAATAAAATAAATCAATCTTAAAAAAAGAAAAGTAACTGGCAAGCAATTTTACGTTGTTCTAGCGGCATCTATCAAAAATAGCATTCATAACTTCCAAAGAACATTGTTTGTTTTTTTTTGTCTTTAATTTGAAAGATCTGTTTTTTAATTTTTTTAATTTTTACTTTAATTGGAATTTTGGTTGACACACGATGTTATATTATAAAAAGCATACATATTTATTCTGTCCCTCCCCTAAATCCCACTGAAAAGAGATAAAGATGTACAAAAGGCAACAAAATCCACAGCAGGAGAGAGAATAGAACACCACCACTGAATAAGAGATTGTAACCAATTTCAGGTAGAAAGTGGATGGACTCCTACTGACCTACAAACCAAAACACAACAAATTATATTTGAAAATATGCACAAAAAGGTAGGTGAGAGATGCCATTCCTACAAGAGGTGGCCTGAGTGGTTTCAAGCTTGAAGTAGTGGGCCCAACTGCCCTAAGTGGGCAGTGGGGCAATAACCATGGAAATCGGTCACCCTCCTTCCCCAAATAAAAAGTTGGCATTAGTTATGTCTGCCCCTGGGATAAAGCCAAAAAGTTAAAATGGAAGACTAGAACCTCTATTGTGAATATTGGTGTTAGAGAATATAACAGAACTTTAGGCTTAACATCACCACAGTTCACACTAGGAAATAGAGTTAAGGCAGCTATGCTCAGCAGAGAATTCGCTCCACTAGTGTAAGGCCTGGAAGAAAGGGGGCAAGGGGGCATTCCCAGCCTGTCCACTGGCCACCTGCTCATACACACTCACCTGAAACCTTCCAGTCTATGTGCCAATGTTCTATCAGTCCTCCCATTTAGAGAAAACAATGTCAATTATCTACATTAATCAAAATATAAACTGATAACTGGTATCCACCAAATGTTTAAGAAGAAACAGAAGGAAAAAGGACTGAAAAGTGACAGAACTATTGACCCATAACAGATAATTCATGAAATAGAAGATAATTCTTTAATTATCATTTTTACAGATTCAGAAGTTTTTATATCCATAAAATAAGAAAAGGCTGCTATTAAGAAGACCAATTAGAGAAAAAAAAGTTCTTGACAAAATTGACAATTCAATAGAACAGATGACACAATCGACGAAGTCTGAATTAGTAATCTGGAAGATAAATTTGAGTAAAATCTCTAAGAACACTGTACAAAAAGGACAAACGAATAGAAAATGGGAGAAAAAGAGAAGCAAGAGGTTCAATCCAGAAGGTCCAACAGTTATCACGAGTCCCAGGGGAAAAAAAAAAAAAGACAGGACAAAAATGGTGGGGGGGGGGGAGAGTAGAAAATTTCCTTTTGCCCAAAGTAAACATGACATGCCAAACAAGAATTTTTTTTTCTTTTTTATTAACATATAAGGTATTATTTGCCCCAGGGTACATGTCTGTGAATCATCAGGCTTATACATTTCACAGCACTTATCATAGCACATACTCTCCCCAATGTCCATAACCCTGCCACCCTATCCCTACCCCCCTTACCCCCCAGCCACCCTCAGTTTGTTTCCTGAGTTTAGGAGTCTCTTATGGGCCAAACAAGAATTTTTTAAAAACTATTCCTAGTAACTGGTTCCTTACTCTGTGCCTAGCTTAATATCTAGGACCTCGTGTTTACTGAACAATGAATTAAGAGGGAAAAAAAACAGAATGCAAAAGTAGGAGGCAGTATGATATACCATAAATCCCTAAATTTATCCAGGGATAAAGAGGTAGATGATAGGGGCGCCTGGGTGGCTCAGTGGGTTAAAGCCTCTGCCTCCGGCTCAGGTCATGATCTCAGGGTCCGGATGGAGCCCCGCATCGGGCTCTCTGCTCAGCAGGGAGCCTGCTTCCCTCTCTCTCTCTCTGCCTGCCTCTCTGCCTACTTGTGATCTCTCTCTCTCTCTGTGTCAAATAAATAAAATCTTAAAAAAAAAAAACAAGAGGTAGATGATAAATATATTTTTAAAAGTAGAGGTGGTGGGGAGGAATGACGACTTATACTTTTCATTTTACACCATTTATACTGTGCACATCTTAAACTATATGCATGTATTAATTTTAATCACAATGTTTTAAGTATCAAACGGCGGGGGGGGGGGGGGGATACCACGGGACAACACCACAACCAAACAAGTGCTATTTAAACTCTCGGAAGACAATAATATTAGTGACTTAGGGAGGATGGCAAATTTTTTAGTATCAGAGACGAAGAAAGACTACTACCACCAGTTTTCCTCAAAAGGCAGATAAAACATTTTGGAGCCTTTGTGAAAACGTGAATATGGCTATAAAAACTCAGGTTGCAAGCAAAGCCTACAGAATCCGCAAGACCCGACGCTGGCTCTACCCACAACTCAAGGACTCAGGAGAAGGCAGCACTACGAGAGGAAATACCTGCACACCGGAATGCTGCAACAGCCCGAGGACTTGACAGTCACAGAGGCCAAGGCCACAGAAAGAGACACTGTGGCTAAAGTCTTTCCCAGGATGCGTTCGGCCATCAGCTGCCCGAAGGCGGCTTCGCAGAGCGAGGTCACGCTTAGCTGGGGCCACAGCCTCGGTCCGCCCCCACAGCCCCAGGTAGCCAGCGGGCACTAGGACCGGGCCGCCCTCCCGTTCCGGGGAAGGAGTATCAACGTCTTTCACAGAAACACACAAGACCGGGAGCTTTCCCCAAATAATCCCCCACTGGCACCAGTGAGACGAAGAGAACCAGATCTGCCAGCGACACAAACGCCACCAGCGCCTGCTGCGGCGGAACGGAGACCCGGGTCCCGTGAGCTCCCACGTCAGTAACAGCGCTTTACGGCCACGCAGTAAAGCAAGAACAGCGCCGGCTTCGCAGCGCTCTCCTTTTTCGACCTCCCAGTATGCGCAGGCGTACTTGGGGTGGAGTATGGGGAACTGTATCCAGAAAGCGCCAGAATAAGGAGAAAGGGAAAGAAGATGGGAAGCTGGGAGGGTGGAAATGCGGAAAGAAAGGAAAGGGATTGAGAGAAGGTTGTTTACCTGTTTTTGTTTTTATTTATCGGCAAGAAGGAGTTACAGGCCCCTCATGTAGTGAACAACCGGTGTCCTAATCCTACTTGAAGAAGTTGCAGGCAAAGGAGATACTTAAAAAGATTTCCAATCCACTTAAGGCTTTTCTCTTCCTGTTTTACCAGGTCGCTAAATTTGACAAAGCGTTGCCGGATATGGCCCTGGCAAACCCGTGGAGGAGCAAACCAGCTCTGAGCCGGCTTCGCATCGTGAAGCAGGATTACAGAGCAACACCCGAGACAAACAAGGGGCAAAAATTAACCAAACCGCCAGACTGAAGATTGGTAATTCAGACCTGTACAAAACAGTTTGTGATCTGGCTTTAATTTTTTATATTATCTTCTTAATGTGGCAAATACTTAACTTTTAAGTACATAATCCACTGTTTCAAAGATGTGGTATAGACACAGACATTATAAAAATTTGACTATCTCAAAAGCCAGATTAATGAAACTTTGGGAAGAATCGTTCTAAAGACTGAAGAATGCAGAACTTTTGGCATATAGCAGCTTCATCACAACCTCTACACTAAGATTTAACAAAACTAGTAGGACTTCTAGCAGTTTAAGGCCTTGTCCCTAGCATAACCTGAGATCCCTTTAAAGTGCGTGCATAGAAAAGCTAAAAGTGCAGGAAAATTGACTGTTCCAGGCAAAACCTCCTAATAGGCAGGTAGTACTTACACCCACCCCTCTCAGAGCAGTTTCTTTCAAAAGCTTGAAATTATAAATCCTTTCTCTGTCCTTTGTGCTAAAAATATGCTATCCAGAACTAGTTCCTCAAGGACCTGAGAGCCCCTCACTTTGAAATGCAATCATTCAGAGAGATAACTCTGTTCTATCTCCCAGTCCCTGTGGCAGGATAAGGGCTTAACTTTAATGGACATCTTTCTTCAACCTGGAGTGCTGCCTTTTGTCATAAAGATAGAAGTTTCTTCTCTGACAGACACCAGTTAACAAACCCAGATGGCCTACTCACATGAATCAGCAGCTCACCCCCTTAACACCCCTCAGTGCCTTTCCCTTAGCACACACCAGCCTTTAAAAAGTCTCCAGTCTTCTGTTTCAGGGAGGTTGAGTTTATTCACACAGTAGTATTACTGAATATAATGTGTCCTTACCACTTTAACTAGTATCCAGGTTTGTTTATTTTTGACAGTTCTTCCAGATAGTAAAGTACTATTATTAAAATGTGTTTGCTTTTTAAAAAATAAATTTCTGAATTTGGCTTCCTCTGGTCGGATAAACTTTGCCCTCGTTGTTGACAGCCATTAGCCTCTGCTTAAACTGGAAATATAATTAGGCAGGCTCTGTTTAAAATGTTCAGCTCCTCTGAAGTGTGCTGACAAATGAGTCATTAGGAAGAAGAGAAGTAAGGCAGTGAGCACAAAACCTTTGACCAGGAACAGGAGAGAGAAAGGCATTCGCACAGAACTTTCCTCAAGTTATAGTTTCCTAACTCTGTATTCTGTAAGGGGAGATTGGAGTGGACTTAGCTTAAGGAACTACACAACTGTGCCAACAAAACCAACTCCTCAGTACTAGGACTATACCACAATTAGCTCAGACAGTGGGTCTCTGGGGTTCCACCCTTTGGGGACATCTACTGGAGTCTGCTAGAGTGTAGTAGGCATGTGCTGTAGCCCACTCTTGGGCAGAACCAAAATGCCATCCCAAAAATTTACTGTTTTATACTACCTTCCATTTATCCACATCCCAAAGTAAGTGGATATCATTAGAACTTAAGTAGAAAGAAGTGAGGGCTTTTGTTTTTTATTTAATTTTTTTATTAATTACTGCATACCAATTTTAAGAGCTTCTTGCAATAGTTGGTGACATAGGCAAAAGTTGCTGAATAATGAATGTTTTTAAATAGGAAAGCAATGTATGTGATTACCGCAATTGATTTTAGGTATACTAAAATTAAAAGTGATTAATAATTTCAACTGTTTCTCCCTTGTTCTGTTCATTTCATCACCTAACAAATATTTATGGATTACTGTTTACTAAGCACTGTCCTAGGTGCCAGGAATAAAGTTGTGAAAAGACAGACAAGGTCCTGCTCTCATGAAACTTACTTCCTAGGGGAGGTAAATGAACTATAAATAACTAAACAAACTAGGAATTGCCTATTAGGAAAAGTGCTATGAAAGAAGTAGACAACTTGCTGCGTAAAAGAATAATTGAAACTGGAGTAACTATATTACAGGAGAAGAGTGTCAGCAAAGACTTCTCTGAGGAGATCACTCTTGAGAAATACTTAAGGGTATGAAGCCACCAGCTGCTGGAAAAAGCTGGGGAGAAGGCATTCCAAGCAGAGAGGACCGTAAGTACAAAATCTCTAAGGCAGAAAAGAGCTTGGCCATAACCAAGGAACAGACAGATCAATGTGCTAAAGCATAGTCGTAAACCAGGAAGTATGATCTGCAATGAAGCCAGAGAGGTGGCCA
>CM052899.1:114469790-114506324 GCA_028534135.1 Potos flavus
CCCCCCCCCCCCCCCCCCCCCCCCGCCCAGCTCACTTTCTCTCTGTTGAATAAATAAAATCTGTTTTTGTTTTTTTTTAATCTTTAAAAAGAAAGAACTTGCCCCCTATGGGAGCTAAGGGGCCACATGACCCTTTCCTGGCCAATGAGATGAATGTAATAGCCTACTGTGTGGGTTTTCTGGGAAGGCCATTATTTTCCTGGGCAAAAGAGACTGATGATTTAGCAGGAACCATTAACCCTTTGCAATTTCCCCACCCTCCTTTATTCCCACTTGAAAGGAAGGCACATTTCCTAGAGAAGGAGCAGCCATCTTGAGATTCTAATGACAAAAGCCACACACATGGATGGCAGAATATGGTACAAGAAGGAACCTGAGGTTTTTTGGGGTTTTTTGTTGTTGATGTTGTTGTTGTTGTTCTTGTTACTTCCTCAAGTAGTTGCGCCAGTCCCACAGTGACTGCTTCTGGGCTAATAAGGAAAATAGATGCCTATATGACTAAGCTACTATGGATTTATTTTATGTAAAAATTTTGACCCAAAAGCCAAATCATATAAGGTCTTACAGGCTATGGTAAGGAATTAGCAGTTTATCCTAAGTGCAATGGAAGCCAGTAACACTGTACCAAATTTTGTTCCTCAAAACATGGAGAAGTACGCATTATAAAAGTTGGAACTGGATAAACAGCAGCATAGCCGTAAGTCTTAGAATGAGAAGTCCTGTTACTAGACTCAATACTTGCCTCTACTGCTATCCTCTCTCCTTTTCCATAATCCCCTGGGTCAGAAGTAGCCTACTTTCCTCTTTCTCTTCCCTTATGGCAAGGATTTTCTTCGTATTTTTTGTGTTCTTTCAATCATCCACCAGTCCTGTGTCTTAATAAGTTAATGCATGCTGAAGGAAATTTAAACAAAGAATTTAAATGACTTGTTGAAAATCACACAACTAGAGAGTGACAGAGCTGGAATTCCAACCTAACTTAAGAGTTTTTGCTTTGACATTATGCTGCCTCGGTCTTCATAAAGGCCAAGGATGAATAGTTTTGAGATGACTATGATTTCTTCTGGTCCAGTCTGTCCCAGTTCATCTAATAGCAGCTTCCTGCTGAGGAAGGCCACTATTTAATCATAAGAATGTAAATGCTATCTGCTGACTTTTGCTTTCAGAATCAACATAGACCAAGCACAGAAAATGTTACAGTTACAAAATATATATAAAGTAGATATGATCAGTCCTGAAAATATGAAAGTAAACCAGATATGACAAGGTAGAAATGAACAGCTTAGGAAAACAATAGGGCTTACCCTCCTCTTACAGAATGAGAAGCCAGAAGCTTCATCATACAGTGACAGGAATAAGACATAAAAAGTGTAAAAGTTTTAAATATAAACAGGGACACTTAGGTGGCTTAGTCAGTTAATCATCTGCCTTTGGCTCAGGTCAGGATCCCAGGGTCCTGGCGTCTGGCTCCCAGCTCTGCGGGGAGCCTCCTTTTCCCTCTCTGGCTCCCCCTGCTTGTGCGCTCACTCTCTGTTAAATAAATAAATAAAATCTTTAAAAAATAATTTAGGGGCGCCTGGGTGGCTCAGTGGGTTAAAGCCTCTGCCTTCAGCTCAGGTCGTGATCTCAGGGTTCTGGGATCGAGCCCCGCATCGGGCTCACTGCTTAGCGGGGAGCCTGCTTCCCCCTCTCTCTCTGCCTGCCTCTCTGCCTACTTATGATCTCTCTCCTCTCTGTCAAATAAATAAATAAAATCTTTAAAAAAAAAAAATTTAAAAAAATTTTAAATGTAACCAAACAAAAGTACGAAGAATAGTGACATAATTGTATTGGGAATATATAGAGAGAAGGGTGTAGGAGTGGAATAAGAACTACATCCTCAGCTGTCATAGAAGAAAATCAATTAGTAATGTCTAGTATTGATTAAGAAATGACACTGTAAGCCTTTCTTAGAAGCATAGATGTCAACTGTACAAGAAACAACTAAAAAGATTAAAAGTGTTTAATCTGAAGAGTTAGACAAGGGTGGGACTGAGGACTATTGGTTTTTATTATCGACCCTGCTGAACCGTTTTTTTAAAGATTTTATATATTTATTTGAAAGAGAGAGTGAGAGTGAGTTGAGAGAATGGGGGGGTGGGGGCCGCAGAGGGAGAAGCAGACTCGTCTCTGAGCAGGGAGCACGATATGGGACTTGATCCCAGAACCCTGGGATCATGACCTGAGCCGAAGATGGACGTTTAACCAACTGAGCCATCCAGGCACCCCTTGTTGAATCATTTTTAAACCAGATATATTCTTTACTTTGAATTCATAGATTCATTGCTTTAAAAAAAAATGTGGTTGGACAAACTAACATTTAATTCCCTCCAGCTCTAAAAATCAGACTTCAGAGCCAAGTATGAAGGCTTCTATCCCAGAATGACTGAAAAACTATTAGAAGTACCTCCTTTAGCACAGACTGGCAATCATTTCTGAATGTTCTTCCTCCGTGTTCTTTAAAGTAACAGGGAAAAGAAAAGTGACTGTTCTTCATTGGCCTATGTAATTGCAAAGTATGGTAGCCTTTCCTTCTGAATCCACTAGGACTCTACAGAGCCAGCCTTGCAAACATAAACCTCTTACTGATGACTGGTTAAAATACGGTAGTAACTATCATTCATTAAGTACATTTGTATGTAAGATGTCAGCTCCGTGCTTTTTAAATATCTCATTTACTCAACCAAGCTGCTAGTGTATCCATTTTACAGATGAAGTAACTGAGACCTCGGGAAAGGGTAAGTAATTAACCAGATATAGCTGATAAGAAGTTGGCAGGAATTCAAAATCCTAAATTTAGGGGTACCTGGGTGGCTCAGTCAGTTGAGCGTCTAACTCTTTATTTCAGCTCAGGTCATGATCTCAGGGTCCTGAGATTGAGCCCCATGTCAGGTTCTGCACTTGGGATTCTCTCTCTCCGTTGCCTACTACAACACACACACACACACACACACACACACACACACACGCACGTGCTTGCTCTCTCTCTAAAAAACAACAAATAAAATCCTTGTTTTAATAGCTACACTCTATTCCCTGTTAATTAGGAATTAAGTTGCCTAATAGTATGAGGGGGAGGTGTTATGAATGCTGTAAGAATTATGAATAACAAACGATATTATGAGTAATAGTTTTTATCCTTTAGAATTTTTCAACGTGATTTAGGTGTGGCTTAGCTTTTCTTCTTTGCCCTAAGGAAAAAGGCAACATAATAGTGATAATGGCCTAGATCTAAATTCAACTCTACCGTTTATACTATGACCTCAGATGATTTGCTTATTTCTCTTATCCTTTGTTTCTTTATTCATGTAATAGACATCTCATTGAAGTTACTTCTTTAGAGTGTTGAGAGGGTAAAATGAACTGTGTCTATATGTGAAGCACTTGGCATAATACCTAGTCATAGTAAGTGCTCAAATCATCATTGAAGGGCTCCTTATTATCTTTACCTTCCCCCCCCCTTTTTTAATGCCACTTCAACATCTGAGAGGGCAGCATGAAATTAAGATGCTCCACACAGAAAACATTTTGAACTTTCCCAATGAGAGGTATTTTTAAAAACCACAAATATGTAAAGTTCCACACTTGGCCACTGTGTCCGCTTAGTAGCTAATTATCATTTACAAAACCATCTACATTATAACTTTATTAGTGTTAATTATAACTTACATAGAGTTGGATAGTTGATAGAGCACTTTCCTTAATGTTAACTCATTTGAGCTTCACAAGAATCCTATAGGGTAAGTATTAATAACATCCCAATTTCACAAATGAGGAAATACCCTCAGGGAAGTGAAGTCACATACCCGTATAGGATTCAGGTGTGACTGTTTTCAAACACTGGGTTCTTTTCCTAGACCAGGGGAACTCTGGCCAACTTAGTGTGTCAAAACTACCCAGTTCTCTTTAAATACAATTTTCTTTTCTTTTCTTTTTTTTTAAGTGATCACTGCACACAACTTGGGGCTTGAACTCACGAGTCTCATGCTCTCCCACCTGAGCCAGTCAGGTGCCCCAAATACAATTTTCGTAATAGAAAATATTAGAGACAGAGCCTACATATATGAAAGCCAACAGATAAAAAAGCAAACACACATACACAAGTAAAGTGTGCTTTCTTCCTATAGGTATTGGGGAAAAAAGTTTGACAAACACTGAACCTGTCCCTTGCCCCAGTTATGCGTTTACTTGCTGTTGGAGCTTTAAAAAGTTAATCTAATTGATCTATTCATTTATAAGATAGGGAGATAAACAGTTTTCTTCTCTATTTCCTAAGAGGCTTTTTAAAAATCTAATGAGATAATACATGTGGAAAAAAGCTCTGGAAACTGGAAACTTCCTATGCAAGTATTTGTACTATTGTAAACTTGGATTTGAGAACCATAAGAAAAAGTTGCAGATGATAGATGTATGAATTCTTTGTGAACTTCAATTTTTTGTGATTTTCCTGCCTCTTAAATATAAAGTGACCATCAGTCATCCATATGACAGAAGTCTCTTTCCAAGTACTGTAGCGGCTCACAATTTCAATTACTATCAAGAATTGAATTGAAAAAAGACACATAACAAACAATGATTAAGCTCTTCTGGCACACAAACCCAGAACTGGGTCTTTTTTTTCCCAGTAACCAATACTTATATACACAGGCTTCTAACCCAAAAATTACATAGGTAATCTTTATGCAAGGTGATTTTCTCTCTATTTTATTATTCATTCTGGAAGCAGTGATTTATTAACCTGGATAAAGATACAATTACATAAGTGTAATATTTTTTTTTCCCACAAGTTCCAACAGGTTGAGTGAAAAAGGTTATCTAAATATACTGCTCTTCCTTGTGGAAATAATCCCTTATGAAATGATACAATTTTCCCTGGCTCTGATTATCGCTGCCCTTGAAAGGACAACATTTTCTCTGCCCTCCAGAAATCGCGTTTAGTTCAAACTAAAATGTGAGAGAGCATAATCTCTCGGGATGGGGGTTGGGAGTAGGGGTGGGGGCTTGCAGAACAATTGATTCTCTCCCCACGTTCCTTTTAAGACAGGAAACTACATTTGCATCCCTTCATGAGTGGTGAGCATCAAGTTTCAAAGAAGAATCTGGACTGCGGACACCGTCAGCTATCCTTGGAACTTAGAGAGGAATTACCACATTTAGGAAAACAGGCGGCAGCTGAGCCCTGAAGGTCGGCTCGCAAGACCCGGAGGTAGTGGGTCAAAGACGAGTGGACTGGAAAGGCTTGTCCTCCTCTGGACTTTGTCCCTCCCAGATTTCTGAGCGGGCGAGCAGCCGCTCCGCACTGCAGCCCTAACCAATAGTGAAAGACCTACCCAAGCCCAGCCCAGCGGAAGGAACGGTTTCAGAGTTGTTTGCTTCTCTTTGATAAAAGGAGCCCTTCCTTGCTCTGGCTTTTATTCTCGCCAGTGTTTGACGGAACCACCTTCCAGAAGCAAGTTAGAGTGACTGGGGGAAGGAAACGCACCAACAGCTCATGGCCAAGAAAAGGATGAAATTCTTTCTGCAGTGCCTTCAGCTTCTGCCCTTACTCATCATCTTCACTTTAGAGTCTCTCCTGAAGCGTTTTATTCCTAAGAAGAGAAAATCAGTTACTGGGGAAATCGTCCTGATCACTGGAGCTGGACACGGAATTGGGAGACTAACTGCCTATGAATTTGCCAAACTTAAAAGCAAACTGGTTCTCTGGGATATAAATAAGGTAATAGTGCTTCCTATGTTTTACTTTCTGGCACCTTTAATTGTACTCATGGATGCATTCTGTAGGCAAAACCCCGTACAGCATCTCTATGAAGTAGGGAGAAAAAAATTACTATTGGCATTTTATAGATCCATTAATGTTTATGATTACAGGATAAATGGACCTAGAGGATATAAGAGTCGCAGTTACTACCCATCATTAATTTTGCATTGTAAATGTATCCTTACTTTTGCCCAGAAAAGAATTCGTGATCTTCTCCAGAGCCTGATTTCACTGATCCCTCTATCTTGAACAAATGGAAGGAGTAATGGTTTTAAGTTAGTCTATTAAGAGGTTTGAACCTATTAAGAAAAAAATCCTACTTGCCATTACTGAGCTGAGTAAGTTTAAAAGATACCCAAGAGAAAACAATATTACTATATCATAGCAGTTGCCAAAAATAATTTTTAAAATCATGTTTTAAGAACAATATAAAAGAAAAAACTCTTTGGGGTACCTGGCTGGCTCAGTCAGTAGAGCCTGCGACTCCTGATCTTGGGATCGTTGAATTCTAGCTCCATATCGGGCATGGGGTTTACTTAAAAAAGTAAAATTAAACAAAAAAATTTTTTAAATAAAAATAAAAGGAAAAACTCTTCAATATTCATAATGCATTACAAGAATAAAGGGGTAGGCTTAAGGAAAAGAGGAGGATTTAGAATCTAACCTTTTATATGGCCAGCGTTGGATGGACAGAGAGATTTCTGCAAGGCACCTGAAGGCCTGAAAAGCCATCCCTTACCCATTAGTCAACAGCCAGCGCCATAGCTGTAAACAAAAATTCGGGGAATGTGAAGTTTGATAAGAGTTCTCCCAGTGAGTGGATGATCGAGATAGCAATCAACAAGTACTTATTGAGTATCTGTTTCATGGATAGTAAGGACAGAGCAAACAGGTGAATAATCTTGTAGAGGAAATAGACTTTAAATAATTATACATGCAATAGAAGATACAAACGAGGCCCCATCTAATCTGATGTGGTCATTGGTGGTGAATGTCAGGCATGGCAGTAGGGTCAAAGTCAGCAGAGCTCCACCTCTTCATGAGCTACCTTCTAACTTCTAGAGCTTTAGATTCCTTTTCTGCAAAATGGGTAAAATAACAGTACTTACCTTAAAAGAGTGGGAGGCTTATACCAAATAGTGCCCATAGTGTCTAGCAGTGTTTAGCTATGTCTGGTATATGGTCTGGATAATAACATGTTAGTTATTATCCATTCACAAAGTGAAGTTTAAGCTAACATTGGAGGATTTAGGGCCAAGAATTAGGTTACACATCTGTGTTATTGGCTCCCAATGCCCTGTGCTTGTTCATACAAAATTTTCTCTGACTCAGAGTGGAGTGCATTCAACAAATATTTATTGAGTGCCTACTAGTGACACACACTACTATGTGTCAGGCACTGTTCTAATGCAGAACTAAGGACACAGCAGTGAGAAAAACACAAGCTTCATGAACAAGATATGCTGTATAATAAATTATGTAACTGCTAGAAGGTGATAAGTATATGAAAGGAGATAGGGACTCTGTATGGTGGTGGTTGGAGGCGGGGGACAGAGAGAAGCCTCAAGAGATGGAGATAGTTGAGTCAAGATCAGAAGAGGCCGTCAGCCCCTCACATATCTCTGCAGGATCAGCAAACGCAGAGCAGGGCACAGAGTGAGGGAAGGGAGAGAAGTAAAAGGACAGTCTAGGTCTGTGCTTTTCAATGTAGTAGTGGCTACTAACCACTTATGGTAGTTGAGCATTTGAAATGTGGCTCGTCTGAATTGAGATGTGCTGTACACCCAGGATTTCAAAGACAGTATCAAAAAAGGAATGTTGAGTATCTTACAAACAACTTTTATATAGATTACGTGTTGAAATACAATATTTCATAATAATAACAAATATTCCAAAATAAAATTTTGGATATATTAAGTTGAACAAAATACACTACTAAATTTTATTTTTTCAAATGTGACTACTAGAAAAATTAAAATTAAGTATGTGGCTCACATTATATTTTATGAGACAGCACTGGTCCAGAAACTTCAGCAGCAGCTCCTGATCATCAAGGTTCCCGGCAGCTATTGTTTGTGCTTCGGCTTTTCCTGGGGGAGCCAGTGGAGGGTTTTGAGCCAGATTCTAGGCTGTTGGGTTGCAAGGAGAGAGAGCAGTTAGGAGACTGGCGGTAATCCAGACCAGAGATGATGCTGGTTTTGCAGATCAGGGAAGTAGTAGCGGAAGTGGTCAGAAAATTAAGGACAGTGTAGTGAATATTTATTATGTTATATTTATTTCATTTAAATAAGCCATCTATTATTTTAAGGTTATATCCTCCCCACTTTTTTTGTGGGTGAAATATACCTATATATTTAGTGAAATTACAATGATAGTAACTGATAGTTTCTGTGTTGGTGTTAATGTCCTTACTTGGTTCAATAAAAGATGGGCAATCCTAGTTCAGTATATACACCATAGTCCACTGTTCTTGAAATTTTACAGGTTTTAAAATTATGAAAGTGTGAGAACCACTAAACCTGACTGGGGAGGGAGAGTAGGGTGGAAATTCAAGCAGTCCAGGCAGCAGAAGTAGAGATGTCAAATTTGGGTATGGTGACTGTAGGGAGAATGAGTGAAAAAGAGGAAAGTTTCAGATTGTTTTCAGATCCAGCTGGAAAGGCAGGGAGGGGCCAGATCAAATTCTTCCCCTCCCCGCCACCGCCCCAGGGTTCAAAGACAAGTCTCCAGAGACCAATTTCTCAGATTAAGTCAAGCTGCAAGGATAGCAATGGCCAAACATATCCTTCTCAGGATGTCGAGGACAGACATATTCCTACTCATCAGGAAGTCCACAGAAAAGGAACATGAATTTAGGGAGGGATTCATGAGGGCTTCAGCTTTGTTAATCAACTAAGATGGATGCCATGAATTTTTTATTGTTTTATGTAGATAATCATATTTCTTGACCAGTCTCACCCCCAGGCCTGGTTAGATAAATTTGTGAAGATAAATTTATAGCGAGTGGTGAGCACCTATGATATACTTGAAGACTGTTTATCAAATAGAAAAGTGAATTAACAAACGAAAGAAGCACTGGAAAGAATCAGAAAAACACGTAGATGTTTAGTATAAGTAATGGGCAGAAAGCTTTAGTTGTGGGGATAGAGGGCAAAGAAGGGTAAGTAAACACTTAAAGGACAGCCCAGGATTAAACATTGAGAACTGAATACAGCACATTAGGAAAAAGGTTAACAAGGCAAGTGTTAAGGAATGATGAACAGTTCCATTGTGCTGAGAAAAATTTTAAGGGTCCGCTTATTTTTTATTTCTCACCTAATGAATATGGAGACTGTCTAAAATTTTTCCTGGCAGGATTTCGAACTTAATTTTTTTTTTTTTTTAAGATCTTATTTATTTGAGAGTGAGAGAGCACATGAGAGGGGAGAAGATCAGAGGGAGAAGCAGACTCCCCGCTGAGCTGGGAGCCCAATGCGGGACTCAATCTGGGGACTCCGGGATCATGACCTGAGCCAAACGCAGTCGCTCAACCAACTGAGCCACCCAGGCGCCCTCGAACTTATATTTGTCGCATAGTTCAGGAGGTATGGAGTGCAGACCTTGGCCCTGAGTGAGGAAGACCAGGGAAATAGGCGAAAGCGTGATTGCAGGTGTAAAGGACGGGCATATTTATCGCTGTGCATTCTGTCCATTGACAGAGAAAGCCAACCAGCACTAAGCAAATCTCCACCAATGGAATAAAGGGCAAATGGAGTTTTATTGTAGACTTTGTTCCGAATAAGGACTGAATTTTGCGAGTACCCAAAGAATCAGTACCATATACTTTTTAGAACTTTCTTTACTGCTGTAAAATATGTATTACATAAACATTTCCATTTTAACAATTTTTAAGTGTTCCATTTAGTTGTGTTGAGTACATTCACATTGTTACGAAATGACCTGTACTATCCATCACCAGAACTTTTTTGTCATCCCCAAATGGAACTTTGCACCCATTAAACAGTTACTGCCCAGCCCCTGGCAACCACCATTCTACTTTCTGTCTCAGTGTATTTGACTATGCTTGGTATCTCATGTAACTAGAATTACGCAATATTTGCCCTTTTGTATCTGGCTTGTTTCACTAAGCTTAAGATCATCAAGGTTCATCCATGCTGTGGAATGTGTCAGCATTTTAGTCCTTTTGAAGGCTGAATAATAGTCCATCGTGTGTATATACAACATTAATGAAATTATACTTTTAAAGGAAGGGGCCAGAAGCTGCCTGTCAGGTTTAGGAGGGCAGCATAAGGTTTACTCGAGACTTTCCGATGTCCTTTGGGGAATATGGGCTCCTCATCAGAGGACAAACACAACAGTTTGTGTGAGAGATTTCAGCAAAAGGGAAAAGACTCTATTTCCTTTTACTGTCACGCAGTAAGTTCACTGAGCAAACTGTGAATTCTTTCCATTAACTGTCCAGATTTGGGTTTTCTGCAAGAGGAATTAACAGTTTGCCAGCAAATTCGCACACTAGTATTCTGCTCTATCATTCTCTCTGTGGGCAAATGTAATAAGTCTGTCCACTTGTGCATTAGCGGACAGTAATTTCTTGGCTTGTAGAGTTCACAGACTAACCCTCAGTCCAAGGTATGGATTTCTTTACAATGAAAAAGCCACAAAATTGGTAAAGGCAAACCAAAAAACAAGCAAAAATGGAAACAAAAAAAGAAAAAAACAGAACCCCTATGGTCTGATCATGAACTTAAGGTGACAAAATCAACACTCCGGACTGGGCTGGTCATTCCTTTTCTCAAACCTGCTCTCCTTGTGACTTCCATCTGACTTGTTGCAACACCGTGTTGCCATTTCCTGTAACTAAAAAGGAAGCACTTCAGCTTTGGTTCTTCCCACCTTCCTCATCTAGTGGCCAAGTCCTGCTGAGTTTGCCTCCTAAAGATCTGTTTTAAGGCTCAGTCTCTTCTCATTCTTTCTAGTCATACTACAGCTCAAGCTTGTACCATCTGTTGGCTGAATCGTTGTAAACTGCCTACTAATGTTTCTCTCTTCCTTTAGTATTGACCCCTAAAATCTGTCTTCCATACTTAGCAAGAATAATCAGGATAATATACAAATCTGATTCTGTAATTTAATCAGTGCGCCCCCCCCCACCTTTTTCAATAAAACTTAGTATGACACACAATGCCCTTTAATCTGGACTCCTACTGGCCTTAAGCTTTATGACTCAGTCAATATTTTCCCACGGGACCTTTCTCCTATCTGTCCCTTTGTTTACACTCTGCTTGCCTGCCCTTTCCTCGCTTTACCTGTCCATTCTACTCACCCTTACGCAACTCTGGTACCTTTCCTTCTAGAATTGTATTTCATGCCCCCCCTCTGTGTTCCCATAATTCTCTATATATCCTTCTGTTATTATACTTACTACAATGTATTAATTTGAACCGTAAGAAACTGCCAATATTCTGACACAATAACAATTTCATGTGTCCTACCTAAATCTTATACTTATTTTGTTTCTTTCTACTAGACTCTGAACTTGCTGAGGTCAGTACTCTGTCTCATTCATATTTCTGTCTGTAAGGTTCTTCTAAGCACTGTGACTATGACCTACACATTAAAATATTAAAAGAATGAGTGAATGAGTGAATGCAATTAACCCCTTATTTATTTATCTTGCAGCTAGAAAATTGATGTTTGTGAATAGTTTTTAGTGACAGTAGTTTTTAATAAAAGAAAAAGCTTAGTGTGTATATATATATGTATTTTTTTTTTTTTTTTTTTTTTTTTTTTTTTACAGAGAGAGAGAGATCACAAGTAGGCAGAGAGGCAGGCAGAGAGGGGGGGGAAGCAGGCTCCCTGCCGAGCAGAGAGCCCAATGCGGGGCTTGATCCCAGGACCCCAAGATCATGACCTGAGCCGAAGGCAGAGGCTTTAACCCACTGAGCCACCCAGGCGCCCCTTAATATATATTTTTAATCTTGATAGGGAACATACACCCACACATTCACAAAGTATTAAAATTCATGAATACAAAATATAAGATTTTATTTTTTTATTATTTTTTAAGATTTTATTTTTTATTTGACAGAGAGATAGAGAGAGAGCACAGGTAGGCAGAGGGAGAGGGAGAAGCAGGCTTCCCGCTGAGCAGGGAACCTGATGCAGGGCTCGATCCTACGACCCTGGGATCACCCATGAGCCGAAGGCAGCTGCTTAACTGACTGAGCCACCCAAGCACCCCAGATTTTTATGTTCCTTTAGAAAGCTTGCTTTAAGTTCAGTTCCAAATACAAGAAGCTAGTCAAAGTACTAAGAGCAAAGTGTACCTATATCCCTGCCAAAAGTCCGTCCAGTTAAATTCTTGCCTAACGTTAGTTCAAACAATCTGACTCTCCTTAATTTATTTCCAGCTGTTGATATAATATGTTCGTGTCATTAATGTTGTTCTCTTTATCAAAGTTTTTGTTGCCTTTTCTAGCATGGAATTGAGGACACAGCTGCTGAATGCCGGAGACTGGGTGCGAAGGCTCATGCCTTTGTGGTAGACTGCAGTAACCGAGAAGATATTTACAGCTCTGCCAAGAAGGTGAAATTTTGCATTTGGTTAGGATCGGATCATGCCAGAGGCTGGAGGGATTCAGGAGATGACACTATCACGATGCAGACAAAGTAGCAGAAGTTTCGTGATTTGCCCAAGACTGTGCAGTCAGCTAGTGGCAGACCCACTAGAACCTAGAACTGAGTTTTCCAGACTTCAGTATGTTCTAGAATCTTCCAGAAAGCTTGTTAAAAAATGACACCCCTGAGGTTTGCTTTCAGTGGATCGAGGGCTGGGCCCAGGAATCGGCCTGTTTAGTACCCCACGTACCCACACCTCACCCATGTGATTCTGCTACAGGTAAATTCTTGGATGACACTGCAAATCACTGACAGGGTCTTCAGACACCCAAAGAACTGGGTTAGGGAGTTAAGATAAATTTAACTGTTTATCAGGCTTTGATCATAGATAGATCTATCCCTATAAAGCAGTATTTGCCTCTTTTATATACAACTGAGATGTGCTTTGTATATATAATGGAGCTTCACTCCGAATGCATTCACACATGTACTTGTTAACTAAATGCCACAATAGTAAGAAAGTCAGTAGAATTATCTGGGCAAATTCCTTAAAATACACATTCCAGGACCTTATCCCTGGATAATCTGATCCAGTAAAGTATAAAGATTCTGATTCAACCAGCCTTGAGAACCTACTTGTTTAGGGAATTTTAGATTTGCAGACATTTTTAACTTCTGTTTTTGAATTGTAAACTTTTATCTCAAGCTAATGCCTCTATTACTGTTGAGGCCTGAGCTAAGTCAAAAGAATAAGTAGAAATTGGGGTGCCTCGGTGGCTCAGGCAACTGACTTGATATCGCCTCAGGTCATGATCTCAGGGTCGGGAGATTGAGCCCTGCATCAGGCTCTGCACTGGGTGTGGAGCCTGCTTGGGATTCTCTCTCTCCCCACTCCCTCTGCCCCTCCCCACACTCCACCCTTCACTCATCTCTCCCTCTCTCTCTTAGAACAAAACTAAACAAACAAACAAACAAAAACCCCCAACTAAGTAGAAATGACTCAGGCTAGTGGTGGGAAATAGCCTTCCTGGAAGGGGGTACAGTAAGAGTAAAGCCTGTAGACAAGAAACATCTGCATTTAACAGTTACTATTTTGCTTAAATTATTGATGATTTTCCTTTAGAGAAATGTACACTCTTCCAGTTACTACTGGCTATATCAGTGCGAGTTACTTAACCTCTCTGTGCCTAAGTTTCCCCAATTATAAAATGGGGATCACAGCAGTACCCACCTCAGGGTTGTTAGGAGGTTTAAGTGAATTAATGATGTAAAGTTTTTGGATCAGTACCTGGCACACAGTGATCGCTTCTAGACTCGTCTGGGAAAAGGCTGTTCTGGAAAAGGCAATTTCATTATTTGAACCTATTCCATGTGTTGTAACGCTACAGATGTTTTTACTAAATTGCTCAAGCAGAAACGATATGCTTAAACAGAATATGCACAATGCCATGTGATTATCAGATATTTGGAAGTTATTTGGATGTGGCCACTTTAGTATCAGGACATTTTTATGTCACGCTGTGGAGAGACAATTGGTGATGATGGGGAGCTCAGGGATGGAGGAAGAGACAAGTGTGGGCAAATTCTTTGGCAGTGTAAAAGAGTGATTTATATTTTAAGTCATGCTAGTTTGGACGCATTACAGCAGCTCCATCTCTTCAACCACACACCCTGTCCTGTTCTCCATATCTGAGGGGGGGCATAATCCTGAACAACAGTTTTCATATCGTGCTAGAGATGTGGCTGTAGGTACAAATAGTGTTGATCAAGGGCCCAGTATCTTAGCTTGACTCTTCCATACTTTAAATACAACCTGATGAAGTTCATTTCTGGCTGACAAGCATTCAGCAGTTGGCACACTGGTGTCCTGCTGGGTCGCTGATGGGTTTTCCACCTCCTGGCTTCCTTTCTGTTTGAGCTTTGAGGTTTGTCTTGGCCTCTGAGGTCAGAAGATCTGGGAGAGTCTCAGCTCCGTGGGACCTTGAATAGTCACGTGAACCTTGGTCAAGGAGCAGCCATTCTGTGTTTCGTGTTTCTCCTCTCTAAAGTGAGCATACTCAGAGTTGCCAGCTCATGGAATTATTGTGAGAATTAAATGAGATAAATAATGAAATCATGCAAAATGCTTAACACAATGAAAGCCTTTAACAGGCAATTTGCCACCTCCCCCTCAGTCCCTCAGCATACCCCAGCATTATCTAAATATGATAACTCCTAACAGAAGTTAGCTTTTATTTGGAACACAGTGTATAACAGAATGTATTGTTAACTCTAGGGTCTATCCATCAAGAAGCTTAGTTACTCAAAGAACTGTAAAAATATCAGATAAGATATTCCGGCGTTGCCAACTGCCAGTTGCGGGAGGAAGTTTGGCGAGCAATAGAATGGAGTGACTAAAAAAATAAAGAAATAGAAAGTGTGACCAGCTTAATGGTATAATCAGTTTTACATAGATCTCCAGATAGTCCATGCATTTGCCAACTAATTAAAAACAATTTTTCGCTTACCTTTTGAAGTAGTATTTAAAAAATAAATGCTGGGGGTTTTTTTTTGTCACTGGTTACATTTTTATTAGCCAAAGGCCTCTCAAGGTAAAATCAAGAGAGCAAAGTCAAGGGACTAAACTGCAAAATAAAACTTCTACCTAACCAGACTTACAGGTAGAGCTGTTTTGAAATTAAGAAGCTAAGATTAAAAGGTTCTTTTTTCCACATTGGCACATAGATTATAGAACTACTTTTTCCCCAACATCTAATAGAGGAACACATAGTTCTTTAATAATCCTTGCATGCAGACCTTCTTTGAGAACTCTTCATCATGCAGATAATTGTTTTAATTTTGAAGGTGAAGGAAGAAATTGGAGATGTTAGTATTTTAGTAAATAATGCTGGTGTCGTCTACACGTCGGATTTGTTTGCAACACAAGACCCTCAGATTGAAAAGACTTTTGAAGTTAATATACTTGCACATTTCTGGGTAGGTATGACTTCTTTTATGAAAATATTCCCTTTTTTAAAACCCAAAGACTATGTTCAAATTGGAGAGTTCAGAACACCTGGGTGGCTCAGTCTGTTAAGCGTCTGCCTTTGGCTCAGGGCATGTTCCCAGGGTCCTGGGATCAAGTCCCACATTAGGCTCCTTGCTCAGGAGGGAGCCTGCTGCTCCCCCTGCTTGTGCTCTCTCTCTCTCCCTCTCTGACAAATAAATGCAGATCTTTAAAGTGGAAAGTGGAGATTTCAGCAGACATAAAGATGTATCAAATTAATACTGACGTTTTCTCTGGGTACTAAGTATAACATACAAAGTGGTCATTTTTCAGGGCGCCTGGCTGTCTCATTTGGAAAAGCATGAGACTCATGATTTTGGGGTTGTGAGCTCAAGCCCCACGTTGGGTTGAGATTATTAAAAAGAAATAGACTTTAAAAAAACAAAGAGATCATTTTTCATGCTCTGACCAAATCTTATCAAACATTTTTCCTCCCCCCTTAAAAATTTTAATAATAATAATTAATTAATAATAAACTTTAGGTGTTATGTATGTTTTAATTTTAAACTAGATTCTCACATCTATGTGATTTTGTTTATGAAGGAAAGGATTAGGGGTCATCTGAGTCCTCTTGTGTGGTTCTATTAAAGGTGAGCCCAGTTTACTTTCAGATTCTCGTGGAATTTGGGCCTTGAGTATTTTCTGGCCTCAAAGTTGCAAACATAAACCTCACCATTCAAGGTCTATAGATACAGATACATATATATATAGAGAGAGAGAGAGAGAGTTTCTGAAGAGGCTAAAAATTGCCCACATAGCCAGTTCCTAAAAGGGTCCCTCAAAGTTTTGTTGGATGTGAGTTTGGGATACATAATCTCTGAAGAATATTGGAATTAGTGAAATGTGGTATTATTTTATGTCAATATTCCCAAGTTACTGGCATCTGTCTTTATATCCTTTTTTTGAAGATTTTATTTATTTATTTGACAGAGAGAGAACACAAATAAGCAGAGAGAGAGCACAAGTAGTTAGAGTGGCAGGCAGAGGGAGAGGGACAAGCAGGCCCCCCGCCAAGCAGGGAGCCCGATGTGGGGCTCAATCCCAGGACCCTGGGATCATGACCTAAGCCAAAGGCAGATGCTTAATGGACTGAGCCACACAGGTGTCCCGTGTAACTTTATAACTGGAAAATTTGCCTGTCTTTCTGTCTTTACTAGAATGTAGGGTATTGTCTTAATGTTTTGAATCCCCATCACATAGTAGGTGCTCAATAAATATTTATTGCATGAATCATTCAGTGACTACTGGAAGATTGCTATTCATTTCAGTGTTTTGATGACATAACCAAACTATTTTCTAACAATTTTACATTACATATAAATTCTTTGATAACTCTAGATTATTATATCTATTCACTATATGAAATGGTAGAAAACATCAGTGATAAAATGGGTAGGGTCTCAGGGGATATTAGAAGTTCACAATTTAAATGAAATGGACTCTCAAAGTTTTCAGTATCCATTGCTTTGCCTAGTTTTTCCAATCTAGGCATCCTATCCAGTTGCCTTAATTTGCCACATTTGGCAATTAATTGGGCTTTTTCCCTTTATTCTAGGAAAAATGTTAACAAAATATAGCTTTCTTTGGAAATATTCCCAATGGGTCTGCAAATCAGAAATAACAATATATCTTTTTCACTTCATAAACACTATTTCTAGACTACAAAAGCATTTCTTCCAGCAATGATGAAGGATAATCATGGCCATATTGTCACTGTGGCTTCAGTGGCTGGGCATACTGGGGTCCCCTTCTTACTTGCTTATTGGTAAGTGTTTCCTTAATTTGTTTCTATGTTTTACTTGTGCATTATTTCCTACCCTGTCTAATGAAAACTGCCATTAATGCTAATAAACTTGAAATTGCCCAAATAGAAAGTTGCACAAAGTCTCTTGTACAACAGCATTATCAACCATTAGTCCCCTCCAGGCTGACCATTCTAGAGGTGGCTAGAGGGAGATTATCCAATTAGAAGCCAGCTCTTTTTTTTTTTTTTAATATTTTGTTTATTTACTTAGAGAGAGAGAGAGAGCACTAGGGAGAGAGAGCAAGCACAAGAGGGAGAAGCAGGCTCCCTGCTGAGCAAGGAGCCCGATGTGGGACTTGATCCCAGGACCCTGAGATCATGATGAGCTGAAGGCAGACACTTACCAACTGAGCCACCCAGGATCTCCTAGAAGCCAGCTCGAAAAAGCATTTTTCATCCCTTTTAATAGCAAGAAGTGATAAAAGAAGAATATTTTTGTACCACGAATAAAAGTTAATGATAAATTTTAATAATTTTGTGGAAACAAAACAGTGTAAAGAGAAAGAGTATAATCTGAGATTCTAAACAGTAAAAGCATCCAAACAGTGGAATTGTTGTAAAAAAATTATAATAGTTATCCATTTAAAAACCCATGCCATTATAATATCTGAAGAACTTACTGTAACAAGGAGAATGTTGTGCTCCACTGTGTATTGTGAAGAATTGCTCAGTGAGGCCACCATAGCCCAAGGGATCCTACTGGTTGCACACACCCCAACAGTGCCTGGCCATTTCTATATTTTAGCAAATAATAACTCTTAAAATGCTGAATTACTGGGACACCTGGGTGACTCAGTTGGTTAAGCAGCTGCCTTCGGCTCAGGTCATGATCCCAGGGTCCTGGGATCGAGTCCCACATCGGGCTCCTTGCTCCGCAGGGAGCCTGCTTCTGCCTCTGCCTCTGCCTGCTTCTCTACCTGCTTGTGCTCTCTCTCTCTCTAACAAATAAATAAAACCTTTAAAAAAAAATGCTGAATTAGTGTGCAAACAATATGTATTACCAAATAAATATACAGGTATGCTCAAATTTGTTTTCTGCCATCATGCCTTTTGGAATTAAGTAAGTATCTAAATTCTAGAAACAACAGGTATAGTTGTATGAGTATAAATTTATAAACATAGGCATGGGTGGGTATCTGTTTTTATCTAATATATACATATGTGTATATATATGTATATATGTATGTATATAAAAGAACTGTCTTGCATTTTATAAGTCCCCAAAGATATATATATACCAAGCCATTTTCCTCTAACCACACCTAGAGAGTGGTTATTCTTCGGTAATGACAAGTAATTTTATTTTGTTCCTTTTATTCATCTATATTTCTTTCTTAGCATGTATTCGTTTTCTAATAGTTTTTAAAATCAACACAGACTTGGATTGAGGTTTTTTCCTAAAAGATGAAAGGACTGCTGCGGCAATCATAGGACAGACCTGTGGTCCAGAGCCAGTAGAAGTTAGGCGATTGTCCCATGGCCCTCTGAGGCTGATACAATTTGGCCTTCACGTGATGAACAATAGCTGCAGGTGTTGCTTCTCAGCTACTACATGACAGCCTGCTCCCCAGCCAGATTCTTAGTCCCCAGGCACCGAGGGAAGCCAAGAGAATCTGAGACCAGCAGGGGCTGGGAAGGCGGTCATGCCTCCTCCTCCTCTTTGCCGTAGTAAATACGGTAGCTCTTTTGATTCGGATTTGATTCTATTCTACTGAATGTTCAGCAGTGAAAATCAAGAGAGAACGTGTTTTGCGTGAGAAACGAATTTATTTTGGTCACTATTGGTGGTACCTTCAGCAGAAGTAAAAGATCTCACTGAGTCTTGTCAAAGCAGGAACCGCACATGCAGTTGTGCAGATTGCAGACTACACAATTCTAGGCTGCACTGTTCATGTTCGGGTCCCTTTAAACTCGAAAGATTTTCCAGGAGATGGCAGTAAAGTCGCTTGAGAAGAGGAATAGGTTTTTCTTCTTCACACAAAGGCACCCTTTGGGCTGAAAGGCAGGATCACAAGCGCACAAGTGGTTTGTGCACTTCTGGCTTTGGGATGGAGCGGCGGCTTGCTTGCCCCTGCAGGACTCTTCTTTGGATCCCTGGCTGCACATGGCCTGAGCTGCTGCAGTCTGTGATCCTTCGTGATTGCAACTATCTTGGATTCACTTGACTTGGGTTTTTGCTCAGCCTCTGATCAATGATAGAGCTTTCACAGAGACACACTGAAGACTTCTCCCAGCAGAAAGCAGTGTTTATCGGTGGTTGTTGTTAACAACTGGGCAATACAACTGAGACACTGCTTTTTTAAAACATAAACTTTTTTATTGAAGTATAGCCTACATTGGTAAAAACACAGAAATCATAAATATGCAGCTCAGTGAGCTACTGTGAAGTGGACACATCTATTTAACCATCCATGCAGGTCAAAAATAGGACAAGACCTTAGAAGCACTTTTTAGAACTCTTCCCAACCAGCAATCCCTCTTTCCTTCTGGAAGGACTTGTATTGACTTGTCACAAACAGATAAATTCTCCCTCTTTTTGATCTTTATATACACGGAATCATGCTATGTGTGTGAGGAGTATCGTTGCTGTTGTTGGTAGCTACAGATTCATTTTCTTGCCTGCCTAGTATTGCATGATGTGACTAGATGCTATTTATTTATCCAAACTACTGTTTAGAAACATTAGGTTGTTTCCAGGATGGAACGGTTGTGGATCATATTGTTAGGAATCTTGACTCAATCACTTATTAATGTTATGTGACCTTTGGCAAGTTACTCAACCCCTTTGTGCTTTACTTTCTTCACCCATAGAGAGGCTAATCATAGCAACTAACTAAATCCTCAGGATGCTGTAAAGTTTAAATCATATAATGTAACACACTTAGTATAGAATCTGGAGTCCTGTAAATGTTCAATAACAGGAGGGTACCTGTTGGTGTTACATTCCAATTCTTCTTCCCTGTAATTACACAAAACAGCAAAGTCCCACCTCTCATTTTAGCTTCTGGAATGCTTTGCCTCAGTGGAACTAATCCTATATATTCTGGCTCCTCAGTGTTGAAATGAAAGAGAGGGGATCTGGAATTACCCAGTTCTTTGCCCTGCAGTCGACCCTTTAGCTGTCACTGGCCTGAGTTGTTAAAGCCACAGCAAAAGAATTTATCACAGCTCCAATCAGGTGTTGGAAAAAAAAATGTTGCAATTTATTTTGAAGTTATAGTTCAACAGTTTTATGATTAATGTGAAAAATCCGAGATCACAGAACTGGATTCGCGGTGAGAGACATTCGCCTTTTAATTCTATTCTAAAATGTTTTTTGCTGCTTGCTAAGTATTTTGTCCAAAAGTATCTTGATTTTTTTTTTTTAAGATTTTATTTATTTATTTGACAGAGAGAGATCACAAGTAGGCAGAGAGGCAGGCAGAGAGAGAGGGGGGAAGCAGGCTCCCTGCTGAGCAGAGGGCTGGATGCGGGGGCTCCATCCCAGGACCCTGAAATCATGACCTGAGCCGAAGGCAGAGGCTTTAACTCCTGAGTCACCCAGGTGCCCCCAAAGTATCTTGCTTTTTAAAAGAAAATATTTAAAAGTACCATGAAACTCTGGCTAATATATCTTGTCAACTTAAAGAGCCAATTTATAACCATGAAAGTCACTAGTGTGGGAAGATGTGGCAAAATCGAGTCCTGATCTTTATTAGCTTATAATAAAATGTTATTTAAAAGAATGATTGGGATAAGAAATATTAATTCATGTTCTTAATAATAAGTTTGATGTAATGTTACAAAGTGCAGGAAAAAATCCACTTACTTTTTGTTTTCATGTATACATGTGTCTAAAAATAAATTCACCCTGAAGTTCAAAAATAGAGTTCTTTTAATATGCTCAACATCAATAACTCTGAGCTTTAATATACTTCTTCACTTTTGGTTCACTTAAGAAAAACCAGAAAATACAGTTTAGTAAAAGAAAAAAAAATTACTGATGGTCTTACCATTCAGAAATCATCATGGTTAGCATTCGTTATAATTTTTTAGGACACTTTAAATACAGGTATATAGTCAAGCATTAAAAAAAAATGTGCCTACGTAATCTTGGCTTTTTTTAATTTTAAAGATTTTATTTATTATTTATTTATGTATTTGACAGAGAGAGACACAGTGAGAGAGGGAACACAAGCAGGGGGAGTGGGAGAGGGAGAAGCAGGCTTCTACCGAGCAGGGAGCCCAATGAGGGGCTGGATCCCAGGACTCTGGCATCATGACCTGAGCCAAAGGCAGCCACTTAACAACTGAGCTACCCAGGGGCCCCAAATTTTACACGAACATTTTGCACATTAATACACATATTTGCAATATCATTTTCGTTTTTTGCATGGTATGCCGCTGTACATATGTACCACTGTTTGTGCAATTTATCCATTATTATTGTATCATTATCAAGACTCTTTCAGTTGCAAGGAACACAACATTTAAACTGCCTCGGACCAGAAAAGGGATTTTTTAGCTCCAGTTAAAAGTGTCAGGCAGGCTCCCTGCCTCTGTCTGTTGGTGAAATAGCTACCTGCAATTCCCGAGTAATATCCTCGAAATAGCCAGCAGGTGGGGGAAAAGCCATGATTTCCCGTTGATGCCTTCGAACTCTCTAGTTGCAGAGGTCACTCGATGGATCTAGCCACTGGACAGGGGGCACCCGTGGTGGGTTAGTGACAGAGTGATGTCACCAGAATAAGGAAATAGGAATGCCAACGGGCAAAAACAAACAGCTGTCCACTCCAGACATTTAAAATCGTCTCCACCTATTGGCCTTCATGAACTATATATCCCAGAGACTAACCTTGAATATAAATCTTTAGAAAGATGATTATTTCTTTGGGATAAATACTTAAAAGAGGAATGACTAGATCTAAGAGCATGGTGTATTTTTAATGAATTTGATACCTTTTGCCAAATTGCGTTCCAGAAAAAGCTGCCAATTAGCCTGTGCTTTGGAAAATAGAAAGCTGTGGAAAGTCCTCTCATCTTTTTTTTTTTTTTTAAGCTTAGGCATATATTGAAGGCTTTAAGAGAAAAGATTCCTATTCCTAGTTCAATGATTTAAAATGAAAACATTCTGTACTTTGAAAAGCAACTCAAACAAATAAAAATTTCCTCACATCCTCACCATTACTGCTAAGCAAAAATCCCATCTTGTTTTAGTTTGTGTTTATTTTATTCCTTAAATAACACATTTTTATATGCATATACCCATTGGTATTTTTATATTGTGACTTTTCTGCTAATGTCCTTTAGCTGCTTATCCACTAGACTATTGTCTTATTCACTTATAAAAGTTCCCCTATATCAACTCTTACCCACAGCTTACCTGTTGCAACTGCTTTACCAGTTTGTCATTTGCCTCTTAACTAGGTTGGGAGCTAATAAAGTTTAGAGTACATCATATAGAGGCCTGGTTTATTGCCCTAATTTAAAGCCTGATTCTGCCACTTTGTTTTGTGTCTTTGGGCAAGCCCTGTAACCCTGTTGAGGGAAGTCATCCAGAAGACGTGACCTGCGAGCTGGACCTAGGCATTTGGAGGCTCCTCCCCACGCCCTGTTCTTGGAATGGGGTATCCCACTGCCTTCCCATTCCCGAAAGCTGCCCCAAGGACACAGCCTTGAGATAGAAATGCGGTGTTGAGGGTCGTCTGGGTGGCTTAGTCGTTAAGCATCTGCCTTTGGCTCAGGTCATGATCCCAGAGTCCTGGTATCCAGTCCTGCATGGGGCTCCCTGCTCAGTGGGGAGCCTGCTTCTCCCTTTCCCACTCCCCCTGCTTGTGTTCCCTCTCTCTCTGTGTCTCTCTCTGTTAAATAAATAAATAAAATCTTTTTAAAAATAAATAAATAAAAATTTAAAAATTAAAAAAAAAAAGTGGAGGGAACTTTCCACAGGTTTGTATTTTCCAAAGCACAGGTTAATTGGCAAGAATTTACAACTACTTTGCCTAATTGCTAATAAATACAGACTTATGGAAAAATAATCTGGTAATTAATGGCACTGAACTGCACGTTTAAAAATGGTTAAAATGGCAAATTTTGTTGTATATATTTTCACACTTTTAAAAAATTAATAATGTAATATTCCAAAAACCGTTGAATTATACACTTCAAATGGGTGAATTATGATACATGAATTTATTTCTCAATAAAGGCATTTTTTTAAAAACCTAATTAGAAAAATAATATCTGCTTAGAATATGATTAATTTTCCTTCTCTTGCCAAATGAAGGAGCTATGAGAATAAGAATTGCTTTGCATTTTGGTTCATTCATTTGACAAATATTTATTGAGCAGCTATTATAAGTCACGCACTGTGCTAGGCCCTGGGGATTTATTGGAAACCAAAATAGTCATGAAACTTAGAGTGAAAGTATGAGGGACAGATGTTAAAAAAAAAAATTCACCCCAATGAATATTTAATTACAAATCCTAACTAGGCTATTGTGAAAAACTAAAGATTACTATATAGTGGGGAAATAATCTAGACTAGGGGTTAGGGGAGGCCTCTTTGAGGAAGTGAAGTTGAGACTTAAAGGAAGAATAAGACTTGTCCAGGAGAGTTTTCTTAGGAATTCCTGGATATATTAGATAATTAACAGGCTCTAGTGACATTAAATCTTAACGGAAACAACAACAAAAGCAAACACCTTGCCAATTTTCCTAGCGTGACCTTTGAACCTACTCAGTTGTCCCTTCAGTAAGTGATGTGGGGATGTAGTAAGTGTTCTGTGCCAATGCTTCTTAGACTTTAAGGATTGATTTATTGATTTATTTTTGAGAGAGAGAGAGAGATCACACACACACACAAGCAGGGGGAGGGACAGAGGGAGAGGGAAAGAGAGAACTCCAAGCAAGCTCCCCTCTGAGTGCGGAGCCCGACCTGGGCTCGATCTCACGACCCTGAGATCATGACCTGAGCCAAAACCAAGAGATGGACACTTAACCAACCGAGCCACCCAGGCCCCCTGCTTCTTAGACTTTAATGCCTATAAATTTACCTGAGGATCTGTACTGCGCATTCTGATTCAATAGGTCTGGGCCAGACACCGAGACTTAGCTGATGGCCATGAGGCTAGGCACAAGACCACACTTAACTAGGGAAAACAGACATCAGAATTAAGTAGATGCAGCAGCTTTCTTGAATTATTTTGTGACTTCTCTCTGTTTATTTCCAGTTCAAGCAAGTTTGCTGCTGTGGGATTTCATAAAGCTTTGACTGAAGAACTGGCTGCTTTAGAAAGAACTGGAGTCAAAACAACATGTCTCTGCCCTAATTTCATAAACACTGGCTTCATCAAAAACCCAAGTACTGCGTAAGTTGAGACAGAAATGAAGACAAAAGGTTTGGTGATTACCGTGACTATCAGCCATTCTGTGGGTTTTCTTAAATATTTTAATCTTTTAAGTACCTGATATTCAATGCCCTTAGCTCATCTCAATTTCAGCTCCTATTTAGTGTAGGAAAACAGATGGAGAGACGGAGAGAGGGAGAGAATGTATATGAACAAATATGAGTTAACTCAGGGGAACTTTCTAATCCTCCTTTTTTTTCTTTTCCTGGGCAGTGGTTCTCTGACTTAAATATACATACATTTCCATAGGAGTGCTTGGGAACCATGTAGGGGTCCCACCCCCAGAGATGTTGATTGCCTTGTTTGGCTGGGAGAGGGTAGTGGTGGGGAGGGGGCCTTGGGACTCTGTTTAACAAGCACCATCAGCAATTCTGATACAGACAACCCAGGACCACAGTGTGAAAAATACCTTCCTTTGGTAATCTAGAGGTTATCCTCCAAAATGAGTACTAGTCTTTACTTGGTTAAAAAATAAAATTATAGGGGCACCTGAGTGGTTCAGTTGGTTATGCATCCAACTCTTGAATTCAACTCAGGTCATGATCTCAGGGTCATGAGATTGAGCCCTGCATGGGGCTCCAAGTGGGCATGGACCCTGCTTAGGATTCTCTCTCTCCCTCTGCCTCTGCCCCTTCCCCACCCTGTCTCCCTTTCTAAAATAAACAAATAAAACTATAAAGGATCAGTTCCGAGATTAACTTTTAATGTTTCTCCTCTTTGGGAATAGTTTTTATGTCTTTGTAAATATGATGAGTACTTTTTGAAAATTCCAATATATAGAAAAATACAAATAAGTAAGAAAGTTTCTTTTTGAGTTTCCTGGAAACCCTCTATCCAGTGCAGACTACTCTTAACATTTTGATGAACAACCTTCTAGACATCTCTCTGTGTACTGTTTAAATGTCTGAATTTTATGTAACTGGCGTATATTACAATGGGGTTCTGAAGGCTGTAAGTCAAGTACTTCTTTCCCTCAGCATTATGTCGCGGACCTCATTTCCTGTCAGTAGCTACAGAGTTTTATCATCAATTGTATTGATTACTTAGTCTGAACAGAACTAGTGATTTTTTTTCCCTGGCACAGCTGTTTTTTTTTTTGTTTGTTTTGTTTTATTTTTGACACAAAACTTAATAGAAATTTTGTCTGTAGTTCTTACATTCTCAGTGTGAGCCAAGCTGGAACCCGCTGCTCCACCCACAAGTGGCCCAGTCCTGGGAGCAGGGGGAAAAGGGAGGTGGTGGGTGGGAGTCAGAGCTCAGGCCCTAGGAGCCCTGTTCTTCCTCAGTGCTGGGGGCTGGGGATGCCACCCTCTTCTCTTGCCCCCTCCCTGGGATCAGGAAGGAAAGCAGATGGAATCTTGGGCCTGGGACTTCTCTTCCACACTCCTCTGCCCCCTCAGGTAGGAGGGGAACTAAGGGATCTGGGGACAGAAGGGGACAGAGGAGGGCAAAGATCCTAGTGCCACACATTTTCACATTTTGGTACCATCTCCTTCAGGTAGATTTGATTGGATTTGATTGGATTTTTTTTAAGATTTTATTTATTTGTGAGAGAGAGAGAGAGTGAGAACGAGTGGGGGGAGGGGCAGAGAGAGAAGCAGACTATCCAGGGAGCAAGGAGCCTGACATAGGGTTCGATCCCAGGACCCTGAGATCATGCCTGAGCTGAAGGCAGACGCTCAACTGACTGAGCGTCCCAGGTGTCCCTCCTTCAGGTAGATTTTAGAAGTGGAGTTACTGGGTCAGAGGGTAATACAAATTTTAAATATTCCTATATACCGCCCCAGTGCCTGGGGAGTGTTGCGCCAGTCTGTACCACAGTGCGGGGAGAGCACCTCCACTTCCCGCTTCCTCGCTGGTCTGCCTGCTGCTGATGTTCTCCCCTTTCCCTCTGTGAAGGATCATCTTTGTTTCCTGATGACCTAGTAGCTAGATGTTTTCTTTGGTTTTTCGGGAGTTTGACTTCTTTTGTGAATTGCCTGTTTCGTGGCCTCTGCTCATCTTTTCTACTGAGCTATCGAGTTTGAAAATTGGTATCTAGGAGTTTGTTGTACATTCAGGATACCCTTTTATATGTCATAGGTGTTGCATATATTTTTCCCCAGCTGGCTATTTGGTGTTAAACTTATTTTTATGTAGTTTTACATTAAAACTTCTCAGGTTTTTTTTTTCCTTCATGGCCTTTAGGTTCCGCGAGGTATTTATAAAGGTCTTTCCCCAAGCTTATGAAATTACCTACCTATATTTTTTTTCTAGTACTTTTATGGTTGCATTGTCACATTTAGACCTTTGTTCCACCTACATTTACTTTAAGAAATAAGGTCACGGTCCTGCTTAATTGTTTTTCCCAAATAGTTAATAAGTTATTTTGCACTATTTATTAAGTAACACATAATTTATTTCAATGCTTTGAAATGCCATCTTTATAATAAATCTGCATATTTACTTGGATCTACTTTTGGATTATCTATTGCACTAAGATTCAATTTTTAAGTTTTATTTTACCTTCTCAAATTTTTTCCCTCTTTTCCCCCATTCATCTGCCTTTGGTGGAAACATTTTAAGTTAATGAAAAATATTCATTGTGGCACTTTGGGAAAATAGCAGGTTCCATTTAAATACACCTTAACCTAAATATGTCTACCCACAGGTAGACAAAGTAGAAAGTCAACATCAGGTGGAAATGTGGTAGCTGTCCAAAGATCTCAAGCCTCCTGAAGAATCCATCAAATTGTCCGAGAGCCTATTTTTTTTTTATTTATCTATTTATTTTAGAGAGAAAGCACACAGGGGGAGGGGCAGCGGAAGGAGAGAGAAACCCAAGCAGACTCCAGGCTGAGTGCAGAGCCCAGTGCAGGGCTTGATCCCATGACCCTGAGATCACAACCTGAGCCAAAACCAAGAGTTGGACACTCAACCGCCTGTGCCACCCAGGTGCCCTAAGAGCCTATTTTTAAGATACAGTTTTGTTAGAAAACAAAAGTGAACATATTTACTTTAGAATACCAGTGTTTTAATTCATCTATATTAATCAAGTAAACCCTAATTGGACCCTGAAGAGAGAACATAAAGGACAAATGTTCAAATGTTGTTCCCATCACACACACACACACACACACACACACACAATCATGTGGTAGAGGTGTTAGCTAATTCCATGGTAGTCATACTGCAATATATAAATGTAACACATCAACACAGCATACACCTTAACTTACATGTGTTATGTGATGTGTTCATTATGTCTCAATAAAGATAATTTTTTTTAAAAGAGTATATTAAAATTAAAAGGAAGTGTCGAAGGAAGAGGTGAGTTCCATCCTCAAGGATAAGATTTGCCAATTTCCTCCATTATTTTCGGGAGGAAAACCTTCATGGGGCCCTGATATAATATATTTGGGTTGGTTTTTTTCACCCAGACTATCTTTTGGCAGTTAAAAACAGACACCACATTTTTAAAAATTGTAATTGAATTTTTTAACCTTACTCCCAGGACAGGGTTGCACAAACTAACCTTCCTTGTGGGCAAGAGCGCCCTCTTCTGGCAAAGCTGTACTAGTGACAATTAAAAAATAATTGGGACGCTTGCTGTGTATGTATGTATATATATGTACATATATACATATATGTACATATATATACATATGTGTACATATATATCTATATATATGTATATGTGCATATGTATCTTTGCTCACTTTTCTAACCATTTTGTTATTTTTTTTTAAAGTGGAATTGCTGGATCAAAGAGTAGGAACTTATTTACTTTTGTTAGATTTATTAGATTGCCCTCCAGGATTGTCCTGGTACTTTATACCCCATTCCCCTTACCTTTGCCAGCTTTGAATATTAGCACACGTTTATTTATTTTTTTAAAGATTTTATTTATTTATTTATTTATTTGAGAGAGAGATAGCACAACCAGGGGGAGGCACAGAGGGAGAAGCAGGCTTCGCACTGAGCAGGGAGCCCAATGTGGGGCTCGATCCCAGGACCCCGGGATTATGACCCAAGCTGAAGGCAGATGCCTAACCAACTGAACCACCCAGGCCCCAACAAACGTTTAATCTTTGTCAATATGATGAAGGAAAAAAAGTACATCTGTGTTATATTAATATTTTTTGATTATTAGAAAGGCTGACGATCATCTTTTCATATTTAGTAAGTCCTGTCATTTTCTTTACTCCGCTCTGCTTATACAAATCAAGCTGCATCATACAAGCGCCTATGAAATCAGCTTAAGGAAATTCCCTGTGTTCCTAGTTTGTTGAGTGCTTTTTTTTTCCCCATAAAAGCATGTTGAATTGTGCCACATGCTTTCTCTGTGCCTATCAAGATGATCATGTGGGACTTTTCATATGATAAATTATAACGATTGATTTTTATATGGTGAGCCACCTAGCATTCTTGGAGTTTTTTTGTGTGTTCTTTCTATTATTTTATTTTAGAGAAAAAAGAGAGGGGGGGGAGCTGGGGGGAGGGGCAGAGGGAGAGGGAGAGAATCTCAAGCAGACTCCTCACCAAGCCTGATGTAGGGCTCAATTTCACGACCCCGAGATCATGTGCTAAGTTGAAACCAAGAATTGGTTGCTTAACCAACCAAGCCACCCAGATGCCCCCACCTTGAATTCTTACAATAAATCTCACTTGGCTATGGTATATAATGCTCTTTTTTTTTTAAAGATTTTATTTATTTATTTGAGAGAGAGAGAGTGAGAGCAAACACAAGCAGGAAGGGTCAGAGGGAGAGGGAGAAGCAGACTCCCTGCTGAGCAGAGAGCCTGACATGAGGCTCGATCCAGGGACTCCAGAATTATGACCTGAGCTGAAGGTAGACACTTAACCAACTGAGCCACCCAAGACGCCCTTGTAATCCTTTTACTATAATGCTGTTTTTGGTTTGATGTTGGATTTCTTTGAGGATATTTGTATCTATACTCATAAGGGATACTGTTATTTAGTTTTCTAGTGATACCTTAGTCTGGCTTTAGTTACAGGGTAATTCTGGCTTATAGACTGAGCTAGGAAGAGTTGTATTTTTCTGAAGAACTTTAAGAAGGAGTGGTGTTAATTCTTTAACCATTGAGTAGTTTTTCATGAAGCCATCCAGTCTTGGGCTTTTCTTTGCGAGGGGTTTTTTTGGTTACTGATTCAATCTGTTGCTAAAGATCTACTCAGATTTTATATTTTTTCTTGAATCAGTTTTAGTACTTTGTGTGTTTCTAGAAATTTGTACATTTCTCCTAGATCATCTGATTGTTGGTATACAGTTATTCATAGTATTCTCTTATAACCACTTTTATGTCTGTAAGATTGGCAGTAATGTCCTCATTTTTATAATAATCTGTCTTCTCTCTTGGTCAGTCTAGCTAAAAGTTTGTCAATTTTGTTAATCTTTCCACAGAGCCAACTTTTGGTTTCATTGATTTTTTTCTATTGTAATCTGTTCTCCATGTCATTTATCTCTGCTCTAATCATGATTTCTTTCATTTTGCATGCTTTATATTTAGTTCTTCTTCTTTTAGTTTATTAAGGTGAAAAGTTAGGTTATGGATTTGAGACCTTGGGGTTTTTTTTAATGTAGGAATATATAGCTATAAATTTCCCTCCGAGCACTGCTTTTGCTGCATCCCGTAAGTTTTGGTATGTTGTGTTTTTTCACTCATCTCAAACTATTTCCTAATTTCCTGTGATTTCTTCCTTGTCCCAGTGGTTAATTTCCACATATTCGTGAATTTTCCAGGTTTCCTTCTGTTACTGACTTCTTATTTTATTCCATTGTGGTTGGAGAAGATACTTTGTATGATTTTTAGTCTTTTTTTAATTTCATAAGATTTGTTTTGTGGTTCTTTTTTTAATTTCATAAGATTTGTTTTGTGGTTTCACATATAGTCTGTCCTGGATAATGTTCTTTGTGCCCTTGAGAGGATTATGTTGTTGGATGGAGCACTCTGTGGATGCTGTGAGGTCCAGTTGGCTTATACTATTGTTCAAGTCCTCTGTTTCTTTGCTAATATGTCTAGTTTTTCAGTTCATTATTGCAAGTAAGATTAATATCTCCAATTCTTATTTTTAAACTGTCTTTCCTCAGTTCTGTCAATTTTTACTTCATATATTTTGGAGCTCTATTGTTATATATATGAACAGTTTTTTTTTTTTAAAGATTTTGTTTATTTATTTGACAGAGAGAGAGATCACAAGTAGGCAGAGAGGCAGGCAGAGAGAGAGGGGGAAGCAGGCTCCCCGCCGAGCAGAGAGCCCGATGCGGGGCTCGATCCCAGGACCTGAGATCATGACCTGAGCCGAAGGCAGAGGCTTTAACCCACTGAGCCACCCAGGCGCCCCTATACGAACAATTTTCAATTAAAAAATCTTTCCTCACATAAGCTCTCTCTCTCCATTCCCAACCATGTAGCATAATCTGAATTTATTAGATTAAGTGTAATTGGATATCCTGACTAAATTTTTTTGACAGCCAAGAATTTTTGTTCGACATCCTTTTAAAAACATCTACTCTCCTACATGAAATATACATAAAAATTTTTCTTTAAGAGTTTAATTTTCATGTGTGCTACAGAAAGATATTAAGTTTTTGTTGGCTAGTACCATAAAAAAGAAAATGTTACATAAGAAGGTAACAAGTTAAATTTGTATAGTATGACTGTGTAAAGTACTTCCATGCATATTACCAGTGGAATGCTGACGCCAGCTTATGTTCATTCAGCGACACCATGTTGAGAGCTTGAAATCCATCATGGTGAGAGTATTTACACCATAGAAAGAAATGCTACAAAACAGGGAACTCTGTGCTCTAGAGAGCCAGTCACGAAACATTTACTAGCATATCACTGCATTAACCCCATTTTCAGATTAAATACAAAAACAAAAACCTCTAAACATTGAAGAGTAGAAGTATCTTCCCCAAAGTTACTCAACTACTTAAGTGGTAGCTAGATAATCAAACGTAGCCCTTCTACCTGAAAATACTCTTTGTCCCTAAGTATCCCTATGTCCCTACATGCATTCTCCTTCCCTACACCAACAGATAGGCCTGAAGAATTTTGGGACAGTTTCTACAAAATCCGTCATGGGCACTCATTTAATAGGATTTGCACTCTTATTAACGTTAGACTGTCAGGGAAAAATAATTTTCCACGTATTGATATTTTAATGATTAAGATTTTATTCTGCCAAGATATTATTTTCTGAAAACCTTTTCTTTTTGGCCTTTTAAAAATCATGGTATTGGCCAGCCATTCAATTCAATGAAAATTTCTTTGGCGGAGGCTAAGATTTTGAGTAAAGCGATCAAGTACACTAAGAAAAGTTTAGTTAGTGCAACACCATTTGACCGGTAGGTTCACAAGGCCAAAGTGTGAATGGGGAAGTATGCTGTAACTGTTTACACAGGTGTCTGTGCGTTTTCGTGGGAATAGTGAAGTCTGGTAGCAGTATGCTAGGAAGTGAATTTCCTCCTGAACACTTCAAGGCACAAGCATCTTTCAGTTTCTAAGTTCCTCCTTGGTGCTCTGCTTATACCACAGGCTAAAGGAGGGCTTAGTCTTCTTCAAGCTTCAATTGCCTTTCATTTTTACCTCCTCTGGGCCAAAAGCTACCATCTTTATTCTTACATTTCCTCTTCTGTTGCATCTCCATGATTTTCCTGTGTAATACTTCAGGGCCCGGGAGGAGCACAATATTTTCATAAATGACTTCCCTATGCTAAGAATGAAAGATCATATCATATATATTTTAAACCCTGTTCTCCTTCATATATTCAATTATCACGCTCACTTTTTTTTTAATTTAAATTCAATTAGCCAACATACAACAGCTCCTTAGTTTTTGGTGTTGTGTTCAGTGATTTATCAGTTGCGTATAACACCTGGTGCTTATTACATCACATGCCCTCCTTAATGCCCATCACCCAGTTACCCCAGCCTCCCACTCACCTCCCCTCCAGCAACCCTCAGTTTGTTTCCTGGAGTCCAGAGTCTCTCATGGTTTGGCTCCCTCTCTTGTTTCTTCCCATTCAGTTTTCCCTCCCTTCCCTTATGATCCTCTGTGCTGTTTCTTATATTCCACTTAGGAATCATGTTCACTTTTAAGTACAATACCCTAACCTAACGAATCTCATCCAATTCTTTTTGTCTCACTTCTCTTAACTAATCACACACATTTAAAAATCTGCCTCCCCAGAACGTTACTCATTCAAATAGTTTGGTGATGTTGGCAGATTTCACGAGTTTATTTAATTATGTACCTTTTTTTCTAAGTCATCAATAAAATGTTAAAAACTGAGGGCCAATTCTTGCATAACACCATTCTAACACGCAGATGGCGAAGGCCACCTTTTGGAGCCCTCCTGCTACTCCACAGTTCGTATGCCAGTGTGATTACACAGCGAGGCTGCAACATGGAACTAAGTAACAAGGCTGAAAAGTAAATCAAGACCTCGTAAATATAAGGGTTCCCTATGGAGACAAAGGACCTAGAGCTGGGCACATTTTTCATTTTGTTTTGTTTTTTTAAAATATTTTTATTTTATTTTTAAATTCAATTAATTAACACATAATGTATTATTTGTTTCAGGGGTACAGGTCTGTGATTCATCAGTCTTATGTAATACCCAGTGCTCATTATAACACATACCCTCCCCAGTGTCTATAACCCATTTACACCATCCACCCACCTCCCTCCCCTCCGGCAACCCTCAGTTTGTTTTCTAAGATTAAGAGTCTCTTATGGTTTGTCTCCCTCTCTGGTTTGTCTTGTTTCATTTTCCCCTCCCTTCCCCTATGATCCTCTGCCTTGTTTCTTAAATTCCACGTATCAGTGAGATCATGTGATAACTATCTTTCTCTGATTGACTTGTTTTGTTTTGTTTTTTTATAAAAGATTTTATTTATTAGAGCGAGAGTAGAGCAAGAGAGAGAGAGCATGAGCAGGGGTAAAGGGTGAAGAGCAGAGGGAGAGGGAGAAGCAGACCCCCCTGCTGAGCAGGGAGACTGACAAGGGGCTCGATCCCAGGACCCTGAGATCATGACCTGAGTCGAAGGCAGACACTTAACTGACTGAGCCACCCAGGTGCCCCTCTGATTGACTTGTTTTGCTTAGCATAATACACTCTAGTTCTATCCATGTTATTGCAAATGTCAAGGCTTCATTTTTTATGGCTACCTAATATTCCATTATATATGTATATATGTGTGTGTGTGTGTGTGTGTGTATATATATATATATATATATATATATATATACACATACACACCACATCTTCTTTATCCACTCATCTGTTGGCTCTTTCCATAGTTTGGCTGTTGTGGACATTGCTGTTATGGACATTGGGGTGCAGGTGCCCGTTCATATCACTACATTTGTGTCTCTGGGGTAAATACCCAGTAGTGCAATTGCTGGGTTGTAGGGTAGCTCTCTTTTCAACTTTTTGAGGAACCTCTGTACTGTTTTCCAGAGTGGCTGCACCAGCTTGCATTTCCACCAACAGTGTAGGAGGGTTCCCCTTCCTCCACATCTTTGGCAGCATCTGTTGTTTCCTGACTCATTAATTTTAGCCATTCTGACTGGTATGAAGTGGTATCTCACTGTGGTTTTGATTTGTATTTCCCTGAGGCCGAGTGATATGGAGCACTTTTTCATGTGTCTGTTGGCCATTTGGATGTCTTCTTTGCAGAAATGTCTGTTCATGTCTTCTGCCCATTTCTTGATTAGATTATTTGTTCTTTGGATGTTGAGTTTGATAATTCTTTATAGATTTTGGAGACTAGGAGTGGGCACATTTTTATATTTTAATTTTCTCTGACACTTTAGAAATTGTTCGCTGAAGAGTCTTGGTATATAATAAAACTTGTTTAATGGTATTTGACTTTTTCTCTGAGACTTCTAAAGATTGGTTTTAAGATTTCATTTATTAATTTAAGAGAGAACAAGAGAGAGAGAGAGCACAAGCAGAAGGAGGGGCAGAGGGAAAGGGAGAAGCAGACTCCCTCCTGAGTGGGGAGCCCACTGATGTGGGGCTCCATCCCAAGACTCTGGGACCATGACCTGAGCTGAAGGCACAGACGCCAATGGACTGAGCCACCCAGGTGCTCCAAGACTTCTAAAGATTTAGAAGTGAATTTGTCAGTCCTAATCCAGCTCAATTATCTTTGACTCCTGGCTACTTACATAATTCTCATTTGCAAAATAGGGACTGTAGTCTCTCCGTCACAGGTTGTTGCAAAACTTCAGTGAGATGGCCTATGGAGCGTGTTTAGCACAGTGCATAGTACATGATAAGCACTAAATAAGTGGTTGTTGTTATTCATGCTAAAGCAGCTACTATTTTTGAGCACTTATAATGGGCCAGATACTACAAGTCTGTTATGTTATGATTCCTGTGGTAATTTAACTTCTTTGTTTAGCACCTAACTAAAGTAGAAGCTTCTGTGAAATGTTTTGTTGCTAAAGACTGCTTCTGATTTCAGTTTGGGACCCACCCTGGAACCTGAGAAAGTGGTAGACAAGCTGATAAATGGGATCCTAACTGAGCAGAAAATGATTTTTATTCCATCTTCTATAAGCCTTTTAACAGTGGCGGAAAAGTAAGTGATATTTACATTTATCAGCATTATAAATAAAGATTTATATATTACATGTTTTTACTCAGATTTAAAACCAGACATTTGATTAAGTACAATTATTTTTTTTGATAGAGTACAATTAAATGGAATTAAGATATAAAAAAGATAGGCTTCAATAATCCATCAGGTTTTTTTTTTTTAGATTTTATTTATTTGTCAGAGAGAGAGAGCACAAGCAGGGGGAGCAGCAGAGACGGAGGGAGAAGCAACTCCCCACTGAACAGGGAGCCTGATGCGGGACTCGATCCCAGGGCCCTGGGATCATGACCTGAGCCAAAGGCAGAGGCTTAACCCACTGAGCAACCCAGGCATCCCAATCCATCAGTTTCTTTTTTTTTTAATTTATTTATTTGACAGAGAGAGAGAGATCACAAGTAGGCAGAGAGGCAGGCAGAGGCTGGGGGAAGCAGGCTCCCTGCTGAGCAGAGAGCCCAATGTGGGGCTCCATCTGAGGACCCTGAGATCATGACCTGAGCCAAAGGCAGAGGCTTAACCTACTGATCCACCCAGGCACCCCTCCATCAGTTTCTAAAACCACATCTGTTAATCCTTGAAGCGACATTTGTATAGCAATTGGGTAAATGAACTGAATAATTTCCACAAGTTTTTAAGTTTTCTTTTTAGAGAGTGAAAGGTGTATATTTCCGAAAGTCTTGTCTCTTGGATGAATGACTATAAAGAAGGATAGTTTTTAAGCATTATTACATAATGGAATCATAGAACAATATTGGAGGAGACCATAGTTAAGTTTTATTTATTTATTTATTTATTTATTTATTTATTTATTTATTTATTTATTTTTAAGATTTTATTTATTTATTTGACAGAGAGATCACAAGTAGGCAGAGAGGCAGACAGAGAGAGGGAGAAGCAGGCTCCCTGCTGAACAGAGAGCCCGATGTGGGGCTCGATCCCAGGACCCTGAGATCATGACCTGAGCTGAAGACAGAGGCTTTAACCCACTGAGCCACCCAGGTGCCCCCATAGTTAGGTTTTAGATATTCATCTAAATATACAAAGATAATCATCAAGCTCTTATTTTGTGCAAAGTCATACCGAGGGATAGGAATTGTTAAATACTCTTTTATAATTTTAGAGATCCTTGAGCCTTACTACTTGCATGGACCAGTGGCATCAGCATCACCTGGGAGTTTGTTAGAAAAACAGAATCTCCGGATATCCTGAATCAGAATTTGCATTTTTGTAGGATCCACAGCTGATTTGAATGCATATTCATATTC
>CM052899.1:114506824-114569906 GCA_028534135.1 Potos flavus
TAAATGTATTTTCTCTTCCTTATGGTTTTCTTAGTAACATTTTCTTTAGTTTATTATAAGAATATAGTATGGGGGAGGGGGGAAATAATATAGTATATAATACATATAACATGTAAAACGTGTTAATTGACTGTTTAGTTTCTCAGTAAAGCTTCCTTCTGGTCAACAGTAGGCTTTTAGTAGTTAACTTTTTGGAGCGTCAAAAGATGTATGTGTGATGTGCAAGGTCAACTATAGTTACGGCGACTTACATATTCTGTTTAGATTCATTCTCTCAGTCTCGTTGGAATGTGACAAATTCCTCAATATTCTTAAGTACTGGCATACCTCGTTCTATTGCCCTTCATCTCACTGTACTCTCAGATACTGTGTTTCTTTACAAACTCAAGGTTTGTGGTAACCCTGTATCAAGCAACTCTACCAGTGTCATTTTTCCAACACCATTTTCTGGCTTCATGTCTTTGTCACATTTTGATAACTCCTGTGCTATTTCACACTTTTTCACGATTATATTTGTTACGGTGATCTCTGATCAGTGATTACAAGTCACTGAAAGCTCTGATGATGTTTAGCATGTTTTAGCAATAAAGTATTTTTTAATTAAGGTCTATAAAATTTTTTTAGACATAATGCTTTGCACATTTAATATACTATAACATAGTGTAAACATAATTTTTATATGCACTGGGAAACCAGAAAATTCATTTGACCTGCTTTATTGTGGTATTCACTTTATTGCGGTAGCTTGGCCCCAAACCTGCATTATCTATGACGTACGCCCATATAGGGTGGGGAAAAAAAAATTAGACCTACTACGTGTCCGTCATGTACAAAATAAAATGTTTAAAGCATGTTATATTAACACATTGATTCTTCACAAGAACATTGTAGAGTCAGTGTTAATTTTTCCATTTTCCCATGAGGAATTTAAACTCACAAGTTAAGTAACTTGTTCAGCATTATGCTCAAAACCAAGTGCTTTATCTGCGTTTTCATTTAGCAGTTCTCCCTCCTCAGTCTCTCAGTGGAACATTTTTAATAATATTTTGAATTATCAAGTATAAAATTAGTTCCTGTTCTCACTTCCTTTCCAACATCATGTTTCTTATTTTAAAAGCCTTTAGCCTCTCAACTCTTCAGCTCTAGACACCTCCTTTCTCAGATCTTCTGAGAAACACAGGCTTGTATCTCTTTCAAAAACTAAATATTTCAGGTCACTCCTACCCTAAAGGAGTTGCAGCCTCCTTCCTTTTCCTTTTGAAAAATAAATGGATTTAATTGGAAAGATCCTAGAGGAGTGACTCAGAGTTAAAGCTCCTAATCTTAAAACTAATCTTGTTTAAGATAATACATGAGAAAGGATACACCCTAACTATAGATTAGAGATGTGTATTATCTCTGTGGATTGAGAAACTACTGATAACAGACTTGTGGCTATGAATATGGTAATGTCTTCCTTCTCATTTTTATGTTAGTTATCACGGCTGCACTTAAATCCTTACTTCCCTGCACTTAAAATAGTGTGGGGAAGTAAGGGACAAATCATGCCTTCAGTTTTTAGACGAGGCTTGTAGGAGTACTCATCAGAGCCTCTTCAGAGACCATAGAATGGAAAGGTCCATCCTACAGGCATTTCCATAGCCAGTTGTGGATGAGAAAACAGCACTATAATGGGGAGACTTTACAAATACCCATTGTTAAGTGGGGACTAGGGCAATAAGGCTGAAGTTTTTTAAGAAATATGCAAAAAACCTCCTTATTCTTAAAGGAAAGAGAGAAAGAAAGAAAAAAGAAAGAGAAAGGAGAAAGAAAGTCCAACAAAACAGTTTCCATCTTGTATGTGCCTGTTCCTCCTTCCTCTCATTGTATGTGATTGTATTCCAGTATTTGGTTTATACATTACATATAGCTGCCTCATACATAGAATGTTATTAAAGGTCTTTTTCTCATACAAAAAAAAGATGATACATGATAAATGTAAGTATTTTTAAAGAAGAGATATTTTACAAATGCACTTAATGTTAATTTCCTAATTATTTTCATGTATCTTTTTTTTTAGGATCCTTCCTGAGCGTTTCCTGGCATTTTTAAGACGAAAGATCAATATTAGGTTTGATGCAGTTATTGGATATAAACCTGAAGGACAATAAGTCCTACACTGACTACATTCCACATTTAATTGATGTAAATACATATCTTCAAAAATACCAGCTTTCCAAAACATCATTATATTTAAGTAGCATGACTTAAATTCTTCATACATTAGCTATAAATAAATAGAACTGATTTACTGGGGTTAAGTTGATTTCATCTAATATTAATCAGAACTTTAATGTTTAGACTTCTGCTTTTCCTAGTTATCTTTTTTCCTTCAAAATCATCTTTTGAGGCCCTTGCAGTCCTCATTTATTATCACTTGTCCTTTAGGTAAAAGCTAATTTCATATAATACAAAGAGGGGAATATCTTAGGAATTGACCTTACAGAAAAGGAACAAAAATAATTTTATAATTTCTAAAAATTTCTATAAATTTATAATTTCTAAGATTTTATGCCTTGTGCAGTCTTTGCAAAATTTGTACTATAAACGTATAAGATATATTTTTTATTTTCTAATTGCACTTAAATTTTATATAATTCACATGTTCACTTTTCTAGTCTCCATAAAAACAAAAACTTCAGGCTCTCTAAATACAATGAAGAAATGTATCTAGTGGCATTTCACAATGAGTTTCATGTGATATAAGAAATGTCACTGAAACATTTCATCTTACACATTACTACTCCGTTTCCTGAAAGATGCCTCACATTCCAAAGCCAAACATTTCAGCTCAAGGAAGCCAGAGAGCGACATGTGTTGCAGCTATAAAAGCATCACTGGGATTTGAGGCAGAGAATTGGGAGAATGTACCCGCAGTGGCAACAATAAACAGATCAGATTTAAACTTCTGTCTTCATCTTTTCATCTTGAACAGAACAGAACTTGGCTTAACCTTCAAATTAAAGGAAAATGGATTATGTAATCAAAGGTCTTTTTTTTTAATATTCAGAAATTTCTCGGATGTGAATGATGCTCGGTGAGATGAGAATATAAGATCCGACCTATAAATGGAAAAAATAAGCAGGCTTGTTGGATTTCTACTGAAGAAAAATATTTCCAAGATGGTATTAGACACATAGATACAAAGGAAAGAACTTTGGTCCTTGATTCAAAAGGTCCATACTCAGAAAACATAAATCGGAATACTGACCCTTGTGAAATAGAGTAAATGAGTCACATTAGGTACATAAACTTCAAGGTAAAAGATCTTAATTCTGTTTCTATGCAGAAACATATTTACTAATATTTAATATTTTTTAATTTACCTCCAGCAATTCTGTGTAGCAGGCGATGTAGAAGGCATTGTCGAAATTCCTGCAGGGAGCAGGAACCCAGAAGAACCTTAGAGGTTGGAGCCCCCAGCTCTGCCAAAAGCTTAATGAATACCTACAGGTTCTGGGCTTTTGTTCTCTGCCATCAGCAATGAAGCTGGGACTCCAGGTCTGAAAACTCCTAACGTATTTATTTAAGTATCAACACTTGACTTATTCAACAAATTAACTAATCTCATCAGTGCCACTGCAGATTAGAAGGATCATAGGATAATCTGCCTAAGGAGGGTTATACTGGAGATTCTCTAATAGATGAGAAAATTTCACAGCAGGTATTCCTACAATAAATTTCTCCCTGCGCATCAGCTTCCTTCTTCTGATACAGAGAATCCAAGTATAATTGCTGTCAGACTACATTCTACATTCAGTGGCTGTCTGAATCAAGAATCCCTGCCTTGGAAAACGTTGTTACATTTCAATGACATAACTTGAGATTCTTCTCCACACATGAGCTATACCGTGGCAGCATTCTGCTAGAGAACCTGTGAATAACCCCAGAATTCACAGACTTACCACAGATTTATCAAGATGAAATTCACAGATTTACCCTGTCCTGTTAGTAGAGAGTGGAGAGTCTCTCATAGTCAACTTAGAAGTCATTTTGAAATACATGTCGTGTTTACTCTTTTCATTAAGTGATACCTGTTCCACCTGCCAAGCAAAACAATGAAGTAAGCAAGGAGAACCCCTTCAGCGAGGACTTTGGGAAGATAATTGAGGCCCCAAATATACAGACAACTTTCCTTTTCCCACAGTAAACATGTTTAGCTCTTAACACACTTGTCTGAAATTAAGCCTTGGGTGGAGTCTGGCATTAACCAGGATGAGAAGTAAGTGCTACTTCTTGGCTAGGATGCTGACAGAATGGGACTCGGTCCCTTTTAGGAAGGCTAACCACATGCTAGCACAGTTTGCCATTTAATCCTCCAGCAATTCTGTGTAGCAGGTGATGTTGAAGGCATTATTGAAATTCCCATAGGGAGCAGGAATCCAGAAGAATCTCAGAGGCTGGAGCCCCAGCTCTGCAGAGAGGTTAATGAATACTGTAGAGGTTCTGGGCTTTTATTCTCTGTCCTGTTTTTTTGTGGTTTTTTTTTTTAAGTTTGCTCTGATTCACTAACATGAGACAATTACTGCTGTGACTCTAGGCCTGAAAACTTTCAACTGTTATTTGAGTGAATGAATTCTAACTCTGAGTCCACTTCTCCACAATTTAGTGGGAAAATTCATCCCAGCCATCAATAGGGCTACTTCTGAGAGTAAGACCAAAATCAAAGAGGCTTATGTTGTCTTGGGATAAACAGGAAAGATTTCTCTAATTGTCAACTCTCATGCTATTCTGTGGTCCTAAACTAAGACCTTGATGACAGATGACTTTCTCCTTTGTGGGGTAGGAAATTCTGACTGTTGGCAAGAAACCAGCCCTCCCTGGACACACCATAAAGCCTTCCTGATCCCTTGCTATCACCCTAGGGGCCCCGCCATGGGATGACTAGGACTCACTGGCCTTCCCTAGTCCTTTTGAGAATATTCCTGTGCTTGCCTTCAGAAACACTCTTCCCCACCCCTGTCCCCATGCCACCGGTTCTCACTTGCCAGAAATCTATTCTTTTTAATGGAAATGAGGATTAGAAAGAGTGATGAATCAGGTCAAGGAAAAGGTTAAAACTGACCCTTAGTATGTCCTCAACACCAACTTGGCTAGTGCATAAATAGCTAATAAGGATATTGCTGTGGAGGAAGAGAAGCAATTATTAAGAGCTTCCTCTCCCAGGCCGGGTGATAGATTTACTCCCTTGAAGAATTCTGTGTGGTAGACATCGTTCTTCCCATTTTTTGGATGGGGTAGCCCAAAGAGATTTAACAGATTTAACCTAAAATCACACAGCTACTCAGAGGTCATGATGAGGATTTAAATGCAAGTTTGCTTACCTCAATATTCCAGGCTCAGGGGAATTCTTGGAGAGTTGAACTATCACCCTAAACACCCTCTACTTCCTCTTAGCCAAGGTTTCCTTGGTATTCAAACAATATTCCACCATTAGCCAATGATAATCTCTGAAGCTCTTTCATCTAGGAATTATTTTGAGGTGGAACACAAAATGTTACATGCAGATACCCAAGTATTCTACCTGAAAAAAGTGTAGCCTAGACTGGCTCAATATCACGACAGTCTAAAGTTTCCTGAAATTAAAATGCTGAGTCTGAAAATACTGGGATAGTCTTGATCTGCACTGGACATCACACCCTTCCCCAAAATACATATGAATAACCACTTGACCTTAGAGCCAAACTGACCACTCAAGTTGTTTTTTTTTTTTAAGATTTTATTTATTTATTTGACAGAGAGAGAGAGATCACAAGTAGGCAGAGAGGCAGGCAGAGAGAGGGGGGAAGCAGGCTCCCCGCTGAGCAGAGAGCCCAACATGGGGCTCGATCCCAGGACCCTGAGATCATGACCTGAGCCGAAGGCAGAGGCTTTAACCCAGTGAGCCACCCAGGAGCCCCACCACTCAAGTTTTTTATTTTCTTTTTCTCTTTGATTTCTTTTTTTTTTTTTTAATTGGTGTAGGGATGACTGGACAATCTTGGAATGAGAGAGACGTGCCTTTTACTTTCATAGTCTTCCCTATAATTACAAGTGGCCTGGTATGGCCAAAAGAGCACTGGGTCCTCTAATTCAAACTAGCCATGCCGGAATCTCCATTTCCTCATCTGTAAAAGGACTGTAGACTGTGTGATCTCCTCCACTATCTCCAGTTCCAGTTACATAAATGTCTTATAATCAATACATGCAAAACCTAGGATCTTCTCTACACCATCTGTGTTCCCTGACAGAGAATGGCATGTCTACCAAGTGTCCAAGCTAAAAACCTACAATTACACCTGCCTCTTTCCTTCAGCTCACCCTCATCCCTCACCTCACCCAAATCCTCTAACCTCTGGCACACACGTTCAGTATTGGTCATCATTCCCACATTTCCAGCCCGAGTCTCTCCTCTGAATGCCACACACATAAGCCAACACCTTCTTGATGTCTCTGCCAGTATGACCAGCAGGCATTTCACCCCAAGATTTCTGAAACTGAGCTTTGGCTGGTGTCCCAAACCTGTTCCAAACCCCATTATTCCAGTTGCTCAGGCCAAAAAACTTGGTGTCACCCTTGATTCTTCCCCCATTCATTACAAAAGCAGTTCTGTTTGCTCTACCTTGAGAATATATCCAGAATTCTATTCCCTGTTATTAGCCACCCCCTGCCACCATCACCTCTTGTTCCACAGCATAGCAGCCAGAAAGAGTTTTTATTAAAAAAACAAAAATTGTTAAAGTAGGCTCTATGCCCAGTATGGAACCCAGTGCGGAGCTTGAACTCAGGACCCTGAGATCAAGACCTGAGCTGAGATCAGGAGTCAGACACTTAACTGACTGAGCCACCTAGACACCCCCAGAATGAGTCTTTAAAATATGAGATCATGTCATGCTTCAGTTCCTAAAACTTAAAGCTAAAGTCCTTACCGTGAACTAGAAGGCCATATGTAATCCAGTCTTCTTACCCACTACCTTATTACCTACCTCAGTCAGAGTTTTCCAGAGAAATAGAACCAGTAGGAGATTTCATATACATACGTGCATACATACATATATACATACATACATACATGCAAGAAGAGATATATTTCAAGGAATTGAAGAATTGGCTCAGATTATGGTGGGAGGCTAGCACCTCTGAAACCTGTGGGGGGCTGGCAGTCTGGAAATTCTCGGGCAGAAGTTGATGCTAGTCTTGAGAAGAATTTCTTTGGACTCAGGGTGTCTTAGTTCAAGCTGTTACAGCACGATACCAAAGACTGGGTGGATTACAAGCAACCCAAATTTTTCCTCCCAGTTCTAGAGGCTAGGAATTCCAAAATCAAGCCACCAGGACTTAGCATCTGGTGAAAGCCTGCCTCCTAGTTCACAGCCAACCAGCCTGTCTTCTTGCTGTTTCCTCACATGGCAGAAGGGACAAGGGGGCTGTCTGGGATCTCTTTTACAAGAATACTGACCCCATTCATGAAGGCTCCATCCTCATGAACTAATCATCTCCCAGAGGACCCACCTCCGCACACCATGACTTTGAGGATTAGGTTTCAGCATACGAACATTCTGTCTATAGCACAGACTCTTCCTAGTCCTTGAATATGCCGTGATCTCTCACCTCCCAGTGACTTACACGTGGTTTCCTATATGTGGAACATTCTTCACCGTGTGGCCAACCCCTACTTGCCCTTTAGGTCCCATTTATGGCTCACCTCCCACCCTCCCCCCATCCTCAGGTCTCGTGATGCTCACATAGCTCCTTATATTTAGGACCACTGTAGCCCTTTGCACCAGGTGGAGAGTAAAGGGGCAAGAGATTTCTATCCTCCCTAGGAAATGGGGAACCAGAAAACAGAGGTAATCACTGTATAATGCTTTGACAGTATGATATGAAAGATGGGATAGCAAACGGGTGGGGAGGAAAAAGATTTCACAGAATATTTTCACAATGGTAGAGAACAGAAAGTAGTTGAAAGCAAAAGAGACAAGTCCTGTAGGCAGGAAGAAGTCGGAATTAATAGGGAGAGAATAATCAGAGGAACAAGGAAAGAAAAACTGAGACATACTCTATAGAGATCAAGACCCTCTCTTTGCTTCTATAAAGAAAGAAGTTAGATTGATATGCAGAGATGAAGCAACGGGTTTCGTAAACCAAAAGTACACTGAGGCTGAACGTGGAGCTTGTTTGGATAAAAACTAGGTCTTGGGGCACCTGGGGGGCTCAGTAGGTTAAGCATCTGCCTTCAGCTTAGGTCATGATCCCAGGGTCCTGGGATAGAGCCCAGTCAGGCTCCCTGCTCAGTGGGGAGCCTGCTTTTCTATGTCCCTCTGCCCCTCCCCCCTGCTTGTGCACTCACTCTCTCTCAAATAAATAAATAAAATCTTAAAAAAAAAAAAAAGAAAGAAACTAGGTTTAGGAGCCTCAAGAAATTTACAAGACATTTACGATTACCTAATACTGCTTTATCAGTTTGGCAGTACATAGAACCTTTGACAATGTACTAATGAACTCTCCAGAAAGGAGAGAAAAAGTATTTATTTAAAGAGATTTTTTAAAAAATATTTTTATTACTATATAATGTATTATTTGCCCCAGGGGTACAGGTCTGTGATTCATCAGTCTTACACATTTCACAGCACTCACCACAGCACATACCCTCCCCAATGTCCATCACCCAGCCACCCTATCCCTCCCCCCACCCTCCCAGGAATCCTCAGTTTGTTTCCTGAGATTAAGAGTCTCTTATGGTTTGTCTCCCTCCTGACCCCATCTTATTTCATTTTTTCCCTCCCTACCCCCCAAGACTCCCCCCGCCCTGCCTCTCAAATTCCTCATATCAGAGAGATCATATGATAATTGTCTTTCTCTGATTGACTTAATTCGCTTAGCATAATACCCTCTAGTTCCATCCAAGTCCTTGAAAATGACAAGATTTCGGGGTTTTATTTTGATGGCTGCATAGTATTACATTGTGTGTATATACCACATTATTTGAAGAGATTATATTCCTCAACTTGAACATGGCAGATTACTATAGTTAGACTAAACAAACAGTGGGTTATAGTAATGTACATAAATCCTCTAACTTTCTCATTTCACAGTCTCCAAAGAAAGAGTGGTATTTCCTGATAACCAAGGTTCCAAACCCTGTCCCTGTATATTTGACTAATTTAGGTCATTTAAGTGGAGTCATGCAATATTTGTCCTTTTGTGGCCCTCATTTCACCTAGCATGTTTGGAAGGTTCATGAACGTTGTAGCGTGTGTCAGAATTGCATTCATTTTTAGAAAGGAATAATATGGTCTTGTATGTTTATATTGCATTTTGTTATCTATTCATCTGTTCACAGACACCTGAGTTGTTTCTACTTTGGGGATGTTGGAAGTCGCACCACTTTTATTGCTTCTCGGCCTTTCGGCTAAGATCAAGTGCAAGTTGCACCACTTTTAAGTGGAGACTTGGCTCTTGAGCTAATGCTCATTCCCATAGTATCAGAGAGGGAACTGATTGCTTGATAGGACCCCCAATCTCCTCCAAACTTGAGAGATTTTCAGAGAAATGGGCATCTCGTGTAAGATAATTAGTTCACTGAAATATTGATGCTGAGCTTTCATAAAGAAATGAATCACACTAGGGTTGCTTGGCCCATATTTAAGTCTCCTGAAGGTAATATCTCTATTTTCTCCTTTCTCCTTCAATTAAACACACACATACACAGTGGTTTACAGAGAGATACCAAGAGACGACCAAAAGACCATTAGCTGATGCGCTGTCTCTGGAATTATTTCTAGAGGGGAAACTTCACTGTGCAACACAGCACAGAACTGCTTCTCAGTAAGCAAGACCAGAGAGCCCTTTATTCAGGATTCTGTTGTCCCTGTGCCAAGCTCTCGGTAGCAATTGCATCACTTCCAAACTCAGGTGTTTCCAACCTACTAGAACACGTGGACAAAGCCAGACAAACCCAGCTTCTGCCAGTCCCATCCACGCTCAGAGCGCAGCTCTTCCCGGGATCTCTGTGGACAGCGTGGCTCTCTGCTGGCGTTAGACAAGGACCGAGCCGGAGGAGAAGAGTACAGAGCAGAGCCATGAATATTATCCTGGATCTCCTCCTGCTTCTGCTCACCATCATCTACTCCTACTTGGAGGCACTGGTGAAGGTTTTCTTTCCCCGAAGGAGAAAATCGGTGGCTGGGGAGATTGTTCTCATTACAGGAGCCGGGCATGGAATAGGCAGGTGGACTGCATATGAATTTGCAAAACGGAAGAGCCGACTGGTTCTGTGGGATATTAATAAGGTAATGCATTCACTTGCCCATCTTTTAAAGTCACGAGTAAGACATATGTTGTAAAAATTATTTGACTTAGCAACTGCTTACCTTTGCATTTTTCTTTTTCCACATTTAATAAACTCTCCAGTGTCGTAGTCTACATATGCATTGGGATGGTTTGATAAAGGGAACATAATTGAGAACTAAGTGGTGATTTTTTTTTATGCCATGATATGCAGGTTGATAGCATGAACTTGGAACCAGACTACTTCCAAGCTTCCCATTTCCTTATCATTTTGTTTTTAAGATTTTATTTATTTATTTGAGAGAGATATAGCGAGGAGAGCATGAGCAGGGGGAAGAGCAGAGAGGGAGAAGCAGGCTCGCTGCTAAGCAAGGAGCCCAGTGTGGGACTCGATCCCAGGACCCTGGGACCATGACCTGAGCTGAAGGCAGATGCTTAACCGATTGAGCCACCCAGACGCCCCACCGTTTCCTTATTGTTGAAATGGAAATAATACCTCACAGGATGGGCAAGAACAGGGGTCAGCAAACTACAGCCAATGGGCCAAACCTGGTCCTTGGGCAGGCTGTTGAGCTAGGAATGTTTTTTATGTTGTTAAAAGCGTGTCAAAGCAAAAACCAAATAAAGAAACAAAGAACATAGGACAGAACCTCTTAGTGCCTCCCCTCACATCCACACTATCCTAAAATATTTACTCTCCGGCAATTTACATACTAGTTTGTGGACTCCTGGGCAAGAGGATTAAACAAGTGAATATTTTAAGTGCTTAGAACAACACCCGCCATAGTAAACATTAGTCGTGTTAAATAAAACCCGCAACCAAAAAAAAAAAAAAAAACCCACAACCAGTGGGTCGGGCTTTCTCTTGAGCATTTATATTTTTCTTGTACTGTTATTTGTAAACACTATATTAGCTACTCAAAACTGAAATAACTGAAATTTTGTATCATTTCCCCTAACCTGGTGAATTCTGGTAGGGCCATGAAAATATACACAGAAAAATGTTACAGGATTTTAAGATTGGAAAAACTGTAAAGTTTTAAGAATCAGGTTTCCACAAATTACAGTGAGATCTTAACTGCCATCATATTACTACTCTCTGATGTTCTTTGCTATTATGTCCAGTTGGCCCCTGTTTCTTAAAGTCTTCAAAATGTCGCTTGGGGGCACCTGGCTGGCTCAGTCGGTGGAGCATGTGACTCTTGATCTTGGGGTTCTAAGTCCACGCCCACACTGGGGGTAGGGATTACTTTAAAACCTTTAAAAAGAAATGTCACTTGAACTTAGAAAAGCAGTTCTTCTCTGTTTCTTTCCAGGCAGTAAGAATACTATACAAGGAAAAGTTGATACATTTCCATGTAACAGAGACAGGCATTTAATAGATGAGTTGATATACATGAAAGTGATTTGGCATCGGTTTGGTCCTTGAAGAAATTCCTTGCACTCTTTAGAAGAGGACGAGAACTTAAATTGAGAAAACTCGGGCGCCTGAGTGGCTCAGTCGGTTAAGCAGCTGCCTTCGGCTCAGGTTATGATCCCAGGGTCCTGGAATCGAGCCCCACATCAGGCTCCCTGTTCAGCGGAGAGCCTGCTTCTCCTTCTCCCTGCCCGCTGCTCTGCCTGCTTGTGCTCTCTATCTTTCTGTCAAATAAATAAATAAAAATCTTTAAAAAAAAATTGAGAAAACTTGTCTGCTGTTCTCAAGCACTCACTGAAAAAGTAGAACTAAGAATAAATCCATGAAAAAGACTTGATAAAATCTAACCTTTGGATCTTTCCAGATATGTGTTTTGGGGGAGAGGATTCATACTTACTACATTTTTAAAGTTCCAGTGACAAGGAATAAAAATGACTTATTTAAGATTCTGCCTGAAGGACGAGTCGCCTAACCTCACAGGATTTCTTTGACTACTTGGATTTTATGGTTAAACATTAAAGGTGTTAAACGATTCACTCTAAGGCTACGAATGTAACTCAGATCTCCTTTATTATGGAAGGTGCCAACTCCCTTTTTGTTATGGCTGGCTTCTTTTGCCTTACATAATGAGTCATCTTAGCAATTTCCCTCACTCAATCTGAACTGTTGCTTTAGATAAACTCTGGAAAGTGGAGTAAACAATGCAAGCCAGAGTTGAAGCTAAAGCAACTATTCTGGTTACAAAAAGACAAAGCTGTAGTTCTACAGCTCGGTTGTAGGACTGACAAATTTTTAATTCTTTGATCGAAGCTTCTGATGAAAGCTCTGGTCACCAATGCTCTCTACTGGCCGTGAATCTAGAGACAAGAGAATGCATGGTGGTGGTTGTAATTGGGCAATGAGCAAGCTACCAGCTGAAGCCGAAATTGGGGAAAGATTTCCTGACCTCCTTTACTCCTCTGCAACTCCCAAAAGATTATGAGGGGACATTGACTCTGTGACTACGTGTCCTAATTTCTGTTCGGGTGTCTTCTTCGGGATTTCAGGCTGCTACTCTGGGGCTTAGCCTGAGGTAGTGGAGTATGAAGGACCCCAGGGAGACAGCGCTGGCTAAGGGAACCCACCTACCACTCATTCAGGGACTGCCCCAAGCAACAGCCAGTGTGTTGAAAACTAACAACTGACTAACTACCAACTAACTAACCAGTGTGAGAAAAGGGCTTTCAGGTGTACTTGCCTCTTCGTCACAGAGAAGAGTCTATAAATTGTGAGAGGAAAAAGTGGAATTTTTAAAACCTTATAATCTTAATAAAATCAACAGAGGTCAAAACGTGAAAAGAATTCTAATTTTCCAGAAATGCAGGTCAAGATACATCAGGACAATTTTGTCTTAGGAAGAAGGTCTTTGAATTCAGGCTGAAAATAAGTTTCTCCATCTCCAGTGTCCTGGAGTAGTTACAAAGTTACCACAAAGTTATTACATTTGCAAAGTTGAGGAGACTCTATCCAGCGGCCCTCCCCCATTTTCACTCCAGAACACTTGCACACAAGATTATATCCCTAAGAGTAGTTTGTCTCTCTAAGAAAGTCTTCCTCAAATAAGGATCCCTCTTTCTCCTTCCTTCCTAGAGAGTTCAATTAGAATGGTCGAGAAAACTATGACAGGCAGAGGAATAGAGTTTAAAATTACCACTCATTTAGAATTGCTTTACTACCTATTGTATGGTTGGTGCTCAACAAATATATGTTAAATGAAAAGCTGAGTTTTCTTTTCTTCTGTGTCCTCAAACATCTCCATTCATGACCCCACCAAAAGCAACATCTTTCAAGCATGTTCTAGCTGTGAGAGCAGCCTGCTTTAGAAAAACTGCCTCCCGGAGAACCCTCTAACCCCACATAAAAAGCTAGAAAAACATGAGGGATTTTTTTTTCCCCGCTTTGATACAGAATGGCTGTTGAGAATAAAGCCAAACAAGGTGAAAACACGTGACGGATGGGAGCACTGGCTGGCAGAAAAGCCAGGTAAAATCTCTGCCCATCAGGCAAGCAGCATCTCTCATGAAAGTTTCTTAGAAACAAGGAGGGCACTTTGCACATGATTTTTAGTCTTTAAAGACATTTCTTCTTCAGTTCTTTCTCTCCCACTCTTGTCCCCTAACTAACGTACATCTTTCTGCATTTGTCTTTTCCAATTACAGCACGGTGTTGAGGAAACGGCAGCCGAATGCCGAAAACTGGGGGCCACTGCGCACGCCTATGTGGTGGACTGCGGTAACCGAGACGACATTTATAACTCTGTAAAGCAGGTGAGACTTCAGAATACACATTTCTTCAAATAATTTTGTATCTATTGACATGGAAAATATAAAGGTTCTTTTTGGCGGCCTGATTTAGATTAGAACTGAGGAGGTTGTGTGAAGAAAGAAGGGCATATATTGCATAGAATCCACTCAACTCTGCCTATTCTTATTGTTAACTATTACGGTCAATTTCTTTTTGATCAGAAGTTTGAGCAGTGGTGTGGAGTGACAGAGAAGATATTTATCCCCAGGAGAAAGGATCACTTTCTAGTTTCATTTTGGTCCTATTACTTTGGCACTAATTCCTTTTTTATCTGCAATTTTTACTCTGAGGGATTTTATGTATATGGCTGGTAACCTAGTCTTCTATAGAAAATGTAATGTTAATAATTATTATAAGAATGTTTAAAAGAGTAGATATCAAATACAATGAACCAAGCATGCCGATAAGCGACTGCATCCTTTAATCTCTGCAATAACCCTGTTGACATCATTTGACAGATAAGCAAACTGAGGTTCCGAGGGGTTAGCCTGTCCATGGTCATGTGGCTAGGAGGTGGTAGGACCAAGATTACTCAGTTAGCACCATGAACATATTTGATCAGGACTGATATATCAATTAGTCAACACAAATATTAATTTCCTTTTATAGACAAATTTTAAAAATCTATGATATACAGGGCATGAAAATTTAGATGTTGAAAAAACGGTTTCTCCTTGGGTGCCTGGGTGGCTCAGTGGGTTAAAGCTTCTGCCTTCGGCTAAGATCATGATCCCAGGGTCCTGGGATCGAGCCCCACATCGGGCTCTCTGCTGAGTGGGGAACCTGCTTCTCCCTCTCTCTCTGCCTGCCTCTCTGCCTACTTGTGATCTCTCTCCTCTCTGCCAAATAAATGAATAAAATCTTTAAAAAAACAAACAAACAAACAAAAAAACAATTTCTCCTAGCTTTATGACAGTGTTCCCTTGGCATCCACTTTTTGGACTCAAGTTTTTGTCCTGCCTGAACTCTGAGAGATGTCATCAAGTGGAATAAAGAATCTAATTCCTGGATGACATCAGCCCTGAAACTGAGTTTCTTTTCTTTTCTTTTTTTTTCAAAACTCTGAGTTTCTGTAACAAATCCAGTGAATGTATGTGTGTGTGTGTGTGTGTGTGTGTGTGTTTTCATTTCAAAGGTGAAGAAAGAAGTGGGAGATGTAACCATCCTGGTGAATAACGCTGGGGTGATATATCCAGCTGACCTTCTTAGTACCAAGGATGAAGAGATTACCAGAACTTTTGAGGTCAACATCCTCGGACATTTTTGGGTGAGTGTGAGAAACCTTTCTGGTGTGCGCATATCTCACATTCCCCTTAAGGTGTAGTTACACTCACACCTTTATATTTGCCTTAAATCAAGAATCACCAAATTAATTTGAGGGGGAGAGTCTCTGACAGAAGGGCATGGAGTTGAAGGGACACAACTGACCAGAATGTAGGCTACTCGGTCTGTCTTATCCACCAGAATCTAACACAAAACATGACCTGGATGGACCGAGTGTTCAATATATTTGTGGAGCTTTGCTAAGGGTTGTCAGTGTACATCTTTTCAGTGCTTTAGAGGAAATATATACAATATACGTTCACTTGTGACCTCATACCATGGAATTTTAGAACTGAAAGGACAACATAAATCACTACTTGAATGTATATAGGGGTTAGGAACTTTTCTGCATGGGACTCAGACAAGCTCTAGATCCATGCCCAGACTTAGATATATGACTCTTCAGACCTCTTATAATTGGTTATCAGAAGACCGAAGGGGCGCCTGGGTGGCTCAGTCGTTAAGCCTCTGCTTTCGGCTCAGGTCATGATCCCAAGGTTCAGGGATCAAGCCCCAACTCAGGCTCCGAGCAGGGAGCCTGCTTCTCCCTCTGCCCCTCACCCCACTTGCTCTCTCTCTTTCTCTCTCTCAAATAAATAAAACCTTTAAAAAAAGATTTTTAAAATTTATTTAGAGAGAGGGAGAGAGAGCACGCAGGAGCGCACGAGCCACAGGGAGAGGCAGTGGAAGAGGGAGAGAAAGAATCGCAAGCAGACTCTGCACTGAGCACAGAACCCAACAAGGGGCTCAGTCTCATGCCCCTGAGATCATGACCTGAGCCAAAATCAAGAGTTAGACACTTCACTGACCAAGCCACCCAGGTGCCTCGGGGAAGAAGGAATATTAAGATGAGTTCTTAGCATATAATATTTAGTACACAGTCCTCAATGCCAGCTTAAACAAATACATTTCAATCTTTCATTTTCGTCATTTATATAGAAGTAATCATGGAATCTTGACATGTATTTCATCTTTAAAGTTGTCTCAAATGCTATTTTTTCTTAAAAAGAAAACTACCTAATTTAGAAACCTAACACTTGTGCCATTTTTTTTTTCTTTCTGTAATGATCTTTAAGATCACAAAAGCATTTCTTCCATCTATGATGAAGAGAAATCATGGCCACGTTGTCACAGTGGCTTCAGTGTGTGGCCATGGAGTGATTCCTTATCTTATTCCATACTGGTAAGTAGTGTTTTCCAGCAATGACATATATATAGACATCAAGTCTTTTAAAGGTTTATTAGACCTTAGATTCTAATCCTCATCGCAGGGTTATTTACAGAATTTACATAGTAGTCTAGGATAAACTTTTTAAAATGACTTCTCCTAAAACAATGAAACTGGTTGTAATTGTTAAAATATTTTTAGATTTCCAAAAGCTCCTCTGTAGAGCAATGAAATGTAATGCCTAGTATGTTTCCGTTGTCTGCTGGAACGAGTACATGCTGATTAAAGAAACAGGGACCCACAGACTAAGACGTAAAACCTGCAGTAGTCCAAACGAACATAAATAGATGCTGTCACCTACATGCCCAAGATCAGCTCACCAGAGCGAGCCCTGGACCAAAACAGTTTCCCGTGTGCTTGTGCCATGAGAGATGGTGTGTGTATGAGAGAGACAGAGGGATTGAGCCTCTATCTGATTAAAAGATGCAGATAGTACACTCCATGATCTACCCCTTTGTAGATCAAAGAGAAAAGGTTGGGGGGCCCAGAGGATACACTATTCACAAAATCTCTTCTCCCCGTAAATCCCTTCAATGGTATCTCATTTCCTTACTTCGTCTTCCTATCAACCTCATCGAAAAATTTAACTTGCTAACACTTGGTCCAGTTCTTTTTGTAACAGCCAACACATGAGTCTCACTGGGAGGGTGTGGGTGTGGGTAATTAATAGATTTATTATGTGCTTATACATCATGTCCAAGGTTAAACTGAGTCATGGACAAAATTACTTCCGACACCGAAAGTAGTCACTATAGTTAAATTTCAATGTCAGCTAGGGGTCATTGCACAGACATAGGGTTTTTTCAAGCCTCCTCTACCATCTCAAAATACAAGTAAGAATTTCACAGATTAAATATTTGCTATCGTTTTAATGTTTAGAAATGTGGAAACCCAATGTCATAATACTTTTCCTTTTTCACTTCTCCCTTAAGAAAGCAGCTGGCCTTTAATTTTACTGTTCTTATTGTCGCCTGATTCGAAAATACAATAAACATTTATATAGATTCTAATAGGTAATGAAGTTATAAGGCATATGCCAAACAATTTAATCCTCAAGACAGCCCTATATTTTATTACCTTCATTTAAAAATCAGAAAATCAGAGAAGATAAAGTGATATGCTGAAGGCTACACACACAGGCACGCTCACACCACCTGAAGTCTTTTTACTCCAGATTTTCACAATGAAATTAAGAAGCCAAAGCGTCCTCCAGGGTCAAGAGAGAAACCAGGAACTCACTTAACAAGAAAGAGAGGAGAAATATGTAGAGTCCCACAGAAGTTTCAGTGTATTAGTTATGTAGTTTTTCTAAATATGTTTTTCCTGTTTCATATTTTTTCAAAATAAAAACAACACTCAAAACTGATAAGAAAACAGTTTAAACAGAAAACCTTACACTAGAGTGGAAACGTGAGCAGTAAGCCAGTTAATACATTACTAGGATTTGTTCTATTGCTATTATTGCTAAGTAAGAAATTGGTACGTTCAGAATTCTGTAAAATCATGTAAGAAAACATAAATGAAAACTGATGACCAAGTGGAAGATTTGGGACGTTGGCTTCAACTTGTTCTCAAACCAAATCAGCGCTGCCTTCTTACAGAAAGCTAGTAATGATGGTGGGTAATTCTCTTACAGTGCCAGCAAATTTGCTGCTGTTGGTTTCCACAGAGCGCTGACATCCGAACTTGAAACCTTGGGAAAAAACGGAATCAAAACCTCGTGTCTCTGCCCAGTTTTTGTGAATACTGGGTTCACCAAAAACCCAAGCACAAGGTGAGGTCAAGGTCAAGATGAAAATATGGCATGAGAAATTGATATGAAATCTGTACAAGAAATCTTTAGGTGGATCAACTGAGAAAACAGGGAAAAATGAAAAGGGAAAAATGTTTCTTCTTAATATTGTACTGCCTTTAAGTTTTCACTTTGAAATTAGATGAATAAAGGGGGTAAATGCATTGATGACTAGCAGGAGTGACCGGCTGCCAACGAGTTAGGCAATTGGGTGTTTGTGTCCAGGTGAAAGGTTCAACACACTCGGGTGCCAAGAGGGCATGAGAGGGGGTGGGACAGGCTGGAGAGGTGTGCTCAGGGATGTCAAGAGTGTCCTCTCCTAGAAACCCTACCCCAAAAATGAATGTTACGTAACATGCCCCTCGGCCATTCATGGTTTGTCCTCCTCAGACTATGGAAAGGTACAAGTATACACCCCTTTTCCATCTTCCACGGTGCTAGCATGAAGTACTCGAACATTTTTCAAACTTCTCTGGTCCTAAGAATCATCACCTGTGCTTCCATAGGAAATAAATGTTCTATGGGTCTTCCTTAGAGGTTCTGATTGAGTAGGCCAAGATGAGCTCCAAGAATGAGATGTTTTGCTTTGCTTTGCTTTGCAAGCATACGTACCAGGTAAGTCTGGAGACAGGTTTGGAAAACATTGATGTACTAAATATTATCACAGCATTTGATCACCGTTACCTCCTTGTCCTCCATAAAAATGCAAATGCTCCTAGGAGCAGCAATAAATTGAGCCCCTAACCCTTTTATCAAGATGAATTTCTATGCGAACTTCGTCTCTGGTAAGGGAGGATTTGAAACCATAAGAGAGAAGAAATTGGTCCTGAAAGGAGAGGAAAAAAAAGCAGAAAGATGAGGAGATGGTCCCTAAAATTCAGATACCTTCACAAATTTGTCTCGATTCTGGTGTATATTCTGCTGCAGGTTAACAAAAGATACTAAGCTTGCTCATCTGAAGCCAATTTGTTACTAAAGGGGAACTAGTCCTTGATATATTCATTCAAAAGAGCTAACACTTTCTCCTTTAAACTTAACCTCATTTGAAGCTACTGACTCTGAACTCTGGATTAGGTGTGTGGTCTCTGGAGCTGTGGCCCTTGCTGGCAATGGAGTTTCTAATAGTCCTAGACCATAGGCACTTAACAAGCACAAAATATTTAAGTAAATACCGTGGTATGATTAGGACTCTGGACTCAGTTTGCTTAAACAGCAAATTGGGCCAAATAAAACCCTCTTGGTGAGCATTCAGGCTTAGTGTGTGCCGAGGGTACCAGGTCCACTGGTGGGGAAGACACAGTAGATGAGAAGAGTAAGGCTAATGTGACCCCAGAGAGTGTGGATGCCTGAGGGTGACCCTTAGGGGCTGATAGGCAATGCTGGAGGTTAACCCAGAATGCTGGATTCTGAATCCCCTTGGCAAAGGCTAAAATATTTTTATACTAATGTCAGACTTGGCTCAGACGCTGGGTTGAAGAAACCAGGTAGGAAAACTCAGGGAGGGAAGAAGCAGAACCCAATAATTTAGAAAGGTATTGATTTATATTACTCTGTACTGGCTTGCTGCTCAATGCCACGGAAACCCCAATCACATAATAATCTGTAGTAAATCATAGAACATGTCAGGGAAGGAAGTTATAACTTAACTCTTCTACCCCACCTTTTTCCGTTCAGCCCTTGCCCAGACTTCTTAGTTTTGATGTAACACTTTCAGTCTATTTACATTTTAATTTCTTGTCATCATCTTGCACTAGTGGGCCGAGCCTGTGGTTATAAAGGCTTCTCAGGAACTCACGTACACAGTATGTGCAAGGTCACGCCCCTAGAACGCAGTACTCCCTGTGCTCATCTTGAACTCTCATTAAATTGTAGCATAGGCAGTTCAGAGGTGGACCTCAAGAATTAAATGCCTTCAAAACAATCCAGTTTTGAGATGCCTAGGTGGCTCAGTCAGTTGAGAATCTGCCTTTGGCTCAGCTCATGATACCAGGGTTCTGGAATCGAGTCCCACATCCGGCTCTCTGCTCGGAAGAGAGCCTGCTTCTCCTTCTGCCTGCTCAGCCTGCTGCTCCCCCTGCTTGTGCGTGCTCTCTCACAAATAAATAAAATCTTGGAAAAACAATAACAACAATCCATCTTTTTTCTTTTTTAAAGATTTTATTTATTTGACAGAAACACAGCTAGAGAGGGAACACAAGCAGAGGGAGTGGGAGACGGAGAAGCAGGCTTCCCACAGAGCTGGGAGCCTGATGCGGGGCTCAATCCCAGGACCCTGGGATCATGACCTCAGCCGAAGGCAGACGCCCAACGACTGAGCCACCCAGGCGCCTCAATAACAATCCATCTTTATGGGACAACTCCAGAAGAAAAAAAGTATTCTTAGTAACAATCTTGTATCCCACAAGCCCTGAAGAAATATGTCAGATGCTTCCTTTCTGTCCCAAGAATAATCCCACCCACTACTCCTCCTTGCCTGGAACCTTGTCAGCTCTATCATCTAATTCCTTTCCACCATTTGATAAATGTTTTAAAGATTTATTTAGTTATTTGAGAGAGAGAGAGAAAATGAACAGAAGAGGGAGAGGGAGAGAGAAAATCCTCCAGCAGACTCTCTGCTGAGAGTGGAGCCCATCACAGGGCTCGATCCTAAGACCATGAGATCATGACCTGAGCAGAAACCGAGAGTCGATGCTTAACCAACAGAGCCACCCAGGCGCCCCTCCACCCTTTTGATGTTTTGACGGAGTGAGCCATAGAACATGACCACTGAATGGGAAAGTTTAAGATTGTGATAACAAAACATCTCAATGGCATGTGTCGGGTGGGTGGGAACAGGTGGCATTTGTTCAGTGAATCCCAGAACATTTTAAATCCTAATTTGGTGTCATGATAAGCTAATTTTCCTGCGTTTGATAATTAAAACAACAACAACAAAAAGAACCAAACTTTTTTCTTCTTAATCACAGACTATGGCCTCTTTTGGAGACAGATGCAGTTGCAAGAAGCTTGATAGATGGAATACTTACCAATAAGAAGATGATTTTTGTTCCATCATGCTTCAATATCTGTATAATACTAGAAAAGTAAGTACAGCACAAAACATCTAAATTCTAAAAACACCAATAGAACTATCATTATGATGAAGGGTATTTCAGCTGTGAAAGTTGCTGTGGAAACCCCCCATGCCTGGGGAAAACAGTTAAGTTTTCTGTTACTGCTTTTTCAGTCCCCCCCAAAAAAGAATGATTCATTTTCTTTCCACATCTACCATTCATTCCACATCTACCATCTCACTTTAATCTTTGCTAGAGACCATTCCAACTGAAGGAAAGGCAGTTTAAAGAGAATACAATATAGCTAAAAATAAAGGATCTATTTAAAAGCCTGCTGGAGGGGTGCCTGGGTGGCTCAGTGGGTTAAAGCCTCTGCTCAGACTCAGGTCACGATCTCAGGGTCCTGGGATCGAGCCCCGCATCGGGCTCTCTGCTCAGCAGGAAGCCTGCTTCTCCTTCTCTCTGCCTGCTTGTGATCTCTCTCTCTCTCTGTCAAATAAATAAATAAAATCTTTAAAAATAAATAAAATAAAAGCCTGCTGGAGTTTGATGGAAATTGCATGGAATCTATTGATCAACTGGGGGAGAATTGACATTAACAATATTGAGTCTTCCAATCCAAGAAAACAAAGAACATAAAATATCTTTCCTATTTTTTCTCTTATCTCCTTTAATATTTCTACACATTTTATAGTTTTCAGCATACAGTCTTATACACCTTTTATCAGATGTATCCCAAAATTTTTCATGTTTTTGATGCTATTGCAAATGGCATTAAAAAAAAAAAATTCTCTTTCCCATTGTTTGTTACTGGTATGTGTTTGATTTTTGCATTTTGATCTTGTATTTAGCACCCTTGCGAAATTCATTTCTAGTAGTTTTTTGTAGATTCTAACAGATTTTTTTTACAGATTATTTCAGATAATCATATTGTCTGCAAATAAAGACACTTTTACTTCTTCTTTTCCAATCTGTATGGATTTTGTTTCTTATTGCACTGGCTAGAACTTTCCATGCAATTTCAGATAGAATTAGTGAAAGCATACATCCAAGTATTCCTCTTAAACTTAAGAGAAGAGTATTAAGTATTTCACAAGTAAGTATAATGTTAGCTGTATTTTCATAGATGCTTTTTATCATGTTGAGGAAGTTCCCTTCTATTACTATTTTGATGAGAGTTTTATCAAGTGCTTTTACTAACCGTATTAAGAAGATCATATTTTCTTTCCATTTGTCGATATGGTATATTATACTGATTAATTTTAAAGAATAAATTACCCCTCCATTGTAATGTGTTTGTCTGATTTTGTATCACTATAATATTGACCTCATAGAATGAGTTGGAAAGTATGCCCTCCTCTTCTCTTTTCCAGAAGAGCTTTTGTGGGATTGGCATTATTTGGTCTTTAAACATTTGGTAGAATTCACCCGTCTGGGCCTATTTTCTTTGTAGAAAAGTTTTAACTACAAATCTAATTTCTTTAAAACCTATAGGGCTATTCAGGCTACTTATTTGTTCTTCGTAATGTGTGTCCTTTAGGGAATTTGTCCATTTCATCTAAGTGTCAAATTTATTGGCATAAATTTATTCATAATCTTCCTTTATTATATTTTTAATATCTTTGGAACATCTCATTCCTGATATTGGTAATTTGTATTTTCTATTTTTTAATTCTCTTCTGTCTATCTAGAGGTTTATCAATTTATTGATTTTTCCAAAGAGCTAGCATTTGGTTTATTTTATTTTTATGTATTTTTAAAATTTTCATATGTCCTATTTCACTAATTTCTGATCTTTATTATTTCTTTTATTCTATTTTCCATTTAATTTTCCCTTCTTTTTCTAGTTTGTTAATGTGGAAACTGAGTTCATTGATTTTTTTTTTTTTTCTGGTATAGGCCCTTAATGCTATAAAGTTCCCCTGTGTACTATTTTCAGTTCTGTCCTTCAAATTCTAACATTTATTATGTTTTCATTTATATTCTGTTCAAAATACTTTCTATTTTCCCTTTTGTATCATGGGTTACTTAGAAATGCATTTTTTAGTTTCTAACTTTTTGGAGATTTCCTGGAGATTTTCCTGGTTTCGTGTGACTTAAATATTTTAAATTTATTGAGACAAGTTTAAGCTTGGAACATGGTTTATCTTGGTAAGTGTTCCATGTGCACCCAAAAAGAACGAATAGAGTATTCTGTATTGTTGAGTGTTCTATAAATGTCAGCTTAGGTCAAATTGGTTGATAGTGTTATTCAAATCTTCTATGTTTTTACTGATTTTCTGACTATTTGTTTTATCAATTATTGAAAGGAGTCTCGGTCTTTAGCTATAATTATGAATTTGTCTATTTTCTTTGCTTTTCATTTTTGCTTCACGTATTTTGAAGCTCTGTTATTATGTGCATAGCAATTAGGGTTATTGTGTCCTCTAGCTGAATTAACTACTCTGTCATGTTGAAAATACCTTGTTTATCCCTGGAAACATACTTTGCTGTGAGATCTACTGATATTAATACAGCCACTTCAGCTTCTTTAGATTAATGTTATCTTATTATATCTTGTTCTTTTCTTTTACTCTTAACGTATTTATTTCCTTATATTTGAAATGTGTTTTTGTAGGCAGTATATAGTTGGTTCTATTTTTTTTAAATCCAATTTGGCAATCTATGCCTTTTAATTGGGGGTATTTAGACTCTTTACATTTAATATGCATATTGACATAGTTAGATTTAAAGTTAGGTTTAAAGCTTGCTATTTGTTTATTATTTATCCCATTTATTCTTGGTTCCTTTTTTCTCTTTTTCTTTCTCCTTTTTGGTTTAATTGAATATTTTCATGTTTCCATTTTGTTTCCTTTTTTGGCTTACTAGCTATAAGACTTTGTTTTGTTACTTTAGTTATTGCTTTAGGACTCATAATATGTGTCTTTAACTTATCACAGTCAACCTCCAAATGATATTACACCACTTCATGTATAGTCTAAGAACCTTACAATGGCATACTTCTATATCTCCCCTCTGACCTATGCTATGAGATTGTCATACGTTTTAATTCTACATATGTTAAAAAAAAAAAACCCACGTTACATAGTTTTTGTTTTTAAACAGTCAATATTTTTTAAAGAGATTTAAATAACAAAGTAAATTCTTAAATGTTTATCCATGTGGTTAACATTTTTGGTGCTCTTCATTCATTTGTGTAGAACCAGACTTCAATCTAGTTTCATTTTCCCTCTGCTGGAAGAGTATCCTTTACATTTTCTCAGAAAAGTTCTTCTGATTGTGAATTCTTTCACCTTGTGTATGTTTAACAGATTCTTTATTTTGCCCTAAGCTTTGAAAGATATGTTCACTGAGTATAGAACTCTAGGTTGACAGTTTTTTGTTTTTCAGCACTTAAATGATATTCTCTGCCACCTCTGTGATTTCCGTATCATCTCTGCTGGAGGCTGTTCTAACTGAAGCAAAGATTGTTCTTAAAGGAATATAATATGATAAAGTGATTAAGAATGAAGGCTCCACCTAAGATTAAAAACCACTTTACCACTTATGAGTTCTTTGACCGTGGATGAGTTATTTAACCTCTGTGGCCTCAGATTTTCCATATATAAAATGCAGATGGTGCTAAAACCTCCTTTCTAAGCATACCATAAAAATACCATAAGACAAGTGAAGCCCCTGCCATTAAAAACAACAACAACAACAACAACAACACAGAAATCAGATATTAAAGGCTTAGGAAGCAGAACTTACATAGAATTCTAGGAAAAGGGGCATCTGGCTGGATCAGTCTGCAGAGCATGCAACTCTTGATCTTGGGATTGTGAGTTCAAACCTAACACTGGGTGTAGAGATTACTTAAAAATTTAAAAAAAAAAAATGTTTAAGAAATGTTAAGAAGAGATAGGAATATTTACCCAGAGGAGATAATCTCAGCTTTCTTCTGAGGAACAGTTTATGATCGATTGAAATTGTATCAATGAGAAGAAAACTATATTAACTTCACAAGCCCTTGGGTCACTTTGAAACCAAGCCACATAAACGGTGCTACCTTGGAATAGAACAATTCAAGAATAGGGACAAACGTCATTGCTACATCAATTTCAGTCTTCCATTTTAGCTTAAATAGACTAGCTTAAATTAGCATAACCTCGACCTTATGGCAACATCATCTCAAGAGTTAACTAAATGTCTTGTTGCTAAGCAAATGTAAGAAAGGAGTTCCATGGGATTCCTCTTCTCTTGGGGCATATTTATGTTGAAAAAAATCAAAATCATAGCATATTTTCTTATGAACAGGATACTAAGCATAGTCATACTGTCAGAGTTAGAGAATAGGTATCCCTGTACAAGAAACAAGAGTCTGAAAGTCTTTGGTGTTATTGCGGAGCTGCCATGGTGATTATGCAGCAACAGAGACTTACTGTTAATCTTCACATATAATTCCTTTTACAGAGACAGACAATTTTGTGAGCAGATGCAATTATTAGCATGGAGGTTTCTTTTTTCTTCTTCTTCTTTTTTAAGATTTTATTTATTTATTTGACAGAGAGAGACACAGCGAGAAAGGGAATACAAGCAGGGGGAGTGGAAGAGGGAGAAGCAGGCTTCCCGCTGAGCAGGGAGCCCGATGTGGGACTCGATCCCAGGATCCTGGGATCATGACCTGAGCCGAAGGCAGATGCTTAACAACTGAGCCACCCAGGTGCCCCAGCATGGAGATTTCTTTGTGAAAATAGTTAAAAGGCCCGTACAAGTTCTCTTACACTTGTCTTTCTCCCAGCCAGAACTTCCCCGCACCTTTGCTTATTCATCCATCTTCCACCCGACCCGAGGCAAGGATATAAATCTTGCATTAGTCAACACCAAAGTGATTTTCAATATGACTTTCTTTGCAGAATGTGTTACACCTGCCTTCTTATATTCACACATATGCTCTTCCTTTCATCTGCCTACTCAAATCTTACCCATCCTTGAACACTTTTGAAATTTCCCTTTACTATTCCAGCCCACACGAATCCTCCTCACAGTTATAGCCCTTATTTAGAGAAGGATGATATTTCTCATTCATTGTTCCAAGACAGCCTCTCCTCTCCTCTTAGCCTCTCAGCTCAACAATAAGCTGCTGAGGCCATAGCTGTTTTTGTTTTGTTTTGTTTTGTTTTTTTGCCGTAGCTGTTTTTTGAGTACTTTGGTCTACCTTCTTATAAGACGTGTAATAGATAGTCAGTAAATATTTGAGAGGTGGAGGGATGGAGTTTCGGTGGTGTCTTTCTGTGAATGCTTCCTATCAGGATTCATTGACAGTTTTAGCAATAAGTCCAGCCTTCAGTTTCAGGTCTTTATCACATAAAATCTCCTATAATGTTTCATTAATATGAGAAGGTTTGAAGAGTAGTTTATATCAGTGCTTTCTTTATATGTCCACAGATTTTGAACTATGAGTATTAAAAGACACACACACACACAAAAGAGAGAGGGGTGGATGTGAAGGAAGAAAGGAGGAACACAGGAAGATAAAATGCAAACCAGATAACTCTCCATAATTTTAACTGACAACAAAAAAGAACTCTCGTGTCAAAAATTTTTAATTGAGAATTTTTCGTCTTTTTTTTATACAGATTTCTTCCTGAACGTGCCTTGGCAGCTCTAAATCATTTACAGAACATTGAATTTGAAGCAGTGATTGGCCACAAAACCAAAATGAAATGAATAATTGAGCACCAGCCAGAGATGTATGCACCTTAATGATGTAAATCTAAGTTTAGAATCAATGCTTCAAAGCTTAATTTCACATTTTTCAATACCGTTAATATTAAAAACATTGGTTTGACATTAGCAGCGTTCAAATGAACAAGACTAATTACCTGTCTTTCTCCAAAATATTAATGTAGCTCTAACAGTCAGATCCATTTTTCATTCCATGCCTCTTAAAAACTTCTGTGCTTATATACACATACTCAAAAAGCCACTCTTCTTAAGATATTTTATTTCTTTTCTTTCTGCTTCGAGGAGAACAAGGCTACCTCCCTGTGAGTAAATACAAAGAGAACTTATTTACACAGGGAAGTTTGAAGGCTTTGTCAACACGTACGCCATGTGAGCTAGCAGTTAGAGATGAAGTTTAACCAGGCAGTAGTCCTCCAAAGGACAAAGAGGTTACTTCTATGAAATTCAACATTTGGAAGCTTTCTCTAGCTTCTCCCTTTTCATCAGCCCAAAACAGTGCAGCAGTATTCTTTAGTTTCTTGCTTGATTCTGTCCTTTGCATAGTTCTTATATCCACCAAGAGTGGACACTCTATACTTTCTGCCCTTTTCATAACCTCTTAAAATACCATGACATTACAAAAGGTGACCCTCTCTTGAATCTCAGGATATCTGAAATTTTAACCCCATGATAACTTCCTTCTTTGTAGTTTATGCTTTCACATATCATTGGTCCAGAGATGTTTAGATAGTTTTGAGCTTCAAAAATAAAAACTAACACAGAAAAAGGAATTAGGCTGACTACTTAATACTAGACAGTAGATCTAAGAGATAAAAGAGTGGTCTCTTCTTTTTAATAGAAAAAAAATTTGGTTCCCATTACATCAATAGTAATCTTGTTTTTATGTTTTTCTCATATATAACAGACAGCTTTTACATCAACTATCTGCCTGTTTTTATTAAAAATGAATGATTAAAAATGAAACATTAATAAAAATTTCTTTAAAACAAATGATAAATATGTTGTGCTTTTAAAAAATAACCTCTTGTGGTTATTAAATAGACGTTTGGTTTCTAATCTCTCAGTCTCAGTGAATCTCCTTCAGAAAGCAAGGGTCTGGATGGTAACAGCTAGGACTTGCAGATGTTGAGGGGTCTCGAGGTTCTCTCAGCTTCAGCTTCTTTGACAGCAGGAGTGTTGGTTTATCAAATGACTTACTAAATCCTTCCTGTGTGTGGCACTGAGCAAAGTATTATTATTTTGAGATTTTTTTTTTCCTAGCTACTTTGGCAATAATTTTTATTCGTGATGGCATTTTATTTTTTTTTTCAATTATTTTTTAAAAATTGGTACAGGAACAATGAATCTTGTAACACTGAAAAAATAAAATAAAAATATTTGGGGAAAAAAAAGATTTTATTTATTTGTCAGAGAGAGAGAGAGCACAAGCAGGGGGAGAGGCAGGCAGAGGGAGAAGCAGACTCCTTACCTAGCAAGGAGCCCAATGCAGAACTCGATCCCAAGACGCTGGGATCATACCCTGAGCTGAAGGAAAACAGTTAACTGACTGAGCCATCCACCTACCCCCATGATGACATTTTAATTCCTTGCTTTAAAACTGAGAACTGTAGGAACACTTGGGTGGCTCCATTGGTTGAGTGTCTGCCTTCAGCTCAGATCATCATTCCACGGTCCTGGGATCGAGTTCCAGGTCGGCTCCCTGCTCAGCAGGGAGTCTGCTTCTCCCTCTGCCTGCCTCTCACCCTACTTGTGCTCTCTGTCTCTCACTCTCTGACAAATGAATAAATAAAATCTTTAAAAAAAAAATAAAACTAAGAACTGTATAAGTGAAGCTTAAAATGTGTTATTTTAAAGTATGATTACAAAATTTCAAAAGAAATATGTGAACTGGAAAATATAAGCCTACCCCTCACAATCCCATTCCCCAGAGGTCAGGCTATTAACACACAACTTTCTGGTCATTTTTTAATGCATATACAAGCATTTATATGATAAATACATTACATTCTTTTATTATATGTGTTATTATATGTGTTACATAATACATAATATTATTGTATGTGTTGGTAATGTGCTTTTTTTTTTAATTTACCAATGTATCACAAACAGCCTTTTCTTTCTTTTTTTTTTTAAGATTTTATTTATTTGACAGAGAGAGAGAGATCATAAGTAGGCAGAGAGGCAGGCAGAGAGTGATGGGGAAGTAAGCTCCCCACTGAGCAGAGAGCCCGACAAGGGGCTCCATCCCAGGACCCTGAGATCATGACCTGAGCCGAAGGCAGAGGCTTTAACCCACTGAGCCACCCAGGCACCCCCAGCCTTTTCTTTCAGTAGAGTTTAACCTCATCCTTTTTCTTGGGCTCACAGTACTAAATGATATTATAATTAACAATTCCTTTGTAATAGGCATTTTGAATGTTTCCAATTTCTTATGGCTCAACAAATCCAAAAAGATTGAAATTATATCTATATATATATACCAACCACAACAATATGAAACTAGAAATCAGTCACAGGAAAAAATCTGGAAAGAATACATATACATGGACGCTAAGTAACATGATACCAAACAATGAATGGATCAACCAAGAAATCAAAGAGGAAATAAAAAAATACGTGGAGACAGGGACACGTGGGTGACTCACTCAGTTGAGCATCCAGTTCTTGATTTTGGCTCAGGTCATGATCTTGGGATCATGAGATGGAAGTCCGTGTCAGGTTCTGCGCTCAGCATGGAGTCTGCTTGAGATTCCCTCCCCCTCTGCCCCTCCCCCCAACTCTCACATTCTCTCTCTCAAATAAGTAAATAAAATCTTAAAAAAAAAAATACATGGAGAGGGGCGCCTGGGTGGCTCAGTGGGTTAAAGCCTCTGCCTTCAGCTCAGGTAATGATCTCAGGGTCCTGGGATCGAGCCCCACATCGGGCTCTCCGCTCAGCAGGGAGCCTGCTTCTCCCTCTCTCTCTGCCTGCCGCTCTGCCTACTTGGGATCTCTCTCTCTGTCAAATAAATAAATAAAATCTTTAAAAAAAAAATACATGGAGAGAAATGAAAAGGAAATCACAATGGTCCAAAATCTTTGGATGCAGCAAAAGATGTTTAAGAGGGAAGATTATAGTGGTAGAGGCCTACCTCAAGAAGCAAGAAAAATCTCAAACAAACTAACCTTACACCCAGAGGAACTAAAAAAAGAAGAAAAAACAAAGCCAAAAGCCAGTAGAAGAAAGGAAATAATAAAGATTAGATCAGAAATAAATGAAATAGAGACTAAAAAAAAAAAAAAATTGAATAGGTCAAGGAAATCAAGAGCTAGTTCTTTGAAAAGATCAAGAAAACTGATAAACGTTTAGCCAGACTCACGAAGTGTGTGTGTGGGGTGGGCATCAAATAAAATCAGAAACAAAAGAGAAATAGCAACCAACACTACAGAACTATGAAGGACTGTAAGAGTGTATTCTGAAAAAGTATATACCAACAAATTGGACAGCCTAAAAGTAATGGATAAATTCCTAAAAATATATGACCTTCCAAAACTGAATCAGGAAGAAATAGAAAATGTAAACAAACTGATTACAGTTTGTTCAAATGAAATTGAATCAGTAATCAAAAACTCCCAACAACAACGACAACAAAAAAACCTCCCAACTAACAAAAGTACAGGACCAGATGAACTCACAAGGGAAATTAGCAAATATTTAACGAAGAGCTAATATTTATTCTTCTCAAATTATTCCAAAAAACAGAAGAGGAATTAATGCTTTCAAATTTATTCTACAAAGCCAGGATTGCCTGGATACCAAAGCCACCATAAAGACACTACAAAAAAAAAAAAGAAAGAAAGAAAAGAAAAAGAAAAAGAAAGAAAACTACAGCCCAATATCTCTGATGAACATATATGCAAAAATCCTCAACAAAATATTAGCAAATTAAAAACAACAATACATTTAAAAAAAATCAGCATGGTCAAGTAGGCTATATTCTCAGGATTCAAAGGGTGGTTCAATATTCACCAATCGTTCAATGTGATACATCTCATTAACAAGAGAAAGGATAAAAACCCTATGATCATTTCAACAAATGCAGAAAAAGTATTTGACAAGATTCAACAGGTATTCAAGATAAAAAACTCTCAGTAAAATGGGGTTAGAGGGAACATATCTCATCATAATAAATGTTGTATATTTAAAAAAAAAAACCCATAGCTAACATTATAATCAATGGTGAAAAACTGAGAGTCTTTCTTCTAAGATCAGGAACAAGACAAAGATGTCCACTCTCACCACTTTTATTCAAAATAGTATTGGAAGTCCTAGCTGCAGCAGTCAAGCAAAAAAAGGAAATAAATGTATCAAAATTAGTAAGGAAGAAGTTAAACTGTCACTATTTGCAGATGACATACTATTTATAGAAAAGTTTAAAGACTCCATCAAAAAACTACTAGAACTGAAAAAAAATTCAGTAAAGTCACAGGATATAAAATTAATGTATAGAAATCTATTGCATTTCTATACCCTAAAAATGAAATAGCAGAAAGAGAAATTAAGAAAGCAATCTCATTTACAATTGCACCAAAAAGAATAAAACACCTAGAAAGAAATTTAACCAGGAGGTGAAAGATCTACACTTTGAAAACTATAAATCTTTGATGAAAGAAATTGAAGATGACCCAGACAAATGGAAGGATATTCCATGCTCATGGATTGGAAGAATCAATACTGTTTAAATGTCCATACTACCCAAAGCAATCTTCAGATTTAATCTTCAGATCTTCAGATTTTATCAAAATACCAATAGCATTTTTCATAGAACTAGAACAAATAATCCTAAAATGTGTATGGAACCACAAAAGACCCAAATAGCCAAAGCAATCTTGAAAAAGAAGAAGAAAGCTGTAGGCATCACAATCTCAGGTTTCAAGATATGTTACAAAGCTGTAGTAATAAAAAAAAAACAGTATGGTATTAGCACAAAAATAGACACATAGGTCAGTAGAACACAATAAAGAGCCCAGAAATAAACACACATTTATACGGTCAATTAATCAACAACAAAGGAGGCAAGAATATACAATGGGAAAAGACAGTCCCTTCAACAAAAGTTGTTGAGAAAAAGTTGTTGCATGATAGCTACATGCAAAAGAATGAAATTGGACCATTTTCTTAGACCATACACAAAAATAAACTCAAAATATATTAAAGACCTGAAACCATAAAACTCCTAGAAGGAAACATAGGCAATAATTTCTTTGACATTGGTCAAAGAAGTATTTTTCTATGTATATCTCCTGAGGCAAGAGAAACAAAGGCAAAATTAAACTATTGGGACTACACCAAAATAAAAACTTTTGTACAGTGAAGGAAATCGTCAACAAAACAAAAAGGCAACTTACCAAATGGGAAGAGATATTTGCAAATGATACATCCAATAAGGGGTTAATATCTGAAACATATAAAGAACTGATACAACTTAACACCAAAAACACATAAATAACCCAATGAAAAAATGGGCAAAAAATGTAAGAAGACATTTTTCCAAAGAAGACATGCGAATGACCAACAGACATGTGAAAAGATGCTCAACATCCCTTATCATGAGGGGAATGCAAATCAAAGCCACAGTGAGCTCTCACCTCACGCATGTCAGAATGGCTAAAACCAAAAAAACAAGAAACAACAGGTGTTGGTGAGGATGTGGAGAAAGGAACCCTTGTGCACTGTTGTGGGAATGTAAACTGGTGCAGCCACTGTGGAAAACAGCACATGGAGGTTCCTCAAAAAGTTAAAAATAGAACTACTATATGACACAGTAATCCCACTGCTCTGTATTTACCCAAAGAAAATACGAATTCAATACTAAAAACACTAATTCAAAAAGACATGTGCATCCCTATGTTTCCTGCGGCATTCTTTATAATAGCCAAGATATGGAGGCAGCCCAAGTGTCCACTGATACATGAATGGTTAAAGAAGCCATGGTATGTGATATATACATAATATACATATTTATTTAAATATATTTATATATGTATATTATATATAATATTCCATTCTTATAGGAATATATGTTGGAGTATTTCATTCCAATATATATATGGAGTATTACTCCACAAGAAAAAAATGAAATCTTGCTATTTGCAACAACATGGATAGATCTGAGGGCATTATGCTGGGTGAAATAAGTCAGTCAGAGAGAGACAAATACCATATGATTTCAGTTATATGTGGAATTTAAGAACCAAAACAAATGAATACAAAGAAAAGGAGACAAACCAAAAAAAACCCCAAACTCTTAAATATAGAGAACAAACTGATGGTTACCAGAGGAGTGGTGGGCAGGGGAAACAGGTGAAATACAGGGAATTAAGAGCACATTTATCATGATGAGCACTAAGTAATGTATAGAATTGCTGAATCACTCTATTGGACACCTGAAACTAATATAACACTGTGTGTGAATTATATTGGAATAAATAAATAAATACTTACTTACTGAGTATCAGCCACAGTTCTAGACCCTGGGGAAACATCAGTTTCCTGCCTTAATGAAACTCACATTCTAGTAGGTGGGGCAAACAATAGATAAATGTTATAAGAGAGAATTTAAAATAGTAGAGTCAGGGAAGAACTCTCCGAGAAGCAACATCTTGGGGCAGAAATATGTATGAAGTGAAGGCATGCAAATACCTAGGATAAGGAACATGCACATTCTGAGAAAAAAACCAAACTTCTGTGAAGGATTGTATGAGGCCAGAGGGGCAGCACGAGTGAGCGGAATTGCAGGTGATGCCCTAAGAGAGGTAGGCAGCGACCAGATTACTGGGGACCACACAGGACACAGTAAGAAGTTTTGATTTTTCTGAGTGTGAGAGGAAAGATCTGAGAAATCTGAGTTGGGGACTGACCCAAAAAAATAAAATCCCAGTGTTAGATGCAAAGAAGAAAACTTTCCTTTTTAATTCTATTTTTGGTTTGAATCCTTTAGTCTCTGAGGGAAACTTAGAGACATTCCTGTAAGCACAACTATTGAGCTCTCTTTGCCAATTTTCCTGCATATTTTGAGCGTAGACTTCTTCCTGATAAGTTCCAACTGAGTTTCTAAATGCTTTACCATGACAGGCTCCATCTCATGATTCTTTGTAAGGGTTCTTACTCCCACTAAAATCCCAGTTCCAGGGCTATCTCTAGGGTGTGCAGGTCCCTGGGCAAATATTTCTTGTGGGGCTCCTCTTTATAAAATTAAACTGATTTAAAAATACATTATAAGGAGTGCCTGGGTGGCTTAATCGGTAAAGTGTCAGACTCTTGATTTTGGCTCAGGTCATGATCTCAGGGTCCTAGGATTGAGCCCCAGGTTGGGCTCCCTGCTCAGGGAGGAGTCTGCTTGTCTCCCTCTCCCTCTGCCCCTCCCCACCTCAAATAAATAAGTAAAGCATATATATAATAAAAATATATAATAACTATATAATATATTATGATTATATATAATATATATAATAAAAGGGTTATTGGCTGGCTGAGATGGTAGAACATGCAACTAACTCTGTTTTGGGTCATGAGTTTGAGCCCCAGGTTGGGGGTAGAGGTTAATACTTAAAAAATTTTTTTAAATAAATATTATAAAATTCATAAGTCTATGTGAAGTATAGTGACTTACTGATGAAGATTTAGAATAATATGAAGGTTTATTTACTCATTGTTCAATCAATGCATGTAAAGATTCTTCCTGGTATCCAGCTACCATCTCTTCTTGTGTGGTCCAGGAATCATTCCTTTCTTTTTTCTTTATTAGCAAATGAGTTATTTCTTGCTAATTTCATATCTTTTGCCACAAGAAAAGGTAGTGATGCTGTTCTTACTCATAATGCCATCGCCCTTGTAACATGTTTGTATTGAAATAACATGAGTCTTACAACCTCTACAATACCCTCCTAGCATATTTAATGTTGGTTGCATCATTACCTTTGACTTTGCATCATCCATTGTGTAAATACTGGCTTTGCTCACTCAAAATTGCTATGGCATTTCTTTGATAATAATCATAAATTCAAGTCTGACCCAGAGTGTACAGGAACATGTGAATAATTTGTTTTCTGATCATGTTGAATTTATTACTTGGAATGCTATAGCACAGCTTGGAACAGTCGTCCTCCAACTATGTTTGATCTTAAACTCTTTAGGCTATAATCTTTCCATTTCTAGAATGTGATCTTTTTCAGTAGTAACTCTAGGGGGAAAGTATATACACACACACGCGCGCGCACACACACACACACACACACACACACATAATGTTGTATATACAATGTGTAGTTGCTACTTTATGGATCTATTTTGAAAGACCTTTTTTTTTTTTTTTTTTAAGATTTTAAGCCCTAACATGGGGCTCGAACTCACAACCTGGAGATCAAGAATCACATGCTCCACCACCTGAGCCAGCCAGATGCCCTGAAAGACTTTCTCGATAACAAGAAAGGAGTCATTTCCCATACAGCGTAAGTATAGGTTCTTATTTGACAGCAACAAATGATTTTTTTTTTTAAGATTTTATTTATTTATTTGACAGAGAGAAAGAAATCACAAGTAGGTAGAGAGGCAGGCAGAGAAAGAGGGGGAAGCAGGCTCCCTGCTGAGCAGAGAGCCCAACACGGGGCTCAATCCCAGGACCCTGAGATCATGACCCGAGCCGAAGGCAGAGGCTTTAACCCACTGAGCCACCCAGGCACCCCAACAAATGATATTTTTTTTTTAAGTTTTTTTATTTAAAAATTCTGGAAAGATACACACTGACATACTTCCGGTGGATGGTAGGATTTGAGATGATTTTTAATTTTTTTCTATTGTCATCTCTATTTTCAAGGTCTTTCCAAACTTTTATTTGTTTGTTTGTTTGTCTGTATGGGTCAAGAATTTTTTTTTCCTCTTTCGTTTTAACAATTAAAATATAATTTAAAATATGAAATTTAAAATATAAAATTTTAAAATATAAAATTTTCATAAGAGATTTAAAATATAAAATTTTCATAAAAGTTTTTTCATTTTGGATCAAGAGTGCTGTGTGATTAGAAATTATGCTAGAAGGGGCACCTGCACGGCTCAGTCAGTTAAGCATCGAACTCTTTTTTTTTTTTTAAAGATTTTTTATTTATTTATTTGTCAGAGAGAGAGTGAGAGAGAGATCACAAGTAGGCAGAGAGGCAGGCAGAGGCAGAGGTAGAAGCAGGCTCCCCGCCAAACAAGGAGCCCGATGTGAGACTCGATCCCAGGACCCTGGGATCATGACCTGAGCCGAAGGCAGCCGCTTAACCAACTGAGCCACCCAGGCGTCCCAAGCATCCAACTCTTGATTTCAGCTCAGGTCATGATCTCAGGGTCGTGAGATTGAGTTCCACGATGAGTACCGCAGGGCTCCTTGTGAATGTGGAGTCTAAGATTGTCTCTTTCCCTCTCCCTCTGCCCTCCCCCTGCCTCTAAATACATATATACATACATACATACATACATACATAGGAGGAATTAAAAAAAGAAATTATATTAAGAAAATATTATCCGGGAGTTAAAGATCTTTGTATTTTTTTCTTGGGTTTTGATTATACAGATTTATAAAATATACATAAAAATACTATAATGAATCTCTTTTCCCATCATGCAGCCTCTCCAGTTCTCAGCTCTTGGCCAACTTGTTTGATCTGTATTTTCCACCCCCTTTCACCTCTTCTATTATTTTTTAAATATATGATTTTAAAAACCACCTAACTTTGGGGCACCTGGGTGGCTCAGTCGTTTAAGTGTCTGCCTTTCGGCTCAGGTCATGATCTCAGGGTCCTGGGATCGAGTCCTGCATGGGGCTCCCTGCTCAGCGGGGAACCTGCTTCTCCCTCTGCCTGCCACTCCCCCTGCTTATGCTCTCTCTCTCTCTGACAAATAAGTAAATAAAATCTTTAAAAAAAAAAGGTTGGGATCCAAGGGACGCTTGGCTTGCTCAATTGGAAGAGCATGCAACTCTTGATCTCAGGGTTGTGACTTTGAGCCCCATGTTGAGTGTAGAGATAACTTAAAATCAAATTGATGTTGAAGCTCCCCGATTTATCGTTCCAGAGTTAGGACAAAACAAATGTCGCATTCAAGCACTAAAACTGGATAATTTATATAGAGATTGCCTTAATATGATAACTTTAGATTTTCACCAGTATCAATGTTTGCCCCAAGACTACAAACAACTCAGATGGTAAACACGTTTTAGGGAAAAATTGTTAAATCAGAAAACTGTATGTTATCAGCTATATCTTACTAAAACTTGATTCTGACATTTTTAATTTTTTATTCAAGTATAATTAATGTATAGTGTTATATTAATTTCAGGTGCACAATGTAATGATTCAACAATTCTATATATTATTCAGTGCTCATCATGATAAGCGTGCACTTAGCGTGCACATAAGGGTTTTAAGAAAACCCTTCATCTATTTCACCCACCCATCTCCCCTCTGGCAAACACCAGGTTGTTTGCTATGTAGTTTGAACATTTTATTTTATTTTTTAAGATTATATTTTTAAGTAATCTCAACACCCAATGTGGGACTAGAACTCACAAACCCGAGAACAAGAGTCACACACTTCAGTGACCGAGCCAGTCAGGCACCCGTATAGGTTGAACATTTTAATATCAGTCAGATAACTGGCAAAATTTAAATAAAATTATAACAATGCTAATCTCCCAGTTTTAATAACTGTACTATGGTCTATGTAAGATATTAACCTTTGGAGAAACTGGTTGAAGGTTATACTTGTACTATTTTTATCACAATTATGTAAATCTGAAATTATTTCAAAATAAGTGCTGGTTTCTCTATATGTAATTGACATCTTCTGAGTAAAACTTGGATTTTCCCTTTTAAAATTCCAAGCTTCTTGGGTTTAGAGCTTGAGAAATGCACACTGTGAGAAGGTCAAGCTAAAAGGATGATGGTCTGGGTCATATTACATCCGAGCAAGCATCAGGGAGCTTGCTGAGACCTTCCTGCCCAGAGACCCAGCTAACTTCCTGATGTGTAAAGGAGGGCCAAGTGCCAATAACCAAGCAGAGACACACACCAAGTTCTTAATCTTTGACTTTTTATATAAAATGGAATTTTTTCAGGGTGCCTAGGGGACTCAGTCGTTTACGCATTTGCCTTCAGCTCAGGTCATGATCCCGGGGTCCTGGGATTGAGCCCCAGTGTGGAGCTCCCTGCTCAGTGGGGAGTCTGCTTCTCCCTCTCCCTCTGCCCATTCCCCCCTCCCACTCATGTCCCCTCCCCTCAAATAAAGAAATAAAATCCTTTAAACAAACAAACAAACAAAAAATGGAATTTGTATCTGCAAAAAGACAAACTAGGGTGCCTGGGCGGCTCAGTCATTAAGCATCTGCCTTTGGCTCAGCATGATCCCAGGGTCCTAGGATTGAGTCCCACATCTGGCTCCCTGCTCCACAGGGAGTCCGCTTTTCCCTCTGCCGCTCCTCCTACCCGTTCTCCCTCTCTCTCAAATAATAAATAAATAAAATCTTAAAAAAAAAAAGACGAACTAAATATGAAACTTAGAGCCACCCAGAATACAGGAGAAAGAGGACTTAGAGTCATTTATCATTAGCATAAAGGAAAACATACAAGTTAAATAAACTACACCTGTTTTCCTAATAATTGGACATAATTACATTTTTATGAATTTCTTCTCCAAATTTCTTCCTGTGTGCCTGCATGAGCTTATCACAAGGTCTCCCTGTGTTGGATAAATTTGAGCTAACGCCTGACCCTTTATTGTGCAATTAATACCATCTTTGTGCCTGATATTTAAAACTACGAGTAGCTATTAATTTCATAGTAGTTATTGTCCAGTAAGCAAGCACAAGTCTTATCTTAAAGATAAAGCTCTAGGCAATAGAGCCATGTACGAAAGAAAACTGAGCTAAGTTGATATAACATAAGGCAAACAGATGGTCTAAGAAAAATTCAAAGCGACCATTTCACTTAAACGGTGTCAAAGATGCAATTTTGGTCAACCAGATGGTTTTCTATCATATAGACACTACTTGAATGTTAGTTCCTTTTCTAGCTTTCTAGTCATGCCAATATGTTGAAGACAAGATGAGTTTCATCGAAATGAAATCTGTGGAGTTGCTCAAGGCCCTGTGCTTGGAAGGGCCCATGATTGTTTTCATACTCTGCTGTCACCATCTTGAAATTTATAATCATTTTGGAACAGGGGATCCCACATTTTCGTTTTGTGCAGGGCCCTGCAATTTGGGGACCTGCTCCTGGCTGAAGGCGCCTCCAATGACCAATCAGCTCTCATCCAGGACAAGATTTTGTGGACATCATGGCCTTCAGTGCCTAAAGACCAGCCCCAGGCCCTGTCCCATCAAGCTGAAAAGTAAGAATCCAGCCTTAAGACTATTATCATTTACCTAAAAGGTACTCAGCGAATGTTAATTTCCATCCCTTTCCCTCTCTCCTTCGCATTTTTCCTTTCCCCTCTCCCTCTTCCCTGCTTTATCTCCTTTTCTCCTTCTATTTCTTCCCCTCTTGATTCACCCACCACCTGACCAATTCCTCCTCCTTTATTCTGCCTCCTCTCTCTCATTTCTGATGCTTCACATTCCTGCTCCTCTCTCCCCCTTTCCTTTCTCTCAAATCCTCGCTCACCCCCACTCTTCATTCAGGGTGAGACCTTCAAGAGCTGGTACCCTGGGAGCCAGCATGGCCGGAAACAATCCGGCTTAGCATTTCCGCTAATGCCAGCTCTGCACTCCCCAAGTGGCCATGCTCTCAGATCCTTTCGACACTGCAGATATGGAATCAACTACTGTCCCTTGACTTTTCCAATACACATTTAAAATTTGTATCCCCCACTTTTTAATTTTTCCAGACTGAATGCCAGGAAAATCCACCTTTCAGTTAAAGGATGTGTTGGAAAACAAGTTGCTCTCCAAAACGACCCGAAGATGAATCTGCAGGAGACGAGGTAGACCAGACACCTGGAGGGCTCCCGGAATCTTGGAAATCTGGGTAAGCCAGTCTGACCTTAGTCACTCTTGTCGGCATGGAAACTGTTAATGTGTTTTATTAGCACTTATGTAACTTGTCACCAGAGGGGATTAAGATCAGTCTATACATGCTTCACAGAAGGAGCTGCCCTCTTTTTTCAAAACCTTGCTAAATATGAGAAAGGTAAGCATTATACATTTTGGCTGGTAGAGCTTAAACAAATACATCTGGGGATGGTGCCAACACAAATGGCAGAAGTTGCTCTTGATTTGCCAGGACATCTGCCAAGTGAAGGCCTATTGATTTTGGTCTGAAGGACTGTGTGCAGTTTCATAAAAGAAAATGCATTATTTGAACTGAAACATGATCCAGGGTCACACAGAGGAATATCTTATCTCAGTTCAGTCAAGGTAAGAGATGTGCTAATCTTCAGTAGGTTCTGGTAAAGAAGTCATAATTCTTATTCTTACTGATGGGGGCAAAGTGCAAAGAGCCCCTTCGATATTGCTTACATTTTTATTAAGGGACTGTGGTTTTCTATTTTTTTAAGTACTTATTTATTTGAGAGAGAGAGAGAGAGAACAAGTGGAGAGAGAAGCAGAAGGAGAAAGACAAGCAGACTCCCTGCTGAGCAGGGAGCTCAACATGGGGCTCGATCCCAGGACATGACCTGAGCCCAAGTCAGACATTTAACCAACTGAACCACCCAGAAGCCCCAGGACTGTGGTTTTCTAGAAGCGAGGCATTGTGGTAGTAGAAAGAGGAAAAAAAAATTTTTTGGTGGTTCAGTGACCAAAGTATTTTGTCAAGTCAATAAAGGAGTATGAGTAGCCTGCAATAACACAAGATATTGTAGCAAATAAACTCCACATTTCCAAATGTATTAGTACATTTGGAATTAATACAATGAAAGATGAATACAATGAAAATGTGTTTCTAACTCTTATAAAGGACCCAGGCAGGTATGCCTGGTCAGAGGGCAGTTTTCGGTTATTTCAGGGTACAAGTTCCTTCCTTCTTGAAGTTCATCTGTTTTCCAAGATCTCAGGGCTTTCTAAATCAGATGGTGTAAACGAGAATGGAGAAGCCTCATCCACTTCTAAAATCTGTAGCCCATCCAAATATCTATCGACAGATGAGTGGATAAACCAAATGTGATAGACGCATGCAATGGAATATTATTCCACCTTTAAAAGGAAGGAAATTCTGACACATGCCATAACATGGGTGAACTTTGAAGATAACCATGTTAAGTGAAGTAAGCCAGAGGGAAAAGGACAAATATTATAATTTCAGTCATAAGTTACTAAGACTAGTCAAATATGTGTAGACAGGGGTGCCTGGGTGGCTCAGTCAGTTGAGCATCCAACGCTTGGTTTCACCTCAGGTCATGATCTCAGGGTCCTGGGATTGAGGCCCGCGACAAGCTCTGCTCTCAGTGTGGAATCTGCTTCAGATTCTCTCTCCCTGTCTCTCTCCACAATAAATCAAATCTTTAAAAAACAAAATGAAACAAAAAACCAAATGTGTATAGACAGAAAGTAGAACAGTGGTGGCCAAGAACTGGTGGGAGGAAGGAATGGGGACTTATTATTTAAAACATACAGAGTTTCAACATCACTCATCATCAGGGAAATGCAAATCAAAACCACAATGAGATGTTATCTTATACCCGTCAGAATGGCTAAAAAAAAAACAAACAAAAAAACACAAGAAACAACAACTGTTGGCAAGGATGTGGAGAAACAGGAACCCGCGTGCACTGTTGGTGGGAATGCAAACTGGTGCAGCCACTCTGGAAAACAGTACGGAGGTTCCTCAAAAAGTTAAAAATAGAACTACCCTAAGATATTTACACCCCCGGGTATTTACCCAAAAAATACAAAAACAGTAATTCAAAGGGATATAGGCCCCCCTGTGTGTATTGCAGCGTTATTTACAATAGCCAAATTATGGAAGCAACTCATGTGTCCATCAACAAATGAATGGATAAAGATATAAGTATAGATAAAGGTATAGAGGCCCTGGGCGGCTCATTAGTTGAGCATTGGACTCTTGGTTTCAGCTCAGATCATGATCTCAGGGTTGTGGGATTGAGCCCCCATCCGGTTCCACACTCAGCACCAAGTCCACTTGAGATTCTCTCTCTCTCCCTCTCCCACTGCCCCTCTCACCCTCCCACCCTCTGCCCCTCACTCACATGCACGCTCTTTCTCTCTTTCTCTCTCTAAAGTAAAAATAAATAAATCTTTTTTTTTTTTTAATATTTTATTTATTTATTTGTCAGAGAGAGAGCACAAGCAGGCAGAGTGGCAGGCAGAGGCAGAGGGAGAAGCAGGCTCCCTGCCGAGCAAGGAGCCCGATGTGGGACTCGATCCCAGGACCCTGGGATCATGACCTGAGCCGAAGGCAGCCGCTTAACCAGCTGAGCCACCCAGGCATCCCAAATAATTCTTTTTTAAAAGGGAGGAGTGCCTGGGTGGCTCAGTTGGTTAAGTGTCAGATTCTTGATTTTGGCTCAGGTCATGATTTCAGGGTCATGAGATTGAGCCCCATTTTGGGCTCTGCACTGGGCATGGAGCTTGCTTAAGATTCTCTTTCCCTCTCACTCTGCCCCTTCCCCCAACTCATGCTCACTCTCTCTTAAAAAAAAAAAGAAATGATATATAGATATACAATGGAATATTCCTCATCCATAAGAAAGAATGTAATCTTGCCACTTGCAATGACATGGATGGAGGTAGAGAGTATAATGCTAAGCGAAATAAGTCCAAGAAAGACAAATACCATATGATCTCACTCATATGTAGAAGTTAAGAAACAAAACAAATGAACAAAGGGGGAAAAAAGAGAGAACTAGAGAGACAAGCCAAGAAACTGACTATACACAACTGGTAACTGATGGTTACCAGAGGGAAGGTGTGTGGGGAGATGGGTGAAATAGGTGATGGGGATTAAAGAGTACATTTACCATGATGAGCACTGATAATGTATAGAATTGTGGAATCACGATATTGTACACCTGAAATTAATATAACCTTGTACGTTAGGTATACTAGAATTAAAATTTAAAAATTTTTAAAAAGCTTAAAAAATAATAAATATATATAAAATGTAAATATATATATACATTGAATAGAGCTTTAGTTTGCGATGATGAAAAGAGGTCTAGAGATGGTGGTAATAATTGTACAACAATGTGAATGTACTAACCAACACTGGACTGTAGCTGAACCATTTAAAAATGGTTAAAACAGTAAATTTTATATTAAGTATATTTTACCACAATAATACTAATAATAAAGCCTTCAGCCAAGAACTAGTTAAGAAAGCCTAGGGGTTAAAAAAAAAAAAAAAAGAAAGCCTAGGGGTAGGGCGCCTGGGTGGCTCAGTAGGTTAAGCCTCTGCCTTTGGCTCAGGTCATGATCTCAGGGTCCTGGGATCGAGCCCCGCATCAGGCTCTCTGCTTAGCAGGGAACCTGCTTCCTCCTCTCTCTCTGCCTGCCTCTCTGCCTACTTGTGATCTCTCTCTGTCAAATAAATAAATAAAATCTTTAAAAAAGAAAGAAAGAAAGAAGAAAGAAAAGAAAGAAAGCCCCTGGCTGGATAGTGAGTGAGACACCACAATGTAAGAGGAAGCACAAAGTTTGGGTGGACAGCTAGCCTTTTCTTCCATCACCAGGAAGGGAAAAGGGCAAAGCACTCAAATATTCTTTTGCAAAAATGATCCCTGCCTGATCCTCACTCATCCCTATTCAAATAAGATGTTTTCTGGGTCAAGATTTGCTCTCAATGTGAGTAGTTTATCCTCACCTTTTAAAATATTACCTATATAGTTAATATTTATCAAGCCCTTACCGTGCTCCAGCCAGTGCTCTAAATGCCCTGTACATATTAAATTATTTAACCAGAGTAAAACCTTTATAAGGTAGATACTCTTGTTATCCTTATTTTAAGATATAGAACCTGAGGGGCGCCTGGGTGGCTCAGTCAATTAAGCGCTCAACTCTTGATTTCGGCTCAGGTCATGATCTCAGGGTCGTGAGATCGAGCCCCACATCGGGCTTTACGCTTGGCGCACAGTCTGCTGGAGATTCTCTCCTTCCTCCTCTGCTCCTCCCAGCATTTGTGCTCTAAATAAATAATAAATAAATAAATGAAATCTTCAAAAAGTAAAATAAAATACAGGACCTGAGGCACAGAGAGATTATGTAGCCAGGCCAGGACGCACAGCTACTGAATAGCATAGACAGGATTGAATCCACTGTTTGGTAGAGCCTGTATTCTTTTTTTTTTTTTTTTTAGAGCCTGTATTCTTGACCACTATAGCGTACTACCTTCTGGAAGCTGTGGTGTATTGACTAATCTGTGCCATCTATGGTTAAGACAGTAGTTCAGCCACTCCTAATGCTGGCTTACACAATAGAGAAGGTTTAATTTCTCTTATTTTAAAAGTCTAAGCTGTTGGATGGTCCAGGAGAAGAAGCCAGCTCTGCTCTACAATGTCATTTAGGGACCTGGACTCTTCCTTTTCTCCACCTTCCCTGAAGGTGTATCCCTTGTGCTCCAGCATATCCTGGTTCCAGACCAAACGAAGTGGGAAAGAAGAAGAGAAAGGAAAGCAGCTTCCTTCTAAGTATATGATCTGGAAGTCACACGTGCCACTTTGTTCCTATGGCTCAGCCATAAGTTAGTCATATTGTTACACATAGCTATAAGGGGAGCTGAGAATTTAAGTGTCCAGCTAGGCAGTCATGAACACATTAGGAACTCAGGGGAGATTTGATTATTAGCAATCTCTGCCATGCATGGTTATCTTGTAAAAATCCTATGCTTAATCATCAGACCATAGATAGTAACCAGGTACCAGAGATAGAGAATTACTAAGAAGAATTTGTACTGAAAGCGACTTGGAGAAATTCTAGGTCACAGTGAATAAGGTGAAAAATAGTCCGTAGAAGTAGGTAGCACAGATTGGTGGTGGGATGAACCCTGATTTTGGATTCCAAAAGACTCAGGTTCTAATCTGCCTCTGCCATTTACTAGGGTGTGAGGATGGGCAACTTAGTTAACTTCTCTCAACTTTCGTTTTCTCATCTGTAAGATGAAATTGACAATAATACCTACTTTCAGAATTATTTTGGCAATTAATAAGATGGTGCATATAATGTCTAATAAACATATCAAGTTTAACATTTCCAAAACCAAGCTTTCAATATTCATTCTTAAACCAGCTCTTCTCGGAGTCTTCTCTATCACAGTGGATGGCAACCTCATCTTTCTGATTCTCAGACTAAAATCCTTGGAGTTGTCATCGACTGTCATTTTCCTTCTTCGTATCTAAACCATCAGCAAATCCTGTCCACTCTTCACTCAAATCACATCTATAATTCAGCCCCTCCTCACCATGGGTCCTCTGCTGCCACACTGGTCCAAGTCATTGTCTTGCTTTGCCCAGATTATTGCAACAGCCTCCTAAGTGTCCTCCTGGCTTCTTCCTGGGCATCCTATAGTATTCCCCAGTAGCCAAAGTCATCTTTTTAAATATAAGACTGATTCTGTTCAAGGTTGTTGACCCTGGTTACAACAGCCAGTTATTTTTCCGGCAAAATGGTTTTTGTCAGAAATAGCAAAGGAATTCAAAAAAAAAGAAATAGCAAAAGAATTGCCATTCAAGACATGCAAGCTATGGCAAACCATAAGCAAGTCTGGAGGTGAAGGGACAGAAACATTTATAGAGAAAAGGAGGAACCTGGGAGGAGCTGCTTTGAATTAAAGTCCTTTGAAAGAAAGCTAGAGATCAGGGTGGCGATGACTTCTCATTGGCTGGGTTGTGATTTTTTTTATTGGTTGACCTTGTTGCTGGGCGAGGAGGCAGGGTATGTCTCTTCCTGTTGGGTCTGCAATTGATGACCAGTGGTAGGGTGTAAGAGCTTCCCCTTCTGGCCTCCTTACTCCATTTTAAATGAGGTTTCTTTTATTCAGTTTCACATTTCCCCTTTTTGATCCAGATTTTCTCCAAAGTAGCACTGGTCAAGAGTTTGGTTTTCCACATTTAGTGGTTTTGTCCTTTGGTGCCAGGAAGGACCTTTTCTGGTTGTTATGTCCCACATCAGAGGGCAAGGGCATAGTAGTTGGAAACCATTTAAGGCCATATTTGGTAACAGGGGAGGTTAAGATACTAATCTGGCAAGGGAGATACCATGATCATGTAGGCTGTTTTCCCAGGGTGAGGCTCATCCTTCGCATTCCCAATGTGCTGACCCCTGAGATTTCCACAAATGCGGGAAACTCAACTGCATAATTTGTGATAGTGGAGGACTTGTTCACATTCACCCCTGGGCAAAAAAAAAACAAAACAACACACACAAAACAAAACAAAACAAACAAACAAACAAAAACAGGGGTGGTTAGGAGAGAAAACTCTCAGACATTTCTTATATCTTGTCAAGGTCATAAATGTCGGAGAGCATATCAAAGCACTGAACTGGTGTCACCCTACAGAATATATTTCTACAAAGATTTGCCAAGCAACAGGTGCAAGACTTAAAAATAATTATGCAAAGCAGATTCAAAAGTAATATGACAAATCTAGTTTTTATGATGGTTCTAAACCAGGAGCCCAAACCTGAAGGTAACCTGCTAAGTAGGTCGAAAGATGGGGGTCAATAGATGAAATTTGTTATAACCAACGGGCTTGTTCCCTGATCTCGTGTAATTGAATTTCTACCTCTCCAGAGTCATTTATCCATCTGCAACAGGTGGATTTGTGATTGTACAAATGCCCCTTGTTCGGCAGTTAGGTAATCAAAGGCTGTGGGATTGTCGAAAGCTACTTTAGCCAAGTCAGGTGATCGTGGTTGGGCTGCTACTGCTTTAGCTGTGGAATCAGTTAGCTATCTTAATGTTAGGGAGAGATTTCTGATGATTCATTGGCATGTACTCTGATCCAGAGGAGAAAGGCTTATTTTGAAAGGATATTAGAGAGGAGGTTTTCATTTTGAAAAACGCTTCTTTTCCAAAGAAATGTAGCCGAGGCATTATTCAAGCCTCCACCCAAATGTCGTATCCTCACGGTGTCCTTCCTTGACCACCCCATCTACATCAGCCTCTCTATCCTGCCAGCCTTCACTCTACCATATTTCTTTCCTAGCACTTCCTACTATCTGACACCTGGTTACTATTTATTTGCTTACTCATTTAATGGTTGTCTCCCTTCCATGAGAATGTAAGCTCCGAGAGAGCAAGCACCTTACCAGTCTTATTTGCTACTGCATCTCAATGGCTTGTTACAGTGGCTGCTCTTTATTAGGTGTTAAATATTTCTTAAATAAATGAATGTGCAAAGGGTATCTGGCTGGCTCGGTCGGTGGTGGAGCTTGCGACTCTTGATCTTGGGGTTGAGAGTTCAAGCCCCACATTTGGTGTAAAGATTACTTAAAATAAATGAATGAATAACCCTGAAAAAAATAAAATAAATGAAGGTGCAAGATAGTTTCGTGAAGAGGTGTATCCATTAAGGTAACAGTAACTACTGTAACAGATAAATCCACAAATCCCGGTGGCTGGTAGAATAGAATTTTCTTCATCATTTAAATGAAATCCATTCAGGAGACCAAGCTATTTTTTTGTGTGTGTTTCTTTTCTCCTACTGGGCTTTCCTGTCCTCCGCATTTGGTCAGCAGAGGGAAGAAGAGGCCGGTGAGTCACCAGTGAAAGCTTTTGTAGGCTGGAAGTGCATACATTACCTCCTCTTGTTTTATTTTGGCTGGCTCTCATTCATATGGCTACTTCATTCAAAATCTGTAAGTTTGAAGTCTGTTCAAAATTTCTGAGTTGAGGGGCAACTGGCTGGCTCAGTCGGTGAGCATTTAACTCTTGCTCTCTAGGCCATGAGTTCAAGTTATGCCCAACCATGAGTTGGGCATAAAACTTACTTAAAAAAAAATTTTTTTTTTTTAAATGTGAAGCTGTCACTGATTAAAGAATGAATCCAGTCAGTCACAGAAACACTAAAATGTCAGCTCTTGTCCTGATGTTCCCGAAGACATAAAAAGGTCAAACGTGGAAACCTAAAGATAAATTGTTTATGTAAAATACATTCGTTTATAACAGAATTATCATAAATTTAAGGAAAATAAAATTATAAAGTTAACATTTAGTAAATACTTATGGCAATTATAAGTTAAAACATTACATTTTTTTTCTAATAAGCTATGGTCAGGATATTTTTCTTGGGTGTCCTTAATGATGTCAGATTGCCTTCCTCTTCTCTATGACCATCTGTCTATAGAACAATCTCTATAAAATCAGTTTCTCCATTTATAACACATGTCTTCCTCCTTGGGCAAACAGTATTATAATTTAACCTTAAATACTGCATGTACAAGAGGATTTTTGGGGGAAGAAACCAAATAATTAATCCCAGAAAAGTTAAGAACACCAGAAGAAAAGGGAAATGAAGCTAATGGGAGGGAAGGCAAGAGAACACAACTTTGATCTAGCGAGTAGCACAGGAGATGGGACGGGAGGTGGGTGCATGTGAGGCTGTGCCTATCTGAGTGGGAGATGTGATAGTGTTTAATCACTTCTGGACAAAGTCACGTCTTCTTATAAGCTTTCTACACTGGATACAATTGTCTGTTGGTCTTCTGCTTCCCCGCTGGATCAAGTTCCTTGAGTGTAGGAACCTTGTCCTACCTTCTTCAGATTCCCAGCTCTTCCGTGATGCCTATACACAGTAAGGCCTCAATTCATGTTTGAATGAAATTCTATAATAAGACTGTTGAAACGACCTTGAGAGAGGAATGCTTCTTACATCCCCCTCCAGGAGGCCAGCTATCCCCCAGGCAAGAGATTGGCAGCTATTTCTTTAAGAAATTGAACCACACAAGAGGAAAGATCTATAGATTCTGACATTGGGGGGTCCAAAATGGAAAAATCTGATGGTCCTCTGAAAAAACTACAGTGAACCAGCCCATGTCGCCAGAATTTCTGTTTGATTTTTTAGAACTGGGGACACAGGATTGCCAGGAACTTGAAAAATATGCCTCCTGCATGGCAGATAAAGATCATAAACAATTTTTTAAAGACTAAAACAATAAAGAGAGGAAAATAAAAACGTAAACTTTAATTGATATCCTCAGAGAGATATGAAAAGACATTGCATACAAGAAACAAAGAGGATATTATTAAAAGGAAACAACAGAAAACAAAATAGAGTTCTTAACAATCACAGATTAGATGACAGGCATAAAAAAATTCTGTGAAAATTTTGGCAGATGAAATTGAGGAAATAGCTAGAAAAAGGAACAAAAAGAGGAAAAAAAGGAAAATAAGGGAAAGGTGTTTTTTTGTTTGTTTGTTTGTTTTTTAGTCTCTCCAGCATGCTTAATATCTGTCTAATACGAAGGCCAGAAAAATAAAGATATACTTAAAAATAAGAAAGGGAGGAATTTCAATAAAACCAAAGAAGAAAGGTAACTAGAATTGATGGAAATAATTGTTCAAATTGAAAGGACAACTTATATGTGAGTGTCCAGATTGAAAGATTGCTACTAACAGTGAATGAGAAAATATTTATAACAAAGTGCATGATCATGAAATTGCAAACCACTAAGGACAGAGATGATTCTAAACACTCATGGAGAGAAAATCACTTTGCATTTAAAAGTTTCAGGAAGGATGCCTGGGTGGCTCAGACTGTGAAGCATCTGCCTTCAGCTTGGGTCATGATCCCTGTCCTGGGATCAAGTCCCACATCAGGCTCCCTGCTCAACCGGGAGCCTGCTTCTCCCTCTCCTGCTCCCCCTGCTTGTGCTCTCTCTCTTTCTCGCTGACAGATAAATAAAATCTTTTAAGAAAAATAAAAAATAAAATAAATAAAAAATAGAAATTTGAGGAGATGGGGTGCCCAGGTGGCTCAGTCAGTTAAGCATCTGACTCGGTTTCAGCTCAGGTCATGATCTCAGGATGGTAGGATTAATCCCCACGCTGGGCTCTGTATCAGTTGTAGAGCCTGCTGTCCCTCTCTCTCTCTCTCAAATAACTAAATAAAACCTTTAAAAGAAAATTTGAGGAGATAATGGTATCACACTTCTCAACAGCAACATTAGGGAGCTAAAAGACTAGGGAATGATGCCTACAAATTTCTGAGGAGATATAATTTTTTTTTAAAGATTTTATTTATTTATTTGACAGAGAGAGAGAGAGATCACAAGTAGGCAGAAAGGCAGGCAGAGAGAGAGCAGGAAGCAGGCTCCCCGCCGAGCAGAGAGCCCGATGTGGGGCCCGATCCCAGGACCCCGAGATCACGACCTGAGCCGAAGGCAGAGGCTTTAACCCACTGAGCCACCCAGACACCCCTGAGGAGATATAATTTTAAAACTAGAGTTCTATAAGAAAATTATCAAGGCAATATTGGGTAGAGGGAGACATTCTCAGAGAGGCAAGTTTGAAAATGTAGATGCAAACAGAATTGAAAGCTTGTCAACCCGCTATACGGCCTTTCTCAGGAAGTAACGAGAAGATACACTTCATCAAAATGACAAGTGCAGATTGGAGTAGTAGGCAGAGGAGTTCCAGGAGGGCTATCTCTGTAACGTGATGGAGCCAACTGGCACAGGCTCCCGAGAATACACTATATTCTTCTCTTTCCAACCCTGCAGTCAGTGACGTGACGACTGGTAGCTTGAAGTGGGTCGTGTGTAAATCTGTATTTACACAATGGAAGGGGAAAAGCTAAACTTCAGAGTTCAGTTGCCCCTACCCCCCAAGGTCAGCTAGTTGTTAATCATTTACCAGCCCACTCCAGAATTGAGCAGATTTGCTGTTAAGTTTACTATATAGAAATTTATAATAAGAGGTATTTTACAAAGTTATTGGGAATATGGGAAACTTTAGCCGTAATTTCAAAACTAAGCAAGTGGGAAAAAATGAGGTAGTTACTATCTCTAGGAAAAACAAAAAGTACACAAAAAAAATAGTATAATTATAATGCATTCTCTGGTTCAGCTATGAGCAAATTTTACATAATCGTAATAATGACAACCCTGAATATGGATGTAATCAAAATTGGAGTATCATTTGATCGGAGAGAAGAAAAGAAGGGAAAGGGTCTGTGAAAGGGAGCTAAAATCTTTACCTGTCATACTGGAAGTGGAGGCAGGCATGAGAATTGTCCCTTCTCAGATTTCTTTTTTTTTTTTCTTCAAGATTTTATTTATTTATTTGTCAGAGAGAGAGAGAGAGAGAGACAGAGCACAAGCAGGCAGAGAGGCAGGTAGAGGCAGAGAAAGAAGCCAGGCTCCCCGCTGAGCAAGGAGCCTGATGATGCGGGACTCGATCCCAGAACCCTGGGATCATGACCTGAGCTGAAGGCAGCTGCTTAACCGACTGAGCCACTCAGGCGCCCCCTTCGCAGATTTCTAACTGCGGGGAACACACATATCTGTCCAATGGGCCCTGTTGCTGCACTTTGACATCCATCACTATATTTATGCGGAGTCCGTACTTCCCATGGGCTGCTCCCAGCAGTGACTGAGAGAGAAAGGGATATTAAGGTGAACTGGTTTCTGGGAGATACGGGATTTCTCCAATGGGTGATAATGATTCAAAGAGTCCCCAAGGGCCTTGCTGACCTTTCCTTTGAATCGCTCTGCTCTATAAAGTGATTCCACCCAATCTTCCCCCTTTCCCTCTCTCTGATTTAGGGAAACCTGCAGAGCAGTCTGACAGCGCTTCAGTTTTCCTTTGGTTCCCTCTCCATTTTTCCTTATAGGCATTGCCCTAATAAATTTCCCACTTTCGTGTCTGCCTCTTGGAGGATCTGGACTAACAAAGAAGTCAGTTAATAATACAAAGTTAATCAAAAGATGGCTGTATATACCTTATTTTCCTAGAATAACTGTCAAATAGCTAAAAGTGATAAAGGGGCATACATTTTTAGAAGTCTTTAGTACTACTCGACTTTCTAATATGTGTGTATATATTAACTTTTTAAGTAAATTGTTTTTAAAATGACAGACCACTGCTGTAGACATTTCTTGCTTTAGATTATTGAGGGAAACCAAGATTTTATCTTGATTTTATCAACTGTACTCCTGGGAGATGATCAGTCCCTACAACGAGTCCTTGCACTTTCTTTTGGGCATTAGTGGTTTCAGGCTCATTCATTAAACTCCTTGCAGACAGCGCCACCAAGAGGGAGCAAAATTATCTGCCATCGAAGGGCCTATGCTGAAATGAAAGCACTATTTGCAATGTCCTTGAGTTGTTTCTGTGTTTAATATACGTGGAACAATAATTTTCAGAGATGTTATTTTTTCCCTCCTCTCCTCCCTATTTTGGGTAGACAAGTACTTAGTGTTACTTTGCCTTAGAATTTTTTCAAAGGCCATCAAAAGTGGTAGAAATCCTCAAAAAGTTCACTAGAACTTTTAAATAAAATCCAGGAGAGGGACGCCTGGGTGGCTCAGTTGTTAAGCAGCTGCCTTTGGCTCAGGTCATGATCCCAGGGTCCTGGGATCGAGTCCCACATCGGGCTCCTTGCTCGGCAGGGAGCCTGCTTCTCTCTCTGCCTCTGCCTGCTTGTGCTCTCTCTCTCTGTCAAATAAATAAATAAAATCTTTAAAAAAAAATAAATAAATAAATAAATAAATAAATAAATAAAATCCAGGAGAGTAACTTTTCACGCTTATACAAAATGTTTTATATGCTACGACAGTTTATTAAAACATTATATTTTATTATCTAAAAACAATAATAACCCGTTCACCATCTTCATGATCAAGATTATTTTTCCATGCTATGTTCACATGTTCATAAAAAAGTTACCTCATCCCAATCCTTTAAAGTTTTCACTGAGAATGTAGTGGGAAATTCTAGTTAAATTGATAGATTGAGACATAAACTTACCACCATTCCTTTTCCTAATTTCTCTAAAATAGCAATTAAGGAATCTTTAAAAACTATAAAAGGACAGAATTTTTTTTTTAAGATTTTATTTATTTATTTATTTGACAGAGAGAGACACACACACAGCGAGAGAGGGACCACAAGCAGGGGGAGTGAAAGAGGGAGAAGAAGGCTTCCCACTAAGCAGGGAGCCCAACATGGGGCTTGATCCCAGGACCCTGGGATCATGACCTGAGCTGAAGGCAGATGCCTAACAACTGAGCCACCCAGGTGCCCCAAAAGGACAGAATTTTTTTTTTTTAAAGACTACAACAGAGAAGAGAATGTAGAAAGCAGATGGATGTGTGCTAAATAATTTAGTAAAACAGAAAAAACCTGAAACCTAAAACCCCAGAGGGTAAACCAAAAAGAAGCAAACTAATTTTTGCACCTAACTTTTGAGTAAATTAAAGTAAAACAAGCAAACAAGTGTTATATCCTCAAGTTTTAAGATACTGTATAGGGCATAAGATATTCTTAGAATAAGAAAAATATGCTAATTTATAAAAGGAATATTTTGAGGGGCGACTGGGTTGCTCAGTTGGTTAAGCATCTGACTTGTCTCAGGTTGTGATCTTGGGGTCCTGGGTTCTAGCCCCAGTCAGTTTCGGCGCTCAGCAGGGAGTCTGCTTATCCCTTCTCCTCGGCCTCTACCCCTCCCCCCCACTTGTGCTCTCACTTGCTCATTTGCTCGCTTGCTCTCTTTCTCAAATAAATAAATAAAATCTGAAGCACACACACACGGGTTTAGAAGGTAAACCCAAGGAAATTTCACAGAAATTAAAACAGTGACAAAGAGATTTAAAATGAAAGGAAGGACAGATAAGAAAACAAGAGAACCAGAAGAGTTCCAAATAATAAAAGAGAGGGAGGAAATTAACAAAAAATTATTACCAAAAATTCCCCTATTCGTTTAGTCATGAATTCATTCATTCACATTTAGTGAGTACCTATATGCTCCAGACCCTGGAGAACTCAGCAGTAAACAGTAAAGCAGTAAAATTCCTGATCTCGTGGAACTTACTCAGAAATGAAGGTTATAACTCTTCAGATAGAAAGAGCCTACTGAATATCATAGGCAATAAATTAAAAAATATTGGCAGTAAAGCACATCAACATGAATTTTCAGAACATCAGGATGATGAAAATCTCCTAAAATCTTCCAGAAAGAGAAAAAAGTTACATACAAAATCTTGTGAATGAAAAAAATAGGCTTCTCAACACACACAGAAACTAGAAGACAATGGAACAATGTTCATAATCCCAGAAGCAATTATTTTCTACTGAAAATTAAGTTCCCGCCAAATCAACGTGAGGATAGAATATAGTCATCTTCAAACATTACAAGTTTTCAAAACTTTATTTATCACATAGCTTTCATTGGGAAGCTACTTAGAAGAGGTTCTCCACACAATGGAAAGTAAAAAAGACCTAGGATCTAGGGAATAAGAAATCCAACTCAAGAAAGACAAAGGAAGTTCCAGGATGATGTTGTGCATCAGACCTAGAGAGCAACCAATCCCCATTGGAATAGAAGGCCAAGGAGCTCCAGGGTGTGGCTATTTGCAGAAAGAGTGAGAGCAAGCGAGAGGGGTTGCAAGGAGTAGATAGCTTACCTGATTCATGTGTATAACTTAAGAGGACATTTACCCTGCTATCAAGCATTATGAATGAATGAGTAAAGGATGGATGAATAAAATAAGAATACGCTAAAAACAAAAAAGGCAATTTTTTGGAGGTACAAGATAACTAATTGGTTGAAAGTAATTAACAAGATGTAAAATAGGGGCGCCCAGGTTGCTTAGTCGGTTGGGCGTCTGACTCTTGATTTCCGCTCAGGTCATGATCTCAGGGTTATGAGATGGAGCTCCCTGTTGGGCTCTATGCTGAGCATGGAACCTCCTTGAGATTTTCTCTCTCTCTCTTACTGCTCCTCCCCTCCTTCGTGCACATGCTCCCTCTCTCTAAAAAAAAATATATATATATGTAAAATTGGAGAAAAAATAGTAGAGTGAACATATTATTTATCAAGAAATGAATAACTGTCAGCCCATTAAAATTAAGTAGATTTTTTTTTTTTTTTTTTGCTGTTTCCCTTCTCTCAGGGGATATGCCTAGAAAAATTTTGCTACGGCCAACATCAGAGTCATTACTGTCTGTGCTCTCTTCTAGGATTTTTATGGTTTCAGGCCTCACATTTATGTCCTTAATCCATCTTGAGTTTTTTTAAAGATTTTATTTATTTATTTATTTATCAAAGATTGAGGGAGAGAGAAAGAGAGAGCACAAACAGGGGAAGCAGCAGGCAGAGGGAGAAGCAGGCTCCCCACTGAGCAAGGAGCCCGAGGCAGGACTCAGTCCCATAATCCTGGGATCATGACCTGAGCCAAAGGCAGACCTTAATCAACTGAGCCACCCAGGTATCCCCATTTTGAGTTTATTTTTGTGTGTGGTGTAGGAAAGTGGCCTAGTTTCATTCTTTTACCTGTAGCTGTCCAGTTTTCCCAACACCATTCATTGAAGGGACTGTCTTTTTTCCATTGCATAATCTTGCCTCTTCTGTATTGGGACTACATCAAAATGAAAAGCTTCTGTATAGCAAAGGAAATAGTCAACAAAACTAAAAGGCAACCTACTGAATAGGAGAAGATACTTGCAAATGACATATCCAATGAAAGGTTAATATCCAATATAGAAGATATTGGATATTAATATAGAGTACTTGTACAACTCGACACCACAAAACTCAGATAATCAATTAAAAAATGGGCAGAAGGCATGAACAGACATTTCTCCAAAGAAGACATACAGATGGCCAACAGACATATGAAAAATTGCTGAACATCGCTCATCATCAGGAAAATGTAAATCAACAATGAGATGTCACCTCACAGCTCTCAGAATGGCTAAAATAAAAAACACAAGAAACAAGGATGTGGAGAAAGAGGAACCCTCGTGCAGTATTGGTGAGAATGCAAACTGGGTCAGCCACTCTGGAAAACAGTATGGAGGTTCCTCAAAAAGTTAAAAATAAAACTACCCTAAGATTCAGTAATCACTCTACTGGGTATTTACTCAAAAAATACAAAAACACTAATTCAAAGGGGTACATGCACCCCTGTGTTTATTGTAGCGTTATTTACAGTAGCCAAATTATGGAAGCAGTCCACGTGTCCATCAATAGATGAATGGATAAAGAAGATGTGGCATATATAGACAATGGAATATTATTCAGCCAGAAAAAATGAAATGTTGCCATTTGCAATGATGTGGGTGGAGCTAGAGAGTATAATGCTAAGTGAAGCAAGTCAGACAGAGAAAGATAAATATCATATGATCTCACTTGTTTGTGGAATTTAAGAAACAACAAATGAACAAGGGGGGGACAGATTAAAAACCAGACTCTTTTATTTTTTAAGATTTTATTTATTTATTTGACAGAGAGAGAGATCACAAGTAGGCAGAGAGGCAGGCAGAGAGAGAGGGGGATGCAGGCTCCCTGCTGAGCAGAGAGCCTGATGCGGGGCTCAATCCCAGGACCCTGAGATCATGACCTGAGCTGAAGGCAGAGGCTTAACCCACTTGAGCCACCCAGGTGCCCCTGTGTGAGCATTTCATAATATGCAGAATTGTTGAATCATTATATTGTGCTCCCGAACCTAAGATAACATTGTCTGTCAACTATAATTCAATAGTAAAAAAAAAAATTATTATTTTTTATTTATTTTTAAGTAGGCTCTGTGCCCCGTGTGGAGCCCAATGCAGGGCTTGAACTCACAACCCTATGATCAGGATCTAAGCTGAGATCAAGAGTCAGATGCTCAACGGACTGAGCCACCCAGGCACCCCAATAGTAAAAAAAAAAAAAAGAAAGAAAGAAAAGAAAAGAAAAATCAAATCAGGAAAGGCCTGAAGCAATTTCGGCAGTGGGTCAACAACGGATCACTAAATAAGCGCAAGATTCTGATCTGCCTTCAGCTCACCATCTCTCATTTTTCACAGAAGTCATGTTTGAAAGGGAACCCTGAGTCATTTTGCAGCAAGATTAGACTCATATTCTCCTTCCTTCCTAAAAGGAAAGTGTTATAAAATTCTCAGTCCCTCTGAAGATGTAAGAGGAAAAAAATGTTAAATATTTGTGAAGTATTAAAAAACAGGGAATAAAACTGGAAAAGGGAGAGAGAGCACAAATGTGCTAAAGAAAATTTTATAGCTTGGCAATGTTTGTTATTATATAAACCTTGGGCAAATGACTCTGAAGTCTCATCCGTGATGGATTTAATACCAATCCAGGAAAATAGCTCTGTAAATTCCCCGAGCGTTTAAAATAAAAAAATATTCTTTAAGTTATTTCATGTAAAGTGTAGCTAAATAAGTAAAACACAGAGATTCTCCAAGGAAGAGAAATAGCGAAATAAATTAAAGGACAAAACCTCCTATCCTCCCCTCAATGATTAGTGGTACAATAAAGATGAAAAAAAATGCATTTCACTATAATCTATTCTTGGTCAGGTACCCATTAATAGTCTGTCCTGCCCTTCCCCTACTAATCATGCTCAATAATGTATATCAAATGGACTGGAGTCTGGCTTTATAGCACAAAAGGGAAAACAGCAACAGTGATTAAGTAGCCCCTTCTCCTTTCTCCTTCCTTTTGTTCTTCCTCCTTTTCAAAGTATCTGTTTAAATAGGGACAAGTGGATAAGCAGAATCAGAATGGGAGCGATGAGCGCAGGGAGTCCCTCAGCTATGCTTTTCAGAGCAGTAAAGAGAAATTCTTTCATTACCCTGGCAGAGATTCTGCATCAAATTAAGAGTCTTCAGGAAAGGAGATGCAAACAGAAAGCATTACCAAGTCAACAATATTTGGGTCAAAGGTGAAGTAGTTCTCTGTCGATGGAGCCCTTAAAAATTATTCCACCTAGGGCTATTTGAAGCTATTTGGCAAAACCAACTAAAAAAAAAAAAAGGCTAAAAAAGTAAAGATGAAAAATTACCTCCTCCCAAAATATGGCATTAAGTAGTTCTGGCCATAACATGCCCTTTCCAAATCTATTTTTCTAGTGCATCGAAGTGGAAAAATCGAATCCACCAGAATTCCCTTCAGGGAGAGTGCCGTATCTGTATGGAAGACAAGCCTTGTCGAACCTGTGTATGTTGGAAGCTCAGAAATGGAGAGCATCTGAATGTGGGTAAGATGCCCTATGTAGGACAAGGGGATGGGTTTTGTGGTTGTTTCAGAAAAGGAAGAGAGGGAGACAGAGAGGGGGTAGATGGAGGATAACAAAAGCCCATGAGGTGACATCTCTTTAAGACTACCACCACCATTCCTCATGCAGGTCTACTGGAAAAAATCATGAAAGGCTTGAGGTGAATGAGTTGAAAGTGGTGAAGGGACAGATTTCATCTCCAGGATCTCATGGGGGCTGATCGGAGATGCACCCGAAGGAAATGGAATGGTGAAGGCAGAGGAAAGCATGAGGGGTCAAGAGGACATCAGACCCTCACAGACCATGACATTGGGGTTTTGAACCAAGCTTAGCCAACTCTTTGAGGGGGCAGGTGCCCAAATGACATATAGGTCATACGTTATTTGTTTGTTGACTGAGAAAAGAGGCAGAGCAGAAATAAAACAAAAGTGGGGCGCCTGCATGGCTCAGTGGGTTAAAGCCTCTGCCTTCGGCTCAGGTCACGGTCCCAGGGTCCTGGGATCGAGCCCCCCATCGAGTCCCGCATTGGGCTCCCTGCTCAGCAGGAGGCCTGCTTCTCCCTCTCCCACTCCTCCTGCTTGTGTTCCCTCTCTCGCTGTGTCTCTCTCTGTCAAATAAATAAATAAAAATCTTTTTTAAAAAAGAAAAGAAGGGGTGCCTGAGTGGCTCAGTGGGTTAAAGCCTCTGCCTTCGGCTCAGGTCATGATCTCAGGGTCCTGGGATCAAGCCCCACATCGCATCGGGCTCTCTGCTCAGCAGGGAGCCTGCTTCCCCCCTCTCCCTCTGCCTGCCTCTCTGCCTACTTGTGATCTCTCTCCTCTCTGTCAAATAAATAAATAAAAATCTTTAAATAAAAAAAAATAGTACTTAAGCACACATACGGTTTCCTTAAAAAAAAAAAAAAAGGAAAAAGTAAACAAAAGTATTTATTTGGGGGTCTCAGAATGGCAATTCAGGGAGCACAGACGTGGATAGCAACCCAAATTATGTGCCCCTAGGGAACAAAAAGCAGGGGTTTTCAAAGACCAAAGAGAGTGCTTGTATGAGTTGTATACAAATAATTTTGATTGGTGTTGGTGGCAGAAAACTAACCTTGGCCGAATATAATCGGTTGCTAAGGCTGTCGCAAAGCGAAGCAGCAAATCACAGGTGCAGAGTCCTTGGAATCTTTGTAGCTTGGACCAGGTCAGTAGTTCACGGTTCTGTCTGCTGAGGACGTGCATAAGGCCCACTTCCTTAATGGCCTCCTGGCTCCCTGTTAAAACCCCTTGACATAAGTGACTCCATTTCACTTCACCTTTCACAGTTTTATTTTGTGCTTTTGCTTTTCAGCTTATCAAGGCTGCTTTGAACGAAGGTGAAAAACCCAGTTTGATCTCGGACGAAATCATTTTAGAACCAGGTATGCACCTCACAGTTACTGCCAAACCATGAGACTCCTAGAGGAGGAAGGGGGGCGTGAGCTGTAAGAGCTTTTGAAATTCAACCTGTGTCGCAAGGAAATTAAGGAGACTGCTGAGGTAGCGATTACAGACTGGGATGGGGAGTGAGAGGTGCAACTTAAGAGAGACTATTTCAGACAAGAGGCCCAGCCATACCCAGTTTCATATGAACTTCCTGGAATTCCAAAGTCCAAGAAACTCTTGATGACCTAGGAGGCTGGGTGTTGATAGCCCCCCAGCCCTTATCCTACTTTACCTACCTAAAAAGGATTTTCAAAAGACTGAAAGGCTTCTGTGGAGCTGGTGATCAGGCACATACGGAGAACCCTGGTCTAGGCGCCAGTTACTACAGACAATTTGAAAGAAAATAAGGATAGGACAGGAGGCTTTGGAGTTCTAAGCAGAACATACCACTGACATAATGAAAAAATGGCTATTAATATAAAATGTGCAGGGTCCAGCCCTGGGAACTGGCAGGGACTCAAAGGCATCAGCGCATTTCTATTGGTGACAAAATGCTTGCCAGAGTTCAAGAGAAAATTGCTACAACTCGTATGCCAGTTTGCAGGCTATGCACCAACGGGAATTTGGAAAGGTCTCTACGCACGTGTCAATATTCAAAGGACTTTTGCTGTGAGAGATGGCAGGGAATGTAATTTGGAAAACGGCCAGTTGGAAGACATTGCTCTCATAGCGATTTAAGCAAAAAAATTATTGTAAAATGTCCAGTTCCGAGGATCTCTTTCCCTCCCCCACCCAGGGTGAAATGGTGTATCGTTTCAGATTCGGAAGTGATATAGACGTGACTCGGTCCCCCTTGTTCACCCTGGTGCCCGATAGCTAATTACACATCCACGTATAACCAATGGCTGTGTAACCAATAAATGGTGTTCCCGTATATAAGTCCTTCACCTAAGAAACCCCACACCTTGCAGATTTGATTCTTGGCTCTCTCTACAAATTCAGCAAAGAGATTAAGTCCTTATTTCTGGCCTCTCCTCTGGCACTCTGTCATAGCACCAGGATGTTGCTTCCTTTGCACAGATCTCTGGCAGGAACACAATTATTATCTTAGGTAAGGAGGGATTCCATACCCTTGCTCCTGGACCCAAGCCATAAAGAGAGGGCATCTAGACGAAAATCAATATTTATGGCTTTAGAGGCCCAAATAGCAACGTCAAATAAACATAAGCAATATGTAAGGTATAACGAGTCTTTCCCCAAGGTTCCAACACCTGAAAACATAAAAATCTGAGGCATACACCTAAAACAAAAAGGCAGGATACAAAATATTCTCGAATAGTCCCAACTTGTGCCTGGCAAGTATATTACTTGAATCCCAGCCTCTCTAATTTTTTTCTGTCCTTGAAATAGTCTCAGGATCGTTTCCAAAAAGTCATTGCTATGGCAGGCCAGATGGAAAAAGGAAAAAAAAAAAATGAGAGAGATGAGAAGAAGGAAGCTGCCTTCATAATGTAAATTACAAAATCGAATCAGCTGAAGAGCAGTGATCTGAAAATGTCCTAACTTGCCTAACAATTTTATCATGTAAAGGAAGTGACTAGGGGCATTGCTACTCTGTGGCGAACTCTGACCAACAGGGAGGAATTTGTTGTTGAAGTGGAAATGACAAGAATTTCTGGAAAAAGTTACATGTCACTCAGGATTGGAAATATATAGCATGAAGGAGCAGGGTCTCAGGAAGCGCACGACTGCTATCTTCTAGTATTTGAAAAGCATCCATGTGGAAGAGAGACTTAGAATATTTTGTTTATCCCTAAGAAGGAGAACTAGGTCTGGGGCACCTGGGAGCCTCCGTGGGCTGAGTGCCCAACTCTCGGTTTCAGCTCAGGTCATGATCTCATGGGTCATGGGATCGAGCTCCACGTTGGGCTCTGTGCTCAGGGGAAGTCGGCTTGAAGATTCATTCTCTCCCTTTACCCTCCCCTCACCCTCTCTCTCTCTCGAATAAATAAATGAATCTTAAAAAAAAAAAAAAAGAACTAGGTACAATGAATAGAAACTACATGGTAATAGATTTCAGTTGTTATAAAGAAATAAGTTTCAAATATACTCATTACTATTTAAAGATTTGATAACTGTAATTATCACAGCCACCTTTTGGGGGTCTGGTTTTGTTTTTAACCTCATATTACGCAAAAGTAGAGAAGATTATTATTAAAGGTGGGAGTTCTGTGTTGCTAGGGGTGTCTCCAAGCTATGGTTGGAAAGCCCCTTGGTCAGAATTGGTCCTGTGAGCGCTGGGAAGAGTAGCAGTTAGATATTGCGGCAAAACAAACCACTCCAGAATGTAATGGCTTAAAACAAAACTAATTTAAATCTGGGAGTCAGCACTTTGAGGTAAGTTAGCAGAACAATTCTCCTGATCTTGGCTAAGTTCAGTCATGTGTCTAAGTTCAGTCAACTGCTGGGTCCACTGGGAACTGGGACATTGTCTGCTGCGACATTGATCCTGAAGCTGGCTAGCTTCCTGCAGCAGAGAGGAAGGTCCCAACAGAGCGAGAGGAAGTGTGCTGAGCACTAGCACACCATCAAGTCACAAGGTCAACCAAGATTCAAGAAGTGGGGAAAGAGACTTCACCTCTTCACAGGAGGAGATAAAAAAGTCATGTTGAGAAGAGTTGAGGCACAGAGAGGAGTGAAGCATTGTAGTCATTTTGGCTCTCTTGTATAGAATGTCACTCAAGGATGTTTAGCAGAGGAATAATGTAACCGAATAATTGTAGAATGATCACCCTAACAGTATGTTGAGAGCCACTGCTTTAACGCCCCTCATATTATACTCCGGAAAACACACGCGTTACATACAGTATTCAGTTTCCATGGTTCTGATATGCATGAAATTCAGTTACCATGGGTTTAAGTTAAACAGCATCATTCGCCAACAACACAGTGCCATGCTCCAGCAGCAGGGTATAGTTACTGCCTGATTATATAAGGTATCAACTCCCTGCTTGTTCTTTAGTCCGTAGATCACCATGTAAACAACAGATGCCCATTGTGATCAGTGACTCATCACATCACTGTCTTCAAAGTCTGTCAGTGATTAGTCACTGCTCATCTGTAATTCAGGTCACACGCAGCCAGGAAAGCATGTAGTTGTGGAAACTTCTGGTCTCCCGGTGATGAACCCATGTGATATTTTACAAAATCAGATCATTGAAAGAGGGAATTGGCCAAGAAAGATGAAAGGACAGTGCAGAAACAAAAAGTGGTAACTTTAGATGTCAAATTCAAATGGAGC
>CM052899.1:114570006-114618032 GCA_028534135.1 Potos flavus
GGATCCCAACTTCGAAAAGAGTATGGGAATTAGCCAAGGTAGAGAAAAGATGGTCGTTCCGCATCATAAATTATACGATGAGAAAAAGGCAAGTGCTAGTCGAACGCCTTGTGATAAGTTTTTTACAAATATTTTAATTCTCAATCTAAGGCTTTAAATTACAGTGGACTAAATAAATATTAGTTTTACTATTCTTTTTTTTTTTAAAGATTTTATTTATTTATTTGTCAGAGAGAGAGCACAAGCAGGCAGAGGCAGAGGGAGAAGCAGGCTCCCTGCCGAGCAAGGAACCTGATGTGGGACTCGATCCCAGGACCCTGGGATCATGACCTGAGCTGAAGGCAGCCGCTTAACCAACTGAGCCACCCAGGCGTCCCTTACTATTCTTTTTCATTTCCTTATACATTTATAACCGACAGTGAGACAGTTTTTAATGTTTTCACAAAAGGTCACAGAACAATTATAATTCTTCCCATTGATTATTAAGATTGCTTGGCACAATTTCAGTCTGCATAATTATTTTTATGGTCCCATAGTAGTGTGCAAAGGGAGAATTGCCTGTACAAGAAAGTTCTTTATCAGTCCATGAGATTGTTATTTATAGTTACCAAGTTTGGAATTGTTTTGGGTGTAGTAACTCTGTGATTAATAAACAAAGAAAAAATTGGATATTAGGAAAACAAATTGAGTTTTAGTAGTAAAAATATTTTTAATTAGAAGTGATCCCAAGGGGGCGCCTGAGTGGCTCAATCTGTTAAGCATCCAGCTCAGGTCACGATCTCGGGGTCATGACATGGAGCCCTACATCGGGCTCCACACTCAGTGGGGAGTCTGCTTGAGATTCTCTCCCTCTGCCCCTCTCCCTACTCAGGTGCGCATGCTCTTTCTCTCTCTCTCTGTCTCACTCTCTCTCTCTAAAAATAAAATAAATAAACATTTAAAAAAATAGTTTTAAAAAATCTTTAAAAAAAGATTAAAGTGCTTTAAGATCTACTAAACTACTCCCAGAAGGAACACTGAGGATATGCTTTTCCCTAAACATTACTTCAGAGACAGTGGTAATGATACATGATGAGCAACAAGTAGAATTTTATCAAGAATAAAAGCTTTCTGCTTCAAAATAGAAATCTATTACAGCCTCATCAAAAGTGATAGCTTCCAATTCTTTGGAGGCTGCCAGTGCTTTGGGGAATGGGGGCTCACTACCAACCTTGGAACCAGCATACTCTCTTTGTATTGGTCCCTCTGATCCTCTGAACTAGAGGATTAAACAAAAACACCTCAACCAATTCTTCCATTACTCTCCTGTGCCCTTATGGTCTGTCCAAAAATGCCAGTTGTGAAAGCATTAAGGGTAAACAGCAAACTGTGTACCCAACAAACCAAGGTTATGCACCCAAAAAAAGATCGAAAAAGATAAATGGTTAAATCATGGCTCTTCTCCCTCCACAATTAAATGGATAAAAATAAACATTCCTTTTGAGAAAAAGAAGGGGAAAAGAGGACACAGGGAAAAGACAAACATGGGCCTTGTGTGTGACAGGTATTTCTTCTGAGAGTCTCTTCATACTACCCTAGCAATTGCCTATAGCAAATTTACATATAGCAAAATTACATATTACCCTAGCAAACTAAATATGAACTTGTTTTAAGGTAATAAGAAAACGGCCATATTTGTTTATTGAACAAACATTTGCACCGTGCCAGACACTGTCAGGGTCCTGGGGTTGAGCCCCCCATTGGGCTCCACACTGAGTACGGAGTCTGCTTGAGCCTGACTCTGGCTGGATCCCACAACGCTGAGATCATGACCTGAGCTGAAACCAAGTGTCAGAGGATCAACCAACTGAGCCACCCAAGCACCCAAAAAAGAAAATCTTAAAAAAAAAAAAAAAAGAAAAGAAAAGAAAAGAAAAAGAAAGTTATACTCACTCAGCTCTGGTGTTAATATGGACCAGGCAATGTGCTAAGCACATTTATGAGTAGTTTCTCCTGAGCACCACACAACTCTAGGAGATAAGTACCATTATAATGTCCATTTTATAGATTAGAAAACTAAGGTTAAAGAGGTTAAGTGAGGCTCTAGGGCAGTGGTGCCGGCCAGGTGGGGGCGCCCGAGAGTCCCTGGTTCCATCTCCCAGGAACTTGGGGAGTTGCGGCAGCACTGAGCTGGGTAGGGAGAGGCAGCTCACGGGGACCCTCCCTCCGCCTGCGGTTCAGGTGTGAGAAAGAGCCTGGAGGGAGTTCAGGAACCTGGGTTCAAATCCTGCCTCCGCTAATACCTCGCTTTGCTGTCGTTGGGCCTCAGCTTTCTAGTTTAGGAAATGCACGCAGTTCTCCGGGCCCTTCCTTCCTCAGGCGGTGGTTATAAAGGCACAAAAGCTCTTCAGAAGTCGCAATCTGCAGCCTTCATTTTTACCCACAGATGGCTGGGACCAGCAGAGGGGTCAGGGATCCTCCAGGTTTGGAGCACAGCCCGGAAGGACAGGTCTGTCATCACTCTGGAGGTTAAGGAGAGTCCTGCTCATCTACCCCCGACAGGAATTGAGGATCCTCAGCCCTGAGTTTTGACTTTACAGAAGCTACATTTGGAAGTGAGGAGTCCTTGGATCCCAGGACGCATGAACCTGGGTTCCTGCCCCGACTCACTGGGCGGATTGCTTTCCTTCTTTGGGTCCCAGTGCTTTTGAGCTGTAAGGTAAGAGTTGAGGGCTTGAACCCTAAGTCTGGTTCCCAGGATTCCTAAAGCCTCCACCGTACATCTGAAAGGAGGAGAGACAAACTGCCTTTCTGTTCCTTCACCTATTTGTGGTTCAAAATTATACAAGTAACACTGTGAGCGTTTGACTAGAGCCTCTTCCTCAGACTAAGGGCTGAGTAGGAACGAACCATTTCCTACCCCAGGGCCTGGTCTGTTTTAGCCCGGCCTGGGAGAATCTTTCTACTAAGGGACTGAGGAGAGTGTTAGGTTGGAGAATAGACTCTTTAGATCAGGTGGACAAACTAAGACCTACAGGCCAACTCTGGCCCACCTGAGTGGTTTTTACATTTTTTAATGACTGAGAAAAATGAAAAAGATACTACTTTGTGACATGTAAGAATGATATGAAACTGAAATTTCAGCATCCATAAATGAAGTCTTTTGGGGAACACACAGACAGGCACACACACACACACACACACATGAAGAGGTTAAGTAACTTGTTCAAAGTGGCAGAGTTAATAGATGTGGAGCCTGGACTTGAAGCCAAATTTCTCCAAATCTGAAGATCATTGTTTTGTCTACAACCCGATGTCATCCTGTGTCATTTTCCAAGATGGGTTATTTCCTTACAAGAATAGTCAAAGGAAGAGCTTGGGGAACAGCAGAAGCCAGGTGCTGCTTTACAAATAAAATTCTTCCTCTGAAAAATGGGAAGCCACACAGTGACTAACCACTGATAAATAAATACTAGAAAACAAAATTTAAATGGAAGTTTTAAAATCAAACTATAATGCAGCATCCCTTCGAAGGCATAGTTGAAACTAATATTTCTTACCTCTCCCAGGACATTTCTCAGGAAAAAAACCTGCGCTTTACAAACCCCTGACATGAGTCTTCCTCAGCACACTTAATAGTCCTGACTTTTCCGAAATAATCTTTCAGAACCTAGACTGTCTCCACAGTGTTTGGCAGTCCCCGTGGATGTTCAATACCACCTTATTATCTCTGTTTTTCTCTATTTCCCATTAGCAGTGAATGAAGAGAACACTTCAAAAAATAGGCCCTATATCCTTTCAGGCACATGACCTTGAAAAAGAAATAAAAAGAGAAAGCAAAAGGAAAGAGTGTATGTTAAAAGGATTTTAGACACGATACCTGATTTTTTTGAGATGGATTAACTTATAATTTGGAGGTCATTCTACATGCCTGTTTATAAGTTGGCTATTTTATTGTAAATAATTTCAATGACTCTCTGTATTTATGTCTTTCTTTTTTTTTTTTTTTTAAGATTTTATTTATTTATTTGACAGAGGGAGATCACAAGTAGGCAGAGGCAGGCAGAGAGAGAGGGGGAAGCAGGTTCCCTGCTGAACAGAGAGCCCGATGCGGGGTTCGATCCCAGGACCCTGGGATCATGACCTGAGCCAAAGGCAGAGGCTTCAACCCACTGAGCCACCCAGGCGCCCCTGTCTTTCTTTTTCTAAGTTATTTTACTTATTATTAGTTTTCTCAGGATCCCAGTATTCCCAAGCAATTACCTTGGCCTCATTGTGGAGGGATGGGGGAGGGGGGAAGACAAGGGTTGCCATTTCATTTTTTTTTTCCTCTCCAGTTACGAAGGGTCTCCCTTTCCCCCTCTCCCTCCCTCCCCAAAAGACTAGTAACTTTTGAAAAGTAAGCCATTTGTTTTGGAAGAGCTTGTTTGGTTATGATCTTTTAACATAAACTTTACCTGTTCCATTAGGAAATTATCAAAATACGCTTAGGAAAATATAAAAAAAAAGAAAAACAACACATCTGATTTAAAACAGGATATTTTATTATATTTCAAATTAACTATAAGGCATCTATTTACTAATTCATCAATCCTTAATTCTCCAATTTTCCTCAAGAATAACTCCTTCGTGTTTCTCCCCTACCCTGACCGTGGCCTCATTTTTTTTAAAATTTTGAATATTCAACAAAATACATTTTTAAGTAATGAAGAATTTCCTCCATTTTTAGGTGTTGGACATGTTACCGGAAACTGCATTCCCCTCCTGCAGTCGAGCCAAAAGTCACAAGCAAGCTGAAGAGCGGGAAAGGAAAGGGTATATTTGCAACAAGTAAAGGAGAACACTGGGGTATTTCCCTAAACAGCGTCTCCTTGAACAACAAAGCTAAGGGTTCATACATATTCATGAAGGGGCTTGAGCAAGGGGGAGTTCAGCTAGGAATTGGAACATCATCAACTCTCTGGCTTCAGCTGGTCAGGTATCTGAGTGCTCACGGGGGAGGCGGGGGTTCAGTCCTGCAAAACTAACACAAGAATGTGTGTCAGCTCAGTCTTTACTTTTGAACCAGCACTGAGAGTTTTACTCTTGATTTATTGTCCCTGATACGATTAGGTTATCTCTGGGCCTGATAGCGGCTGTTTTTTCTTACTTTCTCTTGTTCTTTTTAGAATCATTGACTACTGAGGTCTATTCTTCTGCAATTTCAACATATCCCAGGAAGTTCTGCAAGAAATGTGCTTGGGGCAAGGAGTGCCAGTCAGGCATGGATCACAAGGTGGCGGGGTGCCTCAAATGACTCTCCTTATGTCAGAAAGCTATGTGTCATCTTTCTTTTTCTGGGGACCCCTGACTCTTTCTGCCTACAGACAGAGGGATTTGAGTGCTAACCATGTAGCTTTCCCCTCAAAGCCATGAGTCAAGCCTGCACAAAGGGTAGAGAAAGAATGAAGCAGTAAGCTGAATTGAACTGAGTATTATTTTTTTTAAGATTTTATTTATTTGATAGAATGAGAGAGAGGAGAGAGAGCATGAGAGGGTCAGAGGGAGAAGCAGACTCCCCGCTGAGCAGGGAGCCTGATGCGGGACTCGATCCTGGGACTCCAGGATCATGACCTGAGCTGAAGGCAGACACTTAACCAACTGAGCCAACCAGGCACGCTGAACTGAGTATTATTAACTAAAACGGGTATGGCAGGGATTCGATGAGGTAAGGAAGCATCTTTGCCCTCAAACAGTGGTGAGAAGACAAATAGTTCATTCAAGGGCAACAGGAAAATCTCCCTCAACATTCATTTACACAGACCCACAAATATGCCCCTTTCTGATGCCTTTCCTCCAGTCTTCTCCTCACTGGCCCAACATGTCTAAATCGGGTGTTTTCACTTGCATAACCTAAAGCTCAGATGAAAGGTTGAAGAAGTTCTCTACACACCCCTAAAAAGCACACAGAATGTGGCTTTTTTCATTTTTCTCAGCGCTCATTCCTCTGGTGAAACGCCTACATGGATAAAAGGAAAGTCGCCGCCCCCTTTCAAACCAGAACCAAAGAAAATATGCACTTTGCGCCCCCCCTTCCTACGGCCACCATCCATCTTCATGCATCACTCCCTAAAGCTCCGGCATTACAGGGAGCTACAGCTAATGCTAGATTGAAGTGTTTAATGGGTGGAAGAATTAAACGAAAACAAAAACAAAAGAGCCATCACAAACTGCAAATTAAGGGATCAGCAAAACCCCTGCTGGTTTAAAAAGCCCATTGGACCTTGCCAATACACTAATTAATATAATAAAACACACAAAGATCTTGCTTAAAATTAAGCGAGCAGGCTGCCCACGGCTTGCTGCCCACTCTCCGAGCAAGCATCTACTTAGAATGTCACCAATTGTCTCCTTGGGAGGTTAAAGGAAGGGAGGGGAAAATTGCTTTGGCAGAGGCTAACAGTTAACTATGCCCCTTTTGAGAACAGAATTCTTACCCTGTTTTTAATGCCAAGCACATACAATGTCAAGTAAATTGGTCTCGATACAAGACATGATGGAACCGCAGCAAATGGAAGAAAGCACTCCTACTTACTCTAACAAAAATGATAGGAAAAAAATATATACAATTAATCTCAAATGTTCGCCAGTATTTGAAAATTTTCTTTTTTCCAACTTTTAGTACTCTCTTGGGCCTAGAACAGAGCGTGGTACAGATAAATATGGGTTTCGTAACTCTAGTAGAAAACCAGACACCTGTCGATGTTCCGCAGACATTGTTCACGTCAGCGACTCAATAGTAGTTCCTGATGTCCAAACCTAGAGGCCAAACATCTTGTTTTGCTTTGTTCACTCAAGAATTGTTTATTATGTCCATCACTGGTTCTAGGCACAATAAAGATTTTTTTTTTTTTAATTAAAGCTTCCTTAGGCAGTTTCCATTCTGGTCTGCAAGAAACAGTGCACAGGTAGGAAAAGTTTAGTAACACTACAGAGAAAATAAGAACTGAGTGGCTCATAACAGGAGTAAACTGCTGTATTTCTATTACTGTTTCTTACGCCGTTTTTTTACGTATCTTCTGTGTGCTGGCCACTGTGGTGGGCCATAGACCGATGTGATTTCATTTAGTTCTCGCTGTTGTACTTCAGAGGAGATTTTATAATCCCTAGTTTTATAGAAAAGAAAACAGAGACTCAGAGAGGTCACTCAAGGTGATGCTGATAGCAAAAGATGGAGTTCAGGATTGCGGGTGTCTCACTTCAAAGATTATGCTCTTTCCAAGATGTCTTGCCGTCTCCTGTTCTTCAAACTTATAAAGTATGTTTGTGCCCCTTCTCGGAGCTACAGAGATATTTAGGAATCGTATAATAAATTGCCAAGTACTCATCGTCTATTGTCAGTAATTATCTCTTTGTAGCCAATCTCATTTTATTTATACCTGCTCACTCCTCCCCTCACTCATTAGATTATTTTTAAGCAAATCCCATATACCATGTTATTTCACCTGGATTATAGTATGTATCTCTAAAGACAGGGGCTGTTGTTTAAAAAAAAACCAACAACAACCCATCATCACAGTATCATTATGACACCTTAAAAATGAACAATAATTCTTAATCCAAATATCCAATCCATGTTCAATTTACTCCTTTTGCCTCATAATTCTTTTATAGTTGTTCTGTTCAATTCAGAATCCAGTCAGAATTCACACTTCGCCTGCGGCTCCTAGGTTTCTTAAGTTTCTTGAAACTTGTAGTTCTTTGAACACTTTCTTGGCAGTCTGTTGTTGAAGAAATCGAAAGTAGCAGACAGGCTCAGATATGCAAGCATACAAAAGGCTTCATGGGCCATGGTGAGAACTTTGGGTTTTTAGTGCAGTGGAAGGCCATTAGGAAAGTAAAATGTGATCTCAATTTTATCTAGCCTCCCTCTCCTTCTAGATACCGTGTGGACCCTGGATCATAGGGGCAAGAGCGGAACCAGGCTGAATCATTGCCATCTCCAGCGGTTAGACACTGCCCTTAATCTTGTGTCCCTCAGCCATGACTTCACATGAAGATTTTCCTGTTTTCGAGATTATCAGCAACTACACTGGAGGTGGACATTTCCTACCAAACAGCTCTCTTTAGAATAAGAGATGACTTTCTTTCCAGGATTCTCGATAACGAACACAAGTGAACGTACAGCAGATGAATCTTGGCATGGCCTCGCTTGTTCTGAAGTGCTCTCCTCTGTGCAGAGACAAAGTGGACCTCGGCCAGACTTGCCAGCATGAACTGAACCCCACTGTTCACAGCAGCTTGTAGCACAAGCCTCACTGAGTCTGCTTGAGTTGGCAACATTAAAAGAAACTCGGCCCTTGTTAATTGTCAGGGCTAAATGCCCCATCCTGTTTTTTCCAGCTTCCACTTTGAAATAAAGGGAATATTTCTAATTCTCAAGGAGTTAATAAAACACACCTCTCAAAGAAAATGAGTATGGGAGCTTTTGGGTTTGCGTGCTGCCAATCGCATCTGAAATGTAAGTGCCAGGAAAGGGCCTTTCCTATACCCGGCTAATTAATAAGAAATTGTTTTATTCTTCTCTTTATTTATTTTTTTTTTAATTTTATTTACTTATTTGACACAGAGAGAGAGAGAGAGATCACAAGTAGGCAGAGAGGCAGGCAGAGAGAGAGGGGAAAGCAGGCTCCCCGCTGAGCAGAGAGCCCGATTGGGGGCTCGATCCCAGGACCCTGAGATCATGACCTGAGCCGAAGGCAGAGGCTTTAACCCACTGAGCCACCCAGGCGCCCCTATTCTTCTCTTTAAAAAGATTAAATTTTCCAATATCCTCTAGAAGGCACAGTAATTTGTGTCACCATGAATTATTTTTTTATAAAGTTATTTCCTGTTTACCAGTTCCTTTGGAACTCTGGCATAATCACATTGAGAAGCCAAATAAATGTATTGGCTGAAGGGACTTTCATGTCAGACTGCTTGGGTTTAAATCCCATCTCTGCCTCTTTCTTAATTGTGTGGCCTTAGGCAAGATGCTTAATCTCTCTGAGTTCAGATTTTCTCCTCTAAAAACTGGAGATAGTAATGGGAATATGTCACAAGCTTGTAATGAGGACAAAACTGAGTTAATCTCTCTAATGGATTTTGAACACTAACAATAGTGCTATCACATATTAGCAATTATCAAGTATTATATATATCAAGTATTATATATATCATATATATCAAGTATTGCTAATACGATTAGCAATAACAATATCAAATATTGTTATTTGCTGCCTCCAAAGTTTTAAAATGTTTTAGAGGCTATAATTTTTTTCTTTTTGAGTTTAATTTTTTAAGTGCATAATTCAATGGCTTTTGGTATATTCACCAAGCCGTACAACCATCACCATGATGTAATTCCAGAGGATTGTCATCGCTGCACAAAGAGATTCCTACATGTTACCAGCCACTCCCCCCGCTCCGCGGCCACTCATTTACCTTTGGTCTCTGTGGATTTGCCTGTTATGAACATTCTATATAAATGGAATCATAGAATGCATGGCCCTGAGGTGTCTAATTCTTTCACTTACCATAGTATTTTCAAGGTTCATCCACGTTGTAACATGTATCATCAGCACTTCATTTCTTTTTATGGCTAAATGATACTCCGTTGTGTATGATAAACACATTTTGTTTATCCATTCATCAGTTGATGGACATTTACATTGTTTCCACTTTGGGGCAATTATGAATAATGCTGTTATGGATATTCATATACAAGTTTTTGTGTGGATGTAAGTTCTCAATTCTCTTGGGTAAATACTTAGGAGTAGAATTGCTGTGTCATGTGATAACTTTATTTTCAACTTTTTTGAGGAGCCTCCAAACTGTTTTCCAAGGTGATCACCCCATTCTTTAGTTCTACCAGCAATATATGAGGGTTCCAATTTCTCCACATTTTCTTTTTTTTTTTTAAAGATTTTATTTATTTATTTGACAGAGAGAGACACAGCGAGAGAGGGAACACAAGCAGGGGGAATTGGAGAGGGAGAAGCAGGCATCCTGCCCACCAGCAGGGAGCCTGATGCAGGGTTCGATCCCAGGACCCTGGGATCATGACCCAAGGCGAAGGCAGACACCCAACGACTGAGCCACCCAGGCACCCCTTCCACATTTTCATCAACACTCATTATTGTTTGTCTTTTTGATTATAGTCATCCTAGTGGGTATGAAATGGTATCTCACTGTGGTTTTGATTTGCAATTTTGTTAATGACTAATGGCATTAAGCATCTTTTCATATGCTTATTAGCCATTTGTATATCTTTCGAGAAATGTTTATTCAAGTCCTTTGCCCATTTTAAAATTGGGGTGTAAATATTCTTATACATTCTGGTTACAAGTCCCTAATCAAGTATGTAATTTGCATATATTTTTTCCCATTCTATGAACTGTCATTTCACTTTCTTGATTGTGTCCTTGGAAGCACAAAAGCTTTTGTTGTTGAGGAAGCCCGTTTAAAAATTTTTCATTTTGTCTTTTATTATTTATGCTTTTTGTATCATACCTAGAAACCATTGCCTCATCCAAAGCCACAAAGATTTATGCCTACGTTTTCTTCTAAGTGTTTTATTTATAGTTTTAGCTTTTACATTTAGGTATGTGATCCATTTTGAGTTAATTTTTGTGTATGGTATGAGATAGGGATCCAAATTCATTCTTTTGCATTCTGGATAGTATGTCTATCCATCTACCAGTACTACAGTGTCTTGATTACCATCACTTTAGAGTAAGTTTGAAATTGGGAAGTGTGAATCCTCCAACTTCGTTCTTTTTAAGATTGTTTTGGCTACTCTGTGTGCCTTGTATTTCCATATGAATTTTAGGATCAGCTTGTTAATTTCTCCAAAAAAAGCAGTTGGGATTATGTTGAATTTCTGGATCAATTTGAGAAGTATCGACATCCTAATGGTATTGATATTAAATCTCTCAATCCATGAGTATGAGATGATTCTATTTATTTAGGTCTTCTTTCATCTTATTTAATAATGTCTTTTAGTTTTCAGTGTACAAGTCTTATGTTTCTTTTGATGTTATTATAAATGGAATTGTTTTCTTTTTTTTTTAAGGTTTTATTTATTTATTTGACAGAGAGATAGAGAGAGCACAAGTAGGCAGAACAGCAGGCAGAGGCAGAGGGAGAGGGAGAAGCAGGCCCCCCGCTGAGCGGTGAGCCCGATGCGGGGCTCGATCCCAGGACCCTGGGATCATGACCTGAGCTGAAGGCAGTCGCTTAACCAACTGAGCCACCCAGGTGCCCCAAATGGAATTGTTTTCTTAATTTCATTTTCAGATTGATCATTGCTAGTGTATAGAAATACAGCTAATTTTTGTATAGTGATCTTGTACCCTGCAAACATACTGAACTCATTTATTAGCTCTAATAGTTTTGCATGTGTGTGTGGATTCCTTAGGATTTTCTATATGTAAAATTATATTATCCATGAAGAGGGTAACTTTTACTTCTTGCTTTCAAATATGAATGCATTTCACCTCTTTTTCTTGGTTAATTACGCTGGGTAAACCTCCAGTACAATGTTGAATAGAAGTAGCAGGAGGGAGCATCCTTGTCTTGTTCATGATCTTAGGGGACAGCTTTTAGTCTTTCATTATTAAGTATGATATTAGGGGGTGCCTGGGCGGCTCGGTTGAGCGTCTCACTATTGGTTTTGGTTCTGGTCGTGATCTCAGGGTCATGGGATCCAGCCCTGTGTCAGGCTCCATGCTCGGCTTGGGGTCTCCTTGAGATTCTCTCCTTCTCCCTCTGCCCCTCCCCCACTCACTGTGTCTCTCAAATAAATAAATAATTTTTTTTTTTAAAGCATGATGTTAGCTGTGGGTTTTTCATAGACATCCTTCGTTAAGATGAGGAATTTCTCCTCTATTTCCTGTTTGTTGTGTATTTTTTATTATATTTATTTATTATTTTTTAAAAGATTTCATTTTTATTTATTTGACAGAGAGAGAGAGAGATCACAAGTAGGCAGAGAGGCAGGCAGAGGGAGAGGGGGAAGCAGGCTGAGCAGGGGCTCTATCTCAGGACCCTGAGATCACGACCTGAGCTGAAGGCAGAGGCTTAACCCACTGAGCCACTCAGGTGCCCCTGTTGTGTATTTCTTATTATAAAATGTTAGGTTCTCTCAAGTGTCTTTTTCTACATCGATTGAAATGATCGTGTTTTTTTTTTTATGTGTTTTTTTCCCTTTCACTTTTACTATGATATATTAAATTGATTAGTTTTCATATGTTGAACTATACTTGCATTCCTGAAATAAATCCCACTTAGTCATAGTGTACAATCTTTTTTTAAAAGGTTTTATTTATTTATCTTATTTTAGAAAGAGCACGTGATGTGGGGCTTGATCTCATGACCCTGAGATCATGACCTGAGTCAAAACCAAGGGTGGGATGCTTAACTGACTGAGCTGCCCAGGCACCCTGGTGTATGATCTTTTAAATATGATGCTGGATTTAGCTCACCAGTATTTTGTTGAGGATTTTTGTATCTGTATTCATAAGGGATATTGATCTATAGTTTTCGTCTCTTGTGATGTCTTCGTTGGTACGGGAGCGATACTAACCTCATAAAATGAATTGGGAAATTGGGACAACTATAGGAATCTGTTCATTCTTGTAGGTTATATAGACCTATAATTGACATCTAATTGTTTATAGTATTCCCTTGTAATCCTTTTTATTTCTGTAATTTTGGTAGTAATTACCCTGCTTTTACTTATGATTTTAGCAATTTTAGTCTTCCTTTTTATCTTGGTCAGTCTTGCTAAGTCTTTGTTATCTTGTTACTACTTTTCAAAAAACCTTTAGGTTTCTTTGATTTTCTCTTTTGTTTTTATATACTCTAGTTCATATATTTCCACCCACTTATTATTTCCTTTCCTCTACTTACTTTCAGTTTGATTTTCTCTTTGTTTTCTAGTTCTTTAATGTATTCATTTTTTTTTTAAGATTTTATTTATTTATTTGACAGAGAGAGAGAGATCACAAGTAGGCAGAGAGGCAGGCAGAGAGAGAGAGGGAGAAGCAGGCTCCCTGACGAGCAGAGAGCCCGATGCGGGGCTTGACTCCAGGACCATGAGATCATGACCTAGCCAAAGGCAGAGGCTTAACCCACTGAGCCACCCAGGTGCCCCTAATGTATTCAGTTTTTAAGCTCCTTTTTCTTCTTCCAATATAGGCAATTGCAGCTATACAGTTTTTTTCCTGCCCTAAAAACATACTAGTTGAGAAATCATTCAGCACTAAATGCATGGAATATAAGATGTAATGCTTAGCATCTGAGGACCTAAGAGGTATTATTAACAGGACATGGATTTGTGTTTCTGCAAGAGGAGCAAAAGCAGAACTCATTACCATTATCAATGTTAAATTTGTATTATTTTCTTCAATATACCAACTAAAAGCTATCAAGCCTGACATTATTTGCAGAAGTAGGATATACATAATACAATCTATTACTCTGTTAGTTTCATATCAATCAGCCAATGTTTTCTTGATGTTGGTGCTGATATATCTATCTCAGTCTAATAATTTGTTTATTTAACCAATGGTTACATCTCTGTGATATTTGTTAGGCCTGCCAATGAAAGAAACTAGAGCTAAACTAACTTTGTGTTCTTCTAATTATGTTTTTTAAAAAACATTTTTGGAAGAGAGTTTCTCCTGAGAACAGCTAAATAAACAACTTTAAGAAAGAAAAATGTACTGGCAAGTACCTCATCCCTCAAGCCCCAATGAAAATACAACTTTTCTTTGAAGCCTTTTCTGATCTTCCAGAATATTATGTGTTCCCATAATTTTCCAATTCTGTCTTACTTTTTTTTTTTTTAAGATTTTATTTATTTATTTGACAGAAAGAGACACAGCCAGAGAGGGAATACAAGCAGGGAAGTGGGAGAGGGAGAAGCAGGCTTCCCGCAGAGCAGGGAGCCCGATGTGGGCCTCAATCCCAGGACCCTGGGATCACGACCCGAGCCGAAGGCAGATGCTTAACGACTGAGCCACCCAGGCGCCCCCAATTCTGTCTTACTTTATAGGATTTGCCATGTGTTAGTGTTATTATTTGTGTTACAGCGCCTTCCCCAGTAGACTGTAAGACTGTGAGTTCTGGGAGGTTGTGGAGCATGCTTTATTCATCCCCAGGGCCTGACGCAGTGCCTGGGACTCAACACTATTCATCTGGGAACATGGCTACCAGCCACTGCTGGGATTTTAGCCATGAGTGTATGTGGCACCTCAGAAGTTCGTTTTGCCTCTCTTGTCTTCTCATTTACTCTCCTATTATCAAAGTGGTTGGGATTGATAGTACAGAGAATTTAAACGAATTCCCACACGTTACCCAAAAAAGTCTTAGCTTTCATTTAAATATTAAATTGTATTTAAATTTATTTGAGATAAATTTTCTGTCATCAGCCTGCTAAAATGATGCTATGCCCCTTCTCTGAGGCTACCTCCCATAAGGGAGCTATTAACAAATCAAGTTCATGTTTTTTCCTAGTACAAGGCAAATATTCCTAAAGTAGAAGGAAAAGTGACAAATTTTACCAAAAACCCTAGAAGAGACACTGCTGTTCTAAACTTTCCCTTGACCCTAGTATCAAAGCTAACTTTGAGCCATTTGTTTCTTTGTTTCCATTCCTTTCACCCGGAAGGTGCCGCGCTTCCTTCCCTACTGCTCCTTTACTAATAAATTCCAGCAGAGGGAGCTCCAACTGCTTTACAACTGTTCTATGGAGCCTTCTTCCTCCCACTCCACCTATCCCAAAGACAAATTTTGGCCTAATTCTGGTGCGGGGTCATTGAATGGGTCTCTGACTTTTCCCTAGGGGTACATTAGGAGCTGATAGGGTGTGAACAATTTGAGGAGAGAGACTGTATTACATCATACATCTCCATATTCAGTTAAAGTCATATTTAAAGATTCATTATGAAGTATAGAACGTAATTTTTAAAGCTTGATTTGCTAAAGTTAGAGGTCGTGATAGATGATGATTAAATGATAACAACTGTGCTTCCCTCACACCCTTCCAAAGGTTCAGCTTGTCCAATTCATGTCAAAGGATGAAACATACACGAATTTTTTTTTTCCTGGCAAAATAGTACTTTGTAATGACGGCATGCTCTATGCTTCACAATCTCATCACTAGGGATAACCACTGTTCGAAGTGCCTTATAACCAGAATTCCCATGCATAGACAAACGTGGGTTTTTTTCTTTTTGCTTTTTGTTTTGTTTTTAAGATTTTACTTATTTGACAGAGAGAGAGAGATCACAAGTAGGCAGAGAGGCAGGCAGAGAGAGAGGGGAAGCAGGCTCCCTACTGAGCAGAGAGCCCGATGTGGGGCTCGATCCTAGGACCCTGAGATCATGACCTGAGACGAAGGCAGAGGCTTTAACCCACTGAGCCACCCAGGCTCCCCCAAACGTGTTTGTTTTTATAAGGTAGGGGTTATACTCTATGCTCTTATATCTCCCTTTCTTTTTATTTATTTATATTTGTTTTTAAAATTCTAGTATATACATACTGTTATATTACTTTCAGGTGTACAATATAGTGATTCGATTCCATACATTACTCAGTGCTCATCACAATAAATGTATTCTTAATTCCCTTCACCTATTTCACCCATCCTCCACCCGCCTCTCCTCTAGTAACCGGCAGTTTGTTCTCCGTATTTAAGAGTCTGTTTTTTTGGTTTGTCCCTTTTTTTTCATCGTTTGTTTGTTTTGTTTCTTAAATTCCACATATGAGTGAAATCATATGGTATTCGTCTTTCTTGTACTGACTTATTTCACTTAGCATTATACCCTCTAGATCCATCCATGTTGTTGCAAACGACAAGATTTCATTCTTTTTTATGGCTGAGTAATATTCCTCTGTGTGTGTCTGCATGTGCATAAAACATTTTCTTTATTTTTTTAAGAAACATTTTATTTATCCATTCATCTATCGATGGACACTTGGGCTGCTTCCATAATTTGGCTGTTGTAAATAGATGAAAGAATACTTTTATATTTTCTTCATTTAGTAGGTCAAATCCTTAAAAAAAGCTTTATATCTACAACATGGACCCCAAACTCATCCCACTTTAAATGTACTGATCCATTCAAGAGTCAAATGCTGAATGCAGTAAATCATTGGCTACCCTGTGATTTTGGTAGTTTAAGCAATGTCTAAACAATAGCAAAGAACTCATTGTGGAATGCTTCTAAAAGATGCATTTAGCTTACAATAAACATTTAAAAATATATTTATTTAAAATAATAAATCAGGAGCACCTGGGTGGCTCAGTTGGTTAAGATCTGACACTTGATCTCAGCTCAGGTCTTGATCTCAGGGTCCTGAGTTTGAGTCCCACATTGGGTTCCACACTAGGTGTGGATCCTACTTAAAAAACAAATGAAATAATAAACAACGAAAAAAGAGATGGAAAAATACAGAGTGTCTTCTACAGGCTGTCTATGATGATAAAAAATTGCATTTATAAAAATCACTTCCAGGGCCGCCTGGGTGGCTCAGTCGGTTAAGCATCTGCCTTCAGCTCAGGTCATGATCTCAGGGTTCTGGGATCCAGCCCAGCATTGGGCTCTCTGCTCAGCAGGGAGCCTGCTTCTCCCTCTCCCTCTGCCTGCAGCTCCCCCTGTGCATGCACACATGCACTCTCTCTCTCTGTGTCTCTCTGACAAATAAATAAATAAAATCTTTTTAAAAATTGTATGTTTAAAGCTTTGTTAGCTTGTTAGCTCTGAATTCAGATAAGTCATCCTTACAGAATCCAGATAAACATCCTGGTTTAAATTAGAATAACGGTCCTAGAGATAATATGTTAGGAGAAAATGAGATCTTGTGAACAAAGAAACTGCATAATCGTGTTTGATTGGATTTGAGTACAAAAAAGAAAAAAAGATTAAATAGAAGACCCCCTATTTCAAATTTTGGAGGCCAGGAGGATTTGGTTGTCACTGAGAAAGTTGGGAATAGTAACTGATTGGAAGTCAGGACTCAACATGCTAATAGTCAATATTGATAGGAGAGCCAATGGAGAGATTCAGTAGGTTATAGAAAGACTCATGTGAGGGGCACCTGGCTTGCTTAGTTGGTAGAGCATGTGACTCATGATCTTGAGGGTGTGGGTTCGAGCTCCACATTGGGCATAGAGCTTACTTAAGAAAAGAAAAGACTCATGTGAGGGGTCATTGGTACAGAGATCAAGGTTAAACTTAAACGTGAATTAGATACCTGAAGCAAGAAGATAGGTCTGTTCTTAGAGGAAGAATAGCTATGTAACAAAGAGCAGTACAGCGTGACCTTCAGTTGGTACTACAGCAACATCTTCCTGTAACTCTCCTTATGTATAGAAATAAGGCAGTTCATTACAAAAGGAAAAGACTGACCAACGGGAATATTGTCATTATTTTTTTAAAGATTTGGGCTCTGCACTCAGTGGGGAGTCTACTTCTCCCTCTCCCTCTGCCCCATCCTCCCCCTCCTCTTGTGTGCTCTCTCTCCCTCTCTCTCTCTCTCTCAAATAAGTAAGTAAATAAAAAATTTTTTTAAAAATAAAGGGATAGTAATAGTAAATCCATATAGCGAAACAGTCTACAATAAGTTTTCAATGTTGTTAAATAGAAACACTTTTTTAAAAAAGATTTTTTATTTACTTGACGGAGAGAGAGAGCACACAAGCAGGGGTAGTGGCAGGTAGAGGGAGAGGGAGAAGCAGGCTCCCCGCTGAGCAAGAGCTCGATCCCAGGACCCCAGGATCATGACCTGAGCCTAAGGCAGATGCTTAACTGACTGAGCCACACAGGCGCTCCTATAAATACTTTTAGACAAGTTATTCAGTATATTCAGTATACACTCTCAAGTGAGAAAAAAAAAAAACAATTAAAAAAACCCAATATTAATTCATGTAAAGAAAATGGTTCAAGGGATACACAGCAAGACATTAACAGTTACTATTTTAGAATAGTGATGCTATTTTCATTTTCAGATTTTCAACAAGCGTATGTTACTCTTATAATAAAATAACAGTAATGTTTACTTTTAGTTTTAAAATATGTGTTTGTAATTTTCCTCCAGTACTTCAAAAACATGTTTAGATACCATGAAAGCAAAGGAAAAGGAAAATATCAGGGTAGAGAATTTATATCAAACAATGCACATTCTTTGTATATTCCTGCCATGAGTGAATTGACTATCTTTGGTATATCTTATCATTCTACCCTAGAAATGAATCCGAAGATCAGAATTTAAGGCAGACTTGTTTCATTTGAGAGATGACTCCAAGAAGCATGGACAGCAGAAAGGCGGAATGAAAAAGAAAAGAGAAGGAAGCTATTAAAGGTGCCTTATCCTGCAGATTACCGCTGTGGGCAGCTGGGTTCAACCCCCTGAGGAATTCTGGGAAACTGTGTAGAAGGTACCTCAGAATGGCCCCTCATCACGTAGGTGAGTTTGCTGTGAGTTTTAGTCACCAACTCCCTCAGTCACTGTTTGAGAGCTGCTTGGGAGAGAGAGGGAAGATAGCTAACTTTCCAGCACTTCTAGCCTCCCCTGCCTGTGGGTAATCAGGCAGACCAAAACACCCTCAGATGAGGAGTCACAGATGTCTACACCTAGAAGCCTATACGTGCCACCTGCATATTCACTACCCAACTTCAGGAAACACCCCTACTGACACACTTGTGTAAAGATCCTAACATCTAGAGGTCTTGTGCTTTCCAATACTGACTGGATGATCCCCCTCCCCCACCATTAATTGTCTACATAGTGATACAAAGGTATAACATGAAGGAGTAGGTAGGGTGTGATGATAAAAAGAGGGAGAGGATTAAGAAGATTCCAGTTTGTGTTAACTGCTCTGTGCTGAACACTGTTAGATGCTGTGGAAATAGAAAAGAAGTATAATTTATAAATTTTGGTCCACAGAGCTTACAATAGAATGAAATATGTATATACATGTGAAATTTTAAAGTGATAATGAAGGATGTATATAGTTCAGTGTCTGCACAAGTGATACAGATAACATGCTGAGGAGAGAGGCATTTCCATATTTAAAAGTAGGTCATACACTGAATCACAGACCAGACCAGAGGATTATATTACAATTGAGAATGATAGCATTCTAGGTGATAAGCCCAGCATGAACAAAAATGTAATAGCAGGTGTGCTGAATATCTTCTGGTTATCTCTATCCTGCTTTGTGCCAGAAAAGCTGACCTTTATGAACAAAATTAACAGACTTCCTTTCCTCTGGCTTCCGGCAGCTGCCTTTGGCAGGGGCTGTCACTTGAGGTCAAAGAGGAGAGAAAGGTTGGAGCATTTCTATCCCAACTTCCTTCTCTCAGGGTCACTGCAAGTTAGCTACTTTCCTTTAGGAAGTCTTTGTTATAGTCAGGAGGCCCTCTACACATAGCTTTCTCTCCTCTCCACCTTCTAGTAACTACTCTCTTGTTAGCTCAGGAATACTGCACTGTTCCTAGGAGCTTTTCCTAGAACCAACCTATACCTTTATCAAATTCTCCTCAAATTGCTCCTCAAATTGCTCCTCAGATATACTACGAGTTTTCTGCCAGCTGCCTGATTGAAAGGATGGGAAGGAGCTCCCTGGAGAGAAGAGTGAAATGTTTGACAGAGCTTGAGGAAAGAGTTCATGTTGCGAAGTAGAGGCAGGTAAGATGGACATTTTCTTTTTAATTTGTTTTCCAAAGAAAAATGATACTACAGATTTGAGGACAGTATTCTGAGTGAAGTGTAAACATTCTTGACTGACGTGTAAATGGCTGTTTGCCAATGAGCACGCATCACATGTTCTCTATTCTGAGCTCTCTTTGGCCTCATCTGTTTTCTGCTCAACAGTTGTGAGCATAAAGAAAGTCTTTCTGTGGGTACCTCCACCAGGTAGGCACATATCCAATTACCCTCTGGTCTTCTATGATCCAAGCTTCAGCTGATGATAAAAGTAGCAGCTGAAACCTTCCAAATAGGCTGAACAACAGGCTCTTCTATTCTAGTAATCCAGATTGCCTCCGGGGAAATTGGCTGAAAGTTTTACTTCTGATTCTGCTTCCTTAAAAAATAAATGAACTTACAACAATTTTTCTTATTCAGTGCTGATTTATAAACTCCCAAAGAGAATCAGCTACAAAGAGGACCTGAAATTTGAGCTACTTTCTGGATCATCTGTGTGAGGATAATGGGTGCACAAGTTCTAGATGATGGCTACACAACAGCCAGCAACTCCTTAGTGGAAAGAGTTACAACATCTACAAAAGGTTGCAATGTGATAACCCCAGAGTGTGGTCTTGAAGTTTCTATGAAAAATGGTCAAGGCCTAGTGAAGAAAATTCATGTACTCTGGTTACTCAACCTTGGTTTATCATTTTTAATCAGTGGTTTTCATCTGCTGATCTCTTCTTGGCTCCTGACTACTGTACCATCTTTCTCTGCTGACCCAGTGAAAAAGCGGTCCTAAGTTGCTGATTAATAAGGAAAGAAAGCCTGCAGGCCTGGGCAGGCCACTGTGCCAGTTCCAAAATTTGGAAGCAGCCACATTTTGTTTATCAGAGAGAGACATTATTCTTTTTACAACTGGAAACTCTCACCCATCAAGGCCTGTAGTGAGATTGTTTGGTGGTTCCATGGTCATCAGAGACTCAGTCTCCTTCTGTCCTTTTTTTACCATCCTATACATGTCTTAAATAACCTCTTGGTCCAAGATGGCTGCTAAAACTCAAGCCATTACTTCCGGGAAGAGAGAAGGATGAGAGGATCCTCCCCGCTGAATCAATTCTCCCTTTAAGGTAGCTATCCCCCAAATTCCATGCCACATTCGTACTTATATCTAATGAACAGAACTTACTTTGTCAAAGAGGCTGAAAGATAATTCGTTAGCTAGGTACATAGTCACCCCTCAAAAAACCAGAGGTTCTCTCATTCACAAAGAAGGCAAGAAGATACAGTTTAGGCACCTAACAGTATCTGCCATGCTGCATTTATTTTAAGTAAACTAACATTTCAAAAAATAAACTTTTCAGAGATAGATTCCATTATGACACTGAAGATATTATCAGAAATCTAATGTAATGTAGATCTATACCTTTAATGAAACAAACACTTTTATTTTTAATTTATCTTTTAAAAAAAGATTTTATTTATTTATTTGACGAGAGAGAGAGCACAAGCAGGGGGAGTGGCAGGCAGAGGGAGAAGCAGGCTCCCCATTGAGCAAGGAGCCCAACGTGGGGCTCAATCCCAGGACCTCAGGATTATGACCTGAGCCAAAGCAGATGCTTAACCAATTGAGCCACCCAGGTGCCCCTATATTTATCTTTTTGTTTATCTTTATAGTAATCTCTACACTCCACATGGGGGTTGAACTCACAACCCCAAGATCAAGAGTTGCACATTCTTCTGACTGAGCCAGGCAGACACTGCCAAACAAGTGCTTTTCATACAGATTATACATCTGGAATACATGTCAGAATTGAAACACAATTGCATTTGTTTCACTGTGTCAGTTTCTACCATGTATATAGATACAATTTTGCTCAGAAGTGTATTGCAAGTATTTCAAACATAGATGTTGGAAGCCAGAGTTTCTCTAAATGTATTTTTCTGGTGACTACAGTCACAATACTTACAGAGTCAGGTAGGGATGGAGGCAAATTGCTCTCATCCTGTCACTTTACATATTGCTCTGGAGAGAATTTCACAGCTCCCCACATATGCAGCTTGAGAGTTCAACCGTGTGTAGGCAAGTTCACAGGAAATTGAAAGTGATTTGACCTGGGCAGGACTGAATAGCAAAAGTGAAATGTTAAAAATGGGGAAAACCTGGATTAAATTATAAATTGTAAAAACTCACAAACTTAATGCACAAATTGAACTAGCAGTGGCCATACCACGGATGCTTTCTGTTTTAGCTCCATACACTGACCTGCCCCTAAACTACCCAAAATACTTATCACTCCAAACAAGAACTGTGTATCAGCTGTGTAAATATATCCTCAAGTAATGTTCTCTAGCCCAGAGCTGCACCCCCACTCCTTCCACTCATTTTTTTTTTTTTTTACGTCAAATTCTTTTAGAGATATTCTGAAGCCACCAGTGGGAATTAGCTATTGTCCTTTAGGAAGCAGAGGTGTATAGTTGGGACAGGATCTTAGAGTCTGCAAGCTGTAAATATTTACTATTTGGCCTTTTACAGAAAATATTTGTTCTTTATTGCACAAAGTTGATATACATTCATTTACTGCCCGAGTGTTTATTAAACAGCTACTATATATCAAGTACTAGGCTTCTTCCTATTTAAGAGTTTTTCAGATAAATGAAAGAGGTAGATAACTAATTAAAACGCTCACTGGTAAGTGCTACATTTGGAGCAAAAATAGGTTGCAGTGAGAGCATAACTCTAAGGAGCTAACCCAGAATTAAGGAGAGGGCACTGTAACCAGGAAAGACTTCCTTATGAAAATGGTATCTAACTTAATATTGGATGATGAGTGGGAGGTGGTCAGGCAAAGAGAGAGGAGGCACAGCAATTACAAAGGCCCAGAGAGAAATTAGGGAAATGCAAGTATTTCAGGGACCGCAATGGGAAAAGGTTAGCAAAGGTTTAGAGATAGCTATGTCAGATGATTGGCAAGGGTAATGGATGTTAGAATGGTCGTAAATTAACTAAAATAGTATAAGCTGGGCCGCTGGACGAAGGCCAGAAAATGCAGGCATCTGGTGTGTTGTGGGGCAGAAGGCAGGAAATGATGGTTGTGAAAGGGAAGCTGAAGCACTACAGTAAAGTTGGGTCATGGAAGAGGGTGATAAGTTAAGGGTCGAGGAGTGGCAAGGAAGTACAAGCCAGGGACTCTTTCTGACTTGGACCTGGAGAGGTGGTCTTGCTACTAGTGTTCACGCTCTTTAAGGATGTTCTCATATTCTGGCTGTCTCTAGGGAACTGCTCTCTGGTTGCAAAGCTGTGCCTCCATTGCAAATGAAGATAAAAATTATCCTCTTCATTAATCTTCCCAAATCCCTCCACAGGCCCCAGCTGAAATTTTTTTGGAGATTATAAAGCTTTTTATTTCAGAATTAGAGACAAAGATGCATTCTATTTTAGCTTAAAATGCAAATGTCGATTAAGGTTAAAACACTGTGATTGATTCAGACCAAAGTACATCAGACAACGAGTCAACAGATATCAGACCTTTTTCAGTTTTAATTTACGGGACTTGTGGGATTTAGGAAAGGGAAGAAAGAGCTTCACTTATTAAGGCAAGTGCTGTTTATTCTCAAATGGAACTAGAGAGGAATCAGTAAAAGCTAAGAAAATATTTGTTGTCAGATGTAGGAAATGTGTATTCTTTTCTTTCAGTTGAGGTTAGGGAGGAAAAAATGTTCCTTGCCCCGCCTAGGATCCCTGGCTAGGTCTGAAAATGAAACTGACACAGATGAACAGGAAAAGAGCATACACATTTTATTGAATTTTTACATGTACATGGGAGTTTTCCCAATGAAGACCTGAAGAAGTGACCAGAGCAGGAAGCTTTTGTACCTTTTAGACAAAGAAGTAATACATTTGTGACAAATTGACAAGACAAAGGGATTTGGGCTGGGGGTACTAAATAGGGAAGTAACTAGGAAGATGAGGGTAAGTTTAACAAGGTTTGTTTATATAGGCTTCTTGGCCTTAAATTCCATTTCTGGTGATGAAAATGTCTTCTTTCTCCTGGTGCGGGGAGGGCACTTTTTACATGGCAGGTTCTTTTTTGTTGTTTTGTTGTTTTGTTGTTGTTGTTGTTTTTAGATTTTATTTATTCATCAGAGAGAGAGCACACAAGCAGGGGGAGAAATTGGCAAAGGAAGAAGCAGGCTCCCTACTGAGCAAAGAGCCTGATGCAGGACTGGATGACCTGAAGGTAGATGCTTAACCAAATGAGCCGCCCAGGTATCCTTACATGGCCGTTTTATGAATGTTTCAGGTAAGAAAGGTAAGAGGGTGAGCTGCTGAGTGACCTTCCTCTATCTGTCATTTTTTCCAAAATCTTCAGCTTTATTCAATATCCTGACTTGCTATATGTGGGGTAGCATGTCCTGAACCCCATCAAAGGTATATCTTGTTTTGTGAGATACATATTTTTTAAAAATAATTGAGAGCATTTTTGTGGATATATTACTTTTTGGAGAAGGACTCTCTCCCCCTTCCCCTAGTTTATTGACATTTGGTTTGAAAATTTCATTTAATTTTCAGATTTTTTTTTGTGATTCTTTTCTCCCAACAAAAAAGCTCTAGATAGCTGTACCTTGTATGCTCCCCACTCCCCTTGTCACTCTATGCATACCTTTTCATTTCTGTTAGTTTTCTGCCCCCTCACTAGAGTGCTGGGACTGTTTAGTTTTGTTCACTGTGTATTTCCCATTTCCTGTCTCAGTGTCTAACTCATAGTTAAAAGCTCAGTAAATATTCTTGAATAAATAAATGGTAAGAGTATTGAAATTATGTGTATATTTGTTTGCTGTAGTTGGTAATTACAAGTAATCTATTGCTTTGTATATGTCAATTATAAGAGAAAAAGCCACTCTGCTCTATAAGCATTTTTTATTTCATTTTAATTTTTTAAAAGTAAACCCTAGGCCCAACATGGGGCTTGAACTCATAACCCTGGGATCAAGAGTCATATGCTCTACCAACTGAGCCACCCAGGCACCTCTATACAGCATTTTTTAGGAGACACAGTACACCTGATTAAAAAGAAAAGCTCGTATTATATAAAAAATTCTATTAGAACATTGTTTTATTAAATATATATTGTATTGCATCATGCTTCCAGACACATTTTTAAGTGTGTGTATACTTTAAAACTGGTCTTGCTCTATTTTTCTAAGAGTATTAACATTAAGTTTGCAAAATACAATGCTCTGAAATGTTTCCAAATATTAAGGATTATTTCAATTTATTATGTAAAAAAGGTGATGTTTTTTAGAAATGAAATTTCAAATTCAAGTAGTCATTTTGGGGTTTTTACATAAGATGTTACTTTTTTTTTTTTTTTAAAGATTTTACTTATCCATTTGACAGAGAGAGATCACAAGTAGGCAGAGAGGCAGGCAGAGAGAGAGGGGGAAGCAGGCTTCCCACTGAGCAGAGAGCTCGATGCGGGGCTTGATTCCAGGACCCCGAGATCATGACCTGAGCCGAAGGCAGAGGCTCTAACCCACTGAGCCACCCAGGCGCCCCAAGATGTTACTATTTTTATTTTTATTATTTTAAAAAGATTTTATTTATTTGTCAGAGAGCGAGCGCGCAAAAGCATAAGAAGGGGGGAGTAGTAGGCAGAGAGGCAGTTTCCCTGCTGTGCAAGGAGCCTGATGAGGGACTGGATCCCAAGACCCCGGATCATGACCTGAGCTGAAGGCAGAGGTTTAAGGGACTGAGTCACCCAGGCATTCCAAGATGCTATCATTTTTTTAAAAAGCTCTTTTTCTAGTAAAATCAATACAAACCTAGGTGTTAACATTCATAAATGTACCTAGGGTTGAATTTATTCTGAAATAGATTCCTGGGGTTGTAAAAGCTTGAGATTGTTCTAACAAAAGACATATTAGGAGAACATCCTTAAAAAAATTTTTTTTCTTTGCTCTCTCTTAATCTCCCACCTCCACATTCCACTGATTTTATTGAAAAACTGGTTTATTTCAACATTTTTACTTGCAATGATTTTTGGCAGTGTCTGCTTAGGTCAATTAACTGCTTCCTTAGGTTTATAAACCGCGGGTCTGTATTTATAAACACAAGCTGCTGTGTATATCCTCTGCAGAGCATGTGGGGAAAGTGACATAGGAATAAAAACGGAAGTCTTCCCCTCTCCCCCACCATTTTTAAAAAAGAGATATAAACCCAAGGAACACTCAACGCGCGGGAGGGGAGTTGATGGATATAAAAAGAAACTAAATTCTGTACAGTCACTGAAGTGCAGAAACGGAGAACTTCAGAGATATCCTATGCAGAACTGTTTTGAAAACGTCCCTTAGGTTAGCCCTGGTCCACCTGCCCCCAGCCGCACAGCACCGCGAGTCCGCTGAGCACTCCCGCCCACCTCGAGCGAGCGTGGGCGGCCAGGACGTGGGGGGGGCGGGCACCCGGGGGAGGTAACCAGAAACCACACCTCCCAGAGTGCAGTGCGCAGGCTCCGGCGCGCGCTCCGCTCGCAGCTCCGGAGGCCGCCGCTCTCGGGGCTGAGCCGAGAGGACGCCGGGCGCCGGCCGGGGCTCTACGGGGCCGCGCAGGAGGGCGCGCGTCCGTCGGGTGCTCGCGCGAGGCTCGTGCGGCGCCGCTCGGTGCTGCGGGAAGACGCTGTGCTGCGGGAGACTGGGAGGGCAGCTGCAGCCTTGGCGAGGCCGGCAGGAACCGAGCGGAGGGACGAGCCGAGGACCGAGGTAACTGCACTCATTCTCCCTCGCTCCTCTCTTCCCTTTGTGCGGTGCTGTCGGTTCACGCCGAGCCCTCCCTTACCCCAACCCGAAGCCGTAACGCCGCCCGGGCTTGCGCCTGCGGCCGGAGGAAACTCCAGCCCTACGAGCAGTAACTAAAACTCCACAGCTGAGAGGGTTTGGGGCCCATTAAAGCGCGGCACGTTTTCTGTCGCTCCGGTTGGCGGGGGGAACAGGGTCGCATTTCCCAGAGGAGAGCCCCCGCTTCTGGCTCTGTCAGCCGCGTCGGTGGTCCCTTAGGCTCTCTGCTCTCGGTCTTTCGAAAAAGAGAGGGAATGGCAGGTATTTGGTGGGGTGCGAGGAATCAGCAGGAGCGGTGCGGCTTCGGGGCCGGGGGAGGGCGGCCGGCCTATGGGCGCGCGGCAGGTGGGGACTCTCAGCCCGCCCGGGACTGGTCTGCCCAGGGGGCTTGTCGCCGGTCCGGGACTGCCGGCCGGAGGGGCTCGCTGCCTGTCGGGGACTTGCCTCTCCGTGGGACTCGCTGCTGGTCGGAATTGCTGATACTGGGGGTTTGCAGCCGGCGCCAGGTGTCCCTCCCACGGTGGTGGAGACCCTGTCGAAGAGTGCCTCCTGGTGTGACACCAGCAACTGCAGCCCCTTTCAGAAGGCGCAGCTGCTCCGCGGAGTTTGTTTTACCGCCCCAGAGCCAGCTGTTTCTTCCTTCCACTCAGTTCTGGGCTTAATTTGTTGGTTTCTTCAGGCAGGGCGATTTGTCTACACACTTGGCAGTTTTCTAGCCCGGAGCTTGTCCTTTACTGGATTTGCACAGTCGTAGCATTTGCGCACCTGGGTGTGAAAAGCGTTTTACGTATGTTCCCACTGGGCAGTGTTGAATCAGATGATTTTCGTAGAAAATTGAACCCTTCTCAGTATTCCTTTTAATCTGCTTTAATAGCATAACTATTTTTGGCCCTTTATGCCGATGTTACCACTGTGGGTGGTTACCACGTTTGGAATACTTTGGGGAAAGCTTCTTGAAAAACCTGGGTTGACGCAAATATTTTATCTACTAGTTGCACTTTTTGTTCTCTTTTTTTTTCTTTCTTTTTTACATTGTTTTTCTTTTATATAAGTCGATAATTGTTTGACTCTTGCTGTTCTTCATTCTCACTCTGTGAGGAAACCCTTTCTCCATCTCCCTTGAATCCTGACCCTGGCAAAAGGGTCGACTTGGGAGAACAGAGGACCTCTGCTTGGCGGTGTCTTTTTTTCATTGGCTACTGCTTTTCCTCCTCCTTCCTACGGACACCCCCTTTAGTTTGTCAGTGAACCCATGACCCACTTTAGACTTTTAGTCCCTTGATATATTGCGTTTTAAAATATCAAATAGTATGAACATAAATATAAAAAGGAATCTTAAGATAACTATGCTCACATGTGCACTTAGCTTCATATTAACATTTAAAACTAATTCTTTTAGCATTTGATAAGATTACTGTTAATGGTCTTTTAAATGATAATATATGCTGTAATAATTGCACGTTCTGTATTCTGGCAGGAAACTTAATTCACAGGGTAATTTTTAGAAAACAATTATTTTCTCATTTGTTAAGAAAACGAGGTGCATTTTGACACATCAGCTCCAGCCCTTCTGCAAAATAGAGTTTATATTTAGGGCAGTTTTAGGTTCATAGCAAAATTGAGTGAAAGGTACAGATTTCCCATATACCCTCTACCTCCATATGCCCCCTGCCTGGCTCCACATAGGCACAGCCTCCCCCACCATCAAAATGTCCACATAGAAATGGTACATTTGTTACAATCGATAAATCTACATTGACAGATCATTATCACCTCAAGTTTATGGTTTACAGTAGAGTGTTGTATATCCTATGCGTTTAGACAAATGACACTTTAAAAAAAATCAAGAAATTTTAAGGGTTGTAGAGAATGGAAATGAGTATTGTTATTTAAAAAAGATTACAAGGAATATTTTGAACATCCTAAAAATTAATTTCAAATAGTTTTTGTGTTTTTAAAAAAATGGATGTTTAAACTTTCAATTTCTTATATTTACATTTTCAAGAGTTATTTATTTTTATAAAGAACTGAAGAGATGAATAAGAAGGAATGCTTCATAAAATAACAAAATGTCCTTATTTTTCAGTCCTAAAACTCATTAGCTTGACCATTTATTTTTCTGAAAACCATGTTTTATGTTAACCAATGAAACAAGAGGAAAGCAAACATTTTAAATACACTAATTTTTCTTTACTGATTTCAAGATATGTCTACAATAGAATGTGACCCATTAGGCTTTATTTTTTTTCCTTTTTAATCTGTTTTCTCTGTCTGAGGGGTTTTTGTGGAAGCATCAGGATATAGTAATGTACTAAGTAAGCTCAGTTCTGGAACTAGACAACTCAGTTAGAATCCCAACTCTCCATTTGTTGGCTGTGTGACCAGGGCAAGTTATTTTCTGAACCTCCATTTTGTTAGCTGTAAAAGGGAAATAAAAAATATTGTTATAATAATGTGAAATCATTTTATAAAGTGTAATACAATGTAATGTTTATTGATATTACTGGCTATGTGTTGCATTTTAAAATGCTGCCGGTATATTTTCAGGTGAATACTGCTTAAGTAAATGCTATCGAACTTTTTTTTTTTAAGGGCTGGTTTTGCAGGAGAGTTCATTGGTTGTGAATGATTTAGTTGGTTCTTGTGAATCAGAGGTAAAATTATGAAAGAGTTAGAGGTGCCTTGAGAAAATTTCTACTTCATCTGGTTCTTCACTTAGATCGATGGGCGTGTCCATAGTCTTGTTACAAGAGTCTGAACTCTGTATATCTGTACTTTGTGGGGAGAAGACCCATACCTTTCAACAGCTGTTCAAAAGGGGTTTGTGGACAATCCCCCGCAAAGGTTCTAAGAACTATTAACATAAGTTATCTAGGCAGACTTCTTTACTAAACATTTTGCAGATTATTATTATTATCTTTAAAGTAGGCTCCACGCCCAGCATGGAGTCCAACTTAAAAAAACTCAAACTCACAATCCTGAGATCAAGACCTGAGCTGAGATCAAGAGTTGGATATTTAGCTAACTAAGCCATCCAGGCACCCTTTGCAGATTATTTTTAATATTAGTTTTTTTTTTTTTTGAGAAAGGTAGTTTTTGAGCCACCATGAGTGCCTGTTTTTCTTCCAGAACTAGAGGTTGATATTTATGATATACTATGTTCATATGAACAGTAGTGCTGCTGCTTATATATGGAGATGACGCCACTGATTATTGACACCATTATTGTTAGGTAGATACTGTCCATTCCTCCCCTCTGGTCTTGATGGGCAATAGAATACTTGGCAAGGAATGATACCTTAATACAATCTAGCATGTTAGAATATTATTTTGCAGTCAAATGCTCTACCACTGAGCTATACCCCCTAGAATATTATTTTGAAAAGCTAAAAGATAATTTGGTTTCCTTAACCTAAAATTTGAACATTTTTTCTTTTCTCAACAGAACACCAAATGCTAAAGAAAATTAAGTATTTTGTCTTACAAACTAGATAATGATATTTATGTAGTGTATTTGGTGTTATATAATATTTCTTCTTGTATAGCACAGAGTGTAACGTTTTATTCTTAATAGTTAATTTGACTTTCAGAATTTCTGGTTTGGAAAGAAAATTGACAGTCTTCTTATGTAGATTAGATTATAATTGTAATTTTAGAACATTGAAGATTAATCTGATTTGCATTTGGGGAATTTTAGAGTTGGGTTAGAGTTCTAAGTTTGGGTTCATTCTTGTAATAGAGTTTGGGAGTAAGCTTACTGCCCTATGTTTCTTATTAGTATTAGGTTCTTGAGCTCTGAGGCTTTACAGTATGAAGCCAGCTTCTCTTCTGGATCAGTTACCAGGAGCATTCATAAGGTCGGAAGAGCGTAAGGTGAATGAAGTAATGCAGCACAAACTTAAGAATAAACCTATGCAGTGGAGTAATGTCTTTTGGTCTTTTGCTTGAGGTATTTTTTACTTTTCCCCTTTAATATTGGTCAGTATTTTCATTTGAACTGGAAGGCTTTTCAAAGCTCAAGTTCTAAATCAATACTTGGGAATTTATGGAATAAAGTAACAGAACTGTGTTTGGCTCTCTAGGTTTGCTTTTTATAAAATTAGTCTGAGAGTCCTATATAAATCTCACAGATCAATTAGAGGTGAATGCCAGCCAGCATTCGCATAATACTTTATGTGTACAAAATAAGTCACTATGCTGCATCGTTAGTTATTTTAATGCCGAGGATTGCTTAATACTTTAATAATGAGAGTTTGAGTTAAATTAATTGGACATAATTAAAAAAGAGGAATCATTTCAGGAAAAATTTTACTTATGGGAAAACTATCATTTTAAGAAGATCTGTGATTCTATGTGTATTCTCTTACCCTTGAACTTTAAAAAATGCAAAAATGTTTCCTGTATGGGGAGATTATTAATATCCCTATTTTAGTTCTTAAAAGTCATTGTATATACCATTGTATATACCAGATATAGTTAATGTCATCTTTGGCCTTGTGAGAATTTTGGCTTTGTAGTCAGGCAAGCCTATGTTGAGTCGTGGGCATTGCCACTTAATCGCTGGTGACCTTGGGTAGGTTTCTTAGCTTCTCTGAACCTCATTATCTACAGCTGTAAATATGGACAGTACTTGTTCAGGTTGTCTGAGGACTAAAATAAATAAATGTTAAGTATCTAACTCAAATAATAGCAGTTACTCACATGGTTTATGTGCCAGACAATTTATTAACTCATTTAATTCTTATAACAATCTAATAAAGTTGGTACAGTTGTTTTCACATTTTTACGGGTGGAGAAATGGAGGCTAATGAAGGGTTATATAACTTTACCAGGGTCATACAGCTAGTAAGTAGATAGTAAGCACTCAAAGCTGACTATTGTCATTTAAAAAAAATCAAAACAATAGGAAGATAGGGTAATATAGCCAGTCCTCATCTTTTGCTTTAGTGAAAAATGCATCTGACTGTAGATCATTATAAAGCATATTTTGTTTGTTTGTTGGAAAAAATGGAGTACTGTATTCCTGACCAAGGATTCAGGATCATATAATTAAAAAACTAAATTTGTAATAATGTAATATTATGTAGTAGGTTATATGTAATATAATGTCATATTTTAATAATGTAAAGTTATTACAAAAGTAATGATGTTCATTGATTAAATGCTTACTGTATACTAGATATAGGGTTAAATACTTTATACATTATTATTTCATTTAAACTTTAAAAAAAAAAGCTTTATTAGTTTAAGTGCTCTCTACCCCTGACGTGGGGCTCAAACTCATAATCCCAAGAACAAGAGTTGCATTCTCTTTCGACTGAGCTAGCCAGGCACCCCTATTATTCATTTAAACTTCAGAACAACCTTACAAGAAAGCTGAGGCTCAGAGTGATTTTAAGTGACTTGTCCAAGGCTGACAGCTAATAGAGAATCCCAAAGCTGTCTGATCCTAAAGTCTGCTGTTAATCACTAGTTTTTGTGCCCTGTTAGATATGGCTAACAGATTTCTCTAAAAATCAAGGCAACTGGGGTGCCTGGGTGGCTCAGTCCGTTAAGCCTTGGACTCTTGATTTCGCCTCAGGTCATGATCTCAGGGTTGTGGGATGGAGCCCGCTTGGGGAAGCTGTGCTCAGTGGGGAGTCTGCTTGAGATTCTCTCTCTCCCTCCCCTTTTGCCCCTCCCTACTGCATGCATGCGTGCTCTCTCTCTCTCAAATAAATCTTTAAGGTGGCTCAGTTGGTTAAGCATCTATCTTCGGCTCAGGTCATGATCCCAGAGTCCTGGGATCAAGCCTCACCCCTGCTTCTCCCTCTCCCTTTGCCCCTCCCCCTGCTCATTCTCTATCTCTGTCTCAAATAAATAAATCTTAAAAAAATAAATCTTTAATATATATGAAAGTAAAAATAAAGTAGCAGCTTAGGGAATTTTATTTTATTTTTTTAAGATTATTTATTTATTTGACAGAGAGAGAGACAGTGAGAGAGGGAATACAAGCAGGGGGAGTGGGAGAGGGAGAAGCAGACCCCCTGCTGAGCAGGGAGCCCAATGCGGGGCTCGATCCCAGGACCCATGACCCAAGCTGAGGGCAGACGCTTAGTGACTGAGCCACCTAGGCGTCCCGGGAATTTTAAACAGAAACAAAAATACTCTCGTATTTTAGAAGTAAACAGTGATTACTTAAAATTAGGGTCTTATAGGCCAAACTCAGCTTGCTCTCACTTTTGTAAATAAGGTTTTATTGGAACACAGCCACACTTATTTCTTTATGTATTGTCTCTGGCTGCTTTCATACTACTATGGCATAGTTGAGTGGTCATGAGAGAGACTATATGGCCCACAAAGCCTAAAACGTTTAATATTTGGCCCTTCACAGAAAAAGATTACTGATCCATGACCTATCAATCCTGTTCTTTTATAAATGAAGAAACTGAGACTTGGAGAGAGGAGATAACTTCGCAAAAATGTAACTAGTTAAAATCCAATTAACCGGATACCTAAGTCACTGTTATTTCTGCTATACCACAGTACCTCTTTTTATTTTTTTATTTTTATTTTTTATTTTAAGATTTATTCTAGAGAGAGAAAGTGAGAGTGCACAAGTGGGAGGGGCAGAGGGAGAGAGAATCTCAAGCAGACTCTGTGCTGAGCGTGGAGCCTGTCACAGAACTCAGTCTCATAACCCTGAGATCACGACTTCAGCCAAAATCAAGAGTCAAGACACTTAACTGACTGTGCCACTCAGGCACACCTCTATTTTTATTTTTTAAAGTTTTAATTTATTCATTTAAGTCCTCTACTGAACATGGGGCTTGAACTCACAAGATCAAGAGTCACATGCTCTTCCGACTGAGTCAGCCAGGTGCCCCATGCTACCTCTTTTTAAGTTCTATAAGATCAATAACTGTATCTTATGGTCATTATATAAGGGACTTTAAAGCATTACAAAATGTTTATGACCTAAAAGAATATTTAACCTGGTTAAAACAGGCACTCTAGCTGTAATAACAGTAAATATTTAGTCATTTCCCTTTCATTCTTAGAATTTGAAGAACTTTTGGGAATATACTTTGTATGCCCCATTCCGTAAATTTCTGTGACCCACTTTAAACTTAGGTTTCCTTATTTTCCTCCACAGATTTTTCTATAATAAATAGAGACTTTTGGAATCATTTCATTAATTGATTCCAAAACAGCAGTTGCAGTTGGAACCATCCTGTGGTTGGAAACCTACCACGTATGCATCTTTACAAAATAGAGATCATAAGATCTTGTATCCAGTTTTCTTTCTCCTTACTTTTACATTATTCATGGAATTTTTAACATTGATGGAGTTTTTTAAGCATTGAGGTGATATGATCTGATTTGAATTTGGGAATGATAACTGGCAGCGGTAGGAAGGATGCACTGGTGAGAGAAGAGGCTGTTGGGAAGCTATACTCATAGCTGTGAGATGATGGGGCCTGGGACTGAAGTGGTATTGCTGGAGAAGCAGGGCCAACAAAATATGAGATGAATTGAGGAAGTAGAATGTATGAAACTTTGTTATAGTTGGGTAGAGTGGTGTGGGAATTTTGAGTACATGGGAGCTTTCACATTCAGTGGAAAGCCTTGATCATGCAGGCTAGTTTGGGTTCTCCCGTAATGTCCAGCATTACTCTTTACTATTGCCTTTACCACATTATTATTATTATCTGTTTTTGTCCCATCTGGATAATTCAGGCTCATTAATGGTAGGAATTATGTCATGTCTTAATCATTTTTTTTTAGGGGAGACTTCTCTTAGATAACCTTTTTAAAGATGAGATTAGTTTTGTGCATATATATTTTTTTAGGAAAATAGAAGAGATAGAGAGGTTAAGATGTTCCTAAATTTCTTCACACTTAGAGTCTGATTCTTTTGAAGCAGTTTTTATCTCAGTCATTCATTTTTTTTTTTTTCATACAGCATAATCTCTTAGTGCCCCTAGCGGATAGATGATGCAGACTTTTAATGTGTTCTGTCATCATTCTTCCAGTTTTGTCACCAGTCTTCCAATTTTGATGCAGATGTTTACTTGCTTGATATTATGTGATACACATTCTTTTTGCCTGTATCCTCATAACAAAATATAACACCTTCATCTGTCGTGGATATCTAACTTTCTGAGTCTTCTGAAGTAGTGCTTCTCTCTGTGGTGAAAGACCAGCTTGTGAACTGATATTTTTATAAAAGACAACAAAAACTAATTACTAGAAAAACTTAAAAAAATGGATGCACAAAATGTAAACTTCAATTTTTCATTAGATTCAAAGAACATAAATTTATTCTGTCAAATATAAATTTCCTGTAAGAGTTTCTAAACACTCCATTTTTGTACTTACCTCATTGCAGACCTGTAAAAAAAAAAAATTGTGGACCAGACTCACTTTGAATAGCACTGCTAAAAAGCGCTTGTTTGTTGCTTTTCATTTTCGTCTTTGAATTAACATAACTTGGGGTATAATGTGATGACTGACTGATTAAATGAATATATTGTAAGACAAGAGGTATTTCCCTTTAACACTGACAATATTTCTATTTTTTGTTGCAGTTTCTTGAAATGTGATTATAAAATCATATGATGTACATAGTATGTATATGTATGTGTATGTCGGTTTATGTGCCTACCTTGTGAAAATGAAAGGAAGTTTCCAGACTCCTAGTAGAAGACTACTTCTTGTGTAGTCATGGTAACAGCGGATTTAAAACTGGTTTGAGTGACTGAGTAAATGACAGTTCTTTAGAATTGTTTTTAAGTCAGTGTAGTCAATCAACAACAACCTGCCTTAGTGAGTAGGATTTTGCAAGCCAGCCAGTCAATGGTAGCCCTTCTGGTAACTATGTTTCGAAGCTGCTGAAAATCCACCAATTCCTGGACTCCAATTTCCTCTTAAACCCTGTATAAAATTAGCAATCTGCTGTACTTAGAAGTACTGTGCCTGGCAAGCATAGCTTTTTCTAAGTAAGTAATTATACCTAGCTTTGTGTTTTTTGTTTCATTTCAGATATTGAATGGGAATTATCTTTTCACACTTAGAAATAATTTATTGGCAAATTTATTTTTTGGTAGATATATAATTTTGATTCAAATAATTATCATTTGTTATCTTTAAGTATAATCTTGTGACTTCTGTGACATTCTGAAACAAAACTATTAAGTAATAGAGTGCCTACCTAAGAGAGAGTTTGTAATGTTCGCAGGTAAAATTCAAGTCTTTTTAAAAAAATTTTTAATTTTTAGGGGTGCCTGTGTGGGACAATTGGTTAAGTGTCCAACTCGTGGTTTTGGCTTAGGTCGTGATCTCAGGGTTGTGGGGTCAAGGCCTGCATGGGGCTTCATGCTTTGTGTGGAGTCTGCTTAAGATTCTTTCCTCCTCTGCCCTTTCACTTCTCTAAAAATAAATAAATCTTTAAAAATAAAATAATTTTTTTTACTACTTTATACTAGACTTCCCAACGATTATGACTATAAATTATGTGGTCCAGTTCAAACAAATGATTATGGTAGTGAAATAGTAATAGATGGCCTTATTAATAAAACAGATGCCAAAATAGAAACAGCTTACAAAGTATTCAGTGCAGTGAAAATGTTGTTTATAGACTCTGGAAATGACACTAGTATTTAACAAGCAGACTTTGATAACAATTGTATCTAATATGTGTTAATGCTAAGAAAAACATGTTTTAAATCACAGCACTAAATTGTTAGAAGTCATATATACCTCGGCTAAGTAGGAACTACTGTAACTGTAATCCAGTTTGTCAAAGCAGCACCTTCTCCTTTGGTTATTGGTATAGTGTATTTTCTTTTGGACTGCTCGATTCAAAATTTAAAATCTCTGTTCTTCACTTTTGTAAATAGAAATGAAATAATGAGTATAGCCTATCAGATACTGTATAAAATGTAATATTTTGTATCATCTTAAAATCTTCACAACTAACTGAATCATAGAGAGTACAAACTACAGTTATTTTAAAGAAGAATGAATCTAGACTTTCTAGAACAGGAGCTTGGGAAGATGATAGAGTGGAATTCTGAGCACCCCCCCTCATGGACACATCAGGGTACAACTACATAAAGTGCAACTCATTTTGCAAATGATCTGAGGACTAACAGAACAGCTCTTCCACAGCTTAAGACGTAAAGAAAAGGTCACATTGAGGAGGGTAGGAAGGGCAGAGATGTGGCTGGGAACCAAACCTCTGCACAGTGGAAGGGATATCACAAGGAGGTTCTCCTTGAGGAATGAAGGGATCAAGCCCCACACTGGGTACCCCACACCCCGGAGATCTGTACTGAGAAAATGAGCCTCCATAACATCTGGCTTTGAAAATCAGCAGGGTTTAACTGTAGGAGAGATGGAGGGCTATAGGAAACTGAGACTCTCCTTCTAAAGGGCCAGCACCTATACTCTCTCTGAGACCCAGCACAGAGGCAGCAGTTTGAAAAATGCCTAGCATATATGTGAAGGAGATTTATTGACTAATTTTAGTGAATGTGCTGGAGAGGTTGAGATCTGTAGGAACTTTCTCTGAGAGTGAAAGTGCTGGCAGGCATCATTTTTCTTGCTCCCTTCAGCCTAACTGGCCCAAACCCACCTAACTGGCTGGTGGGAGTCAGTTCTGATACTCTCCATTTATCCTGCTAGTACTGCTCCTCTGCCCAACATTCTCTTGTGGATCTACCCTCCCCCCCCCGGCCCCCAACCTGCAGGTGTACCTCTAAAGCAGCTTCCACCCTGCCATATCTAGTAGGCAGCCTTAGTGTCTCCCCTCTTCCCCCAAAGCAACTACTGCCCCTTCATACCCAGCAGACAGCTCTTCCCAAGTGACTCCTGCCCACCAGCACTCCCACAACAGTTGCAGCTAAGCCTCTCAGTCAGCTGTACCAGGGGCTAACGCCACCCACCAGCATGCCCATAGTAGCTGCAGCCAGGCCATTCAGCCGGCTGTGCTAGGGGCCAGCCCTGCTCATCAGCGTGCTGGTCAATGTAGTCATCTCGGGTGGGGGCCAGGCCCACCCACAAGTGTACTTGCAGCAGTCATGGCCCAGTTACAATAGGAAGACACATGCAGCCCACACAGGTGATACCCGTGGAGCACCTGGTTCTGGTGACCAGTGGTGGGATTGTGTTCCTGGGCCTCATAGGAAGCCCTCCATGCAAGGCCACTACTTTCAAGACCAGGAGACATATCTGACCCACTTGACACAGACAGACAACATGAGGGGAGAGAGGAATATGTTCCAAATAAAAGAATAAGAGAAACCTCAGGAAAAGAACTAAGCAAAACAGATAAGCAATCTGCCTGATACAGAATTCAAAATAATGGTCATAAACATGCTTGCCAGAATTGAGAGAAGAATGGATGAGCTGAGTGAGGATTTCAACAAAGAGAAAATATAAGAAAGAACCAATCAGAGCTGAAGGGTATAATAACTGAGATAAAGAAGACACTAGAGGGAATCAACAGCAGATTAGAAGTTCCAGAAGAATGGGTCAGTGGTGTGGAAGGTGGGCGAGTGGAAATCATCCAAGTTGAACAGCAAATAAATAAATAAATAAATAAATAAATAAGGATAGATTAAGGGACCTTTGGGACAATATCATGCATACCGACATTTGCATTATAGGGGCTCCAGAAAGCAAAGAGAGAGAAAGTAGCAGAGAACTTATTTGTAGAAATGATTGCTGAAAATTTCCCTAACCTGAGGAAGGAAACAGGCATCCAGGTCCAGGAAGTACAAAGAATCCTGAACTAGATGAACCCAAAGAGGTCCACACCAAGACATATACTAATTAAAATGTCGAAAGTTAAAAATAAAAAGATTCTTAAAAGCAAGAGAAAAGCAATTAGTTATATGCAAGGGAAACCTAAGGCCATCGGTTGATTTTTCAGTGGAAACTCTTCAGGCCATAAGAGAGTGGCATGATATATTCAAAGTGCTAAAAGAAAAAAACCTATAACCAAGAATACTCTACCCAGCAAGATCATTTGAACTGAAAGAGAGTTAAAGAGTTTCCCAGACAAACAAAATTTGGAACTCATTACCTTACAGGAAATTTTAAAGGGAATTTTTAAGTGGAAAAGCCAAAACTAGAAGTAAGAAAATCATTAAAGAAAAAAATTCCACTGGTAAAGTCAAACATAAAGTAAATATAGTAGATCAGTCACTTATAATGCTAGTATGAGGGTTATAAGACAAAGTATTAAAACTAGTTATATCTACAGTAATTAATAAAGAGGTACATAAATTTATGACATGTAAAATATGACATTATAAGCATAAAACATGGAAGGGGAGAATAAAAATGTAGTGCTTTTAGAATGGGTTCAAACTTAAGTGACTATCAACTTAAAATAGATTGCTATATGCACAGGATGTTAAATATGAACTTCAAGGTAACTACAAATCAAAATCCTGTGATGAATACACTAAAGATAAAAGAATCCAGTCGTATAACTAAAGAATGTCATCACAAGGGAAGAGAGCAAGAGAAGAACGGAACAGTGAAGAAATATAAAAACAACAAAACGGCAACAAGTACATATATATCTATCAGTAGTTATTTATTTTTTTCTTAAGATTTTATTTATTTATTAGAGTGCACACATGCAAGTTGGGGGAGGAGCAGAGAGGGAGGAGAGGGACAAGCAGACTCCATGCTGAGCACAGAGCCTAACATGGGGCTTGATCTCATGACCCCGAGGTCATGACCTGAGCTGAAACCAAGAGTTGGCTGCTCAACTTACTGAACCACCCAGGTGCCCCTATCAGTAGTTACTTTAAATGTGGATGAACTAAGTGCTCCATAAAAAGACATAGGGTGACTGAATAATGAGTCAAGACTGATCTATATGCTACGGAGACTCACTTCAGACCTAAAAATACATACAGACTGAAAGTGAAGGAATGCAAGAAGATACTCCATGTAGGGTCCCCTCTCTCAAATCTTTTTTTTTAAGATTTATTTATTTATTTTAGAGAGAGAGTGTGTAAGCAGGGGGAGGGGCAAAGGGAGAAGGAGAAAAGTAGACCCCCCCGAATACGGAGCCTGTTGTGGGGCTCAGTCTCACAACCCTGAGATCATGATTTGAGCCAAAACCAATAGTCGAATGCCTAACTGGTTGAGCCACCCAGGCATCCCTCAAATAAATTAATCTTAAAAAAAAAAAAAAAAAGATTTTCTATGTGAAAGAAAAGCTGGAGTAGCAATTCTTATATCAAACAAAATAGACTTTAAAACAAAGACTGTAATAAGAGAAAAGGATATATAAAGAGATGAATCCAACAAGAAGATATAACAATTATGAATATCTATACACCCAACATAGGATCACCTAAATATGTAAAGTAAATATTAATAGACATCAAGGGAGAAGTTGACAGTATACAATAATAGTAGGGAATTTTAAAACCCCACTCATATCAGGGGAAAGATCATCCAGGTAAGGAAACAGTGGGTTTGAACAACACGTTAGACCAGATAGTCTTAACATATATATATACAACATTCCATCCCAAAAGGACAGAGTGCACATTCTTTAAAAGTGCACATGGAACATTTTCCAGGATAGATCATGTTAGGTTACAAAACAAGTATCAATACACTTAAGAAGGTTGAAATCATCAAGCATCTTTTCTCACCATAACAGTATGAAACTAGAAATCAATTACAAGAAAAAAACACTTGAAAAAACATAAACATGGAAGCTGAACAACATGCTACTAAACAACTAGTGGGTCAATGAAGAAATCAAAGAGGGAATTAAAAAATACCTGGAGAAAAATGAAAATGGAAGCACAATGCAAATTCTCTGGTATGTGGCAAAGGCCTATCTCAAGAAACAAGAAAAGTCTCAATCTGACCTTATACCTAAAGGAACTAGAAGAAGAACAAAGCCCAAAATTAGTAGAAGGAAAAAAATAACAAAGATCAGAGCAGAAATAAATGAAATAGAGACTTTATTTTTTTGTTTGTTTAGAGATTTTGTTTTACAGAGAGACAGCAAGAAAGGGAACACAAACAGGGGAAGTGGGAGAGGAAGAAGCAGGTTTCCTGCTGAGCAGGGAGCCCGATGCAGGACTTGATCCCAGGACCCTGGGATCCTGACCTGAGCTGAAGGTAGACGCTTAACGACTGAGCCACCCAGGGACCCCTGAAATAGAGACCTTAAAAAATGGTAGAAATGATCAGTGAAACTAAAAACTGATTCTCTGAAAGCATAAAGAAAAAAGAGGACTCAAGTATATAAAATCAGAAATGAAAAGTTACAACCAACACCACAGAAGTACAAAGGATTATAATAGGCTACTATGAAAACAAATTGGACAACTTAGAAGAAATGGATAATTTCTAGAAACATAATCTTTCAAGACTGAATTAGGAAGAAATAGAAATCTGAACAGACTGGTTACTAATAACAAAATTGAATTGGTTATCAAACTCCCAACAAACAAAAGTCTAGGACCATGTGGTTTCCCAAACACCTGAATTCTACCAAACATTTGAAGAAGAATTAGTACCTATTCTTATCAAATTATTCCAAAAAATAGAAGAGGAAGGAATACTTCCAAATTTGTTTTACCAAGCTAGCGTTTCTCTGAAACCAAAACCAGAGACACCACAAAAAAAGAAAATTATAGGCCAGTAACTCTGATGAACATAGATGCAAAAGTCCTCAATAAAATATTAGCAAACCAAATTCAACAATACATTAAAGGGATCGTTCACCATAATTAAGTGGGATTTTTTCCAGGGATACAAGAATGGTTCAATATTCACTACTCAATCAGTGTGATATATTAACAAGAGGAAAGATAAAAATGACGTGATCATATCAATAGATGCAGAAAGAGCATTTAACAAAATGCAATATTCGTTCATGATAAAAACCCAACAAGGTAGGTTTAGAGAGAACATATCTCAACATAATAAAGGCCATATATGAAAAATAAGGAGGGGACCTGGGTTTTTCCCAAAGAAGATAGATGGCCACCAGGTACATAAAAAGATGCTCAATATTATTAGCCATCAGAGAAATGCAAATGAAAACCACAATGCAGTATCACCTCATACCTGTCAGAATGGCTATTATCAAAAAGACAAGAAATAAGGGGCTCCTGGATGGTACAGTTGGTTAAGCGTGTGACTCTTAGTTTCAGCTCAGGTTGTGATCTTAGGGTTGTGAGATTGAGCCCCACTTCGGGCTCCACACTGAGCACAGAGTCTGTTTGGGACTCTGTCCTCCTCCTGCCCCCCCCGCCCCGCCCATGTACACACAGGTGCTCTTTCTCTAAAATAAATCTTAAAAAAAAAAAAAAAAAAAAGACAAATCACAAGTCTTCGCAAGGATATGAAGAAAAGGGAAGTCTTATGCGCTGTTGGTAATATAAATTGGTGCAGCCACTATGGAAAACAGTATGGAGGTTCCTTAAAAAATTAAAAATGGAGATACCTATGGACTGCTATGGTTATTGCAGCATTATTTACAATAGCCTTAGTGTCCATCAACAGTGAGTGAATAAAGATGTGGTATAAATACAGTGGAATATTACTCAGCCATAAAAAAGAACAAAATCTTGCCATTTGTGACAACGTGGATAGACCTAGAGGATATTATGGTAAGTAAAATCAATCAGGAAAACACAAATACCATATGATTTCATTTATATTTGGAATCTAAAAAACAAAAAACTGAAGAGACTCTTAAATATAGAGAACAAGATAGTGGTTGCCAGAGGTAAGGTTGGGAGCAGGGAATTGGTGAAATAGGTGAAGGGAATCGAGAGATACAAATTTCCAGTTATAAAATCACAAGAATGAAAAGTATAGTATAGGGAATATAGTCAATAATAACTTTGGTGACATATGGTAACTACACTTAATGTGGTGAGCATTGCATAATGTGTAGAACTGTTGAATCACCATGTTGTGGACCTGAAACTAATATAATATGTGTGCCAACTATACTTCAGTTGAAAAAAACAAAAGAAGAATGAATTTAAGGGTACCATTGCGGCCTGTAATAGGTACTGCAGCAGTGCCATTAGGAGTTCCTCTTTCTACTTAGTACCGCTCTGATTTATGTTTAGTATAAAAGCCACTCTGCCGACAAAGATTTTAGCTATGAGAACAATACAGTATGAATTAAGACAATGTTCTACGTAATGCTATTATATATTGATAGTATATGGTGATATGTGATACAGATTATAAGTACAAAGAAATTAGAAAAAGGAGAACAGAGTGACTTAACGTAGTATCATTATGCTTTTGCTGTAAGTTTTGTTTTCTGAAATTCATTGTAAGTTGTGTTTAAATGTAAAAACACATTAGTTTCATTATATATTCTATGCACTGAACCAGTCAAACCTATCTGCTTCTATTTGAAATCCTTTTTTCTTCAGAATTTATTTTGTTGATTGAGAACTTTACTAGGACTTACGAGGGACAACAACAAAAAAGGTCTCACTTCCTGTCTGCTTCAGTGTCATAATACACTATGGTATGATAGAAACAGACTTCTGTGTATCATCTCTTTTTTTCTTTTTTTAATTTCTTCATATATTGGGGAAGGGGAAGTATCTTATTTTTTTTCCCCTAAGGGTCAGAGTCTTCGATACGTTTTAAAAAATATTTTGAGTTAGAGTTTAGGTTGAGCTTTACTTTCATTTAATACAGTCTTTATGAGTCCCAAAATCTGTGAAGTTCCTTAGAGGAGTGAAATGTCAGGGTAAATATTCTTTTCCTGGTCTTGTCTTCCTATTTTATTTACATATGATAGATTGGTTTAAAAGGTTGAGGACAGACATTGCATTCTTTAAATAGACCATTTTAAGAGAATTTGGTATAGAAAGTTTTTGAGCTGTTATGTCTTGCCCAAATCTGATATCAATTTAAAAATGATTTTATAAAGATGAATAATAATGCCCTTTTCATAGAACAGTCCTCTGACGAAGGAAATAGTTTTGAGACAACAAAAATAAATTAAGCCTTTCACTAAACAGAAGCCAGGGTGGTTTGATATAAGGGAAAATGTGTACGATAGTTTTGAATTGTATGTAAGTAAACTTAGTGAAATTTAGAAGGAACGTATTAGTAATGCTTGCCATCCTAACACTCAGACTCTTAGGGCACAAAATATGGTATGATGAAAGTTCTGGATAAAAGAAGACTCAATAGCTTAACTAGTAATGAAGAGTTGACTCAGTTCTTTTATATTGGGGGAAAAACACAACCCACAAAAATCATACTGACTTAATCACTTATGACCCAGGCTTACGTGGGCAAGATACATAGATATTATTAAGATACCTTTCCTTAAGAGTTAGCACTGTATGTAGACAAGTCTAAAATACAAAAAGAAATAAAGTCAGAGAAATACACTGTACTGTGTGGGTTTACAGAAAGGTGATCACACCCCATTGGGAGAATTTAGAGAAGGCTTCATGCAATTCAGAAACATTTAAGTTGGGCCTACACATCATCTCTTCACAAGAAATAGCTTGAGTACTTGCACATATATTTGAGAAAAATGGAATAGTGATGTCTGATTTAATAGAAAAAGAATGGGCTTAATCAGAGCTGAATTGAAATCCTAGCTCCCATGTCTACCTGTGTCACTTTGGGGAAGTCAGGGATGTTTAGGCCATCTATAATGTATTCATGATGCTTAAATGAGAAAGTTTTATGTAAGATTTCTGGCAAAATACGTGACACATAATGGTTTAGTAAGTAGCCTTTCCCCCTTCTTTCCTTACTTTATGTCAAAAATTAACAGAGTAAAAGACTAGAAGATAAGTTGGAATTAGAGCAATGAATGCCAGGATAAGCATTTGAACTACATACATCAGTTTGCAATTGACACTGAAAGCTACATCAGTCTGGCAGCATTGCCCATAATAGATGTTTAGGGATGATAGGGGCATGGTGATTGGTTAATGGGAGCTATTATAATCCAAGCAAGATTTGTACATTTCAGAGTATGGTAGCCCCCCCCACCCCTCCCTTATCCATGGCTTCATTTTCTGCCATTTCAGTTTTGTGAGGTCAGTTGCTGTTTCGAAGCTGTTTAGAAGCAGATTCCTGACGTATCATCAGAAGGTTAGTTGTAGCCTAACAGTACGTTGTAATGCCTGTGTCATTTATCTCATTTCATCTTATGTGTCATCTCACATCAAAGAAGTGTGGATATAGTACAATAAGATATTTTGAGAGACACATGCATATAACTTTTATTACCATATATTGTTATAATTGTTTTATATTTCTTGTTACTCTCTTACTGTGTCTAATATATATTAAACTTTATCATAGGTGTATATGTGTCTTCATCAGAGATATTGGCCTGTAGTTTTCTTTTTCTTGTAGTGTCTCTATCTTGGTGTCAGGACAATGCTGGCCTTTTAGAATAAATTTGAAAGCTTTCCTTTCTCTTCTATTTTTTGGAATAGTTTGAGAAGAATAGGTACTAATTCTTTAAATGTTTGGTAGAAAACAGCTCTGCAACCATCTGGTCCTGGACTTTTGTTTTTGGGGAGCTTTTTGATAACTCTTTTAATTTCATTGCCAGTAGTCAATCTTTTCAAATTTTCTAATACTCCTTGATTCAGCTTTGCAAGGTTATGTTTCTAGGAATTTATCCATTTCTCAGAGGTTATTTCTTATAGGTTGTTCTTATTTGTTGGCGTATAATTTTTCCTAATATTCTCTTATAATCCTTTGAATGTCTGTGGTGTCAGTTATTTCTTCTTCATTTCTGATTTTACTTGATTGCTCTTTTTTCTTTTTTGATAAGTCTGCCTAAAGGTTTATAAATTTTATTGATCTTTTCGAAGAACCAACTGTTGGTTTTACTGATTTTTGGGGGGCGGGGTCTATTTCATTTCTGCTTTAATCATTATTATTTCCTTCCTTCTACTGGTTTTGGGCTTTGGTCTTTTTCTAGTTCTTTTAGATGAAAGGTTAGGTTTTTTATTTGTGATTTTTCTTGCTTCTTAAGGTAAGCCTGTACTACTATAATCTTCCTTCTTAGAACGGTTTTTGATGTATCCCAAAGATTTTGGACTATTGTGTTTTTATTTTCATTTGCCTTTGTTTTGTTTTGCTTTGCTAATTTAAAACCAATAACAAAATTGTACAGAGAATGCCTATACAAAACAACACAATAGAGGCTCAGAGACTGCGGTGTTCTCTCATGCAAGGCTGAAGATTTCAGTCTCTGGTATCAGGAATTTAGGCTGCAGTTTTTGTTTTTGGATGGACCACTGGGTACGTGACACCTGGTACATGCTTTTAATGAGATAATGACAGTAAGAATGGCCACATGGCGTAGGTAGTAGTAGATGAAGTGTTTGGTTTCATGTGTCGCATAACTACTGAAATTTCTCCCCATGATGCAGTGCAAGGTGGGCTTTACTTCTTGTTAAACTCCTTAATATGGGCCGTAGTGTCCTTCCCCATATTCAGTGTCTGAGCAGCACACTCCACTGAGTCCTGTTGCATCTCCTCTGACATACTGGCATTTTTGATTACACACTTTCAGTAAGCACATAGTTATGGAGGAGGGGGTAGTGGACTGCAGTGGCCTCGTGGAGGAGAGGCTGGTAACACTCATACCTGGTGGGAGCTACCGTGCTAGTGAAGCCATGGCATCTAAGGAGCTCTATGCCAGCTGCTGCCGTCTAGTCTATTTCTATGTATTTTGTGATTTCCTCTTTGATTTCTAGGTTAGCCCATTCATTGTTCCACTGTTTTGGGATGGGATGTTCTGAGTACATCTGAATGTTTGGGAATGGAATGTTCTGAATACATCTATTTGATCCAATGTGTCATTCAGAGCCACTGTTGCCTTGTTGATTTTCTGTCTGGATGATCTATCCATTAATATAAGTAAGGTATTAAAGTCCTCTACTATTATTGTGTTACTGAAATTCTTTATGTCTGTTAATAGTTTATGTATTTAAATGCTTTTATGTTGGGTGCATAAGTATTTATAATTGCTATGTCCTCTTGTTGGATTGTGCTGTTTATCATTACGTAGTTTCCTTTGTGTCTTGTCACAGTTTTTGTTTTAAAGTTTATTTTGTTCAATATAAATATTGCCACCCAGCTTTGTTTTCATTTAAAACAATTTTTAATTTAAATTCAATTTAACATATAGTATATTATTAGTTTCAGAGGTAGAATTTAGAGATTCACCAGTTGCATATAACAAACACCCAGTGTACATTCCATCAAGTGCCCTCCTTAATACCCATCACCCATTACCCTATCCCCCGACCCACCTCCCCTCCAGCAACCCTGTTTGTTTCCTAAGATTAAGAATCTCTTATGGTTTGTCTCCCCTTCTGGTTTCATCTTGTTTCATTTTTCCCTCTCTTCTCCTATGATCCTCTGCCTTATTTCTTAAATTACACATATCAGTGAGATCATCTGATAATTGTTTCTTTGATTAACTTATTTTGCTTAGCATAATACCCTCTAGTTCCATCCACATCATTGCAAATGGCAAGATTTCATTCTTTTTGATGGCTGTATAATATTCCTGTGTGTGTGTGTGTGTGTGTGTGTGTGTGTGCGCGCGCGCTTGTGTGTATGTATGTATGTGTGTATATATCACATCTTTATTCATTCATCTGTTGATGGACATCTGGGCTCTTTCCATATTTTGGCTATTGTGGACGTTCCTAGCTCTGTTTTTACTTCCATTTGTATGATAAATGGTTTTTCATCCCTTCACTTTCAGTCTTCGTGTGTCTTTAGATCTGAAGTGAGTGTTTTGTAAGCAGTGTATTGATGGATCTTGCTTTTATATCCATTCAGTCACCCTATGTCTTTTGATTATAGCATTTAGTTCATTTATATTCAAAGTAATTATTGATACGTATGGACTTACTGCTATTTTGTTACTTTATATGGTTGTTTTTATAGTTCTTCTCTGTTCCTTCCCTTGCTTTCTTTCCTTGTGGTTTGACGGCTTTCTTTAGTGATATACTTGAGGATTCCTTTTTGTTTATTTTTTGCATATCAGTGACAGTTTTTTGATTTGTGGCTACCATTATGTTCACATGTAACATTTTATGCTTATACCAGTCTATGTTAAGTTGATGGTTGCTTACTTTGAACCCATTCTAAAAGTACGAAATCTTTACTCTTCACATTTTACGTATATGATATAATACTTGACATCCTTTTGTTTTGTGAATTCCTTGGCTGACTTTTATAGAAATAATTGATTTTACTACTTTTGTGCTTTAACCCCTATACTGGTTTTATAATTGATTGATCTAGTACTTTTATAATGTTCGTATTTACCTGTGAAATTTTTTCCTTTTCTGATTTTCTTGCTTTTGATTATGGTTTTTCCTTTCCCCTCAAAGAATTCCCTTTAACTTTTGTTGGTGTGGGAAACTCTTTATCTCTCCTTTTATTCTGAATGATAGCCTTGCTGGGTAGAGTATTCTTGGTTGCAG
>CM052899.1:114618532-114663548 GCA_028534135.1 Potos flavus
TGTCTCTTTCTTTCCCCAGATTTGGGAAGTTTTGAGATATTCTTTCTTCAAATAAGTTTTCTTGGGGCACCTGGGTGGCTCAGTGGGTTAAGCCTCTGCCTTTGGCTCGGGTCATGATCTCAGGGTCCTGGGATTGATGAGCACCGCATTGGGCTCTCTGCTCAGCAGGGAGCCTGCTTCCCCCTCTCTCTCTGCCCGCCTCTCTGCCTACTTGTGATCTCTCCCTCTCTGTCAAATAAATAAATAAAATCTTTAAAAACAAAACAAAACAAATAAGTTTCCTTTTCCCTTTTCTCTCTCTTCTGGGATCGCTATAATGCAGGTGTTGTTATACTTGATGATGTCAGATCCTATAGCCTGTTCTAATTTTTATTACTCTCTTTTTTTCTGTTCAGCTTGGTTGCTTTCCATTACTCTGTCTTCCAGTGTGCTTATCCATTCTTCTGCCTTTTCTAGTCTGGTATAGATTCCTTGTAGTATGTACAATTTTAATTTCAGATATTGAGTTAATCTCTGATTGGTTCTTTTTTCTATCTCTTTGGTGACAGTCTCACTGAGATTCTTCACAGTTTTCTCAAGTTCTGTAAGTATCTTTATGACCATTACTTTGAGTTTTTTATAGATGTATTGCTCATCTTCATAATTTCATTTAGCTCTTTCGCTGTGATTTGTCCAGTCCTTTCATTTGGGACATATTCCTCTGTCTCCTCATTTGATCTAACTCTGTGTTTGTTTCCATGTATTGGGAAAGTCAGCCACATCTCCTGTTCTTGAAAGTGTGGCTTTATGAAGAAGAGATCTGGTGGTGCCCTGTAGTACAGCATCCCCTGTTCACTAGAACCAGGCACGTCAGGGGTGTGTTCTGTGTGTGTTGCATGCACTCTCCGATGTATGTTGTGGCTGAGATGTGTTTGCCTTAAGTTCAGTTGGTTGGAATAGCCCAGTTTATCTGCTGTTTGCAGGGTTTTGGTCCCTGTGCTGTTAAATGGCTAGTCTGGGGCCATCGTGGGCTTGTAGTTGGGTAATGTTAGTAGGTCATGCCAGATGCCTGCCCTCAGCTTGTGTCCTGCAGCTGTGGTAACACTGAACTTCAGGGTGCTTTCCCTGCGTTGTTCCCTTTTGTTGATTGGCAGGCCTGCAATCAGACCAGATGCCTGTCCCCAGTAAGTCTTCTGAGGCTGCAGTTGCACTGGTGTGTGTGGTTATCTGCCCCTCTGCCCAGCGCAGGAGTCACTTTGGAGTAGTGCTGTTCCCCACTTGGGCTGCCTGTAGGATGTTTTGCAACAGGAGCTGCTTTGGAGGGATGTTTGTCAAGTGGGACAGGGTTGCATGGGGGAGATCTGCAGGAGAATGCAGGGTCAGGGCATGTGGTGTTAGCAAGCTGCTGGAGTGTGTTCCCAGAAGTGTCCAGCTCTCTAGGCCTGGGGGGTGGGAGGAGAAATGGCACCTGCCAGCTCTTTTGTTCTCGAAGAAGTCTCCTTAAAATCCCTGCGTCTCCAGCATATGTTCTGAGATTAAATGACTTTTCTTCCTGCATACCCCAGGTGCTTTTAAAATTGCTGCTTTTATGCTGGGTGTTTCAGGGCGAGGATTCAGTTTCTTATCACCTTCTGGATCTCCCAGAGCCAAGCCTTGCTGATTTTAAATATTTGGAGTTAAGCCCCACCGATTGTAAAAACTCATGAAGTTAATCCTTACTGGTTTTCAAACCAAAATGTTGTGGGGATTTGTTTTTCCAGTGCAAAAACAAATTTGTTTTTCCATTGGGGTCTGCCCTTCTCCCTCCTCTGTGCTTGAGGAAACCTTCCCATTTGTGGTTAGTCTTGTCAGGAGTTAGTTTGCTGATTATGTCTCTATCCCTTTTATCCTTTTTAATGTGGCCTTTTCCCCATGATTAACTTTGGAAAGTTGGTTCTGCCAGTCTTTGGGTCATTTTCTAAGTTAGTTCGCCTGGCTTTCTAGGTGTGTCCGTGGGACAAGGTGAGCTCGGGATCCTCCTAATCTATTTTCCTCCTGTACCTCAGATCTGTACCATTTTAACATTCCTAGCAACAGTGCATAAGGGTTCCAATTTTTCCACATCCTGGCCAACACTCGTTATCTTCTGAATTTTTGATTGTGGCCATCCTAATGGTTGTGGGGTCTTGATTTGCATGTTCCTGATAGTGATGTTGAGTATCTTTTCATGTGTTTATTGGTCATTTTTATTTCTTTGGACAGATGTGTATTCAAGTCCTTTGCCCATTTTTAAATCGGACTGTTTGAAGGTTTTTTTGTTGTTGAGTTGAAGGACTTCTTTATTTTGGGTATTAAACCTTTATATATATAGGGCTTGCAAATATTTTCTTCACTTCTGTGGGTTTCCTTTTCACTGTGTTGTTTTCTGTGCTGCACAGAAGTTTTAAAATTTGACATAGTCCCATTTGTCTGTTTTTTCTCTTGTCTGTGCTTTCGGTGTTATATCCAAGCAACCAGGCCACATCCAATGTCATGAAGCTTTTCCTCTGTGATTTCTTCAGCAGTTTTATAGTTTTAGGCATCAGTGTTCTAAGATTTATAGGTTTGTAGTTTTCTCATTGTCTTTGTTTGGGTTTGATATCAGGGTAATTCTGGCCTCAAAAATGGTTCAATTTTGGGGGAAAAGTTTGAAAGGAATAGTTTTAGTTCTTTTAAATGTTTGGTAGAATTCACTAGTGAAGCCATTAAGTCTGGGTCTTTAATTTGTTGGGAGATTTTTGATTATTGATTCAATTTTCTTAATTATGTCTCTTGAGGTTTTCTATTTCTTTGTGATTTAGGTTTTGTGTCCTAGGAACATGTCCATTGCGTATTCAATTTCTTGCTGTACACTTGTTCATAGTGTTCTCTTAAATTCTTTATATTTTTATAGAGTCAGAAGTAATGTTCCCACTTTCATTTCTGATTTTATTATTTTGAGACTTTTACCTTTTTGTCTTAGTTGATTCAGCTGAAGTTTTGTCAGTTGTGTTGATCTCTTCAAAGAACCAACTTCTGATTTTTCTCTATTGTATATTGGTTTTTTGTTTCATTTATCTCTTTTCTAATCTTAATTTCATTTCTTCTGCTAGCCTTGGGTTTAGATTGTTTTCTTGTTTCTTAAGTTGTAAAGCTATATTTGAGATTTTTGATTTGAGATTTTTTTCAGTATGTTTATGGCGTAAGTTTCCTCCTTAACTCTGCTTTTGCTGTGGCTACTATCAGTTTTGGTATGTTGTGTTTTTGTTTTCATTTGCTAAGTATTTTCTTTCTTTTTTTTTTTTTTTTTTACTATTATTATTATTATTATTATTAACATATAATGTATTATTTGTTTCAGGGGTACAGGTCTGTGATTCACCAGTCTTACACAGTTCACAGCGCTCACCATAATACATACCCTCCCCAGTGTCTATCACCCAGTCACCCCAACCCTTCCACCCCCCTCCACTCCAGCAACCCTCAGTTTGCTTCCTACGATTAGGAGTCTCTTGTGGTTTGTCTCCCCTTCTGGTTTCATCTTGTTTCATTTTTTCCTCTTTTCCCCTATGATCCTCTGCCTTGTTTCTCAAATTCTTCATATCAGAGAGATCATATGATAATTGTCTTTCTCTGATTGACTTGTTTTGCTTAGCATAATACCTTCTAGTTCCATCCATTTTGTTGCAAATGGCAAGATTCCATTTTTGATGGCTGTATAATATTCCAGTGTGTGTGTGTGTGTGTGTGTGTGTGTGTGTGTGTGTACACACACACCACATCTTTATCCATTCATCTGTTAATGGACATCTAAGCTCTTTCCATAGTTTGGCTATTGTGGACATTGCTGCTATAAACATTGGGATGCATGTGCCCCTTCAGAGCACTACATTTGTATCTTTGGGGTAAATACCCAGTAGAGCAATTGCTGAGTCATAGGGTAGCTCAATTTTCAACTTTTGGAGAAACTTTCGTACTTTTTCCAGAGTGGCTGCACCAGCTTGCATTCCCACCAACAGTGTAGGAGGGCTCCCCTTTCTATGCATCCTTGGCAACATCTGTCATTTCCTGACTTGTTACTTTTAGCCATTCTGACTGATGTGAGGTGGTATCTCATTGTGGTTTTGATTTGTATTTCCCTGGTGCCAAGTGATGTTGAGCACTTTTTCATGTGTCTGTTGGCCATTTGGATGTCTGCTTTGCAGAAATGTCTGTTCATGTCTTCTGCCCATTTCTTGATTGGATTATCTGTTCCTCAGGTGTTGAGTTGATAAGATAGATTTTGGATTCTAGCCTTTTATCTGATACGTCATTTGCACATATCTTCTCCCAGTCTTTCAGTTGTCTTGATTTTGTTGACTGTTTCCTTTGCTGTGCAAAAGCTTTTTATCTTGATGAAGTCCCAGTAGTTCATTTTTGCCCTTGCTTCCCTTGCCTTTGGTGCTGTGTCTAGGAAAAAGTTGCTGGGGGCGAGGTCGAAGAGGTTGCTGCCTATGTTCTCCTCAAGGATTTTGATGGATTCCTGTCTCATATTTAGGTCTTTCATCTGTTTTGAGTCTATTTTTTTCCATATGGCTTTGAGTTACTGTTTAGCATTCTTTCATTTAACCTTTTAGGACTCTCTCGAATATTTCTTACAGGCTAGGTCTAATGGGTCACAAACTCTCCCAGCTTTTGTTTATCTTGGAATGTCTTAATTCCGCCCTGACTTTTGGGGAACATTATTGCCGGATATAATATTTTTTGATTGACAGTTTTTGTTTTTTAGTACCTTGAACCTATCTGCCCACCCTCTCTGGCTCCTGAAGTTTCTGATAAAAAATCTGCTCTTTCTCTTGTTGAGGAATCCTGCATCTGACGATTCACTTTTCTCTTGTTGTGTTCAAGATTCTCTTTTTATCTTTGGCTTTTGGAAGCTTGATTATGATGTCTTGGTGTGTTTTCTTTGAGTTCCTCTTATGTAGAACTTCTTGAATGTTTATATTCATGTTTTTCATCAAATTTTGGGACGTTTTCAGTCATCATTTCTTTAAATATTCTCTCTTCCCCTTTATCTCTTTCTTACTCTTCTAGGATTCCCACAATGTGTATGTTGGTCTGTGTGCTATTCCACAAATCTTTTAGGTTCTGCTCATGTTTCTTCAATTTTTTCCTGAGAGTCGAAAATTTCCATTGTGTTGTCTTCAAGGTTGATAATTCTTTCTTCTGCTGTTCAAATCTGTCCTGAGTCCCTTTAATGAATTTTTCATATCAGTTATTGCACTTTTCAGTTCCAGAAACTCTTTTTGGTCTCTATTTAGTTTTATGTTTCTTTGTTTGATGGTATTGGTTGTTTTTCCTGACTCCACATCTTCCTTTAGTTCTTTGAGCATCTTTAAAAGAGTCGTTTTAAAGTCTTCATTTAGTATAAATCCCGTTAGTTCTTTTTTAGGACAGTTTGTTGTTTGTCTACCCGCCACCCCCTCCCCAATGTGTTCTATCATATGTTTTGTGATTTTTTTGTTGAACACTGGGCATTTGAATCTAATCATGTAGTAATTCCGGAAATCAGTGTCCAGAATCCAATTCTTCTTTAAGGTCTGCTATTTTTTTTTTACTTTTTCCCCCTCTTTTTGATTGTTGTAGGCCATCTCTGTGCTGAAGATCAACCTGAGGTATAATTTAAGGTCTTCTTAGATCTTTTCTGAGCATTTCCCTTGGCATGCATTGTCACTTTCTAATTTTCCTTGCATATACTCTTGTTTTTTATTGTCTTGCTTCTGAAAAGGGAAAACCAAAACCAAAAACAAAAAAATGAGTGGAAAGGAAGGACACAAGCCTTTTAAATCCTCTGGAAGTCACTTCAGCCAAGAGGGAGGGACTTTCAGGAATAGGTGGCTATCCATCTCTTTTATCTACACCTCTGTGATCAGAAGCAGTAGTCGGCAATCAGCAGAGATCCCTGATATTTGGAGGACAGAGTGCTTTTTGACCACCCTGACTCCTAAAAAATGTGCAGGCTCTCAGGAACATGCACACAGCTGCTTACTTGCCACCTGACTGAGGATGTGGGGATGGGCTGCTGCTACTGGTTAAATTGACCAAAATTAAACATCTCAGTTTTTCTCTGGAAATTGCAAGTCTTCAACAGACTCCGCAGAGTTCCAAAATAGTTATATCAGGCAGATTCAGCCAGTGCAATTATTGCCTATGTGGGGAAGACAGATTCCTGATGCTTCTATTCCACCATCTTCCCAGAATTTTCAAATTAGATTAAAAGGAATTCCTTCACTGGAATAACTAACTGAGGTAACTTATATAACATTTAGCATAAAGCTACAAAGTAACTTGTTCTTTTTAAAGTAATAATTTATGTGGTCATTTTACATATGTAGTTTTTGTAAACTATAATTACTAATGATTTTTTTTTTCTTTTGGTGTGTTTTTATGTGTTTTACTTGTTTTTTAATCTCAGGAAACTGGACAATGTCAATTTGAGTGGATTTTGAAAAATGTCTGAAGGTTAGCAGGCAGCATCTACCTTCTGCCTTCTCCCCACTCCTTACAAAAGAATAAATGGGATGTTTGAGAAGAGAGCTATATTAAAAGAAGAATGTTGCAAATGGCTTCAGAATCTGTGAATGCAAAACAAGCTAAGAATCACTGCACGAAGGCGAAAAGGCAGCAGCAACAGCAAATAAAGAATAGGTCTTCAGTTAGTGATGGTGATGGAGAAGACTCCTTTATCTTTGAAGCAAATGAAGCTTGGAAAGAGTTTCATGGTTCTCTTCTTCGGTTTTATGAAAATGGAGAACTCTGTGATGTCACACTAAAGGTGAGACTCTTTTTTTCTTTTTCAACCTCTTATTGCATAATGAAAAATGAGGGTTTCTAGAACCACACAAGGCAAATTTTTGGTGCCATACTTATTTGTTACAGTCAAGATGATTCTAGTCTTAATCCTTTTTTATTGAAAGTGAAAGGACATAAGGGAAGGTACATAAAGGGAGGTTAGCATAAGATAAAATTATTGTACTAATCAAATGTTAATATTATTTCTTAGTAAATTTGACTTCTGAGAGTTCTGGAACCTTAAAACATTAAATAGTTATTAGTGAAATTAATAAGTTGCTATTGACTAGTAAGCTTTTAACTCATGAATTTAGAAATTACTTAGAAAGGTAGGAAGTCTTGGTTGTATATTCAGCTGCACTAGTGTTTTAGTATATGTTCCTATCCGGTAATTTAACCTCTACTTTAAAACAATTGTCCCTTAAGTGAGATTATCTATACCTGATAGTGTGTAGAATCTATTTAGACTTGGAAAAAAAGTGTAGTAAATTTTAAGTCTATAGTCTATAGAATCATGTTATTCTGTTGCAAAAGACAATTAGTAAAATTAGAAAAGTGATAAAGCATTGTGGAAGAACCCATGTTCTAATTGTTCCTCATTACTTGTTTAAGGTGATTTTTTACTATTCTTATATGTTAGTGTAATATTAAATATTTTTTGGTGATTCATATGCGTTCATGCAGCATTTTCCACATTTGATTTGCCACTTTGGAATCTCTTAGATTTTGCTTTCCACTCTTGATCAGACAAGTTTTTAGAGCTGAGTCGTAGGGATTGAAGGCATACTTGAAGAATCAGATCAGAGGACACTCAACAAAAGTCTATAAACTGAAAGCATAAGCTTTCAGTTTCAGGTCCATAATGTCTGACAGTATACTATTATATTGCAAATAAATGAGCTCTATTCTCTTTCCTTAAACTGTTACTGTCCTTATGTATTTCTGGGCCCTAAGATATTGAGAAGAAAACCATTATATAATTCTAGCTCTGTGTGAAATTTAGCCATGTATATATTTTAATGTAGGAACACTTAAGTTTTTTGTTCTGTATGGTATGTTTAATTTTATACCATTATTCTAATTTTCACCCTTGTTGTGAAATTCAGGGACCCACACTGGCTTTGGCAAAAACAAAAAAAGGTAAAATAGACTATTGAATTCAGTCAATTATCATTCAGCATATCAATGTATGAATGGAAAATAAGTAGAGTATTATTGATTTTATAAATTTTATAATTGAATTTTAGAATGATTTTTACAACAAAGTACATACAAACTTTCTTAAGTAAAAAATAGCCATTTTAGGGTGAGTGAGAACTAAACTCATAACTTTGTTTTGTAACTTAGGCAATAGATTGAAATAAAACTCCCATACAATCAGTGGTTAAAAACTAAAATGACAGAGATCTTTTGGGAATGAGAAATGCTTCATTAATTTATAGGGACTATCATTTTTATTTTTTCAACTGTACAGTAAGAGTGATGATTAGGTTTTTGTGAGGAATAAGTGAATTGATACAGGTAAAGTCTTTATGGCAGTGCTTGGTATAGAATAGATAACAAATATCAGCTATTTGGATCATTATGTGTACTATCATTGTTTTTTCCAAGGGTATCAGATAATTCTGCTATGGTATATTTTGTTCCTATTCATTAGAAAGTATTACAACTTGGGATACTTGGGTGTCTCAGTTAAGTGTCTGCCTTTGGCTCAGGTCATGATCCCAAGGTCCTGGGATCGAATCCCGTATCTGGCTCCCTGCTCGGCGGGGAGCCTGGTGCTTTTTCTGCCCACCTCTCCCCCTGCTAGTGCTCTCTTTCTCTCTGACAAATAAATAAAATCTTTAAAAAAAAAAAAAAGTATTACAACTTAATCTTTTAACAGGTCTATTATTAGGTTTGTTTCTTAATTCTAATTCAACATTTCTTCAACTGTCAGAATTTAACTGTCATAGAACAACTAAGTCAAATAGGATTATGGACAATTTATAATGCTCTGTTCAACATAAACTTCACTTTTTGTATTCATATAACTTTGAGGATTATTAGTTAATATAAAGTCATATTTACATTCTTTTATTGGTATGTTTCCTTTGACCATTATTGCTTTTAGGACACACATTTTAGAACATTGAGCTGGCTCAGTCAGTGGGGTGACTCTTGATCTCGGGTTTGTAAATTTGAGCCTTACGTTGGGTATAGAGATTACTTAAAAATAAAATCTTTAGGGGCGCCTGGGTCGCTTAGTCGGTTAAGCATCTGCCTTCAGCTCAGGACATGATCCTGGGTTGTCGGGGTGAAGCCCCTCATTAGGTTCGCTGCTCAGCGGCGAGTCTGCTTCTCCCTCTGCCCCTAACCCCACTCGTGCTCTCTATCTCTCAAATAAATAAGTAAAATCTTTTTTTAAAAAATCTTTAAAAAAAAGTCAGTTATCGAGATTTATTTTATTATTTGTATATAAGGTCATTAGCTGATTTTTAAATTCCAAAATGGGCACCTGTTTTAGAAATAAATAAGTTTACATTGGGGAGGGTATAGGGTATGTGCTATGGGGAGTGTTTTGAGTTGTGTAAGACTGGTGAATCACAGATCTGTACCCCTGAACCAAATAATACATTATATGTTTATAAAAAAATTTTAAAAAAAGTTTATTTAGCATATATTTACTAAGGTCTTACCCTAGTACATGGAGAGTATAAATAAACTTGGAATTTGAATAATATTCTATTCTTACCTTCAAGGCATTTGAAATTTAGCTAGAAGATAGGCACAGACACAGCTGATAGTATAATTTAGTGATTATCACTTTTATGTTATTTCTTTGGTAGCATAGGAGAGGATTTATGAATTATGCCTGAGAAGTGATTGGAAAGTCTTCACATAAGAAATTATTATCTTGAGGTAAAACTTATTTATATATTATTTTGTTTATTAGTGAAAACATTTTAAACTGTATATCCAGTCGCAGGTCTAAAATTAGGGGGCAAGCTTCTTTTTTTTTTTTTTTTTTAAAGATTTTATTTATTTGACAGAGAGAGATCACAAGTAGGCAGAGAGGCAGGCAGGGAGAGAGAGAGGGGGAAGCAGGCTCCCTGCCAAGCAGAGTCCGATTTGGGGCTTGATCCAAGGACCCTGAGATCATGACCTGAGCGGAAGGCAGAGGCTTGAACCCACTGAGCCACTCAGGTGCCCCAGGGGCAAGCTTCTTAAGGGCAACAATTTGGTTGGATAAAGGATGGGAAATTTATCTTGCAGGGGTATTGCGTGGCACTCATAATGCTTAAATTATACACTATAGATCAACAAGAGTAACATTTACAAAGATGCTTCTACTCATGTTTTATGTAGTTTGAGGAAATGTAATTATTCTTATAAAGATCATAGATAATTTTACTTAAAGAGGCTGACAGATTATTAGAGGAAGGAAACCCCCTACCACACCTGTTGATGCCACCACTGAATGTTTTATTCATAATATTTGGCTTTTTTTTTTTTGAAAGTAATTTCAAAAAGTTTCTGTAATTTTTTCAAACAAATGTTTATAGGATTCTAATAAATACTTTCAAGACTAAGTGTCCTTATTTTTTGGTATCAGACTTCTAAATGACCAGATAAGAATAAGTCCTTCAAAAGATTTCAGGGAAAAAAAATATATGAACTATATTATAATAGCATACTTCCAAGGGGTAGAAATGATAAAATTATTAGCCTTGTAAATGTAACAGATAACTCTTGACTGGAAGGCAGACATAATCTAATAAAAGAGAAATGACAAAGGAGGAGGTGATTTTATATTTAACATTTAAGCATTCTCTGTTAACCAGTGTAATAAATGATCACTTTTACTTTCTGACATTCAAATAATAAATTGATATTTTGATTTTTTTCATGTTCAGGAAAGGAGGTATTTAAATATTTGTATTTGTAGATCCTTGTTTATTCGATCTCTAAAATGTTATCCATTGTTTCCATTATGCAGGTTTTTAAAAAAATTTTATTTATTTGTTTATTTGTTAGAGAGAGAGAGAGAGCAGGAGAGCGCAGGCACAAGCAGGGGGAGTGGCCGGCCGAGGGAGAAGCTGGCTTCCCACTGAGCAAGAAGCCTGATGTGGGACTCGATCCTGGGACTCTAAGCCAAAGGCTTAGCTGACTGAACCACCCAGGTGTCCCTCATTTCTAAATTTCTAACTAATGATGCACTGTTGGTGACTAACATAACATAATAGAAAAATAAAAATTTTAAAAAAGGGGAAAAAAATAAAAAAATAAATTTGTGATGAAATGTTTTTGGTAATTTATTTTCATGTACCAGAACAGAAGAATATAGAAATAAACTTTCGGTAATGTAATGAGACTATATAATGTCATAGAATTAATGCATAAAAAGCCAAATATTTTGATGTTGCTATTTCATACCCATGGCTCAAAGGCCTTTTTAAAATTAAGGTGGGTATTTATTCTAAAAAGGCACATGGGAATGTGTTTGTGTGTGTATTAAATATTCAAGTTTTAGTTTATGTGAATCAAAGTAAAATAGCTATTGAAGGACAAAGCCTTATAAACAATATGAAAATAACTTGTGGTCCATTGATTTATACAGCTTGGATAAGAAAGCAGTGTTAATGTTTAACTGGAAATTGTAGAATTCTATTTTATGTAATGACAAGTTGTTGAAGCAGATTTTATGTCACGTGAGATTTACAGATATTTGCATAAAAACTAAATCTCAATGGTGGCATATGCAGATATTCTTTAAAAAAAAAAAGGATATTTTTAGCCTGTTTTTAAAATGTTTAATATCAGGTTTCATATCCCATTTTAGGGCTGAAGTGAATTTGAAAACATGCCAAACTTTCTGCTTTAGTCTAGGTTACACCTTGGATCTCAATAGAATCTAAATCTTGCCTCGTGAATTCTTTTAAAAAATTGAATACAGTATAACTAAGAGAAATGATAATCTTGTATTTGTTGAAGGGATATTCATTTTTCTTCCACTTTAGTGAAAAAAGGTCAGGGAGGAGCATTTATAAACAAAAGCCTTTATACATTGTAATACTCCTCAGGCCTTTTTCTTTAGAAGTTCTATTTTTAAAATTGATTCCTGAATAATGAGACAGAACTATAAGTGTATTTATATAGTCTAAATGCTACATGCAAACAGGAAAATTAGTAAAACACTATCCTATTACTTGTACTTAGTGATTATTTAACATAAAGTGCTAGGAAAACTGGATACTCAGTACCAAAAGCTTCCAGATGGTAATAAAGATATAAGTATAAAACAATAAAACCATAAAAATACTGGAATACCTGAAGTTAATGTTAATGGAATATTAGAATGATTCTAACTTTAAGCATAGCACTTAAGGCAGAAATCATAAAGACAAAGATTGATTTGATTGTGTAAAAATCTATAGGGGATGAATAAAGTATATCATAAAAGAGAAAAGCTTGAAATGTGTATGACAGATGACTCACACTCTAAATGTATGAGGAGTTCTTAAAAATACATATGAAAAAAATCTTAGATAAAAGTTCATAGAAGAGATACAAATAGCCCAAAATTAATGAATGATTCACTGGTATTAGTAAAAGATAAACAGTGGGATAATATTTTCATTCATCAAATTGACAAATATTTTTAAATAAGTTACAGTCAAAGTACGGCACAAATATTGTAGGTAGATCAGAATAGATCAGAAATAGACAATTTAGAAGAATGTATCCAAACCGCACCTATACTTTGAAATACCATTTCTACTTTTAGGAATTTATCTATAGGAGATAATGGAGTATGAACAGATTCAGCGACAGCAAAGTTTATTGTGTAATTTATAACTGCAAACTATTAATAGTAGTATAATTTTTCATCAAATAAGGTGGTAAAGATTTCAGTATTTTTTATTATTTCAAAATAATTTAAGAAATGAAAAACTTGAGTTAAGCTCATAGTAAATACTAGTAAATATGGTTTATTTGCTCTGTGCTTCAGTGTTCTCACTGATAAATTGTGGCTCATAATAGTACCTACTTATAGGGGCATTGGAACAATTAAGTGAGTTAATATGTGAAAAGCACTTAGAATAGTACCTGACATGGTGACTATAATTAATAATACTATGTTATATATTTAGAAGTTGGTAAGAGGAGAGATCTTTTTTTTTTTTTTAAATTATGTGAGACAGAGTGCATACCTCAGCACGGGTATGGGGTGGGGCAGAGGGAGAGAATCCCAAAGAGACTTCCCACTGAGTGTGGAGCCCAACTCGGGGCTCGCTCTCATGACCCATTGGAGATTACGAACTAAGCCAAAACCACGAGACGAAACCAACTGACTGAGCCACCCAGGTGCCCTTAAGAGATATTAAAAAGCTCTTATCACAGGGAAAGAAAAAATTGTAATTATGTGAAGTGTTAGTTACTAAACATTGTGGTAATCATTTCATGATATATACATATATGAAATGACTGTGGAATAACTTAAACTTACAAAATGTCATGTGTCAATTATATCAATAAAACTGGAAAAAATTTTTTATAAAAAAGGGACACACCAAAAATAAGAATAGTGCGGAAGTAATGCTAGATGATGTGTCTTCTCATTCATTCACAGAATGCTCCTGAAACTTGAGATAATTATAGTTTATGATTGTAATATATATATATTATAGACAATATATAGATAAGTGGCTTATTTGGAAGAAGAAAATTGCAACTGGCCTAGATTAAAATAAGTGACCAAAGGATTGCATTGTAAAAACAAATATACTAAATCTTTGTGGGTTTTTGTCCCTGCTACCACACATGCTCAATGCTGATCTAAAACTGATTTTTTTTTAAATATTTTATTTATTTATTTGACAGAGAGAGAGAGAGAGAGATCACAAGTAGGCAGAGAGGCAGGCAGAAAGTGAGGGGAAAGCAGGCTCCCCGCTGAGCAGAGAGCCCGATGCGGGGCTCGATCCCAGGACCCTGAGATCATGACCGGAGCTGAAGGCAGAGGCTTAACGCACTGAGCCACCCAGGCATCCCTAAAACTGATTTTTATGTTAAACTGAGTCTCCTTTTGTTTTGTTTTGTTTTGTTTTGTTTTGAACAGGTTGGCTCAAAGCTCATCTCTTGTCACAAACTAGTATTGGCTTGTGTTATCCCCTACTTCAGAGCCATGTTTCTCTCTGAAATGGCTGAAGCCAAGCAAACACTGATTGAGATCAGAGATTTTGATGGTGATGCAATAGAAGACTTGGTAAAATTTGTCTATTCTTCACGGCTCACTTTGACTGTTGACAATGTCCAGCCTCTCTTATATGCAGCCTGTATTCTACAGGTTGAACTGGTGGCTAGAGCTTGTTGTGAATACATGAAGTTACATTTTCATCCCTCCAACTGCCTGGCAGTGAGAGCCTTTGCTGAAAGTCACAACCGAATAGACTTAATGGACATGGCGGATCAGTATGCCTGTGAGCATTTTACTGAAGTGGTGGAGTGTGAAGACTTCGTAAGTGTGTCACCCCAACATCTCCATAAGCTTTTGTCCTCCAGTGATTTAAATATTGAGAACGAAAAGCAGGTCTATAGTGCAGCCATCAAGTGGCTTCTTGCAAATCCTCAGCATCATTCCAAATGGTTGGATGAAACACTTGCACAGGTAGGGACTGAAATAAGATTGTGTATAGAAATGAAGTGATATGGAAGCAAATTAGAGTGTTTCATTGATCATGAAAAGTGTAGAATATCCAAAGGAATGTAGAAATCTTTGTGTAATACAATGTGAAAATGGCTTTCTCTTTACTTTCCTATTTACTCACTGTGCTATTTAAGGATAAGTCTGAATTTGTTACATTTAATTAGAAATATCATTCTTTGCTTTTTAACCTGAATATTGACAATAGCACTTTGAAACTCTAGTAATAAATATTTTATTTATGCTGATAGAAACTGGTTCTGAGGAAACAGCTCTAAGTAACTCTTGTTTTATGATGAAGTTTCTAAATTGTAGTGAATTACTTTCCTATCTGGAAAGAACCACAAGATGTAACTTTCCATTTTCTTTCCTCGCCACAGTTTCACTTCTGTAACCTCAGAAACGTGGCTTTTTTCTTACTTATTTATTTATTTACTTACTTACTTACTTACTTACTGTCAACAGGGTAACCTGGGTAGGGAGACAATAAATGGGCCTTAGAATTACTTTGAAAATAAATTTGTCAACAGAAACAAAAAGTTTCATTATTTTGCAGCTATCTTATTGGTGTGTATGCCTATGTACTTTTAACTCAAAATCATATTATCTGGTTTGATCATCCCCTTAATCCACTAGAAAACCAATGCATCTTTAAGGGAAGAAAGGTGAGTGCCTCTATTTAAAGTGGGGATGCGTCCCTGATTTAATATATAACCTTCCAAGGTGATTGATTTGGAGAAAACAACACTGATTTCATATTATGAATGTTTCTGTGTTCAAGTAACAAAGAAATCCCATTTCCATTTGTTCAATCTTAGCTTTAAAAGGCAAAAAAACCAAAACTGGCAATTTTGTTTTGATTGTGCCTTTTCTCTAGCAGCAGTGGGGCCTTGTGATTATGACACTACCATTTTTGGAAGTAAGAAACTTGAATGAATACAACTGAATTATTTTATCCAGTCTACTTAAATCTGTATTTAAAGGGGGGAGGATGCATTTAACATATAATCTGATTTCATTAGACCATACTAGAAATCACTTTAGAACTTGGCTCATTGAACTTCCTTCACATGTTAGAAAGGCTTTGTGTGGTAAATGAGTTTTAAAAAGACAACTCAAAATATTTAAAATACTGCAAAGTAGAGTGTGAGCTATCTCATTACAAATTAAATTTTACATCTGCAACTATTCGTGATCTTAGGTTCGTTTGCCATTGTTGCCAGTTGATTTTCTTATGGGTGTTGTGGCAAAAGAACAGATTGTCAAGCAAAATCTAAAATGTAGAGATTTATTGGATGAAGCAAGAAATTACCATCTTCACTTGAGTAGCAGAGCAGTACCTGACTTCGAATACTCCATTAGGACTACCCCAAGGAAGCAAACTGCTGGTAATTAAATTACTCATTTTATCATCTCTACTGGAAGGACTGTATTCCCAAACTTAATTGTAAGTTGGTTAGTATCTGATTATCTTAAAGTAGTAATTGGAAAGTATGGTCATATGTGAATTCTTACTAGACATGATTCAGGTAGTTTTGCCAATAAGCCAATTTTTTAAAAAGCCGTAAGTCCTGTGAACTTTGAAGAGCCTTCTGAAATAGCTCTCTCTCTCTCTCTCCTTTTTTTAAGGTTTTCTTGATACTTCTAGCAGAGTTAATTCCTCTATCATTTGTACTTTTAGAATACTTCGTTTGCACTTGTTTTATTTTACTGTGTTACATTGAAATTTATTTGACATGTTTCGAGCTCTTCAAAGACAGGTAAATATCTTACTCAGGTTTATATCTCTAGTGCCAAGGATGGAACTTGACACATATTTTGTGTTTAAATATTACTAGTTTTTGTGTTTTATCAAAAGAAAGGCACTAAATGGGGGCCCTGGCTGACTCAGTTGGAGGAGCAATGTGACTCTTGATCTTGGGGTCATGAATTTAGCCCCATGTTGGGTGTACAGATTACAAAAAAAATTAAAGAAAAACTTGAAAGCCACTAACTACATTTAAAGTTTGTATAATAGATTATGTTAGACTCTTAGAATCTAAGGTCTTATATTTAAGGAGGCATGCAATTTTACCTTTATTTGCCATAATTTTCAGACTATATTTTCCTAATAGTTTATGTTCACTTACATTACTTTTTACAAGTATGAAAAATATATTTGAGGGATAATGGAAAATAAATGAAAGTCCAGGAATTCGGGAAGTAGTACTTTGAACAGAGAGTTTATCTACATTTATTGCTACCCAGTATAATTATCGAATAAAGAGATCTGTGGAATAGCCTAAAAATAACAAAGGACAATACTTGATTAGTGGGATTTTGGGGTGCCTGGGTGGCTCAGTGGGTTAAAGCCTCTGCCTTTGACTCAGGTCATGATTTCAGGGTCCTGGGATCGAGCCCCGCATCGGGCTCTCTGCTCAGCGGGGAGCCTGCTTCCCCCTCTTTCTCTGCCTGCCTCTCTGCCTACTTGTGATCTCTCTCTGTCAAATAAATAAAATCTTTAAAAAAAAAAATGAATAGTGGGATTTTATCTAGGTAAAGAAAATGGGAACGTCATATATGTACCTATGAAGAAGTATTTCTTCTAAATGAAATTGACCGTCGAACAATACAGGTTTGAACTACATGCATGGGTCTACTTGTATGTGGATTTTTTACAGTACTATAAATGTATTTTCTCTTTTTTCTTATTATTTTTTTAATTTTAAGTAGGCTCCACGCCCAGCATGGAGCCCAGTGAGGGGCTTGAACTCACAACCCTGAGATCAAGACCTGAGCTGAGGTCAAAGGTCAGATGTTTAACTGACTGAGCCACCCAGACACCCCTCTTATGATTTTCTTAATAACATTTTCTTTTCTCTAGCTTACTTTATTGTGAGAATATGGTATATAATGCATACATAAAATATGTGTTAACTGACCATGTTACAGCATGTTAACAATAGTAGGCTATTAGGAGTTAAGTTTTGGGGGAGTCAAAAGTTCTGTGTAGAATACATAGGAACTTGGCAGGAAGTTGGCATCCATAACTCCTGGGTTGTTCAAGTGTCAGCTGTAGTTTAACATGGAAAGGACTGCTTATTCTCTTTTTTTTAAAGGTTGATGTCAAGAGTTAAATTTTTTGAAGTGTAGGGTTTTTTTAAGTTGTGAATCCTGTTTCAGGAAGTCAAGGTATTTAATTAAATTCCTCTTTAAATTCAGTTTTAAATTTAAACAACACCTTGGTAGCCTGAGTTATATGCATATAGTAGGCATATAGTAGACCCTTGTATACATGATCTCTTACATGATTGCAAGAACTTAATGAGTAGGTTTTAGTGTAGGATTCAATCCTTACTATGAGATAGATGGTGTTATTCCAGTTTATGGATGAAGAGACTAAGACTCAGAGCGTAAAAATTTGCCCAAGGCCACACAGAGAAATAGCATAGAAAGGATTTGCATCCTGATCTTTTTGTTTCATTTTTAGTTGTTTTCCTTCCATTCCATGTTTCTAGATGGACTGTATAACTGAAATACTAGTTTCTCTGAAAATCTATTCAATAATTGAGATTACATCCTGGGATTACAATTGTACCTGTCCCATTTAATAATATAATTTGGGGCAGATTTCATAATCTCTGAAGTTTATCTATAAACAATTTTGATTTGCCTCAGTTTATGTATAAACAATTTTGATTTGCATAATCTTTAAAGCCTTTTCCAACTTCAAATTTCTTTGACTTAAAGTATTGATTTAGTTGGAAAAGATGACACAAGCAATTTTGTACATTTTTTAATGCCATCATTCAGCAAATATTTATTTAGTACCTACCACATGCCAAGTTCTGGGGTAGGTATTAGAAATGCAGATACAGGGCACCTGGGTGGCTCAGTTGGTTAAGCATCTATCTGCCTTCTGCTCAGGTTGTGATCCCAGGGTTCTGGGATTGAGCTCTGCGTTGGGCTCTCTGCTCAGTGGGAAGCCTGCTTCTCTCTTCCTCTCCCTTGGCTTGTGTACCCTCTCTTGCTGTCTCTCTCTCTCTCTTTCTGCCAAATAAATAAATAAAATCTTTAAAAAAAAATGCAGATACACATAGAATATAGCCAGCCCTATTTTGAGAGAACTTGCAGTCCAATATAGGGAAATAGACATGTGAATAAATAAATGCAATGAAGTGGTAAAGGGATGTTGATATATTTATAAATATAGTGGGGAACACAAAGAGTGGTTATTTTTACTTTGGAAGGGTCAGAAAAGGTTTTATAGAGAAAATAAACCTTAGTCTTAGTTTTGAATAATAAACGGATGTTTTTCTAGGTGCTGGTTAAGAAAAGGGGTATTCAGTTCATTTTTCATCTGTTGAATGCCTAGTACATGCCAGGCACTGGGCTAGCCCTGATTAGTACAAAATGTTTAACAGACAGTCTTAACCTATCTTAGACTCTGGAGACAGATACAGCATAATGGATCATTTCTATATCTTGTTAAATGAATGATAGTTACCAAAAATTGGCTTTAGAACATCGAGGATGAGCACTATATGCATGTTGCAGGAACATGAAGTTTAAGGGAAACAGAGGGAGAAGATCAGGTTAGACAGTGCAAGGCCTTTATGCTGTGCTGAGCTTTATCCGGTAGGATAGTGGTTCTCAAGATGTAAAGGAAGGGGTGGGCCCTGGCCCACCAGTATAAGCATTCACTTGGGAACTTGTTAGAAATAGAAATTCTTGAATCTACCCCGCGCCTATGATTCAGAAACTCTGGAGATCAGGACCATCAGTCTGTGGTTTATGCCTTTCAGGTGATTCTTGAACCACACTGAAGTTTTGATTTTTTTTTTTTTAAAGATTGCAGTGAAATATGTATAATCTATAAATTGTCATTTTAACCATTTTTAAATCTACAATTTAGTGGCATTAGCTAAAGTTTTTAAAAACTACTGATTTAGGTAATAGAAAGCTGTTGAAAGAGCCTTTTAATTAGTTTACTCTGTTGAAGGTCTGAAAGCAAAAGGACTACTAAGTGATAAAGACAGGATTTTGCAGTACTTGCGTATTAGCAGATGAGGGCCTGAACTAAAGCAGTGGCAGGGGAATTGTGAGGGAGAGGAAAGGCAGGGCACCTCAGGGAAGGAAGAGGTTTCAGGTAGGTGAGGAAGACAGAGCCTTTTGAATATGTTGGGTTTGAGGTGCCTGTGGAACATCAAGTGGAAATGTGGCTTAGATGTGTTGCTCGGAAGGCTAATTATGATACAGATGGAATTGAAAATCAAGGAATGTACTTTTCCTGTGTGAACATGAAGTATGTGAGAAGTAGGCAAAGGATGAAACATGGGAAACACAGGAAAGAGAAATTATTGCAGACAAAGGAGACCTCAGTATTATGGAAATCAAGAGAGTTTAAGGAGTTTCCCAAAAAGCAGGGTGATCAACATATCGAGTGGTGCATTTGTATTCAGTAAGAAATTAACTTAAGGGGCACCTGGGTGGCTCAGTCAGTTAAGCCTCTGCCGTCAGCTCAGGTCATGATCCTGGTATCCTGGGATGGAGACCTACATCAGGTTCCCTACTCAGCGGGGAGCTTGCCTCTCCCTCTCCCTCTGCTACTCCCCCTGCTCATGCTCTCTTGCGCGCGCTCTCGCTTGCTCTCTCAAATAAATAAATAAAATCTTAAAAAAAAAAAGAAATTAAGAGTTTATTGGATGTAGTTATGACCTTAGCAAGAGCAATTTAACAGAGCGGGTGAAGATCTAAACCATACTATAATGGGATGTTAGCAAACAGAGATAGCTGAGGTATCCTATTTGAGAAATTCAAATAAGGGGAAAAAAGAAAATTGGGTTTTTAGTAACATAATGACATTGAAGTTATCCAAATAACTCATTTTTTAGCAGTTCATCTGCTAAATATTTTTAGACTTCCTAAATATTTTTCTATAAATAATTCTAAAAATAGAAATATTTTTCTAAAATAATTTAGACTTCCTAAATATTTTTTCCATACTAATTTAAAAAAATTAGGGAGCTATAATTTTGATCTGTATTTTCTGGCTTTACCTTTAGGCGTGCTGTTTTGTGTAGGTGGTAGAGGTGGATCTGGCGACCCCTTTCGCAGTATTGAATGCTATTCTATCAACAAAAACAGTTGGTTTTTTGGGCCAGAAATGAATAGTCGAAGGCGACATGTGGGTGTAATCTCTGTGGAAGGTGGGTCTATTATTGTCTTAAGTCATAGCACATGATGATAACATTCTTTTAAATATTTAAAATTTGAGGATTTCTTTCTGTAAGAAAGTTGTTAAATTATAAAATGTTTCACTGTATCAATAAGGTGTTTGTGTGGTGATTTTTTACTCGCCTTATGCCCATAGATGCTCAGTGAACAATCTCTTGCATGTAGGTGCTTATTGGGAGAGGAGTATTAGGGAAAAGGGAGTTAAAGAGATAAACTCTTCTGAGTTGTATTTGCAAAATAAACTAAAAAAACGTATCGAACTCAAATAATATAGATCAGCGTTTTTCTATACCTAATTATAATTGAAATGAGTTTTTTTTTACTGGTTACTGAAAATGAGATAATTACAGAACCATGGGTAGACTGTTAGGGTACTTTAAAAAAATAACCTTTTTTTCTGATTATAGAAGTGTAAATTCTTTTTCTGGGAAAATATGAAAACAGTCTAATAAAAAGTAAGAATAATCTCTAATCTAAATACCCAGAAAGAGTCACGGTTTACATTTTTGTATGTAACCTTTAAAATTATTTATTGTATGTGTATTTTTAATAACTTCATTTAGAAAGTTTGATCATACTGTATTGGATTTTATATTTTTTCATATAACATTGAGTATTTTAAAATTTTATTAAACATTCTTTGAAAGCATGGTAGTGATTTCATCTCCTAGGTAATAAAAAGTTGGGTAACCAAAGGTAGGGATAGTGTTTGAGCATTTAAATAACTTCATATAGAACAGCATGTTCCCAGCATTTTATTAAGTAGAAGCGTACAATTATTTTCATTTGACTATTTAAGTGACATTATTCATGATGTTGAACAGAAGAATATTTGTTAAAAATTATCATGCTATTCTAATTATATGTCGATCTTATACATATAGTGTATACATAAATAACTATCAGTTTACTTGGAATCAAATGAAAATGCTTCTCTCTTTGACAGGTAAAGTGTACGCAGTAGGTGGACATGATGGAAATGAACATTTAGGTAGCATGGAGATGTTTGATCCTCTCACTAATAAATGGATGATGAAGGCATCGATGAACACAAAGAGGTGAATTAGCATGGAAATTTTTTTGATTTGTTGATGGAAAATAAAGCTTCCAATAATTGAAAGGGCTAATTTTCTACTTTTTACTTTTTTAGGAACTTTAAATACTGCCTTAAACACATTTTGTTAAATTTAGCATCCAATGTGATGCTTTGTTATAACTTTTTATAATTTCTTTCTTGAGAATATGTTTTATATTTTCTTTTTATATTTTAGAATATAGTAACAATTAACATAGTTTCCACCTAAACCTGAGCCTGAGCATTGATTTTTTTTTTTTACTTTGAAATAATTTTAGACTTAAGTTGCAAAAATAGTAGAATTTCTACATACCAGTGATTCTCAATAAAAGATGATTTTGCTCCCTCTGTGGAATACTTGCCAATATCTGGAGGCATTTTTGGTTGTCACAGTTCAGGGGTGGGGATGTTTGGGGAATGGCTGCTGGCATCTAGGTGGGAGAGGCCATGGATGTTGCTAAAAATCCTATAATGCACAAGAAAGCCCCCACAGCAAAGAATTTTCCCCGCCCCAAATGTCAGTAGTGCTGAGATAGAGAAATCCTGCTGTATACTCTTAACCCAGTTCCCATAATGTTGACAGCTTACACCATCATAGTACAATTATTGAAACCAGGATACTAAAATTAATACAGTGGTATTAATTAATATAGATCTTAATCAACTTTTGCCAGTTTTTCCACATATTCCTATGCTTCTAATTGGGCTTTCTTGTCTAATTATATTGCCTATTAATCTAATACAATGTAAGTAGTAGCAGAGATGGTAGGTGTTTTTGTTTTATTTATTTATTTTTTAAAAAAGATTTTATTTATTTATTTGACAGAGACCACGAGAGAGGGAACACAAGCAGGGGGAGTGGGAGAGGGAGAAGCAGGCTTCCCCGCTGAGCAGGGAGCTCAATGTGGGGCTCCATCCTAGGACCCTGGGATCATGACTTGAATTGAAGGCAGATGCCCAACAACTGAGCCACCCAGGCGCCCACATTTTGTCTTATTTTTGATCTTAGTAGAAATGTCTCTAATGTTTCCCTATTAATTAGATACTGGCTTTAGGACTAAGGCATAGGTACTTTAACATATTGAGAAAATATCCCTCAGGGTGCCTGAGTGGCTCAGTCAGTTAAGCGTCTGCCTTCAGCTCAGGTCATGATGCCAAGGTACTGGGATCGAGTCCCACATCGGGCCCCATGCTCAGCAGAGTCTGCTTCTGCTCCTCCCCGCCGCTTGTGCTCTGTCGCTATCTCTCACTCTCTCTCAAATAAATAAATAAAATCTTTTTAAAAATAGCTCTCATTTTTTACTCATTTTTTATTATAAGCTTTAATATTTAAAATTTTCATCTATAGTAAATTGAAATATATGTTGGTAAGTGGATCAGTCTAAAGAAGAGGAAGATTTTCCGTAACATGACTTAGTAAATATTGACTAGAATTTTTTTAATGACTTGAGTATCAAATTTTCAGATATCTTAAAGTGAATGGATAGCTAATATTTGATCAAATCAAGATTCAAAAGCATAAAAGGCCAAATATACTCTAAATCTAAAGGCAATACCTAAAAATAGAGTTATAGGTTAAAACCTGCTTTAGGTATTATGAAAGATTATACCAGTACAACATGGTGGAAAATCAGGTTTGCAATTATGTTTCTTATGGATAAAAATACTTGAAACTATATGAAGCACAGCTCTTAGAAAAAGGAAAACGAATATAATATTGTTACCTGCACTGAGAAGTGGAGCCTTTAGATCAGGGAAGATTGTACTCATACTGTCCTTCATGCTGATCTCTCCATATCTATAGCTGGGGTCTCAAAGTGGGATATGATGTGTGACATCGGTTGGGATATGGGAATAAAAATTAGATTGTTTACATTTTTTATTGCATCTTTTTAAATTTATTCTGATTACATATTTTTTAATGAACATAACCTGTTAATACAGTAATATATGTTTATAATTTGAAAATAATTATGGTATATGGGGGGGTACACAAAAATTGTTACAAATGTGGGAGTTATAATCTGGGATGCATATAAGGACTAGCAGTTTAGTAAGAGATCTGAAAATTGTGTTATATAAAATTTGTTGAAGGTGTTTTGGTTTGGATTTATTTTTATTTTATTTATTTTATTTTATTTTATTTTACTTTACTTCCTGTGTAGTTAACATACTGTGTTATATTAGTTTCAGGTGCACAATATAGTGATTTAACAGTTTCATATATTACTCAGTGCTTATCAAGATAGGTGCACTCTTTATTTCCCAAATATTTATTTTTAAAAAATTTTTTTCCTTCTAACTATTTATTTTGGAATTGGTGTGGAGTGGGCCTAGATCTTTTTTTCCAGTTGATATATAGTGTAATATTAGTTTTAGTAGTACAGGTTTGTGATTCAATACATATATACAGCACCTAGTGCTCATCACAAATGTCCTCCTTAATACCGATCACCCAAGGTAAGTGTACTCTTAATCCCCTTCATTTACTTCACCCATTCCCCACCCACCTCACCTGTGGTAACATCTGTTCTCTATATTTAAGAGTCTGTTTTTTGGTTTTTTTCTTCTCCTTTCCCCCTTTGTTTTGTTTCTTAAGTTCCACGTATGAGCGAAATCATGTGGTATTTGTCTCTATCTGACTTATTTTGCTTATCATTATACTCTCTAGCTCTATCCGTGTTGTAGCAAATGGCAAGATTTCATTCTTTTTTATGGCTGAGTAATATTCCTCTGTGTGTGTGTGTGTGTGTGTGTGTGCGTGTGTGTGTACACATATATAAACCATGTTTTCTTTATCCATTTATCTATCGATGGATACCTGGGATGCTTCCATAGTTTGGCTATTGTAAATAATGCTGTAATGAACATAGGGGTGCATATATCCCTTTGAATTAAGAGTTTTCATATTCTTTGGGTGAGTACCCAGTAGTGGATCTTAGGGTAGTTCTATTTTTAATTTTTTGAAGAACTTCCATACTGTATTCTACAGTGGCTGCACGAGTTTGCATTCCCACCAACAATGCACAAAGCGTTCCTTTTTCTCCACATCCTTGCCAACAGTGTTGTTTCTTGTGTTTTTGATTTTAGCCATTCTGAGAGGTATGAGGTAATATCTCATTGTGGTTTTAACTTGCATTTCCCTGATGATAAGTGATGTTGAGCATCTTTTTATCTGTTAGCCATCTGGATGTCTTCTTTGGGAAAATGTCTATTCATGTTTTGCTCCCATTTCTTAACTGGATTGTTTGGGTTTTGGGTGTTGAGTTTGATAAGTTCTTTATAGATTTTGGATACCAGCCCTTTATTGGTAAGTCATTTGTAAACATCTTCTCCCATTCAATAGGTTGCCTTTGAGTTTTGTTTATTGTCTCCTTTGATGTGCAGAAGCTTTTTATTTTGATGTAGTCTCTAAAGTTTATTTTTCCTTTGTTTCCCTTGCCTTAGGAGACATATCTAGAAAGATGTTGCTATGGTCAGTGTCAGAAAATACTGCCTTTGCTCTTTTCTAGGATTTTTATGGTTTCAGGTCTCACATATAAATCTTTAAATCTTTAATCCACTTTGAATTTATTTTTGTGTATGGTGAAAGAAAGTGGTCTAGTTTCATTCTTTTGCATGTTGCTGTCCGGTTTTCCCAACACCATTTGTTGAGGAGACTTTTTTTCCATTGCATACTCTTTCCTCCTTTGACAAAGATTAATTGACCATATAATTGTGGGTTTATTTCTGGGCTTTCTATTCTGCTCCATTGACCTGTATTTCTCTTTTCGTGCCAGTATGATACTGTTTTGATTACTACATCTTTGTAATAAAACTTGCAGTCTGGAATTATGACACCTCCAGTTTTCTTTTTCAAGATTGCTTTGGCTATTCAAGGCCTTTTGTGGTTCCATACAAATTTTAGGATTGTTTGTTCTAGTTCTGTAAAAAATGCTGTTGCTATTTTGATCCAGAGTGCATTAAATCTGTAGATTGCTTTGAGTAGGATAGACATTTTAACAATTTGTTTTTACCCATGAACATGGAATATCTTTCCATTTGTGTTGTCTTGAATTTCTTTCATCATTGTTTTATAGTTTTCAAAGTATAGGTTTTTAACCTCTGGTTATGTTTATTCCTAGGTGTTTTATTATTTTTGGTGAAGTTGTAAACATTATTCTCTTAATTTCTCTTTCTGCTGCTTCATTATTAGTGTATAGAAATGCAACAGGGGCTCCTGGGTGGCTCAGTCAGTTAAGTGTTTGACTCTTGATTTCAACTCAGGACATGGTCTCATGGGTCTACTTCTGTAGATCTTATTTTTTTTTTTTTAAGATTTTATTTATTTTATTTGACAGAAAGAGATCGCAAGTAGGCAGAGAGACAGGCAGAGGGAGAGGGGGAAGCAGGCTTCCCGCTGAGCAGAGAGCCTGATGCGGGGCTCGATCCCAGGACCCTGAGATCTTGACCTGAGCTGAAGGCAGAGGCATAACCCACTGAGCCACCCAGGCGCCCCCCACCTTTTTTTTTTTTTAAGGATTTTATTTATTTGAGAGTGCGAGCAAGCATGAGCAGGGGGAGAGGCAGAGGGAGAGGGAGAAGCAGAGTCCCTGCTGAGCAGGGAATCTGATGTGGGGCTCAATCCCAGGGCCCCGAGATCATGACCTGAGCTGAAGTAGATGCTTAATCGACTGAGCCTTCCAGGCACCCCAAGGACAATAATTCTAAGTGTAGGGTAAGTAAAGGTTGTTTGAGAATGGGGAAAATCTTAAAGAAGTTCCATTTAAACTAAGATCTGAAGGAATAGAATTTATCCTGGTTAAGTGTTGGTGGATAGAAGGGTGATATGTGGAAAGAAATGCAGTCTGAAAATCTGGAGGTCAACAAGAGCAGAGAATATAAAGGAAGTCCAGTATGGCTGAAAGATCAAGGTGAATGGTGTGAAAAAATAAGGCTGAAATAATAGGAAAGGATGAGGGACGCCTGGGTGGCTCAATTGGTTAAGCGTCTGCCCTCACCTCAGGTCATGATCCCAGGGTCATTAGATCGAGTCCCGCATCGGGCTCCTTGCTCCACAGAGAGCCTGCTTCTCTCTTTCCTTCTACCTCCCTCTCCCCCTGCTTGTGCTCTCTCTCTCTGTCAAATAAATAAAATCTTAAAAAAAAAAAAAAAAGGAAAGGATGAGGGTCTTTCAGGTTTGCCAAGAGTTTTTTAAATTTTATCTGGTGAGCTTTCATACACACACACACACACACACACACACTTTTTTTTTTTTTAAAAGATTTTATTTATTTATGTGACAGAGAGAGACATAGCGAGAGAGGGAACACAAGCAGGGGGAGTGGGAGAGGGAGAAGCAGGCTCCCCGCTGAGCAGGGAGCCTGATGCGAGGCTCAATCCCAGGATGCCGGGATCATGATCTGAGCCGAAGGCAGCCGCTTAATGATTGAACCACCCACGTACCCCAACACACACATTTTTTAACAGCAGGGGATTGAAATGGAGGAAGGATTTGAGGAGGACCAGAGTAAAAACAGTTTGGGAGACCAACAGGGTTATTGTAATATTTTAGTCAAGAAATAATGGTGGCTTGGACTAAAGTAGGAAAAATGGGATACAGAGGATATATTTGAGAGATAATTTGGAAGTATACAATCAAGATTTTATGACAATTAGATGTGGAAGGTGGAAAGAACAAGAAGCAAGGATGATCCTTCAGTTTTTGGCTTAAGTAGTTGGATAGTGGTACAATTTTCTGCATTAGGAAAAAAAGACAACAGGATAAAATTTGTGTTTCCTTTGTGATGGGTGTATTCGTTTTCTATTGCTGTGAAACCATTTACCACACACTTAGCAGCTTAAAACAATACCTGTTTATTAAAGCTCACAGTTCCATAGATAAGAAGTCCAGCAGGTTTGACTGGGTTTTCCATTTAGGGTCTTACAAGGCCAAAATCAAGGTGTAGGCTGGGCTAAGCTCTTATTTGGAGGCTCTAGGGAAGAATTTACTTCCAAGGTCCTTTAGGTTATTAATGAACTCTGTTCCTTGAGATTGTGGAACCAAATTTCTCACTTTTACTGGCTGTTGCCAGGTGTCACTCTCAGTTCCTAGAAGCCTCTCTCGGGTGCTCTCCAGGTGCTCCTGTCTTCAGACAAGCAGTGGCGTGCAGAATCCATCTCATTCTTTGAGTTTTTGAGTTGTCTCTGCTACCAGCTGGAGAAACCTCTCTAATAGGGCTTGTGTGATTGGATTAGGACCATTCAAGTAATCTCCTTTTAGCCATTTAATGTAATAAAAGCATGGGAGTAAAACTAGAGGGTGAATATACTGGGGGTGGGGGGTACATCATAAAATTTGCCTATCACAGGGGAGTAGGCAGAGAGTTTCATTTTAAAGTTAAGGTTGAAGAGGGGTGCCTGGGTGGCTCAGTTGGTTAAGCATCTGACTCTTGATTTCAGCTCAGGTCATGATCTCAGGGTCAAGAGGGAGCCTGCTTAAGATTCTCCCTCATCCTCTATTCTGCACCCCCCCCCCCACCTCGCTCACTTGTAAAATATTAACGTTGAAGAGCTAGCATGACAGATATAAGGTAGAAGTTGGATATATATCTGGAAATATACATTTGAGTTATCATAAATCCATGGAAAGAATGAGGTTGCCTTGAGAGAGAGCGTAAAATTGGTAAGAGGCCTTAGGGAACTTGATAATTTAATGATGGGGTAGAGGAAGGCACTGATAAAGGAAACAGAATAGCACCAGCCAGAGATTAGGGGGGAATTCAAATGTGTGATTTCATGAAAATCAAGAGAGTTTTGAGGAGTAGGAAATAACATTATTAGTTATTTTGGTTTGGGATGGTGGCGGGGGGGAGGGATATTTACTAGGTTCACGTCTGTCATCATATAACACCTGTATGTTCTAGAGGGCACACACATGTTCACACACCTGCAAATTTTTATAGCCACAGTATTTTATAAGTCATTGCTCTATACTCAAGAGAAAAGAGATTAGGGGGATTGAAAATGAGTAACGTTACCCTTAAGAATCCTTCCTAGGATTCTCTTTGGTAAACTTAGAATCTCAGTTGACCAGCTGCACTCTCCAGTAATATAGCTAATACATAGCTCTAAATATGGGCCAGTGACTGTTCTAAGTACTTTACCTATATTATCTCTGTATCCCCCGTGTCTTCTCCTTTCGCAAATGGGTTACAGATGAAGAAGCATGGTAGAAGTTTATAAAATACACTGTCCAAAGTGCATACCAAGTCAGTGGCAGTTTATAGTTTTAGAATAGTTTAATTTTTTGTTGCTGTGTTTTTTAAGAAATTGATGTAATTTTTTTCTGATCACCATTACAGTGAATTAGCTTTTAAGAGGGCTAAGTCTCCTTCTTTCCAGGAAGAGAAATAAATGCCCTTCAGAAGTAAAGCAATGTGATGTAAAGCTTGTAATATAAAAATTGATGTTCTTTTGTGTGGTACCATAAAACCCTGCATCAAAACACGTGCTCCGCAATGACTCGAATTTAGAAATGAGATTAACTTCTCACCTCCACAGCAAAACATTTCTGCCAATTCATTAATCTCTCATTATGCACTGTTTTACTGTTGAGTGTTTTGGACTCTATTTATATTATTTTGTTGGGTTTCACTTTATTTCATTTGAGTTTAAAGTAACCTGTGTAGGCTGTGCATTATAAAACTCCAGAGGGCACTGTTCACATATAGTCACACAATTTGGCAACCTTGTAGCCATCTATTCAGAAGCTTTGATAAATCTAAAAATAATGGGGAAAAAACGTCATTGAGGTTTAACAAAGTAAATGACTTCCTTTAGCATATTTTTACTACCTTTTATGTGGAAGCAAAACCGGATGCTAAAGTATGTTTTGGTGTCTTTGCAGGCGAGGAATTGCCTTGGCCTCCTTGGGAGGTCCGATTTATGCAATTGGAGGGTTAGATGACAACACTTGCTTCAATGATGTAGAAAGATATGACATAGAATCTGATCAGTGGAGTACGGTGGCGCCAATGAATAGTCCTCGTGGAGGAGTTGGCTCTGTGGCTCTTATAGTAAGTTATGTGGCAGTTTGCTCATGGATTGCATTGTTTCACAGCCCTCATAAAGAAAGGTTTGCTATAGTCATATCTCCAGGTTGCAGATAATGATCGTATACCATATTATCTCATGAAACACTGCTTTCTTACACATTCTGGTCTACTGATAGAACCACATATAAATCAATTAAAAGTCTAATGTCATGTATTTTTATTCTTTCTTTAGAACCATGTTTATGCAGTAGGTGGCAATGATGGAGTAGCTTCTTTATCTAGTGTGGAGAGGTATGATCCACATCTGGATAAGTGGATAGAAGTTAAAGAAATGGGTCAACGAAGAGCAGGCAATGGAGTTAGTGAGCTCCATGGTTGCTTGTACGTTGTTGGTGAGTGGATGGTATTTATTTTAATTTATTTAGTTTAATTTATTGCAGGGTATACAGGGATACTATCATAAGACAACACAAATTATATTGAATTTAGGCTCAACTGGAATAGTCCTAAGATTTGCTTTCGAATTACTAAGGTTCACATTCGTGGTTTTTTGTTTATGCCTTCATCTTTCATGTTTGAAATTTCTACCTTCATATTTTTACTAGGAGTAGCAAATATATCTAAAGTAGAGGATTATATTTAAAAAAGATATATATTTTTTAATGTAAAGACACAAATGTGCTTTGCTAAAATCTTTAAAGATTTAAGAAATTTTTTGACTCCTTTAAGCAAGAAGTAATGGGTATTTCATATGCATAATGGCTGTGGGTATCTTTACCTTGCTTTTTACTTACTGAAATGCAGAATTGGAAGGAACCATAGGCAGTGCTTTCTCAAACTTTAATATGTGTATGAATATTTGAAGATACCGTTAAACTGCAGGGGAGGAGCCCAGATTCTGTATTTCTAACAGCTCCCAAGTGATAATCAGTACTGCTTTGGGTCCATTCAGCACAATTTCAGTAGCAAGGTTTTAAAGAACTATGAGATGGGAATAATGATGAGAATTATTAATGAGAACAAATGAGAATTATCTTTGAATTATTCTAATAATTAGAGATAATATATGTGAAGCATCTCAAGCTGCATCTGGTACTTTGTAGTTACCCAGTAAAATGGGTGGCAATACTGTGATTAGTAATTCCCCCCTTTACAGAGAAAGAAATTGTTCAGAGAGATTGTAACTAGCATATGTCACACTTAGGTTGATGTAAACTGTTTGGTATTACATAGAGTTCTTGATAAGAGTGTGTGGGATGTTATTAGCATTGAAATATCTGCAAGTAATAGAAGTAATGCTGAATATTCCAGTGCTTATGTGTATTAAAGAAAAGTAACGGGGCGCCTGGGTGGCTCAGTGGGTTAAAGCCTCTGCCTTCGGCTCACGTCATGATCTCATGGTCCTGGGATCAAGCCCCGCATCGGGCTCTCTGCTCAGCAGGGAGCCTGCTTCCCTCTCTCTCTGCCTGCCTCTCTGCCTACATGTGATCTCTCTGTCAAATAAATAAAATAAAATCTTTAAAAAAAAAAAAGAAAAGAAAAGTAACATAATTTACCTTTAGGTCTTGTCTGATCCTCACAGCACTGTGAGGTAGCAAAGATTCAGCCTGAATGATTTACCTCATAGTCACATGCCTTCTAAACTAGTGACAAAGCTGGAATTTGAACTTGGGTCTATGAGAAACCACAGTTCTTGCAGTACGCAGTTGTTATGTCTCACAGCTCCCTATTTAGGAGAGCTAAACCCTTTATTATAATGAAAATGTGTTTCGTGGTGAGGACACTACTGTACACATTTGTTGATATTTATCAAATTATACACATAAAATTGGTGAATTTTATTTCAATTAAATTGATTTAGTTAAACCCATTAAAGAAGTTAACTGTTGTGTGTGTGTTTTTTACTGACCTTGTTTCTGAATAGACTGATGATAGTAGCAACACTTCCTGTCCTCAGGAAAACAGGCTTGGTTGCCGAAGGGAGTTATTACTCCTGTAGACTGAGATGGAGTCTAAAAAGAGGCACATTTATTTTTAAGGGGAAGAACACTGTCCAAATAACAGTCTCTGTAACCCTCAGGAATATAGTAAGTAGCATTGTTAGAATGATGTATAGAGAGAACTGTCATCATCTAGAATATGTAGCATGAAGATGTAGTTTTGGCAAAAATTGATGGTAATTCAGTCATAGCTGTCTCTGTAATTTTGATGACAGTTACAGTATTAGGGGAAACAGCTGGAAAACTTTTGAGTCAAATGATTTCAGTGGTAGTTTATTCTCTTCTCAGGCCCTCTTACTGTTTAAAAATAAAATACACATCGTACAGAGAAGAAATCTCAGTACTGTCTTACTTGCCTCTAGAAGGCGAAGGACAAATTATGAATGTCTTTGGGGTTTTTTTTCTCCTAAATTATCTGCTTAGATATGGGGACTTCAGTTTTTTCTATTTTAAGATTTTTAATCTTAGTATTGAGGTAAAATACTATCTAAGTTATCTCGAATTGTAGAAAAATGTCTAATAGGAGTTGTGGGGTGAATTTCTTCCCTGATTTTCTGTGTTTTCTAAAATGTTTTTAAAGGATTGGGTTGTAGAAGCTGTTGGATTGAGATTTAATAGTTAATTTCTATGAAATGTACTATTTTTAAAATCTTTTTTTTTTTTATATAGGTGGTTTTGATGATAATTCTCCTCTGAGTTCAGTTGAGCGGTATGATCCTCGAAACAACAAATGGGATTATGTAGCAGCCCTTACCACTCCCAGGGGTGGAGTGGGGATTGCAACAGTGATGGGCAAAATCTTTGCAGTTGGTGGGCATAATGGCAATGCATACTTAAATACAGTGGAAGCATTTGATCCAGTGCTGAATAGGTAATTTTCATGTTTTCTGTATGCTTTAATGGGATCTTCCAGTAACAGATTATTCCAGAGTGCTAAAATACTACTAGACATAGCTATTAATATAAAACAGTAAGGATATCTCACTCATCTCCCTGAGGAACCTTGCTGTCTTTCAGAACCAGTCCCAATAATAGGGAGTTTTTGGCTATGGTGGTTGGTATTTTGAGTAAAGTAAATCGTGCTTTGTTTTAAGATAACATACTTTTTCCTCTGTCTTTTCAGGTGGGAGCTGGTTGGATCTGTGTCTCACTGCAGAGCCGGAGCAGGCGTAGCTGTGTGTGCCTGTTTAACCAGCCAAATTAGAGATGTAGGTCATGGATCCAATAATGTGGTTGATTGTATGTGATTTGAGTTCCAGCTACCAAAAATTTAGTCATAATTAATGTGCAAGAAGGACAAGCAGGATTTTGTGTGACCACCTTTGAACAGTTTTCACTACTGCTAGAGTCTTATTTTAAATGGAAACTGTTGTATTGTGAGTAAGTGCAACATTTAGAACGGAAACTGAAGATCTGTTGTAATAAAAGTAAATTTGATACTTCCCACGTTAGCAAATAATGGGATAAGGAAGAAAAACAATCTAACCTGAAACCATACCTCCTCTGAAAAAATGTTTAAAGTAGTACCAGAACCTTGAAATCCCTCTTTAAAGACATTTTGGATAAATCAAAATGTAAAATGGAATCATTTCCATTATACCTGAGTTTTACCTTCTCTTTTGCCTAACAGTGTTAACTGTAGGCAGTGAACTTTTCCTAGAGGGGAGATTAGAACCTATTCATCAACACAAGTATATGAGGACACATAAAAGACCTGCTCCTTTTGAAGATCATTTCTACTTCATGCTGGTGAATTTATGCCATGCTTTCTTTTTAGATGTCGATTTTTCAATTTCTTGGATATTTATAGAAGTAGAAAAAATGTTTACTCTTTCTCAGTGCCACTTGGCTGAATTTTCAGAAGCTTTATGGGAGTGCTGTAAGAAGCCCTTAATTACAGTTTGCTTGTTTAGGGCACGAAATATCTACCTGAACTAATCCCATCTGAATAAATCTGTACTTTTATTTTTTCATCTCATGCAGAAAGGATTTGTTTCATATTAGCAAAAATTGAACCAGAAGAAATATTAGAGGAGAAGGCTTTAGAGTTGATATTATTCTAGTGCCCAGCTGAGAGACCTTGAGAAGAAATGGTGCCGATTACATGACTCCCTGAGAGGAATCTGAAAATACGTCTCTTGTTTGATTTAATCATTTGGTTTTGAGCCCAGGATTATTACCTTTCCATTTTGCTCTTTTCCACCATCTTGGTTTTTTAAAAAACTGGAATTTAGATGTATTTATTATCAGACAATGCATTTTTACAAAAATCCTTTATAGATTATGGTTTACTGATTAGTTCAAGTCCATTATTACCAATAAAAGATATTGTTGCTAAAAATAGAGCAAGATTGAAATTTACTGCTTTTTTCTGTTTAATCACCTTCAGTATATTTATTGAACTTCAATTGAAAATATTTCTATGCATTAATTTGAAGCCAGAATATTGATAAACCTACTGATTTAACAGTTCTTCATGGTTTTAGCCAGTATTATAAAATGGCCTATTCATTATATGTAAATATTTGTATAAATATTTATGAAGAATATTAAAGTATTCTGTTTTGTATTTGGAATGCACTTTGGTACCTCTCTTCCAGGCTTCCCTAAATTTTCCGGTCATCATGCCTCCCAATTTAGTGTAGTTTATTGCTGGTTCACAAGGAAGCTGGGGCATTGAGGAACCCATCCAACCAGCTCTGAAGTTGATTGCCTACTAACTCTGATGGTCCTCATTAAAAGGTAGCCTGGGCTTGTCAGCATATAGTAGGGTAGAAAGCCACACCACAAAAGCCAGCATCTAGTGAGTATATTAGACCAAAAAAAGAAAAAACAAATTGTTAAGAGGATCTCAGGCTAGCAGATAAAGGTCTTCCATGAAGCAGATTTAAAAGTTCCCAAATTACGCCAGTTTTTGCAGTCTGCAGCCTATAGGTAAGTTCATAAGTCTGCTGGATTTGAATCAGTGTTCTCTTGTATAGCTATAACCATATTTCAGTCATTCCCCAAAGCATTTAACTCTCTAGCACTCACTGGACTGGTTACAATTAGCTGAATGTGGAGCATAAATATCAGCACCTGGCTTCAGCGGTCTCTTATGTCTGGTGGAACTCTTGTATTATAATGCTTCTCTGGCTATGGTAGTTAATAGGCTTGTTATATTTATTTTGTGGGAGAGAGGATCATGATCTTATTGTTTCTAAGATTATTTAAAATGGTTTTTTTCTTTAACGTATTTCTGCCTTTCATGGTTGCAGAATTTAGGAACATAAAGGTGTTAAATTTTTTTTTTAAGGTATTAAATTTCTATTTCTGGTTTTTACTATACCGTAGTCATCTAACATACTAACATACCCTAGCTACCTATAAAATAGGAATTACTCATAAGGGAAGTAAAGTGAAGTGAAGAAAACATGTGGCTTCTGTTACATTATGTGTAAATCATTAGAAGCATAGTTTTGAGGGACCTGACAATGGTTATGAAAAGATAAATAGTGGAACCAATATTCACAATTTATTAAAAACATTCTTTGAGATATAAAATGAAAATCAGGCTGAGGAATCATGCAATTGAAAGATGATTAAATTCATAGGAATAAAGAGATGACATTATTAAAAGAATATGGCTACTTAATTGTGAGACCTTTCATTTTAACCTCGCAGGTTAATAAGAAAAGCAAAAAGTGATATAAAATAGAGATAAAATTTTGAAATGATGGGAGAAAAAGAAAAAGTGAAAATTTGCATATTATTTCTTCAAGAAGTATTGTAGGTGCTTTTGTGTGATTCTCCCATAAAGTTATTAAAGTCACTGCTTTCCTGTATTGTGTTGCCACTTTAAAAAACAAATTACTTGATACTGGTTTTGGTTAATTTCACTGTACTCTATGTAACTGATTATTTTAAATTATTTTAAATGTTTGAATAAACTTTGTACTCCCTCTAAGGAATATTATTTATTCTCTTAATCCGCCCCCACATTTTGAATTTATAATGCTGTTAAATGCCTAGATAAGATATTGTTGAAATTATATAAACTCCTTTTACAAATGGTAAACTTAAGAATTTTCTTTGTTCCTTTTTTCTCCATGTCTTACATGATAGAGAATGCATTTAGAATCCAATTTATATCTTATCAGTTAAGAACGTTTTCTGTGGTTTTTTATATAAGACTTCTTTTTTTTTTAAGATTTTATTTATTTATTTGACAGATATCACAAGCAGGCAGAGAGGCAGGCAGAGAGAGAGGGGGAAGCAGGCTCCCCGTGAGCAGAGAGCCCGACGTGGGGCTCGATCCCAGGACCCTGAGATCATGACCTGAGCCGAAGGCAGAGGCTTTAACCCACTGAGCCACCCAGGCGCCCCTTATATCAGACTTCTAAAGAAATTATTTTTGGAGTGTCATTAGCTCTGTCTCTCCTTTATGTGGAATTAAAAGTTGCAGTAAAACTTCTCTATAATATTTTCTTAAAACCATATGTAAATTTGTGTAGCAATACCCCAACAAATCAAAATAATAAATTATCATATATACTGCCAAGTACTGTGATCAGAGTTGGATTCACAACAGTACTATTTATTGATTGATAATGTACTAGGGCACCTGGTTAAGTCAGTTAAGCATCTGCCTTTGGCTCAGGTCATGATCCCAGGGTCCTGGGATCGAGTCCCTCATTGGTCTCCCTGCTCCACGGGAGCTTCTCCCTCTGCCTCCCTCTCTCTCTCTCATGAATAAATAAATAAAATAAAAAAAATATATATATATATACTACATGTTACTATTATGAATAGCAACTTCTATAAGGTCTATGTAACTTTGCTTCTATTTGACACTTTTACAGAATCCTGTCAAAACTATGTAATTGTTTATTCTCTACCCTGAAATTGATTTAATAAGTTAACTGTAATATTTTTTTTCTCGTATAAAGGATATTTAGGGGCATTGCTCAGTCATTTAAGCATCGAACTCTTGATCTCAGCTCAGGTCTTGATCTCAGGGTCTTGAGTTCAAGGCCTGCATTGGGATCCATGCTGGGCATGGAGCCTAATTAAAATAATAATAATTAAAACATAAAGGATGTAGGCAACTAATGTAAGTAGTTTCACTGTTCTTAGTAACTGATTAAAGCAATAGTCTCTTCAACAACTGTAGACTTGTATAGAAATGAGATTCTTTATGCATTAGGATGAACATTGTCCTTCCAAGTGTTTTTTTTTTCCCTTTTCCAATTATGTTGCCAATGCTAAACATCTTTCTGAAAATGGCTAGAAGAGTCTATTTGTAAGGCATCCAAGAGAATTAGTCTTGTTACTTATTTTAGTCATATGCTATTTTTTTTAACTAAAAAAAATTTTTTTTTGAGGATTTTAAGTAATCTCTACGCCTAGCGTGGGGCTTGAACTTAAAACCCCGAGATCAAGAGTTGCATACTCTACCTGCTGAGCCAATGAGGTGCCCTAGTCATGTTAATTTTGACCGGAATCTTGATTATGGCCATGTGTACTTTATTCATCAAGCTTGATTTAAAAATATTTTGTAGTTACAACAGGGGACATCTACCCTCAAAAAATTAAGTTTTTAATTTTTAAAAAATTAAGGTTTTGCTTTACTGGAAAATTTTTTCACAAAGATTTCTAAATATAAATCTTTTAAACAAAGATTTCTAAAATCACCTTGAGCGATAATCTTTTCTTTTTAAGATTTTGAGAGAGAGAGAGAGAAGTGAACATTATGTGTGTGTGTGTGTGTGAAAGAGAGAGAGAGCGCGTGCACAAGCAGGGGGAGCGGGACAGGAAGAAGCAGACTACCTGCTGAGCAGGGAGCAGGGTGCCCCAGGAGCCTGGGATCATGACCTGAAAGGAAGGCAGATGCTTAACCAACTAAGCCACCCAGGTGCCCCAGAGCAATAATAATGTTAGTGAAAGAAGTATATAGCTTCTTTGAGGAGAAACATTATTTGATGCAAAAATTCTCGTGGTTTTTATTGTTTTAGTTACTCTTCCATTATATTAATGGTTGAGGCTAAGTTCAGCCTACCTGAACAAACTCTTTAGAATATAAGGGGCTTCTCTTTCTTTCTTTCTTTCCTTCCTTTCCTCTCTCTTTCTTTAAAGATTTTACTTATTTGATAGCACAAGAGAGAGCACACGAGTGGGGTGAGGGCCAGAGGGAGAACCAGACTCCCCATCGAGCTGGTGGGGACTCCAGGATCATGACCTGAGCTGAAGGCAGACGCTTAACCGAGTGAGCCACCAGGTGCCCTCTTTTTTTCGTTTTTTAGAAGATTGATTTATTTTAGAGAAAGAGCACTCAGTGTGAGGTGGGGAGGAGCAGAGTGAGAGGGAGAGAAATCCTTGAGCAGGCTCGCTGCTTAGCACGGAACCTGATGCGGGCTTTATCCCAGAACTCTTTGTTCATGACCTGAGCTGAAATCAAGAGCCGGACACTTAACCGACGGAGCCACCCAGGTGCCCCTATAAGGGGTTTCTTAAATTTGGGTAATAGTCAAGGGGAGAATTAATAACAATATTTTAAAAATGTGTAGTTTGTACCACCTTATAGTATTTTAATCTTTATGATAATTCTGTATTTTACAGTTAAAAAATAGATTCAGAGACATTAAGTGACTTGTCCAAGATCCACGACTAATGAGTGATTATGACCAGTATTCTTTGTGACCAAAAAAATCCCATTGTTCCACCTAACCAGCTATCCTATACCTCTGCTTTTACAAGGTACTGTACATACATTTAAGGGAAGATGATTTCCTTTTTCATACTGTCTTGGCAATATAAAAGTATTTCTGGTCACTATTTTTTGAGGTGTGATTGACATGTAACATTAGTTTTAGGTGTACACCATAATGATTCTATATATGTTTATTTTGTGAAACAATCACCACAATAAATCTAGTTAAGATTCATCACAATACAGTTACAGTTTTTTCTTATGAGAACTTTTAAGATCTCTCTTATTAGCAACTTTCAAATATATGACACAGCATTATTACTGCAGGTACCATGCTGTAATTATATCCCCAGGACTTCTAACTGGAAGCATGTGCCTTTTGACCACCTTCACCCACTTTGTCCACTCCCCACACCCAAACCTCTGGCAACCACTGGTCACTATAGTTCTTTATATAATGTTTGATTCATACATAAAAATAGATGCAATATGGAAGTAATGAGTAATAAACACCTATGTACCCACTCCCTAATTAAGAACTAGAATATTTCTGATCATATTGACTATACCTTCATGTTCTTCCCAATTCCAGTACCCAGCTTACCTTCTCCCCAGAGGTAGGTAACTATTGTACTAAATCATTTTGTTGTTTTTTTGTCTCTTGCTTTATATATACATATCCCACATGATGTTTACTTTTGTTGGTGAATTTTATACGAAACAGTATTGTACTCTGTATGTAGTCTTACATTACTTGATTTTCCCATTCAACAAGTTCATTTTATAATTTATATCGGGTGTAGTTTTCCTTATTTTTGCTTTTGGCTTTTACAGGCAATTCTAAATGAACATTCATATAGTTTCTTGGTACAGATGTACAAGAATTTCTTTAGAGTACATACCTAGAAGCACAGTTGGTTGTAAGGTATGTGCCTGATTAGCTTTGTAACAGTTTTATAAGATAATACAATTATTTTCCAGAATGGCTGTGCTAGTTTACAGTTTGGTTTATCATTTGCTTACTATCAGAAAATCTGATTCTTGCCAATCTGGTAGGTGAAAAACGACATTTTACTGTGGCTTTAATTTGCATTTTCCTAGTAAGTTGAGCATGCTTTCAGTATTCTTGTTTCTTCTATGAAATAGTTCTTGGTGTCTTTTGTCCTTTTATTTTTTCTTAAGAGTTCTTCATAATAGGATACTAATATTTCTATTGTTAATTTTAACACATTCAAATGTAGTTATTTTTATGTCTTAAGATTTTTTTTAAGGTCATGATCTCAGAGTTGTGAGATGACCTCCACGGGCTCTCCATCAGGCTCTGTGCTCAGCACAGTCTGCTTGAAATGCTCTCTCCCTCTCCCTCTAGTTCTCCCCCTGCTCGTGTGAATGCATGCTCGCTTGCTCGCTCTCTCAATAAACCTAAAAAAAATTTTTTTTAAGGATTTAATTTTTAAGTAATCTCTACACCCATCATGGGTCTGGAACCTACAACCCTGAGATCAAGAGTTGTATGCTCCACCAACTGAGCCAGCCAGGCACTCTATGTCTTAAGATATTTCTTACAGTCTCTTCTAGGGGTTAGGAATTCTCACATTTGTCTTTAGTCCATTTGGAATTGTGTGTGAAGTAATTTATGTGTGAGAAGTAATTTGATTTTTTTTATATGATTTTTTTTTTAAAGACTTTATCCATTTACTTGACAGAGAGAGATCACAAGTAGGCAGAGAGGCAGGCAGAGAGAGCGGAGGAAGCAGGCTCCCGCCAAGCAGAGAGCCCGATGTGGGGCTCGATCCCAGGACCCTGAGATCATGACCTGAGCCGAAGGCAGAGGCATCAACCCACTGAGCCACCCAGGCGCCCCAGTAATTTAATTTTTTTACTGTGCGGATAGCGAGTTTTCTTTCTACTGTTTATTGACTAATCCTCTCGTTGGGGACTTTATGGCGAATTTCCATGTAAATGTCTATTTTGGGACTTTCTTTGCCATTCCGTTGGTCAATTTGTCTAGCCAAGAGCTAAGGTGGCACATTATTTTAATTGCTATAACTTGATTAAAGGTCTTGATAGCTTATAGAGCAAGTCTCCCCTCGCTTTAAGGAGTGTTCTTGGACTTTCGCTCTTTCATTACATATTAGAATCAGTTTTCTTTGGGAAGAAAAACAACAGGTTCTTTTTTCTGTTTTTTAACTAGAATCATGTTTAATCTATACTTACTTTCTTGGGCTAAAGCCAACTTGATCATTAAATAAGGATCATTTTTTTAAAATACACTTCTGAACTTTAATTGCTGATATTTTGTTTAAGACTTTTACATCTGTACTCAGGAGTGAGATTAATCTGTAACTTTGTTTTTAGCCTCATAAAATGAGTTATGGAATATGCTGTTCTATGAATTACTTAACATTGAAATCCACTTTTTGAACATCTGATAGAACTTAATTGTAAAACCATCAGGGCCTACAGTTTTCTTTTGTGGAAAAATTCACTACCAGTTCATTATTTTATTGGTAATAGCATATTTTAGAATTTTTATGTCGGTTTGGCAAGCTTTATTTTTTAAAATGCCAACATTTTCTGGATCCCACAAGTTTTATTTTGATTATTTCATTAATGTTCACTTTTGAATAATTTTAAAATGTTTATTACAAGTTTTTCTTTGAGCCATGAATTTAGAAGTGTATTTCTAAATTACTATTTTTAATTTCATTTGACCAGTGATCATGATCCGTTTGACTCCACTTCATAGGAATATATTGAACTTGTCTTATGGCCAATTATGGAGTTAAATTTAGTTATTTATGTAAAACTGTATTTTTGCACTATATCAAACTAGCAGTTCGTGCTGCTCAATCTTCTTATACGTTGCCATTTTTTCCTTTCGCTAATCTCTTCCTCAACAGAGGAAGTGTATTGACATTACATATTATGATTAGTTGTATGCGTTGAGTTGAACATTTTAAGTTGTGTGTTTTCAGATGTGTATTTGATTGTTTCTAGGGACATTATCCTGAAAGGGAGTTTTCACTGGTTAGTTTTGAGAGTTCATGGCCCAAAAATACTTCAGCCTTTTCAGACCTGTCTCAGACCCTTTGCTCTCAATATTTGAGAAGGCAAAACCCCATCCAGTTTCAGTAGTTTCAGAGCTAGTCTGAATTTTCCAGTGAGTGTGTTTCCCTTTTTTGTGGTTCACATTCCTGGTTGCTTTTCGCCTGCTCAGAACACTAAAATTCATCACCTCTCTTCCAACCTTTGTTATTCAGTATTATAGTTGTTTCCCAATTCACATGTAAAGATTAATATTTCTTTAGGTTCGCTTTGGTCTTTTTCTTCTGTGATCTTGGACATTCCTTTTGAGGTAATTTGTTTTCTAAAGGATGTTTTTCTAGAAGTTACTTTACGGAAGTTTAAGATAATCATTCAGTTTCTGTTCATCTCAAAATGTCATTTAATGCCATTTTTATATCTAAAAAAATTTTTTTTTAACTTTGTTGTAGTTGACAAAGTCATATATTTAAAGTATAGAACATAGGGGTACTTGGCTGCCTCAGTCAGTAGAGCATGCAGTTCTTGGTCTCAGGGCTGAGTTTGAGGTCCATATTGGGTGTTGAGATTACATTAATATATATATATATATATAGAGAGAGAGAGAGAGAGAAGATAATTTGACCTATATACGTCCATCACCTCACAGTTACTTTTATGTGTGCATCTGGTGAGAATGCTTTAGTCTCACCAGATTTCAAGTCCATAATACTGTTAACTCTTGATAGTTTTACTGGGTACAGTAAATACTAGTTAATACTTTTCTTTCAACAGTTTGAAGTTATTACACTATCATCTGGTTTCCTTTGTAGTTTAAGTCAACTGCTATCCTTTCTTTCCTATAGGATCTCCTTTTACTTTCTGCTACTATAAAATCTTTTCATCTATTCTGATCTGTAGTTTCTTTAAAATGTATCTAGATGTGTGTATCTCCCTATTGTCATGTATCTTTCTGCTCAGAAAATTTCAACCATGGACTCTTTGAATATCACTTCTTTTTCTGGGACCTTACAGAGAGCTGAAATGAAAATTAATAAAATAGTTTAATCTACTGTTACACCACTGAATCTCTAATTTCAACTGCTGTTTTTCATTTCCAAAATACTATTTCATTCTTTTAGATAGGCTTGGCCTAGAGCTTTTTGATTTTTTTGCTTCTTTTTCTTTTGAGCATTTCATACATAGTTAACTTTATATCCTGTGGCTGGTAATTCTAGTATCTTAAGTCTTGGGGGGGGGGGTCCTAAATCTGTTTATTGTCGCTGAATTTTTCTTTATGGTGCCATTCTACCAGAGTGTGATGATTTTATTTTGTGAATGCTGTCTTAGTTGAATTTATGGGAATCCAGAGGTTCTAAATTGGGCATGCTCTCTCAGGTTTTACATTTGCTTCTCTAGGCCAGGAACTGCCCCTGGGGCACTTTAGCCCTCTTCTTGGTTCCTGGCCTGATTTAGGGTACTCAGGCTTGGCTCCTCCCCTTACCGTTCATGCAAGGTTTAGTCTTAGTCCCAGTGCTGATAAGGGCATATGTCCTCAGGACAACCATGGCTTTTCTGTTCACTTACCATTTCTGCTTGTATATTGTCCTTGGAGGTTTCCCTGCTTTCCTGAAAATCTAATAAGCATTTTAAAATGGTTCTTATTTTATCCAGGAACTAATAGTAATGGGAGAGCCCTTCAGAGGGTGCCTGGCTCACTCAGTAGGCACAGCATGGGACTCTTGGTCTCAAGTCATGAGATCAATCCCCGTGTTGGGTCTAGCACTTACTTAAAAAATAATTTGTATTTTATTCAAAAAGAAATTAGTCTTTAGTAACTTCTACAAGTAGAGTGTTGCCACTGCTGTCCTAGAGCCAAAGAAAAGGGCGTAGTTTTGTCTTGATACTCACTTACCTTTCTCTTATTACTGCTAGTCCCCTTTGTAAAATTTAGTTGAGTAGATCTTAACTGAGTTTTTAGTCCCAGGTATTTGTCATACCTGAAGGTTTTGTTTTTTTTCTTAAGATTTTATTTGAGAAAGAGAGTGAGAGGGAGCAAGTGGGGGCAGGGGAGAAGCAGACTCGCCACAGAGCAAGGAGCCTGATGTGGGGCTTGATTCTAGGACCCTGGGATCATGACCTGAGCCGAAGGCAGATGCTTAACGACTGAGCCGCCCAGGTGCCCCGTGAAGTTTCTTTCTTGAGTAAATTTAAAAATCAGGAATTTATAAAGGATAATTCAGGATATGTAACATTACATTACTTTGGCATAGATGTGTCTATCACTTCTTGTGTCAAGTATCAGTTTTTTATACATACCAGACCCTTAATTTGATACTATAAATCCCTTCATAAATGTGACTCCACAGTACCGGTTTTCATTCAGAAAATAATTGCGTTCTGCCTGAAGCTTTGCGACTTTTGTTTGTTTCCTTTTTGGCCTCTGGCCAAAAGTAATAAATTTTTTACCTGACCATAAATTCCCTGATTTCCTCCCCCCCCACCACCACCACATTCATCTGCAAACAATCATCTTTTTTCCTGTGTGGAAACCAGAGCCCAGGACTGAAATGATACAGGGCTATTTGTATTATATTCTGACAAACAGTACTCTCGTTTTCCTTCTACTTGTTTCATTTTTCAATACCTATTCTAATGCAATACTAAATGTGTTTTGGATCCAGCTTCATTGAGGTATGATTTATATAAAATTCATTTACCATGTTTACAATCCATCATTTACTAAGTTCAGAGTTGTGCCAACATTACCATAGTCCAGATTTAAACATTTTCATCAATCCCCACCCCCCAATTTTTATGACCCTTCTTGCAGTCCATCTCCACTTCTCCCCAGGCAGCCAGTGATGTGACGTGGTCTCTTTCTATAAATTTGCCTTTTCTGGGTATAGGTGAAATTGTATTCTAGATAGTTTTGCATCTGGCTTCTTAGTATAAATCTTTTGAGATTCACCTCAAAAACCAATCTATAGCATTTTTATTGCTGAATAGTATCTTATGTATATATCACATGTTTATCCAGTCACCAGTTGGTTACCAAATTTTGGCTATTTCTGAACTTTTGACAGCAGCATCATACATAACAGAAGTAACACCAATCACCGAATTAGTAATTAGTAAAAGTTTATTGTGCATATACTGGGAGCATTCAAACCACAGAATGAAGCTCAAGGGTATATTGTCAAAGAGCTTGTCTAGTGGGGAAGCATGACTGTTTATGCTTCCCAGTGATTAATAGGGAATTGGTCAGTGGTCACCTCATATCAACTTTGGGAAACATTTCAAGTTTTGCTTATGAATTTTAGAAGCATAAGCAAGAAATGACCCAGGTCAAGTTAATCTTGCAAAATAAGTTTAGTGTGTATGACTAAACTGGTTTTGTCCGCCCAAGGAATTTTTAAAAGGCTGGTCTCCATTTGTTTTTAATAATTGCCTCCTTTTGGTCATTTCCTTAGCAGGCTAAGAGTA
>CM052899.1:114664048-114731915 GCA_028534135.1 Potos flavus
GTATCTGGAGATCCTCAAAGCTCTAAGATTTTGACCCGAGATTCTTAGTAATTATCTTTTTATGTTACTGACTCAGCAAACACCTTGACTTGTAACTATTCCTCAAAGAGGTAGAAATACACTAATAATTTATGTTTAAGGAGCAAATCAGCACATAGATGTAACACAATTTTTGGAAAGCCAAAGTCATACAAATGGCTGCAAAAGCAAGAGGTCAATATAGAGATAACCTGATTTTGAGAATTATTTAAATTGGACTTTTCATTACCTTGCAATGCATGGAGAAGGCGCCTGGGCAACTTTGAAAAGACTGCTGAAGTGTTCGTTAAGAGCACGAGAATACTTTATTGCTATATCTTTTTTACAACGAAACATCGCCATGTTCAAAATGGACTGGCAACGCATGCTACGAACATAAACAGAAGTTAAAGTGAAGTATTACTTTGTAGACACAAATACCACCACTACACAAAGCCGTGTAACTAACCTTTTATAGTCTAAGGAACACACGGGGTTTTCCTCATCTACGTGAGGAAGAATGTCGTAAGAATCTTACTGTACTGTTCACACTATCCTCAAAAGGAAATCAGGCATAAAGGGGCGCCCGGGTGGCTTAGTCGCTTGAGCACCCCATTCTTGATTTTGGCTCAGGTCATGGCTTCAGGGTCCTGAGATCAAGCCCCAGCTCGGACTCTCTGCTGGGCGTGGAGCCTGCTTGAGGTTCTTTCTCTCTCCCTCTCTCTGTCCCTCCCCCAAACATCGGTGGAAAAACACAAATACACAGAAATATAATTTAAGTCATGAGACCAAAGCATCTACTGAGTCAACAGTAAAATGGCAGTAGATTGTTTCATAAAAAGTCACTATCAGTGGGATTAACCCCTTGACCACACATTCTATTTTCTGGTATTGTCTTGCCTTTCACTATTAATTTCCATGTTAAGAAAACAAATTTCAAAATCTTTTTTTGTAACAGCAAAAGATGCAAAAGCAAATACTATTTAGGCAAGGGGAAAAAAATGTACACACCATAAAACAGCAAATATTTTCTCTTGTGGAGTTGAGGCGTCGGAGAAGGATTTTAACGACATTATAAATCTATAGGAAAGTGTAAAAATACATCAGGTTAACCACAGGCAGTTAGAAAATCCAAGGCACAAAGACATCTTATTATGTTTGTCTTGGTTTTGTGTTGATTTTCCTGAAGATGTGAGGACATGGAAACCACGCAGAAAACCCCCCCGGCTTTAGAGCAGTAATTCAGGCCATTCAGCAAAGCAGGCAAGGACATGCCTCTTCTCTGGCCTGTCTTACCTGCTGGGAACCACGTAGACCCGTGTCCTCACGGAGTCCCTGGCCCAAACACAGATAAAGAAGGGAGCTGACCCGGAGCTGCCCACGCATCTGATAAGACAGCCAGACTGGAAAAACCCGCCTCTCCCTGCAAGGCCTGGCACTTCACAGTGCGCTTGGCAAAAGGACGGGGCTGGACCCAGGCCCTCCATTCTAGCATGTCATCTAGGACGCGACTCTTGTTTTGGGCCCAAGACACGGTCCTGATCAGTAACTTTAAGGCTCCCCTTTATTAAGTCATCTTCCTACTAAATTAGAATAGATTCAAACAATAAAGGCGAGGAGGGAGAAGCACAAAGGAAGATGGCAAAACGCCATGGCACTTACTTAATGAGGTCCACGCTTTCCGAGTACACCGAGTAAGCCGATTTGGACGCCGGGCTTTCCGACTCCGTGGCAATCCCGCACTCAATAAGGGACAAGGCAGCCTCCAAGTACTTAAAAGCCTTCCCAACCTTGTCCGTCTGTAGAAGAACATGGTCAACGTCAGGCCTGAGACACACTTAACTGTTTAGTTTCTCAACCACATTCTTTACCTCAACTTCCCTCCACTGTCTTCGTTTAATTATGGCTAGGGAAAAGCGTGAGAACGAAGGAACTCAAAATGATAACCAAAGCCTGACTTGCTGCAAAATTTCTTCTTGTAAAAATGCAGTAGGAAAAAGAAAACAATCTTACTAAGACTACTCTCTCACAAAGTCTTTTTATTTTTTTTCTCTCACAAAGTCTTAAACTACATATTCAAACCAAGGCAGTAAGCACGTCGTCCCCTTGTTACTAGTGGACAATTACTCATTATATGATTTTCCTACACACCTAGAATGATGCAGACACAAATTTCTTTGTATGTGTTGAAGTTTATCGTATAAGCAATAGGAAACGTTGTGGTTTAGGAGCATCTTAGGACTTCTGTCTAACAATAATTGTCTTCTATATTTTAGAGCCAGATTATCCAACCTCCTTTGGAAGTCAGGGTTAAGTGTACAAGGCTATCCCGGGGCCAGCGAGGACAAAATTTCAGAGTCCCTTGAAGGACAAAGAGAAACATGGATGAGATCAAATCCTGGCGGCCACCTACACCTGAAGGCGCGTGGCGTGGCAGACTGCTCTCCTCCCTGGGACATGGCCAGCTCCTCCGGGACAGTGATGAGAGTCTCTACCTTTCCTCTACACTTGCCATATGCCCCATGTGCTATAAGAGCAACCAATTAACTCATACCCAAGTCTGTAGTTTCTGCTAATGCTTTCAATTTGCTACGTTCAAACAGAATTAAACACAGCCAAGATACGAGTGGAGTATAAGGAGATGGTGACGTATCAGAAAAGAAAGACGGTGTGGGGCTGCTAATTTTTTAAAAAATAACGTGGATATAAACTATTTTTTCTAGAGAAAGCTAGGCTTAGAAAATTAGTAACAGTAGGGAGGTTCCTCAAAAAGTTAAAAATACAACTACCCTATGATCCAGCAGGTGCACTACTAGGTATTTACCCAAAGGATATAAAAATACTGATTCAAAGGGGCACATGCATCCTGATGTTTATAGCAGCATTAGCAACAATAGCCAAACCATGGAGAGAGCCCATGTCCACCGACTGATGAATGGATGAAGAAAACGTGTGTGTGTGTACATATACATGTATATATAATGGAATACTACTCAGCCATCAAACGAATGAAATCTTGCCATTTACAGTGACACGAATGGAGTCAGAGTGTATTATGCTAAGTGAAAAAAGTCAGAGAAAGACCAATACCATATGATTTCACTCATGTGGAATTTAAGAAACCAAACAGATGAACATAGGGGAAGGGAAGGAAAAATAGGATAAAAACAGAGAGGGAGGCAAACCGTAAAACAGACTCTTGCCTGTAGAGAACAAACTGAGGGTTGCTGGAGGGGGGTGGGTGGGGGGTGGGCCTGATGGGTGATGGGTAAGGAGGACACTTGTTGTGATCCAACACTGGGATGTATGTAAGTTGTATGTAAGTGACAAATCAATAAATTCTACTCCTGAAACTAGTATTACATTATATGTTAACTAGAATTTAAAAATAAAGAAAAATTAAGAAAAATTTGAAACATTATTATATTTAATAAGTGCTGTCGACTTCTTGCACTTGAAAATATCATGTCTTCTATGTTTAATAAAAAGTGTTTTACATTTCAAAAGAAGAAAAAGAAACTCAGTGACAAAGAATAAAGATTGAATTAGCACGCTTCCCCCCCCCCCCCGCCCCCACTAAACCAGCAGTCCATGGCCTTACTGGTTTGCTTCACTGGTGAGAGTTTAACTCCTCAAATTTGTTTATTTAATGCCATCTCTTTCCTGGAAATTCCAAGATTTATACTGGCCTTGGTTCATAAGCAAAATGAACTATAATACAAAGTACAGTAACTATATATAAAGATACTATATATAGTAACTATATAAAAAAATAGAAAAAAAAAAAATTGCCAATATCCGCTTCTCTGAGCGAAGTATTCTGTAAGGCTAACAATGACAGCACTCCTGCGACGGCTCCCTGGTCGCACCAGAGCCGGCGTTCACGCAGCAGCGTCCTCGCTTCCCCGCTCAAGTGAGGACGACGCGGAGAAAAAATATACTCCTCTCTGCTCAGTGGGCCACTTAACTATGTAGAACGCAAAAGGGACCGGTTGTACAAATAAAAGAGAATTATTATTATTATTTTTTTATTTGACAGAGAGAGAGAGGGAGATCGAGAGCACAAGCAGGGGGAGGATTAGAGGGAGACAGGCTCCGTGCTGATCAGGGAGCCCCATGCCGGGGCTCGATCCCAGGACTCTGGGGTCATGAGCTGAGCCAAAGGCAGACGCTCAACCTACTGAGCCACCCAGACGCCCCCCAAATAAAGGAGAATTAAAGAAGAATAAAGAGGCTGCCCATTCAGGTTTTTATCCAAACCAGTGTATTTTCAGAGTGAAATGAGCTATTATTAGGTATTAAAATGAGATGCAACAAGGTATAAATCAGGACTGAGCTGGGCACACTGGGATATGGGGGCAGCTTAGGTAGGGAGGAAGAAAAGGTGCATCTGTATAAATTAATTTGTATATGAAACAAAAACAAAGTTCCCTGGACTACTGTTTGAATCATGAAGCAATCTAGTGGCTGAAAGCGTCCAATGTCAACCTAAGTTTTAGACCACTGGCTGACAAAGTACTGAGTATTTACTCTTTTGCAGAACTCAAAGGTTCTTACAGTTCTGGCACCAACTCTGGGGAGCTGGAAGGCAGAGACGGGAAAAACACTGTCATTTGGTGTTGACACGGCTGTCTAGGGTCAGTAATCCGGCTGTCCTAGGGTCCTGGGAACCGGGCGGCTCTGGAGAGAGGTCTACAGGTAGAGGCTTACCGTTGACCCCCTCACAGCATCCCCCATAGTAAGGACTTGATAAACATCCCATCCTGATGAATAGGGGCCGGTAACAGGGTCTCGGTCCAGGCTTCGCCAGCCTGTCTGAGAGATGCCCGCCTACGGACTGGGGCCGAGAGCACAGGCCAGGACCCCGGGGGCCACACTGCTCTTCTCACGTGGTACAAGGTTCTATAGATGGTATTTGCAGGGGCTGAGGCTTAGAGAAAATTTTAAATAAATAAAAGCCCCCGAGTCTTAGATGTTTGAACATGACAAAGGGCAGGCATTATCTAATTATACTGCCCAGCGATGTAACAGCACATTTAATTATGGAGGCAATTAACAACAAAAGCACCACTTCCCAGGAAGTCCCGAAAGCCACTGGGTAAAGAGAGCTCATTTTGTAAAAGCATATTTACCAACACTGCAATCATTATTACCTTCATCTTAAAATTTTACCTAATGGCACTTGCCTACTCTTCCCTCGGGTTATTATCTCAAGGGCTTTAAGATAATTTTGGAGCAACAGACTGCCTCAGCTTCGGAAATGTTTCAGGCTGAACACAAACTGATCGACTTTCACTAGCAGAACTCGTCTCCCACATCCAAAGAACTGACTCAGTGGCAAGAGGAAGCCCTCGTGGATTAAATCAAACAGCACCAGGTAGATTTAACTTCCATCCATTTAGATATGAAACTTGTCACTAGGTACCCTGTATATCCGCCCAGGTTCAGACTGAGTCAAAGCAAATAATTTCACTAAGAATTCGTTACCCCTCGCTCGTTAAGACCCACTGATCCTGCTTTACTCTGTGGCCCGTGGTGGCCCTCCCTCACCCCCTCCCCTTCCCCCGCCCCCGCCCTCACCCCTGCAGTTCAGTGGCAGAGAATTCAATGAGACCACAGAGATCTTATCGAAAAACATTCTACCAAAGGGATAAAAGAACCAAACTGACCATTAATTCTGCTTTTTGCTTCAACTTTTTGGCCTCCTTCATGTGAAAATCTGCTTGTTGTCTGAAAGAGAAGCAAAGACCAGGGGTGGGTCATAGGAACCTGGAATTACTAGACTGGACAAGATGACTGAAGATTAAGGGGGTGAAAAAAGCTGGGAGGAGATGGGGGCGAGGAGAGAGGAAGCAGAGAAGGGGCAGAGGAAACAGGAGGAAAGCAGCAGCAGGAAGAGCCGGGGGTCTTACCTGTCAGGCTTCAGCGGAGGCCTCCCTGGTTTCGAGTTACCATTTGGCAAAGAAGGCACTAGAAAAGGATATGCAGTATCTCCAGAAGATCCCTTAAAAAAAAAAAAATCATCATACAGGTCACACTCCAACAGTTAAAACCATTGACCTAAAGGTACCACCCCTCTAAATAAGTCCAAAATAGTAGTTTAAAAAAAGAGGAAATCAAGCACTATACAATTTAGCTTAGTTAAGCATTTTCCCAGCTACATTCAGCTGAAACTGTAGGTTCTGACTATACTGAGAACCAAAAAGATACAAGACAAGAATGTCCAAGAGCACAGATAATCAACAAATCTAAACGTAACATTTTCTCTTAGTCAACACACATACACCCCCCAGGCTGGCAAGAAAAAAGGACCTTGTATTTGACTTGTATTTGAGAAAGTGGCTACTTTTTTCCCATTACGACCAATAACAAAAGTATTTGACACCAAGCATGCGAACCAAGAACTAAGCTGGGTAACATTTTTTACCTCAAAACACTTGATAGGAAATTAACACAAAAATCTATTCCAATTTTTCACCTCTGAACCACTCTGTTGAGGAAGATTAAACTGACCTCTAAACTTACATGGAATATTAACCATCTTTTTTACTCTCTCAAAAGGAGAACTTTAAACACCAATAACTCATTATTGCCTTATTAACAGTGATGAAGAGTTCTGAAATACCGTCATGAGGAACTTCTCTTATTTGGGAACTTAAAGTGGAACTGATGGATTCCACTCCGTAAGTTCCAGGTCCCCCTGCTTACTTTGTGCTCTGTACAGCTTCCAGATCCCTTCCCCTCCACTTTTCTGTGCTTGGGAGCAGAAGAGTCTTTGTGGCTGCCCTTGCTACTACTGGCACTTTGGGGAGGGTCCTGGCTGCAGGGGTCGGCTTCCCGCCTTGGCCTCTTTTGTGCAGGCTTGGCTGGCTTCTGGGAGGAGGAGGAGGAGGAGGAGGAGGAGGAGGAAGAGGATGACGACGCAGATGCGGGTGGAAGCACTTCCTTCTTTGAGGGCTCAGAGGAGGGCCTGGATGTTCTGGAAGGAGACATCATGCAAAATTAAGTTAAGACAGAACATGAGCCATATAACCTAGTAGTTTAGTTGTAAGAGAAAATGGCGGCTGACACCAAAAATTAAGAAATCACAGAGTATGAAATCCATTCTTGTAGAAAGGCCAAATTTCAGGGACTTTGGGTACCTTTGAGAGATCTAGACCAATCTATGAATAATGGATTATGTGGTTTGTCACTAAGCTCCCAGAGTCCGCCAGAGATCCCAACTTTCCCAAGTTAGTCTTATTAGCTGCTCCCCAACCTGTACCTTTCTCTGACAAGCAGGCAAGCCCAGGTGCCGCCTCCTCTCTCCCTCCTCCCCCCGCCCTCCCTCCCTCTCAAACCTCCGTTGGCTCCCACCCAGTGTCACTATGCACTTTCTTTGGCCAAGTCATTTCATGAAACGATCTCTTGAATAAACCAGAGAGTGAATAACAGTTATTTTTTATAGTCATACTTTGCTGGAACTACCCCCCTGTCCCGTGGCCACCTTTCTCCAAAGCCAGAGACTTAGTGAATAGGCCCGGACACCCTCGGTAATCGCCTGAAGAAAGAGCACTGAAACCAGGCTCTTGGGGTTCAACTGCTAGCTCTGTCAAGACTTTTGTGACCGTGGACAAGTCCTTTTCTTTCTCTGTGCCTCTGTTTCCAATTCTGCAAAGTAGGGATAATAATAGCACCTTGCTTGTTTTCGTGAATAATTCTTTTAGAAAGAAATTACTTCCACACATTCAGGAAATTTTCCATAGTTAAAATGTCTTTGATAAACCTAAGTTTGGGGCCAATGAATTGTGATTTCACAAAAGGTCTTCATGGATGAAAGTAACATGAAACAAACTTAGCGCATCATCAAAATGAGCCCGACAGTGTGGTGATCCACTCCTACTGCAGGAAAAAAATGTTTTTGCCCCATCAAGACCCTGGAAGGCTCGATCACCTGTCGGGGCTATTGCTAATCTCTATACTCACTTTGTTTTAGAAGATTCTTTGTGGGAGGATGAAGATGATGACTGTGACTTGGTTTCTTTCTCTGGTCTGGCTTTCTTGCTATCATGGTCTTTCTCTGCTTCAGCCTATTAGTGTATTATAACAAAGTACACTGTTACAAACACAGATGTATGGACAAAACAGAAAAGGCTACATAGCAAAGGTAAGGAGAGTCACTGGACTTTCGGCGACACCGAAATATGCACACGGCATATTATATACATACACAGCATATATGCACACAGCAAACTTCTAAGTACCTACACTGGGTGTGTTTTGGGGGCAGAGGGAAGCCTACGATCAAGATTTGATGAGATTTGTACGGAGACATATTTTCGCAGAAGGAAGGAGTATTCTTCCCGCCCAGGGAAGGGAGGAGGTCTATGTCTAAGTAAGAGCTGACAACAGGAAGAGTAAGTAATAGTTTCTCAACACATCACTGATGTTTTTCTAAATATAAAAGAATCAATAAAGGATGCATATTCACAGCAAGTGACAATGGATGATTTTATGCGTAAGGACATGCCCCTTTCTTTAAAAATGACCATTCACTTATGCCCGCTAATTTATTCTTTGTATAAAACTAGGAGTGGAGTACTTAAGGCTCACTTTTCATCTAATGAAAAACAAGTATACTGTTGAGAAAGAAACAGTTACAAAACCCTCTGTCTCTGTATCTTACAGATAGGACTAGAAAGCCATACAACAGAAAATAGTTACTTTGGGATTCCGGCTGACTTCTTTTTTTTCTCTTCCACTGACACAACAGTCTTCCTTCCTTCCTTTTTAAGAGACTGTCTATGCATATATGGGGACGCATGTCTCTATTTTTCAAAAAACTTGAAAAATTGAAGGATAAGTATAATTTTAATGAGGGAAGAGTACGAGTAGAAGGGATATTTCATTCTATAGAAAGTCACATACCTCAAAAACACGTTTGCCCCAACTAAAGCGCAAGCTAAACACACGCAATGATTAAGAGAACAAAGAATTCTTCACGGCAAAAGTCTCTCTCCCTGGTCGGCAAGCAGACCAGGTTTACGGCAAGGCCCAGCGGGTTCAGTGACTTCACGGGGGCCTCCTTCCCACGGGTCTGGGCTCACGTAACCGCTCCGTGGGAAGAACGGCAAGTGACAATAAAGTGATTGCTGGGAGTCCTCCAATTAATTCTGATGCTCATTTAGAACAAACTCCTCCAACTGTCAGTTCACCGAGAGAGAAATCTGGGACACCACCCAATCTAGGGCAATCCCTAAAAAACCTGAAATCCTCTCTTAAAGCCTTAGAGGCAAAAAACCATTCTTCAAATTAACCGATTGTGAGAGGCCCCAATTTTCACCACTGTCTCTCCCTCATTCCCTGAATTTCTCCAAGAAAAATCAGTAAATTAAGACGGGCAGAGCTTACTAATAAGCAGCCTGGCCCCACTCAAAGCAGGGGGACCGGGGGAAAAACACGCCCCTCCCGCACCAGACATTCTGCAAACAAAGGTGCCCGAGGGCCCTGTTCACTCAGCCCTTCAGATCTTCTCTGCAAAAACATTTTATCTTGTTTCAAAATGGATTATTCAAAACAAACAAAAAACCAAAATGGATTATAATGGATTGTTCAAGGTGGCTTATAAAGGTACAGGTTCCTAACTTCTTGGTGTGTGCGCGAGTGAGACTAAGAAGAAGGGAAAATATGGGGAGAGAAGAGAAATGAAATGCAAGGGAAGGCTTTCACCTTCTCCAGGCTGATTCTGCATGGCCTGCACGCGCCCGCCAGCCGCCAGCTAGACAGAACTCGGACACGGCTGGTCCGAAGTGACTAAATTCAAAGACTCAGTGCACAAATGGGAAATGTAACTATTTTTATATTGATTAAATGCTGAAGTGGTGATGTTTTAGATACACTGGACTGAATAAAAATTTAAAACTTATTTTCACTAGTTTTTTGCCTTTTCGTATTTTTTAATGTGACTACTAGAAAATTTAAAATCACATATGTGATGTACATCGTATTCCTAGGAGACAGTGCTGTGCTCCAGTTTTCTAGAGCCGATCTGCAAACTGGGCTCAGAACTTCCAATTAGCCAACGCAAAGAAGGAATTTAAAATGTACAGGTTAGGAGTGCTTGGCTGGCTCAGTCGTTTAAGCATTCGACTCTTGATTTCGGCTCAGGTCATGACCTTGGGCTGCAGGATCGAGCCCCAAGTCAGGCTCTGTCCTCAGCAGGGGGTCTGCTTGAGATTCTCTCTCCCTCTCCCTCTGTCCCTCCCCTTGCTCTAACAAAATAAAAAAATAAAATTAAAAGAAAATAAAACAAACAGGTTAGATAAGAACAAACCAGTTGCTCAGAAATATAACATTTCAGAAGACTGGAGAAAAAACACCCTGGGGGACCCTAGTAAGGAGAGAATGTGACGTAAATAAACAGGCATGTCTTAAAGGCACAGCTGAACAAGGAGAGGGAATTTCCCACAGCTGTTTCTCTTGTGGCCTTTAGCAAGGAAGTCATAGGCCAGCAGCAGAATTCTGGAGCACAATTCAGAAGAAATGAAAGGTGCTGGCACATGCCAGGAAAAGCCGCCTGGGGTTCCGCACAGCACACAGATCCCCATCCAACAAGTCGTAATGGTGACCCTTGAGAGACCATGGAGGCTGGCAGAGAAGAGAGAGTAAATAGGAAATGACAGGGATAAGATAGAACCTTACTATTCTCCTTGTCAGTTAAGAACCTACTGTGCCCAAGAATGTGTGCCACTGGTGGGCCCAGGGAATTCCCCTCCGTTTTAGAGTAAGGGCTGAGGGGCGCCTGGGTGGCTCAGTGGGTTAAAGCCTCTGCCTTCGGCTCAGGTCATGATCTCAGGGTCCTGAGATCGAGCCCCGAATCGGGCTCTCTGCTCGGCGGGAAGCCTGCTTCCTCCTCTCCCACTGCCTGCCTCTCTGCCTACTTGTGATCTCTCTCTCTCTCTGTCAAATAAATAAATAAAATCTTAAAAAAAAAAAAAAAATAGATTAAGGGCTGGAAAGTTGGCCCAGCAAGCAGTGCGAGAAGATGGGGGATTTCTCTCTGGGCAAAGTCACAGATTTGCTGAACTATCCAGACAGATATTAACTTGTACATGTGGCAGTTAGCAATATATACTTTTTCCAGTGGAAGGTAATTAATGACACATAGGATAAGTCCCCATGGGGAAAACTAGGCATAAACTGTCCACAAAGTTACTTCCTCAAAAGGTTACTTCCTTAAAAAAAAAAAAAACACAAAAACAAAAACAAAAAAACCACCAAACCCCAGAGGTGGAAGGAGAGTTCATTTTTGTTTGTATATCTTCACACTGCTTAGGGCATGCTGGTTAGGACCATAAACCAAAGTGGCAGACCTTAGACACCACACATGAAAATAAGCCTCACAGGGAGTCAGCCCTCACGAAATGGACACACCCTGGCTGTGCCAATCGGTGACTCAAGAGAACAGCCAGAAAACCCCAAGAAATCACCAAACCGGAATGCTGACGCTAACATGTAATGCCCGTGTTGGCACTTACTGGAGTAATATGCCCACGACACTGACAGGCAGTGCTGACAAACGATCATATTCTGTAAGCTGGTAGAAAGCCAGCCAATGAGCAACACTCCCCTTCTGGTGATGGCCCTTGCCTGCCTGAGTTCAAGCCTGTGGGCCTGAGATCAGGGTTTCTGTATGCTGTGCACTTGAAACCCCGTCATCTTCTGTCTGGAACAGTCATAGAGGCTTCCCCGGAGTAAGCATTTGTGAAGTGGCACAGAACGCAATGCTGAGGCCCCAGGAGCAGGACAGCGCTCCAACTCTGAGTGGCTGCATTTAGGAAAGGGCCCTGGAACAGGGCGCCAAGCAGTACTGAGCAGCGGGAAATGCAGTCTTGAATTCCGAGGCTGAAAAGCAGGAGGCAAGGTGTTCTTCAGATGTTTCTGGGACAAGCAGCCACTTGAAAATGAGACAAGAGTGATGTACTCTCTTCGAGAGGAGAAAGAAGTCTCCTGCACCCTGTGGCTTCACCCCAGACCAAGCCCCATTCCGGGGAACCCTGTGTCAGCGCTGGGCTTTGGACTTCCCTTTCTCCAGAGGGATAAGCATCTCAACAGGGCCTCCATCTGCCACAAAAGGAGGCTGGAGGCTGGTGACTGGTTCCTAACTAACTTTTTGCTTTTCTTAACCTGTCAGGTCAGGCAGCCAAGCATCACCTGCCTGAGGCTGCTCCGCCCACGGAGGACCACAGGGCAAGTCCAAAGACCATAAGAGGAAGAGCTGGGGCTGTGCGGGCGGGTTGGCTGCCGAAGGAGAACACTTTCGGGGTGGCCGCCGGCCTGCCCCAGCAGCTGGCTCACCATCTAAGGACCCACAGGTAGCAAAGGGAAAGCGAAGGCAGCTTTTCCAAAATGGACACTCATTTTAGGTCACAGGGTTTCTACCAGGAGCTTAGCTACGAGCCGAGGAGCATCTGAAAGGGAAACGGATGTATAATGTAGGCGGGGGTGGGGGTGGGGGTGAGGACGCCGCGCACGGGAGCGGCAGGAATGGGGACAACAGAGACTGAGCCAGGATGACGCTCTGTCAGAGTCAGGATACCACCGATCTTGAACTCTCTCCAATAATCCCCCCAACAAGCCACCTGGCCACCAAAAAAAAAAAACAAAACCAACCAGCCAACCATCATGTGTGAAAGAGAAGAACATCACTGGACTGGGAGGAGTCAGCGCGAGCTCCAGACCTACTTGTGCTAAGCAGCCAAGTGATGTTAGAGCCCTCCAGGATCTCCTCTAGAAAAGGGAATAACAGCTGAACAGGTAACCTGCAGGGTCTTAGCACTCAAACTGTAAGACCGTCATCTCCCTCGGGGAAGCAAGTGGGCTTGGCAGCACCTGGGGATAGGAAAAGTGGAGAAGCAGCCTTCCGGAAACTTGGGATTTGCCTCTGCAGGAGGTTCACTAAGACAGGGACACAGTGGACACCAGGTCCAATCGGTCCAATTGCCCTCAAGAACGAGGGCGGGGACCGGGAAAACAGATTACAGTCACTGGGATAAGTACTACAGAAAAGGATAATGAATGCACTTTCTCCTTTCTTGGTGAGGAAATACACGGGCATAAGATTGGTTTAACACAGCCTTGGCAATCACGCTCATACGGTTATGATGCTCTTCTTAGGGCAGCTAACAAGGCATGAAGAAATCAGACGTCAGGGGCTTTAGGAAACTGTAAGGCATGACTTTTCAAACCCTTGATTTTGAAGAAGACTAACTGGAAATGTCGGTCTGAATAAACCATCAAGGAAAGACAGTCAGATCTTGGATAGAAGAAAGGGACTGAACCAACCATCCACAAGCAATAAAAATGCACACTTTCCCACCACATCCCAGAACTTCCTTTTCCCACTCCCCGAAACTGACATAAATTATAGCTCTGAAATGTTATTTCCAAAAATGCCAAAGCTTCTTGGTCAGTGAAGCAATTATTTAGAAAAACGAAAATCCAGACTTGAATGAATATATCTCCTTGTTCAGATATTTGTCTACACAATGGTTAGGACAATCTGGCCTTTTATTTAAGAGGTGATCCAGACAATGATTAAAATTAAATGAGATATTATACGGACACCTGGGTGGCTCAGACAGTTAAGCATCTACCTTGGGCTCAAGTCATGGCCCCAGGGTCGTGGGATCGAGTCCCCTATCGAGATCCTTGGTCAGCGGGGAGCCTGCTTCTCCCTCTGCCTCCTGTTCCCCCTGCTTGTGCTCTGTCTGTCTTTCTCTCTCTCCCTGTCAAATAAATAAAATCTTAAAAAAAAAAAAAAGAGATTATCTACAAAAGTGCCTAGAATGCTTAACTCACGCACAGAGCGCTATGCATGTTAGGTGGGTTGTTAGAACGCCCTCAACTGCACTGGGCTGACTCTATTCTACCGCACTTCTCGACTTCCATTTGTCTTCAAAGCCTAGAAAACATAAGTTCGGTTCACAAACTATATAAATGAAAATACAAGTTGTATTTGAAGTTCTAAACCATAAGCTAGATGATGAAACTTGTGGTTTCTGTAGGGGTCACTATGTCAAGTCATGCCCATTTTCTCCCACAGTTTTCTCCATTTTTTGTCATGAACTGCCCCCTGCCCAGTCCTTTAAAGCAGTAAATACTTTTCTCCAGGGGCCACAGCTGACAGCTTCATCAGAGCTGCTGTCACCCGCCATTATGTCTTTAGGATGATCTTCTGCTTTTACGTCTGAAGTGGCTTCAAGGATCTGTTAAGCTCCTGAAAATATGTGCTAAATTTTGCACCACGAAAGGAACAGACAATTTAAATGAAAAACTAAAGTTCAGGGGTGCCTGGCTGGCTCAGTCAGTAGAGCATGCGACTCAGTCTCATGGTGATGAGTTTGAGCCCCACGTTGGGCATGGAGTCTACTAAAAAAATCAAAAAAGAAAATCGAGAAGAAAAACAAAATTTCACTAATGTGAAGGATCAGGCACATTCTTCAACTGTTTAGAGAGTTTTCTAGTGTTTACGCTTAAAATGAAAGCAATGAACAAACCTTCACCATCCAAATTTGAGGCACAGCGCTCAGGCTTCAACAGAGACCAGCCCTGCCTGCCTTGGGGCCCAGGCGCACATGCTGGGGGGAGGCAGCCGCTCTGAGGGGAAGGCCTGAACAGTGGGAGTCAGGGCCCCGACAGGAAACGGGGGAGCCCGCCCACCCCAGGAAGGAGCTTGGGTTCATACTCTTACTATTTGTAATAGCTGGAGCCCAGCAGAATAAAACCAAAAGACCATGATTCTCTGATCATGAAATAAGCATACGGTTGGATTATTTTAAACTGATTTATCTGACAGCTTCTGACTAGTGACATACTTTAGGCAACGAATTCCTCATTTCTTAGATCCATGATTTCGAAAGAGCACATTGGAGGAACGTCTCGATCTTTGTACAATCCCAGCCCTGCGGTATGGCGCTGCTCCAGCGGTTCCCAGCTCCGCTAGACACCAGGATTTAGAAAACACCAATGGAGGGGGCAAGAGAGGGGGGTGCAAACCCTGCCATCGGCCATAAAGGCTCCCGAGGTGACCATCAATGAAGCCAGGGCCTAGAACAGACCAGTCTGGTTCAGACCCTGATCCCGTCGGTATCACAGCAGAGGGGCAAACTGTTCCCAGGGGCAGATCTCTCTGCTGCCTGGCAAAGCGTTCAAGAAAGCATGTATCTGACTCAGCTAAGAGTCATTATTTCTCCATCCTCTAGACAGAGAGCTAAGTGAGCTGCCCTAGTGGAGCAAGGCCAAGGGCTGGGAACGGCTCTTTAGAGCGCACAACTCACATACGCAACAGGGAGAGCTGAGATTCCCGTTCCGGAGCTGCAAGCAATGCTTCTAGATTTGCAGTGGGGTATGGACTGGGCTGAGAACTGTCTGCGGGAGCCTCCAATTTCTCACATTCCCAGTCAGTAAGTATTTTAGAAGCAAATACTTTTCCCCACTCCACCTAATGCAGAAGGTTCACTAGAGACCAGATAAGACCGTGACAGCTGGGGGATAAGTGATAAAAAGATTTCCCAGGAGGAAGAGGAGGTAAAGGAGTGCATTTTTTTTTTTTAAGATTTATTTGAGAGCGTGAGAGCTAGCGAAAGAGAGAGAGAGAGAGCAGGGGGAGGGGCAGAGGAAGAGAATCTTCAAGCAGACTCCCTGCTGAGCATGCAGTCTGATGCAGTGCTTGATCCCATGACCCACGAGATCATGATCTAAGCCGAAACCAAGAGTCAGAGACTTAACCGACTGAGCCACCCAGGTGCCCCCAAGGAGAGACTTTTTGAACTTTTTTGGAAATATGAGATGCAGGAACCTTTTTCCTAGCTGGGCCCATCACAATTTCATCCATAAAGTTTTATACTTTTAACACACACAGAGACCATCTTAAAAGTTATCTGACATGGGGAAAAAAAAAAAAGCTATCTGACATGGGAATATGCCCTCTCCTAGCTGAAATAGCACCACCAATTAGGACTGGATCCCACCCAGCTTGAGTTGCTGGCTACGGTTACGGTGGTAATACACACCCTCACGTCTCTTTCAGCAAGCTTCTGGAGAAAACAGTCGCCCTTTGCTATTTGATAAAGTCATGTTATATTTTTAACCTGCTGGAGTAATTGGTCGAATCACAGACAGGACAGCAGGCTTCATGATCTTTCTGTCCTTTGTTATTCTTAGCTCAACTTCCACAACTGAGTAAGAAGCTTTTTGTGTACGTATGAGTGTTAAAAATTTTTATCCCTTGTCAGCAGGAAAAAGTTGGCTCTTCTTGTGCCTTTCACTCTGAATCTTGAATACATTCGATTGGAATGCCACTGGGGGAAAAACTCACTTATCTTTTACCATGAAGCACCAGCAACGAGTGTATCCGGAGTTCAGTGATTCAGAACACAGGAAGAAAGGGGACTGTCCAAAGCAGTGGTATGTCCAAGTTAACTCCGGATCTTAAGTGCTGTATGAATTTTTTTTTTTAAAGATTTGATTTATTCGTTAGAGAGAGAGAGAGAGAGAGAGCACAAGCAGAGGGAGAGGGAGAAGCAGACTCCCTGCTGAGCAGGGAGCCCGAGGTGAGGCTCAATCCCAGGATCCTGGGATCATGACCTGAGCCGAAGGAAGACGCTTAACTGACTGAGCCACCCAGGCGTCCCATGAATGTTTTTCTTTCCCCACTATGTTTATTCCTTAAATGAAATTTCCAAAAATTATGATAACTAAGATGACAGATTTTCAAAACAGAACAATACACCATTATCAGTCCGGTATTACTCCACAAGGTATCCTAACCATGTGTTTAATAGCTAACTTTTTTTAATAATGTTCTGCTTATTAATAAAAGCCTTTAATAGAGGTCACAAATTCTAAATCTGGTAGTTTCAAATTAATGAGGTGCTAGGCAACGATGAGTTAAAACATAGATGTAGTACAGGTATTAAAAAGGATCATACCACAGGGTAAAATTTGGCATAAAGCAGTTCTTTCAGTAATTCAGAATACCGATTAACATTTCAGTTCATGTAAGATATTAATTTCTAGGGCAAAACTCAATAATGGGTCGGGTGGTAAATACCAATGTTATCAGAAAAAATAAAAGTGTACCCCAAAATGCTACATTATCCTACAACAAGATATCCTTTTCCATGCCTGCCTCACTTTTTCTCAAACTAGCAAAACTGCTGAAGGGATCTATCTAGCATTTGCTAATGCTTGGCGGCAGAGTGGGAAGCCTGCAGGTCCGCAGGGACAGGGTCATTCTGGCGTAGGAGCAAAGGCTACAATGAGATCAGAGCAAAGATTTCCCGCCTCTCCTAAGACAACTCAGGGTCACAGCCAGCCCCAGGCCAACAGCAGAGGGAGGCCAGGCCCGATTCACTCACCTTTCTTTTTTTGGCCAACTTGCTTGAATTGTCTGCACCTCTCTTCTCCGACTCGAGCTTCTTCCCTGCGGGGGGCTGCTTGTCCTCGGATTTCCTCGGACGGCCCCCCTTGCCAGGAAGCTGGGGTATCCGAGAAAGAAGGTCCAGGGTTATCTTCACCATCAAGATCGGCGGGGGAGGAGTGTCCCTGAGTGGGGACAGCAGCTTGGGGTCTCTCGCGGTCCCCGGGAGCTTGTCCTTCCTGCGGTCCTCCTGGACGACCACAGCGCGCCGGCAGCCACTAGTCCTGCTGCCGCCGCCGCCGCCGCCGCCGCCGTGGGGCGGGCCCTGGCTCTGCGTCAGGGGAACCAGGGCAAAGTGCTCGGGGCTCCTGGCCCCCGCATTGTCTTTCGTGGGCTCTGGGCCCGAGAGCGCCTTTGAGGGGGCCAGCGGCCCGCTCCTGTGCTTCTTCCGCTCGCTGGGGCTGGGTGCCGCGGGCTTGGGCTCTCTGCTGTCTCCCGCACGGGGCCTCCCTTTCGTCTTCACCTTGGGCTTGTCTTTGGAAGGCTGGTCTTTGGAGCCGTACGGAGGGGGTCCTGGCTCACTTTCCACCTGCAGGCCGGCCCGCGGGTCCGCCTGGGCCGAGGCCTTGACGGGCTTCTTGGGTTGTTTGGTTCCGACGGTCTGCCTCTGCGGGGGCTCCTGCTGCGCGGGGGACTTCTGACAGCTTCTCTTGACAGCGTGGGGGCCTTCAGAGGAGCCCCGAGGGGCTTTGCTGGAGCTTTTGAGGGGAGGATCTTTGGATTCCACGCGCTCGTGACCGGGGGTGGGGCCGCCACTGTCGCCCCCGCCCTTGCCCTTACTGTCCGGGTGCCGAGGCGGGGGCTCTGCGCTCCCCTGCGAGTCCGGGGGTGCCGCGGGCTGGCTGACTTTGGTCAGCCAGTTGTCCAGCTGCCATTTGTTTGTTGTCGGAGGCTCAGGCTAAAAACAAAAGACAAGAGAAAAATGTGAACTGACCAAGGACGATAAGCTCTTCTGTGTCGGTCAACCAATTGTATAGGACTCTCCCAGGGAGATGCAATCATTGCAAAACCTAAGAATTCGAGTCCTTTTTATCCTTCTCTAATTACAGGTCAGAGTCTCTTAATAATTAACTCTTAACACAATCTTCTCATCTGTTTGTGCTAGAGGAATTTTTGCTGTAGCAGATGCTGACTAACGACAGACCATGAGATACAGACCACCGACCACTGCTGAGAAATCTTTGTATTATTAAGTATTTTGTTTTCATGGTAATTACAGTGTAATTTAGACAGAACCGACACCTTTTGGCTTGTAAACCATTTTTGATCAGAAAATAAAGGGAGAAATGAAGAATGAACAGAAGCCTTTTATCAAAAGGATTTTCAGAAGGCTAACGAATAAACTAATTCTTAGTGATTACCTATAGGCTTTATCCTGTTTTCTGACATACTTTTCAATTGAAAATGACCTTCTTCAACACTTGATTTCATCTCTTTTCTTTACTTAAAAACAGTAAGCATTCATATATGACAAGGCTGGCAGCATATCATGGATTACAGCCTGATTTTCAAATTTTACACCTTGTTAAAAGAACAAGTGAAGTCACATTAACCAATTAAATTGGTCCCTAACTTTAGTCCCACTCGAATTCTTTAAAAATCAAACAGTAAGTCTCTTGTTACAATCTTATCTGAATAGCATCTACTTTTCTAAGAAACACAGGCAGGCTCCAGAGCACACAATTAAAAGCAGTGAGATTAGACTGATGATACGTACATCTGATCTGAGGAACAAACAGAAGTTCCTGACTTCTGGTATCTTAACTGTTGTTTAAATCTTTGTTGCTAACTGACTACTGATGTATCCCAACATGTCTCTCCAAGTAGATTATTAACAGAAGACCCGATGACATTTGGATCTCCAAGTTCCACTCTTAAGTCTTGCACATAGTGGTGGACGTGAGATACTTACTTGAGCATTTCTATATGCATAGTACTGTACCTATACATCTTATGCCGTATGGAAACACATTCGTGTCTAGCAGAGTAAGCAATGATTATACCTTTTGAAAGGGTAGCACATCACCGACATGCTGCATGTTTTTAAGATCCATTCATTCTGATGGGTGGTTTGTATGAATGACTAAATCATATACACCATAACATACCAGGATGTTAACTGAAAGATATTCCACGTGGAATTTAACTGGTTAGACAATAGATAAGGAGATCACTGCAACAAGTGGATGATATTTTACAGGGAAAGACTGCTAACAATTTTTCCAAGTGGAATGTCCCAAATAATTCGACTCTATAAAAACACAACAACCTAACACAGCAAGATGTGGGTATACCGTAAAGAGCTTTTGGCTAGGAAAAAGTTATGTTAAAAAAATGATCAGGTAGGTATTTCCTGGGCTTAGTGCCATTACAACAGAAGAGGAACTTTAAGGAACCAGGTATGACTAAACTTTGGCCACAAAGAGGGCTGCGGAACTGTTTTTTCTGCCAACTCCTTACTGCTGCTTAATGTAATAGATCTTCAATATCAACTCTACACCCAGGCTCTCATTTGAATTTCAGAGCAGGGAGGAGGGAAGAAGGAAACTGCTCTAATGTGCCAGGCATTTATTTTGCCACAGGAAATCTAAAAGTGTATTCCATATTCTGACAAGACAGGAGAATGGTGAAGGGTGGAGAAAAGATTAGCACCCAATACCTACTTGTCGAATGGTATTTCCTGCAAATAGTTTAGTGTGTGGTAATCTGGGTGGCTAACTGGGGACAAGGCATTAGGATATATCACTTGCCACTCACCTCAGGAACCAAACCCTTGAAACTCTTTCTTGGGATGGGTATGGCTCTCTCACAGGGCTAAGTTTACAGCCCCATTCCAATCACTGACATGCTCTACAGAAAAAGTATTTATTCATGAACCAAAACGGAAAGTCATTCCTGGTATAAATAACATCTGCTCTCCCCCCACCCCAAAACAGGGCAGTATAAGATACATTTAGTAGGAATGTCCTAGTAAAGGAATGTCCTGATTACCGAAATAAAACACATTTTCCTCCACTGTGGTCCTAAAAATGTCCAGAAGGGAGGCATATGGCCCAATTGCAGGGTAAAATGGAGTTCATGTGCCCAGGCAAGGAGAAAGGGTAAGGCCAATCCTTTCTACAGACCTGCTATAAAGACAGAAAACGTATAGAATTCTTTTAAGGTCAGATATTTGGGTGTTGGGATGGCGAAACTTTAACATAAGGGATTGACTGAAATTGATTTCACAACAAATTTTAAGTCTAAGTGCTGGGTAGGATCAAGGTTTGGACTTTGCCTTCTTGCCCTGCCTTTTCTCATGCCCCACCGCCAGCCTCCCAGGCTGGTGCAACCCAAACGCTGCGCACTGGGCATGAAAAAAATACCGGACTAGTTTTCATTAGGTGCTTTCATAAACGTTTGACTTTTTGTCCCTTTACGTCTCCTAACTCCTCAAATCATCAGAAGTATGTGTATTTTAGGACGAACTGTGATGCTGAATAAAAAGTTTTGAGCTATGCACAAATATGCTTATTATTATTTTTTAGTAAAAACATCGTCATTATGAGTAGGAGTCCTAAAATGAAAAGAAAAGAAAAAGGAGAGAACTGTGAGAGAGAGGCTTGGTGTCACAGGAAAAAAGGCCTCAGAGTTAGATGGCCATGGGCCTGAATCTTGGTGTTGCTATCTTTTTAGAGGTGAAAAGACAGCTCCCAACCTCACAGGGTGGACAGAGAGCTAAGTCAAATAATTCATGAAAAAGTACCAAGCATCTAGGAGGCAAATCAACAAAGGTAGTTTACTACAAAAACAAACAAACAAAAAAAACTGGACAATGAACAGATTAGAAAACTAAGGAGATCTTCCTTGAATAACTGAGAATAAAAGCATTTTTTCTGAACCGAAGCAGTGAAAAGATGGCTCATCGGTCCTATATATTCTGAAAAGCGAGATTTACATTTTGATTCACACTATAAAGCAGACGCTGAAAGTGGCTTTCCCCCAAGTTCACCATCAGCCCATTGGCAGGCATAGGACATTTCAGATCTCCTAAGATCACTGGACTACTTTATCAAATGACCTTGAAATGGAGCCATAAAAAGCAAAATTCTCAGAATTAAAAATAGATTTTAAGAAGGGTGAGAAAGTTAAAACTAGTAACTGTGGCCTACTGTGGAATTCATGTTACTCTCATACACGAGATTTACAATAAGGCAGGTATTCCTTTTCAAAGAAGAGAAGGTAGTTAAATACACTGGGAAAAAATCAAAGGTTTAAAAATCAAGACCCAGACAAGATATTTCTGGTGCAGTCAAGTGTCAGAACATGACATACAAACTGCCCAAATCTAGATAGATTTGCTCATTAACACAAAGGTACAAATATGAGCCTATTTGGTAAGGGGCTTTAAAAAAATGAAGTAGGTGGGAACATTTATTTTTCAAGTAAGAGTCTCTAAATCTACTCCAGTAACCTTCTGAGCAATAAGATATAATGGTTTCATTAATACAAACACCAGATTAAAATTTTCTTTTAAGTTTCAATTATTCAGCTAAATCTGTACCATTTCCATTTTATTTGAACTAAGTTTTATTATTTAATCCAATTCTCTTCCTTCTTTTAGTAACCAAACAAGAATGCAGATTTTTGTAATTGAATAAGGTGAGACATAAAGCAAAGTTCTTATAAACAGGGAACAATCACACAATTGGTCTGCAGGGCCTATTCAGTATCTTTTTCCCTGAGGCACAGAAAAATGATTTCAACAGTAATTAGTATCACGCAAGGAAACAGCCCCCAGAAATACATAATGTCCAAAATCTGAAAGGCATTTTAAGTGCAGTTAATGCTGATTCATGTTTATTCACTCCAGAAAATATTTATTGAGCACTTACTCTGTGCCAGACATAAATTCATATCTAACAAAAAAATGACCCTCGGTTATTTTTCCAGCCTCCCTTGCCTGCGGCCCCAGCTGTTAAGGCTCACTACGTGTTCTCCAGATGCAGTCAGTTAATGCCCTAGTGGAGCTGCCTTGATTGCCACATGGCAGAGATAAACACCGAGAACTTTAACGCTTTCTTAATCAGCAAGGCTCTTTCCCAGGATTCCCATCTAAAATATGCAGAGTAATTTTCCCTATACAAGCTAGTCTAGTTCACCAAGAATGTCTCTCTTCCCTTTTCACCAAGTAGTCTTCCCCAGCATAATTTTTACATGGCTACTCCAAGTTTTGAGGGCATCTGGCAGCCCTGATTGTTATTAAACTTCTTGTGCTCAACGATCCGGTAAAAAAAATAGCATAAATCCTCCAGATAAACTTAGTGCTTGCGATTTGCCGTCTCATAGGTTTATCTTACAGTATCTCCCAAGGGTGGGTGACAGGCAAACACAATTATCCCTGTTTTACATGGAGCAAGAAACAAAGCCCTGGCAAAACCACTTCGCCATCCATTTAATGCATGGCTTTTAGTGATTCAAAAATAGAACCTCTGATGACTTATTTCTAGTTCACGTTCCTGCCATCTGCTAAATTGGGCTGCCTCCTTTTGATTTCCTTAATTCATGCATTCCTGAAACTTCAAAAAGAATTTTCATTAAGATTAAAACAGCAGCCTACTAAAAAACGAGTTCTCTTTTTCAATAGAAGGGAAAAGAAAATGGTGTGCAAACATTCTTAATGAGTTGCTCTTCCAAACAACACTAGCGACGACAGAGAAGAACTTATCATTTTAAACGGGAGAGAGAAGAAGACCGCTCTCCCAAATCTCTCGTGCCGAGTGTTTGGTAAGAAGTTAGCAGAAACAGCTGACTCTACGCAGCACGGGAGTCGGAAAGAGCTGCCCCACGGGGCAGCACCACTCAGCCCAGGGTCGGCGCTGGCCCCCAGCGGACGCTAGCCCCAAAAGACAGAACGCCGCCATCTTAGATCGCCTCTCTGCCTCCTGGAGGGGACACGGTACCTCAGGAGCCGGAGTTTCTAGGGGCTCATTCTCTTCGCTGTCACTTGAGCTGCTCTCGCTCTCCGAGTCCGAGGAGCTGTCTGAGTCACTGGTGCTCTCTGACTCGGCACTACTGGAATGTGCTGAGGCCGCTGCTTCTGGAAGCGACTGCGGAGCACTGCGAAGCAACCCAGAGAGAGAATCTGAAGACACCTCACAAGTGGATGTTTTTCCCTCTCTACTTATTTCCCCCTTGGCCATTTTTGTGCTACTCAAAAGAAAGGGCCTCAATATTACCTAATATTACTAAAGCACCATATCATCCGGTTGAGAGAAAGGCCCAGAGGGGCTCAAAAACCAGTGAAAAATCCTTAAAACAGCTCACTACAGAAAAGAGAAGCCTGTGGAATTTTGCTCCTGAAGAACACTTTGAGCTACACAAAATTTACGTTCGATGGTAGTGCTTTCTATGAGAATTTGATAAACCACGGCATGGACAGGCCACCTATTTTTCTAAATAAAGTTTTACTAGAACATGTCCACACCCATTATTTTATGTATTCTCTGTCTGCTTTTATACCACGGAAGCAGAGTTGAATAGTTTCAAGACAGGCTAGACGGACCACAAAGCCTAAAATATTTACTTTCTGACCCTTTAAGTTTACTTTAAATGGGTATATATTAGCCCAAGGAAGTTAATTTGTAAAGAAGAGCCAATATATTAAAATCTCCCTCTATTCTCTATATGAAAACTAACCAAATGGTAGCCAGAGAATTATTGAATATAAATGGTGTTCCTCTAGAAATAGTGACCTCAAAGGTAATCCAGTCACGCTCTTGGGAAGAATGATAAAAGAGGCCTTTATGAGTGGCTTAGCATCACCCCCAAATACCATTCAAAGTAGAGATTAACTACTCCAGTTTTAAAAATAGGGCAATTGGGGTGCTTGGATGGCTCAGGTGGTGAAGTGTCTGCCTTCGGCTCAGGTCATGATTCCCACGTTCTGAGACTGAGCCCCATGTCCGGCTCTCAGCTCAGCGGGGAGTCTGCTTCTCCCTCTCCCTTTGCTTCTCCCCCACTTGTGCACTCTTTCTCTCTCAAATAAATAAATAAAATCTTAATAAAAAAAAAAGATGACTAGGGCAATAACTCTAGGTCAGTGAGAAAACACACTGATCGCACTCCTGGACACACAGGATTTCACAGCCCATCTTAAAAACTTGGCCCGGATGGAACCAGCCAGAGCAGTAAATCAGTAATTATAATTTTTTTTTTTAAGATTTTATTTATTTATTTGACAGAGAGAGAGATCACAAGCAGGCAGAGAGGCCGTCAGAGAGAGAAGGGGAAGCAGGCTCCCTGCTGAGCAGAGAGCTCGATGCGTGGCTCGATCCCAGGACCCTGAGATCACGACCTGAACTGAAGGCAGAGGCAATAACTATAATCTTGAAAGCCTCCACATCCACCTAAAATATGAAATAACTAATTAATAAAATTGTTTATTAAAATAAGTAGAACAAAAAATATTAGATAAAAGTCATGGATTGACGCAATTTTAAAACACACACTAAGCTATGATGCAATTTCCTCATGTAAAAATGCTACATCGAGCTTGTGATCACTTTCACACTGGTAGCTTAAGTCAGTGATGACTGGAATGAGATGCACTCTCAATATTATTCCTGCTTCTAATTTATGTCCACCTTTTCCCTTTTTTCTTTTCTGCCACTTTCAAGTTAGGCTATTTTGTCATAATTTATGAGACCTTACAAGCCACCAGAAATTACTGAACCGAACAGAATGTAAATACATGAGCAGAGCTTATAAATACATAAGCAGAGCTTATGAATACATGATCTTCCTCCACATGAACTATCACATTGCCTGTCCGACAGGAAGGGTTTACTGCTGCGCTTGGCTCAGAACGGATGACCACACCTCACGAAGTGCAACAGCTACCGCACAGTTTAACTCATTGTCCATGGAAGGCAGGTACTGGAACAGTAAATCATTAAATTCAGTACCCGAGGAAAATATTATAAAGGTAGTTCAGATAACTCCCATTTATTAAAGCATCCTATTTTCTGAAATATGGCTGCTGTTTACAAAGTGAAAAGAGTGCCATTTTTCATCACACTAACATGCATTCTAGCTCATTTTTAAGAGCAGCTGAGGGGTGCCTGGCTGGGCCCCATCAGTAGAGCATGCAACTCCTGACCTCGGGGTTGTGGGTTCAAGCCCCATGTTGGGTATAGAGATTATTTAAAATCAATTTATTTATTTATAAAATGAAGTAAAATAAAACGAAAGCAGCTAAAACAATTAGAAATTCACGATGGAGAAAACAAGCATTATGGAAAACAACTTATAGTAATGATTCAGCTTTACAATTTTTGAAAAAAGCGAATAAATCTTCCATAAAAACTTTCATAAAAACACTGGGCTCCTTAGCGTAACTTTGAAAAAACTGGTTATGTAAGACTGATGAAAGTGATTTAAGCTTATTTTAAACTATCAAAAAATTATTTTAATTAAAGATTTTATGTATTTATTTAACTGAGAGAGATAGAGCGTGCGCACAAGCAGGGGGAGCAGTAGAGGGAGAGGGAGAAGCAGACTCCCTGCTGAGCAGGGAGCTGACCTGGGGCTGACATGGGGCTCTGTCCCAGGACCCTAGGATCATGACCTGAGCCGAAGGCAGACACTTAACCAACTGAGCCACCCAGGGGCCCCCAAAATTTTATTTATTTTTAAAGGTTTTATTTACTTATTTGAGAGAGTGAGAGAGAATGAGCACAGGCAAAGGGAGGGGCTGAGGGAGAAGCGGACCTCTGCTGAGCAGGGAGCCCAATGCAGGACTCGATCCCAGGACCCTGAGATCATGACCTGAGCCGAAGGCAGATGCTCAACTGACTGAGCCACCCAGGCTCCCCATAAAGTCTCAACATTTTTTAAACATCCAAACTGATGATTTAGGTGAGTACAGGGACTTTCTCTTTTATAGCATTAACAACCTCTCCAGGCTGATTGGAGCTTCCAAAAAATTAAACAGGTACTTTCTTCTAACTGTGATCCTTCATGTCCTTCCCCATGATGAAGCTATGAAAGCACTAAATAAGGCTGTATTTTCCTCGTTTGGTAGAAAAGGCAAACATTTTGCTCGCACGCACACACGATACCTTGGAGGTGCAGGTGCAGGAGGAGGCTTCTCTGGGCTCTAGGAATTCACAGTAGGGGGGAGGAGGACCAGGAAAAGAACAAACAACAGGTTAGGATACGCAGCTCAGAAATATCAGATTTAAAAGGATTCCTGATATGATGGGGTATAGGAAACTTACTTGTTCGTTGTCACTGTCCTCACTGTCACTGAGCTGAAGGTCATCTTCAAGCATGCTGAAATGGGCAGGGACAGAGACACTGTGGGATTTAAAATAATTTCTAATAACTTGTTTCAGCATATAAGTAGAAAATATGCTTAACGATGAAAAAAAGAGGGATGGGATAGGTGTAATTTTTATTTATTCACCGAATGCTTCATTTTCCTGGAAATGCAAGTTGTACTACTATAACACAGAAACGTGGTTAGTCCACGCTCCTTACCACCTCAAGACGGACTCTCACACGTTCTGAGCATTAAAAAGCAGAACTACCACAGGACAGGGATTTGTGGCCAGCCCCGAGACTCAAGTTCCCAGGTCCACACACACCAAACAGGAACAACAACAAAGAGAAAAACATATGCACAATACACTCTACTTTCTTCTATAGTCTCTGACTAGAATAAGTGATTAGCCATTAATAAGCTAACAGTGGATAAGTGAATATTTGTGAAGTGCTGTGAACAGTGTCAGGGCAACTTAAAAAGTGCTCTATGTGAACTCGATACACAGTAAGATACAGGAAGCTATCGAGGCCACGGTCACCAAACCGTGCAGGTATCTTCCATTTCTGTCCCAAGGACACTATTAATATTGTGCTTTATTTTTCACTGCCCCCCCATACAAATTCTCACACACAAAGTCTGCTTGAACACTAATTAGTTGAAAGAGTAGTAATACAAATAATCTTGTTGTCTAGAAAATATGTTTAACCTTACTGCTATCACTCTGGTGAAAATAAAACCTCAGTTCACTGCCTCAAAGTTATTGTAATACTTATCTCTAGGCATTCTGGTTTATGAGCAACCTAAATATTAAAAGCAAACATGACACTTCAATTTTTTAAAAAGCCATTTTCCAATCTACACATGTTTACTGAAATTTTGGCTCTTCCCTGTCTCCTCCTTCTTACCATCTTCCGTGGGGATGCCTACCTATCAAAAGAATGAATTAGTCATTAATTGCTTGCTCCTACTTCCCCCCAAATTTATGAGCATGACTATTTGAGGAAATGTTATTAGTGCAAGTGAAAGCAAAGCCAATCTGCTTAAGTATTATTAATGCACCAAAAAGCAAAATTATATTGGAGGTTATAGTTCAGGAGGTGTATTTCCAAAAACACCTCTTCAACCAATAATCTGACCAACAATTTTTACTGCAAACCCACTAACGTGCCACTGAAGTAAGCAAGCATGATTACTTTGGGAATCCTTGGTAAAATCATTGTATTTTCTAATGAAAATAAACGCTAAAACTTGGCTTTTTCATAATGACCACCTACATGCAATGTTGTAATTCTGCCCAGGAACTATTTTCACCAACAAGTGTACTAAAACTATCCTGTGATAAAGTTTCTAAAAAATATGAAAACTGTTAGCTACTCGTTAATGTAGATGCTGCTCGATATTTACCTAATGAGAGCTCCCTTCTTATTTTAGGAAGGCAAGAAAACACAGGCTTCAGATTCGGGACTTGGCAGTAGATATCATAATCATAACGGTATACAAGAAAAAGTCATCAACAGTGTTACTTGCCAAGTTGTGGCTTGGCTGGGGCATACCCAGGCTAAATATAAAAGATGTATCTTTGAATAAATGTAAGGTATAACACAACCAGAAAAACAAAACAAAACTCGACAGTGTATTCAATATTAACCACCACCAACAAAACCACAGCAAGTGGACCTCTTTATTTCTGAGTCATTGGATTTTGTATAAAACTGATTTGCTTTAATTTCCTGAAACATCAATAATCAGGTAACCGATCACACTTCCTCTTGTAAGCAGGGCGGTAAATACTCTAAGTTGTCTGCCTGACTGCCACAAATACATACCTCTAAAGTAGTAAGTCAGAAAGCATATGTTCTGACTTTTAGCTCTATTTGCTCTTAGGGAATAAAAGGGACTGTAAAAATGTTGTCCCAGATTCCAAGAATTTCCCCTTCAGAGCCTTATGTAGACAATAACAAAAAGAGCCTGCAGGTATGACACCTACAGAGATGAGGGACAGTGACCTCAAGGAAGAGTGCTCCAGATATCGCCAAAGAAATACTCAAAAAGCAATGATAAACCAACAGGGTCAAACAAAATCTACCACTTATGTAGGATACAATGGTTATTTACACATGGTATTTCATTTAATCAAAATTCATGGTCCAATTTGATACAAAAATCAGTTTGTTGTTGTTGTTTTTAAGAGTGAGCTCCAACAGACCAATGTAGGGCTTGAACTCACGACCCCAAGATCAATAGTCGCATGCTCTATCAACTGAGCCAGCCAGGCACCCCAGTGCAAAAATCAACAAAGTCTATCATCAGTGTCTGTCACCCCTGCTAAGAGCAACCAAGGAATCTTCCAGAAACCAGAGTTTATTAGATCACCAGATGGGTAGCTCAACATAAACCAGCATGCTATTAGTGGGGCTAAGAAAGATACTTCTAAAAGTTTTTTATAGCAAACCTGTACTGAATCTGTAGTAAGAAAAAGTCAGAAAAAAGTTATTTAAAAACCATATCCACATTTTACTAATACAGAAAATTATCATGAATGCCATTGTGATTTAAAAAAAAAAAAGAATCCATATAGTTGGGGGAAATCTAACCTGATAACAGATAAAGGTTTTATTTTTAGAGATAAGGACAAAAATGTAAAGGAAGCACCTGCTAAAATCTCCAGCTTGTCCCACCAACAGTTCTGAGGCCAAGCACATTACTCTAGCACACCCCTCATGGTACACGTGAGAGAACTGGTCCTTAATGTGAAAAACGGGAACACTAATCACAGTACATCTGGGTGACCAGCTCTGCATCCACTAGACAAGAATCAAACGTCTTAGACCCTATCTCACTCCTACCAGTAAGATCTAGGTCAAGAGAGCACAAGGCCCAAGGGACACACTCAACTAGAAGCTTTTCTGGGGCAGGACCAAGTCATTTTCACCTTCACATCTTCCATATCCAGGACTTGGCAGGTAACCCTAAAAGGCCGGCTGAATGTAGCACCCGCCTGCTGAAGAGGTAACAGTACCGCAGAGCTGTGCCCACTGTGTCATCAGAACTCTCCAGACACTACCTTTACTCACAGCCCTGCAGGCTGCCCCTGATCATCCCCTCCGAGTTCTGAGGGCAAGGAAAGGGCTCAGAACGGCCGCGGAGCCTCGCGGAGCCCTGCGGAGCCTGAAGGTGGTCCGCGCTGGATCTGGAATGGGAAAGCCATCTTGTCTCACACGATCGCCCTGCTCCGGCCCATAGAGGGCGCAATGGCTAGAAAACCTACTGACAGGACCGAATCTAAAGCTCCAGACTTCCCAGAAAGACTTTGATTTAAAAGAAAACAATAATTATCCTGTTGGAATAAAATGGATACACTCTTTTTCCCTTGTGAAAATAGATGAATTATAAGCCTTCTATACTTTTAAAATTGGTTAAATGACTAATCTCACTTCCAAACACCAGGACAAAGCAGCTATTTCAAAGCCTCTGCCGCCACATGGCCTACCTCGGCACTGTTCAAAGGAAGCCCAACACTCAGGTACAGCAACTCTTTGAACCCACACGTAGGTTTAACCACATTTTACATTACTGGTGAGGTAGAGTTTTTACTTAAAGGTTACAAACAGTCCTCAAACCCCTTTGTACAAATGCATTCTTCAGGCAGCTGCTCTGCAAAGCTCAGAGGGCCATGGACACGTTCGGGCAGGCAGGCTTCGGTGACTCAAGAGAGCCTGATTGTTACTGTGTGATGATACACAAGACAAGCCTTTATTCCTTTTCCATTCCCCAGTCCTGGGCTTGTCAAAGCCTTCCCTGCCAATAGTCTGTAACATCTCAATTCAACCCCCAAAACTACTTAAATAAGCTGATTTTTTGGCTCAACATTTCCCTCGATCGGGCCATACATTTTATTTGGGAAAGAGCAAGTGAAGGCAAGATCACGGTAATTAGTAAGTCACATCCCTGGTATTAGGTGTGCGTAAGATGGCAAGTAATACTTTTCAGAAACCGCTAATGAACATGTGAGAATGTGTGAACTTGAACCATCTCACAAACTGAAAACTGGTTTGGGAATAGAACGGGCGACAGAGGGCAGAGAAAGAGAAAGAGGCTGGGCTCCAAAGCAGACATACGTAATTCCCCAAATCTAAAATTCCATCAGGCTGTGATTCTTTTTTTTGATCAAGGGTGGAAAAAAGGACTGCAAATGCTTTGCAGGAGACAGCGGAAGGCGACAAATTATGAAGAAGGCTCCACATATGGTAAATGAAAAACTGAAAAAGCAAATCTCACGCAGTTGTGCCACTGCATATAAGGGGAACTCTCCAAATGGGGACAACGGCTGGCATTATTCAAATTCACAGAGGGACAGTCTATGGGAGATGATGGACAAACAAGACAGGGGAAAGTGACAGTACACAGAGTAATCAAGGTTACGATCGATAAGGTAAAAATTGTCAGAGGTATAAAAGACAATTTAAAATCCATGGATGAAGTGAAGATTATCTGAGGTCACATAAGGACATGAGAAAAATTACAAGAGTATAAACGAGGGCAAATCTAAAGTTAATAAGTAAGATTAAATCAGTAAGTATGACAGGGGTGCCTGGCTGGCGCAGTTGATAGAGCATGCGACTCTTGATCTCGGGTTTGTGAGTTCGGGCCTCACGTTAGGTGGAGAGATTACTTAAAAAAAAATAAGTATGACAAATAAGATATTAGTGCAAGAATGACATACTGGACAACCAGGAAAAACCTAGAAAAATTATTGCTAGAAATCCCACGTATTTAGTATTGTTTATACATGTATTTAATCAAGTATCTGTGTAATAGTCTCCTCTCACACTTACTCTTAGTACTTATTACATGCCAGGCCCTGCTCTAGATTCCGTGGATACAACTCTAAGCAGACAAAATCCCTGCTTTGTGGCACTTACAGTCTAAGAGATAAGCAACTAAAATATATACGTTCCCCGTGAAAATGGAAATAAACCACTAAAATATTTTTTTCCCAATAGGTAAAAGGCCTATGGAAGGGAATAAAAGAGTAAAGATGGGTGTGGGTTGCTTTTCTACGTGTGGTAGTTAGGGAAGTGTGCACTGGTAAGGGGATGAGATCCACTGCAGGAATAGAGGGTAGAGTGACTGGGGCACAGAAAAACAGCAAGGAGGGGGCGCCTGGGTGGCTCAGTCAGTGAAGCATCTGCCTTCAGCTCAGGTTATGATCCCAGGGTCCTGGGATCGAGCCCCAGGGTCCTGGGATCGAGCCCCAGGGCAGGCTCCCTGCTCGATGGGGAGCCTGCTTCTCCCTCTCCGTCTGCACCACTCCCAAAACCCCTTCTCTCTCAAATAAATAAAATCTTTAAAAAGAAAGAAAAGGAAAGTGGAAAGGAAAGAGGAAAGGAAAGGAAAGGAAAAGAAAAGAAAGCAAGGAGGCCAATGTGGCCACAAAGGAAAGTATACCAGAATATGGGGGAAGAGGAATCGTAAGGTGGGTAGACAGGTAAGTTTCTGGCGGGCTTTGGAGGCCCTTGCAGGATGAGACAGAATACACATTCTCATGGAAAGAGACCACATCTTGTAGATTTAATAGCCCAGCATCCCACAGTGGGTGGAATGCACAAACTGCCTTCAGGGCTAACAGATTCTTAGCGAATTAAAACATATCTTATTCAATCTTTCAGTCCACGTTTAAATTAGTCTACGGTCACTTACCGTAGGAAATTAGCAGTTATGATCAAATGTGAGACTTAAATGGACTTCCACAGGCTCCTTCAGAACCATGCTTTGCAGAGGCAAAGGAACTACTTCAAAGTTGTCACTGCCTGTAAGAATTACGACTCCCCGATGTTTTCAAATGGCTTCAGAGCCTGCTGCAAGATCTATCAAGCCCCTTTAGACGTGGCAGAAATTCTCTGCCTCCCTCTCTCATCACTCAGACTCCAGATCACATGTCACCTCCTCTGTGAGACCCTTCCTGACCTCCCTCCCAGAAGTATCACCATCACCCAAAAGAACTGCTCCCCGAGCCTGCCACCATCAGAGCACCTAGTCTGTATGACATGCCACCCGCACTAAGTTACAAGACAGGGAAGACAAGAATTTTGTCTTAGTGGCTCCTGTTTCCAAGTACCTAGAGCAGCACCGGGCACACAGCATGTGTTCACTAATTATGCCCTGAACGGATGAATGGAAGCAATTTTTGGAAAGATCTCGAGGTCACCTGGAACCAAGTCCTGAGAACAATATTTTATTTTAAGGATTCCCAGGTACTAGCAACTGAAAGAAAAGTATTAAGACCTAGATTGATTTTTAAAACCACAGTACCCATGATCCCAAAATGAACATTCTTTTTTCCCTGACATTCCAAGTGCATGAGACCATCTCTCTGGCACTCTGGCACTCTGCCACTCACATAGTTTCACTGCACGTCAAAGAGCCTTCACGCTGACACTAGATCAAATTAACCCGGGAGCACTAACAGATGGGACATACTGAGCCTTAACCAGGACTGCACTTTCCAAATTAATTGGGACACGGGAGTGATTCCTTTTCCCCCGAGGTACGCTAGCTTGGTGATCGATACCAGCAGCCCTGCCCGTCCGACCACAACCGGAGTGCCCTCCTTCTCTCCAGAGCCTGGCTACCACTTTCCCCGGTCACGCTTCCCCTTCCTCTTCACCTCCACGGGGCCCAGGCTTCCTCCCCTCCTTTGGTCTCCCAGGATCATAACAAATATTCTTTTCCAGGTGATTTTATATATGGCAAATGAACAGTTCTGTGAAGAAAGCACTACCTATGTCGGAGGACAGAAGCAGGCCTGTCACACACCTGCAGGCAGTCCTGAGTCTGAGTCCTGGCCTCGAACTCAGCAAGAGAACGGCCCAGCTCTCTGAGGAGCAAAACCGGCACAGAAAATGGTCCAAGACCCTACCAACTCCCTGAGCCTGAAAGCTGATGGAAATGGGTGTGAGAGGGTGTGATGTCGGCCTGCTCGGTCTGAAGCTGCTTCTCGGGCCGCTCCCATCCAGTGGCCTTTTCTCCTCTCCCCCCAGGCCCAAGGACGCCGCCGCTACCTTCCCTCCCTGCGGCCGCCTCCACACACTGCTCCGTGGAGGAACCCCCCCTTCTCTTCTTCCAGCCAAGGGGGACGCAAGCTCTTCAATCCCTCCTTCCTCGCTGCCCCCGAAGACACTGACAAGGGCCTTTTACAGTCTAAAGGGCTTTACTACTCGTTACAAAGAGCACAAGGTGTAAAACCTTGGGGGAAGTTCGAGCTTCCACAGAATCATCACAACTGCGGTCCCTCGAGCAACAGTTTCTGCTCTCCACCAGCCATCGATTGGTTTAACAAACCTCCTCTTTATTCCAGACTGCCAGGATTCAGGAGCCAGTAACATTTAAAAAGGAAGGAAGAAAGAAAGAGGGGGAAAAAGCAAAGAAAAGGCACATAGGGTTAAAAACTTTTTTTTTTTCCTGGTAAAGGACAATAAAAACAAGCAAAAATCTCACCATGTGCCAGTACCACAAATGAAATAAGTTTTATTACATGCACAAAAAAGTCCATCCTTCAAACTGTAATAAATTAATCTTTACAAAAATAAAAATCTTGCCAGGGACGCCTGGGTGGTCAGCGGGTTAAAGTCTCTGCCTTCGGCTCAGGTCGTGATCCCAGGGTCCTGGGCTCGAGCCCCGCATCGGACTCTCTGCTCAGCGGGGAGCCTGCTTCCCCCCTCTCTCTGCCTGCCTCTCTGCCTACTTGTGATCTCTCTTTGTGCCAAATAAATAAATAAAATCTTAAAAAAAAAAAAATCTCACCATAGTGTTCTTTTTTTCTGGTTTTGCAATGGAAAAGTGAAACAGGACATCGAGGAGCTGGCGCTTGGGAGCAGTGATTTAACCCAGCCCCACATTCAGTCTCGGTGAAAAGATAAAATAACCCTCTGCCTTGACGACACAGCTTTTCAAAATATTCAGCCCACAGCAATGAGCCCTTCCAAGATACACGGAACCAACGGCGCCCAGAGCCAAGCCGGAGCTTTAACCCGAAATCCTGGGAGGCTGGCAGCAACCCGGGTTCAGCGACTGATTAGATACTGAAGGAGTATCACTTCGATCCGAAAAACCCTTTGCAGTCGGACAAAAAGAAGGAAGTATTACTTCAATACCATCACGAAATGACAAAGTGGGTCCAATGGCTGATTTGAAAATCTTTATTACGTACTTTAAACTGTTCTAAAAACCCCAAATGTATCTGGACTTAATTGGCCTTAATAAAGAACAGCTGGGCAATAGGACTCGTTATTAGTTAAAACTAGGCCAAAAAAGTGGCAAAAAAAAATCTCAAATTGTACACATCCCCTAAAATTTGTTTTCCAAAGCAAAAGCTATTTAAGACCGAAATTTACAACGCTAATACCTTCTATTTTCCACAGTTAATATGTAAAGAATGGCTCAAATGCCTTTCTTTTGAGAAAACCTCTTAGCAAACTCTCTTGTGGTGCCTGAACCTTCAACAGAACTTAATCCAAGTATAAATGTAGGGCATTGCTTCGTTTTACAATGCAGCGGTAGTTTATGAAAGTCATTACTTGAAAGCAGTAGGAAAAAAATCTACGCAATGGATTTACATGGGAAATTAACAATGTTATGTTATAAACTTTTAATAAACAAAAGCATTTTACTTACGATGTCCCCTGCTGAGCATTAGTGTGGGTTTTTGAAGATGTATCATATTGTTCTGTGAGGGGAGGAAAATGATCAGAGTAGCACAATGAGATACATTCCTGAGTTTATTCGTTATAAATCCCCCCTTTTTCGTGCTGTCCCTCTGACCCCCGTCCTCACCTCTTCCACCTCAACACTTAGTCTCCTTCAACTCGGTCACTCATAGTGCTTGCTATACGCACTGACTTAGTACAATCTTACCATTATATAATACCACTTACGTTACCTCTAGAAAGAGGACTTGCTCAGAATCGAAAAATCCTAGCCCTGCTTGCAGCACACCCTACCCCATGGCTGGCAACTTCCCTACATGCTGGGGACCTGACTTTTCTTGATGTCAGCTTGCGGTGGGGGATTCCCATGGAAGCCCCAGGACAGGGCTGCTCTCACTCCCACCTGGGCCGCCCCTCCCCATCTATCAATGATTTACTAGCACTCCCTTTTTACAGCCTCTGACCTCCGTGGAGTGTGAGCTCCCTCTCACCTGTCCCCTCATTATTCAATGCCTGCCCCCATTCACTTAGTCACACTGCCTCGTAGACACAAGATGTGCAAGGCATTCGACCCTATCCTCGATGAGTTTGCAAGTGACTGAGGGACACATGACAGGCACGCAAGTATCTCCGCTGCCAGGCAGTGTGAGAGGAACACACAAATCAATCACGTAAATGAACTGTACCAGAAATCTAAAGAATGGTGTCTCTGTTGGTAGTGACTAAAAGAAGGCAAGCTAGACAAGGAGCAAGATGAATTGTGTCACAAAAGATGGGTGAGATTTTGACAGAATGACTGCTGGCCAAAGGGAGAGGAGGAGGAAGGCCTTCAGGCAGAAGAGACAGTGTGAGCAGGGGCATAGAAGAGGGAAGATTTAAAATGGCACAGCCTCGGAAAGGGTAAGGATGGGGTGCAAAATGTGTGGACCCCATGGAAAGACAGGTGAAGGTCAGATTTTAGAGGGCGCTGAATGCCACGATGGTTAAGTTATAACTGTTAGGCAATGACACACCACCAAACGTCAATAACAGGGACATGACAGACAGATTCCTCAGAAAGATTAGTGGTGCCACCTGGTAGAACCTAGAAGGGAACAGGCAATATTAACTGTGGAAGCAACAAACCATCTGGGAAGCTACTTTAGGTATGAGGTAATAGGGACCTGAAACAGAACTGGAAGTGGAAGGGAAATATGGTTGCCTTTGAGACCGGGTTGAATGAGATTTCCCAAAAATGTCATGTAGAGATCTTGCAATTAATCACTTCATCCTCGTGGTGGCAGCAGCTCTTACAGGATATTTATAACTGCTTCCCTGCAGGGCTAGAAAGCTAGAGGCAGGACTACAAATTGGAGGGGCTAAGGTCACTGCTCTCAGCACTCACAGGGACTCTCATATACTGGTCTTCACTGGGTATGAAGTGCCACAAGGCTCTGGTTGTCCTTAGGCATACTTCGTTCTCTGCAGACTCCGAAACCTTAGGATAACTCTCTCTGCATCCAACATACAACTAGACCTCTCCAGGGTTCAACTAGGCCCCACTCTCACAAAAGTAAACAAGGTTCCCCGGAACACGGACAGACAGAGTGGCAGCAGCATGAAAAACCACAGGGTAAGCATTGAGTGAGCCAAGACCCACTGGAGACCTGCCAGGCTCTAAAACGCCTCCGAGCGAGGAGAGATGGGCCCACACGACTCCACTGGCCGAGAGGGCCACCCATCCTCCGCCAAGAAAGTGCTTACCAGCTCATCTTCAGCTAGATTTTGCTAAAAGGGGAAATCAAACAATTTAAAGGCTTACAGGGTCTTTCTAAACCAGGAGTTAGCAATCATCAAAGCTGTGAGTAACCCAGTGGAAGGCACATGATCTGCTGATGGGCAGCTCTAGCAAATGGGGAGCAGGGACAGCAAGGGGTAAAGGGGCATACAGCAAGCCTGAACACAGCTGAGCCAGCCATCCAGCGGAGACCTGTGCCACTCCGCTGCTTATCTGTCCCTGGAGAGGCTGCAGAGATGCTGAGAAAAAAAGATGTCCCCATCTCCCCAAGAAGCCATTAATTTCTGCTACTTTTACCTTGCCGCTTATACAATACTGTGGCAAGATGATCAGGTTTCTTTCTCTGCGCTGGGGGGAAATTCAGTTATGAGTTCTTTGCAAGGTCTTATTCAGTATCTAGAGCAGAGGATGGCAAACTTTTTCTATAATGATCAGATGGTAAATATTTCAGACTTTGCACACTGTACCTTGTAGCATAATAATAAATGAGCGGGCATGGCTGTGTCCTCATAAAACCTTCTTTACAAAAACTAGCTGCAGAACAGACGGACTCTCAGGCTATGGTGGTCCACTCCTGCTCTAGAGGAAAGGATATTCTGTTTCTTGCTTTCCTCATCTTTTCTAATCTCCTCACATTCTTGCAATTTAAACCGTAGAAAAATACAGGGAAAAAATATAAGTGAGGGAAAAGAAGGAGGTGGGGAGATTTGAGGGAGAGTCATCTCCATGGAGTACCTCTGTGCAACCTTCTCCCAACATATATACATATCCTACTTCGGCTGCCCTATTTTTTCGGAAGACTAATACTTCAGAACTTGGACATGTATCATATATTAATAAACTAAATGACTGCAGGGGGGCGTGGGTGGCTCAGTCATTAAGTGGCTGCCTTTGGCTCAGGTCATGATCCCAGGGTCCTGGGATCGAGGCCCACATCAGGCTCCCTGCTCTCCAGGAGGCCTGCTTCTCCTTCTCCCATTCCCCCTGCTTGAGTTTCCTCTCTCTCTGTGTATCTCTCTGTCAAGTAAATTAATAAAATCTTTAAAAAAAACCCCAAAAACCTAAATGACTTCAAATACGCTAGTCATTTTTATAAGGTTTGAAATGCCTTGCACATAGCTGGGACACAAAAAATTTATTGAACCAACGGGTTACTGATGAAGAGAAAGGCTGGATCCAGTTAGCTTACTTCTGTTTCCCTCTGAATTCTCAACTGTTTACGTAAAGAGAGAAAAAACGAGAAATGCAGGGTGAATAGAGACAAACTAAAGAAGCTATGTACTCTATTCCTTATACAACTTTCTTACTTTTGTTATGAAAAAAACACAAGAACCACACAAAATACCCCAATCTATTCTATATACCATTTCTGAGTTGCAATGCTTTCAGAGTCACATTCATGATGTGTGCATATTATCAGGTAATAATATTTGTTATTATTATGACACATTGTATTTGTCGAGTACTGTACTATGACATCTTCATTGACTCTTTGCAATAATCTGAAGTTCCACCTAAAGAACAGCTTTATGCTTGTACTCCCTTCCTATTCTTCCAAAATAGGAAGCCCTCATCTGCTGGGCTATTTTTCATGGTCTTTTTTTTATATTAAAACAACAAAAACTATGCTTTGCTCTCCAACGCAATAATCAGTTCCACTTACTTTGGTTTTGGGTTGCAGAACTGATGTGCTGAGAATCCTAGAAAGAAAAAAAAAAAAACTCTAGTTATTAAAATACTAAGATTTATAAATCTAAGGTTGCATCACTGCTAACTCTGATGAACACGGATAAATCTAATTTTTACATATGTAAAATGGGTTTCAGTTTTTTTATTTATTATTTATTTCTTCTACTCTTGCCTAGAATTTATTTTCCCTTCGGTGTTGAGCAAAGATTTATTTACTTTCACAAAGTATAATGTTTTACCTTAAAACCAGTAACAATGAACAACATTTTTAAAAAAACCTATCATGAGAAAATATGAAAAGTATCTAACATGACAAATTCAGGTCTGGGTAGATATAACCTCTTTTGAAAATGGTATCATGGAAAGACATAGCTATACTATATTGACAGTATGCCTGCACGCCAACCTGGACAGAACACAGATCTGAAGGTGCTATTCTATACTCTGCAGGTTATCCCAAAGTACAAGTAAGCAAAGGAAAATGGCAGTGTTTAAAATACGCTGTTCACAAATACTTCAACAGAAACATGCAAGTCAGCAACTGATCCACTTGTTACTAAAACCAGCACTAATGTAGATGATCACAGCAAACTTGAAGAAAATTAGTAGGTATGAGAAGTCTCAGATCTACGTGTTACACATATTATCTAAATTCCGGACGAGGAATCAGCTACCACAACTACCTCGCTTACTTTCCCTGTACTTCTGTTTTCCCATATCTAAGTAAGAAGTCTTAAATGAGAGAATTGACTGAAAAGTCCCAAAAGCTTTCATAAGCTACAAAACCTTGTACAAATGTAAGATGTTCTTACTCACATAATTGGGAGGGTGAAGTGTATGAAAACATTATGAAGCACTTCAGAAGCTTAAGTTAGTGGCAAATTTAACCTAATCTGCAAAGATTTCAACAGCTAGTGCTAGGTTAATCTAGCTCACAGCAATACTTGAGACTTTGAATGGGTGAGGCTACAGTGCCTGCTATACTTGTCAGGAATTACCTTTGTGGGAAAAGGAAACTTGGAGGGCTCAGCCGTACTAGGCGTGTGTATTGCTGTCAAAGGAGGCGGCCATGAATGGGTCATTTCCTGGAAAGAGATTTGGAAAGGGAAGAAAAAGTAAATTATAAATAGAACACTTATTGCTATATAAGTTAACTTTTTAAACTAAACAAAGTGCACTGGTGGTAAGTAAAAAGTGAAATCTTAAAAGTCATTTTACTTTTTAAAAGACTCCTACTTAACAGGTTATGTTCAAACGCTGAAAACCTCTAATTCATAAAACAGAAATCAGTTCAAAGAAGAAAAACAAGAACACAGAACATGAACGGTCTTAACGCTGAATATTATAAAGCATATAAACAGTAATAGGTATTAACAGAGCTTATGTAACTGTGAACATGGAGTCTCCACTCAATGCTTTCTTTCTCCTTCAGCTTCTTTATTGCATTTCCTGGAATTATTTAAGTTCAAAGGAAGAAGAACTTTCCTGTTTGACTTAAGCAAACAAGTAATTCAGGTCACTTGTTCCACTTGGGAGAGTTTTAATGGATTTGACCCTCCCCTGATACACACTATTAGTACATACGAACTTTTTTTTTTTGGAGGAAAGGGCCTTAAAAAATTACCTTCCCTTTCCAGTAATAGAAGTTTCACTTCTATTCACTATTTTCATGGAGGCAAGATTTCTCTATCTTACAAATCAATATATTTATCTTGACATGAATTCCCCTTTTCTAAGCACATTCATGACTTGATAGTCTGCTTTGCTAAAAAACTGGCGGAAAACAAGTCAGATTAAATATGTCTAATCATAAATACATGCATGCATGTGTGCGTGCACGCACACACACACACTTTGGTAAAGAGCTAAAATGGCATTGGAGATCGTTCATGTCAACCCCTTCATTTTTTTTTTTTTTTAAGATTTTATTTATTTGTCAGAGAGAGAGACAGAGAGAGCACAATCAAGGGGAGCGGCAGGCAGAGGGAGAAGCAGACTCCTTGCTGGGTGAGGAGCCCAATATGGGGCTCAATCTCAGGACCCCGGGATCATGACCTGAGCCGAAGGCAGACGCTTAACCGACTGAGCCACCCAGGCGTCCCTCAACCCCTTTTACAAATGAGAAAACTGAGGTCCAGAATGACTGGATCAGGCTGGTGGCTGAGAACACACAGCATGGGTTTGCTTCTCCGGTCTAAGAGCAAGAAGTCCATTTCCACATGTGTCAGACTTGCCTGGGAAACTTGCTTAAAGACAGGCAACTTCCTACCAGCAAGCTGGTGACCCCAGACTGTGCTGAATTACTTCACTTGTACGACACGGTGTATTACAGAACACGGCACTCTTTTCAGAGTGTGGACAACCTCTCCATTACCCCAGAAACGCCATCTGATCATTGAACAACGGAGATGGATCTCTAGCAGGTATTTCCATTCCCAACCTCTGCACCTTCTCCCTTGCCTTTCCCCACAGCCACTCTCTGAGATGCTATCACCCCAGGACACACATAAGTACCTGCCTCAGGGACAAGCAAAGTCACTCACTCAATTTTTGCTAAAGGTGAAGACATGCCCCTGCCCACGGACTAACCCTCTGCTTTGTGCAGCACAAAGGAAGAATTCTGTCCTCAAATCTAATGGGAAGAGTAAGCACTCTGGAGCCAGAGTCCCAGTCCCCTCCTTGGGGCAGGCAGCCCAAGGTGCCTGAGCCCTCTGGATGGCTGTTCTCACTGAGAGGTGAACTAAGACCACTTATTTTTCTGAGGGGAATGAGGGTAATAATTTATGTAGTGTTTAGATACATGATCATAGAAAGTACTTAATAAATTAAAAGCATCCCAACTTTTAATTAAGTCTAGTTTTTTAAGAATTTCAATAGAGCACCGAAGAAAGCTCCCTGCTGTTTTATTTGTTTTCTTATCCTTTAAGGAACGGGATCATTATATTGCTACAATGTAAAAATGCAATTAATTGAGGTGTTTCAAAGTATCCCCCTCTTCTGTTTTCCAAGAACCTCTCTTTAGAATCCCAATGGTATCTATGACTTTTAGTCACCAATTATTCCCAGAAAATGTCTATTGTACTCACAATGCCCAAGGCTGCCCCAGCTATTAAATTAGGCAGTTGGAAGTGCATAAACTCTTTCAGACCCTAAGTTGTTTGCCAACAGTCTGAAAGAATTTATATACTTCCCTAAATGCCTAGCTTACTGGAGGGAGTTAGGCCTTAGGAGAATTGGGGCCATAAGACGAGGCGGCTGCCCGGAATTGCACGCAAGGCTGTGAATTCGCTCTGTACCTTAGCAATGACTTACCACACCTGCCTCAGTCTCGGTTTCCAGGCACCACGGCTGCTATAGCTTCTCACTCTCCACCTTGCTCATTCTGCTCTAGACACACTGCCTAGCTCTCAGGTGGTCTTCCAATACACCGACCTGTTCCCACCTCAAGGTTTTTTGCATTCTTTCCTCCTTGTTTGCCTGCCGTAGGACTCACAGCACTTAGCGATACCTGACATGTTTTATATATAATTATCTTCCTCCTACAATTCCCTTTAGAGCAAGAACTCAAGTCTTCTTCATATGGAATCCCCAGGGCCTAGAAAAGTATTTGAGGCTTAGTGGGTATTTGTTGCATAAATGAATGAACGAACCCCAGTGATGCTGCCACTCGCTGTCGCAGCGTCACTGGGAGGCTACGCCGAGGTCATGTCCGTGAGGACCGCACTGACTTCCCCAGGAGGCGGTCCAGGCCATCCCACTGTAAGGGGAGAACACGAGCGGTCTCCATACATCCAGTGAGGACATGAGGGCACAGTGCCTTGTCCGGAGCTCGTGCGTGACCAATCCCTAGTTCCTAGTAGTGTCTATCTGCTATCTCCTTACCCCATCAGCCTTCAGAATTACAGCCACCACCTCCCCTCCACTAAAACACTTCCACTCTTAATATTTCCACCAGAGAACCAAACAGTATGGTCTATTATTGATTTTTTTTTTTTTTTTTTCTGTTAGGGAACTATTTACTGCTTCTATTGCCCATCAGAAAGATCTGTGTTAGGATTCTTGGCAATCTTCATAAATTGCTGGTACAAGGGAAGAACAAGAACCATGAGGCAGAGGAAAGTATCTGGATCAGCAACAGAGAGGGGGAGCTAGATCACACCCTGGAGAGCATCTATGAGCCCAGGGCCTTCACTTTACCAACAAGGAAACCGAGGCCCAGGGCAGTACACATGATGTAGCTGGAGCTCCAAACAGAGGCGAAAAGAAGGGGCACGGACTCTAAGTCTCTGCTATGCAAGGCCTGTGCCCCTCCTCAGTCCAAGACATCCTTCTGTCTGCTTTCTGTACGATTTCCAAATGAAAATACTCATCTGGTTGCCCGCATTAACCATTCACTTTCATGTATTTCCAGGTAAGGAAGAACCCATCAAAGTGATGTTGGCTTAGAGGTGGTGAGTTTATTAAATGGGTTTATTAAATTAAAATTGCTTGTCTGATGCTCTAATACCATCGTCCTAATTAAGGGATTCCATGAGTAATATATTAACCCACATCAAAACCTAAGAGTAGCATTTGACATATACAGAAGACAAACTAATCTAACTTGTTGCATTTACTTTTGAAATAACTATAAAACAAATCACATACACTTTTGAGAAAATGCTAAGACCATATTTTATAACTAAGTCATTTTTTGTTTTTATGACTCATCATACCAAAGGATTTCAGAAATACCAGACGGAGAGGATGAAACAAAAGCTTGATCAAGATAACCTGTTTATTATTAATTGTCCCAGCTGGTTCACAAACATTGCTCCATTCTAGCAGTACAAAGCATGTGTCCTTAGAGATATTTCTTTCTCAGAAGATCCTAACTTCAAAAGTAGGGGACAAAGAAAACAAAAATGATGGGACTACTTTCCAAACATCTGGAAGAACACTACCTTACTCAAAAATTTTGCAAGGGAGAAGGTAAGCTATATAATTACTGGTTTCAGGGGCGCCTGGGTGATGCAGTCGGTTGAGCATCTGAGACCCTTAGTTTCAGCTCAGGCAGTGATCTCAGGGGCATGAGATCGAGTCTCCCTTTCCCTCTCCCAAACCAACTCCCCCTGTTCGCTCTCTAAAATAAATCAGTAAATTAAAAAAAAATAATAATAATTACTGGTTTCAGTACCACCTTACTTTACAATGGAAAATTAAAGGAAAAAATTGGGCAAGCATGTATTTTGAGGAAAAGTGAGCAGTGAAGAAACAAATGAATAGATACATGAGTCATGTATATCTTGACTTCAAAAAAAAAATCAGAAAACTTATAGTAAAAGATAAAGCAAGAATATCATTAAATCCCACACAGAGGAAAGTTAAAACCCAAAGAAAAGGAATGAGAAATAAACAAAACCCTTAGTTACTACAAATCCAGTACTTGAGCATTAAATTTAGCTCTAGATTTCCTGGAAATTAAAGCCAAAATGGGAAACTCAACAGCTTATATAATTCTTCTCTGATAAAAAGAAAGTGTGCTGGTTCATGAGGAGAATTTATTTATTTTTTCCTGGAGCTGAATTTTAGGAGGCATTTGTTGTCCTTGTGCAAAAAAAACCTTGAACCCACACATAATGGGTTCAATGATGTATTTGTAGAAGCAGCACAAATGTTCATGGCACCATCTCAAAAAACAAGAGTGAAAACCCTTCACGGGAGGTTTATGGATGTCCATTTACTTTCTACCGCCTTTTTTTTTTTTTTAATTCCTTTAAAAATTCATGGCCTCACTAAAGATGAGACCATATATACCAGGTGTGGCCTACAAAACACCGAGAGGGATAAATCAAGCACTGTTTAACCCCTTAAATACGTAGGACTTTTCTTTCTGAGAAGTGAGCCACTCTTGGGGGTCTTTACGAACAATAATCAGAAAAACCTCAGAGAGGTCTTGAAACTCTGGTCCAAATGCCTTGCAGCTTATAGACTTCATCTTAATTAAGAGAATCTGTCAGAGAGCTCAATTAGGCTCTTAAGAGTCCCTCTGTTCCTATTCTGGTTTATTTTACATTGGAAGGTGTGAGGAGGGGAACTGTTTGAAGGGGTCTGGAACGGCAACTTTTCATTAAAGTCAAAGTAAATGGATATCCGTCCACCTCCTTCAGTATTTCTTCAAATAGAGAAACAGTAAAGGAACTCACCTTCAGAATCTCTTCAACACAATGAACTTCATTGGAGTAGGTCTGCTGAAAGTGAAAAAAAAAAAAGAAGGAAAAGCTTAGTGCAAACAAAAACCAACTCGAGCGATGGTACTAGTGGGTGCTGGCATTCATCCAGCAACACTCCTGCAAGCGCGACCACCTCGGGCCCACCTTTCACTGGCTGAGTAGCAGGAGCTTCACATTCTGGAGGAAACAAGACCAGAGACCAACCTGACTCATCGGTGGGGAAGGGGTTCTGCTGGAGACAACTGCAGACTAATTTGGACCCTCGGGTCAACGTTTCCAAAGAAAAACATGTACCTTAAAGAAAATTAGTAAATCTACTTAAAGAAAATTAGTAAATCTAGGGGAATAACAGACATAACAAAAGTGGAGGCAGAAAGAGAGGAAACCGGGGTCACAGCTTGAGGCTCCATAGTAACATCGGTCCAGCCAGCCAAGGGAAGTGAACACAGTGATGGAAATCATCTGGATGCCTCAGTGAGCCCACAGTAAAGAGGCTAACACTGAATCTAGGAGAGTTTAGATTTTTTGGGTAATAATCTAGCTGGCCAAAGACTGTCTTTAAAGTAATCACATTCACTCTAATGTCTCTACCCCTCCTTCACGTCAGCATTTTCACAGTATATATGCACATGTATATACACACACATGTACACACAAACATGCCCAGTATTTCCCCAGAGAAAGGCCCTGAGGAGAGAGGAAATTTCCTAGTGTCTTGGATGAAAGATCAACTATTTATACTTCTTCCTGATTCTTAGCTAAACAAATGACGGCTGCTGCCACCAGTATCACCACCACAGACAGTGTCTAGGAAATGTCATTTTTACAGTCTTTATATTTTTTGCAAAGTCTTTATATATTTTGCAAAGAAAATGGAAAAGTTAAAAAAAAAAAAAAACAAACCCCAAACACTAAAACAAGACAAAACAAAACCAACCACTTTTCCTTAACCAGAGACATGAAACAAATCCCATGACCTCATGATTTTCACGGGAAAAGCAACTTTTTGCTCTGTGTCAATTCAGAGCCAAGTGCCCTGGGCCAATTCTATACAACACATCCCCCTCCTGTGACTGCCACTGCTGTGTGTGGAAAGTACTGGCCTTCCCAGTCCGTCGGGTCCAATACCTGCCTCACAGCTGGAGAGGAGAAGAAAGGGTTCTTTTCCTGGCTCTCATTTGTAATCTGAGTGTAATTTAATACAGCATTGGTTGCCAATTCCTGATCTAGGATTCATTAACCCACTATTCCAGTTTAAGGAAGAAAGAAAAGAGCACACAACATTCACACTGTTGTGGAATCAAATCGAACGGGCATGTCAGTGTTCAAATGTAATTTAACCTGCCTGGGTCTGGTCTTAAAACATGTAAATTTCATGGACACAATTGTGTTGAAAGGTTTGCAGTTTGTTATGTTTGAGAAAGTTAGAAGGTATAACCAAAGAATCAAGGGTATCCCTTGATGTCCTATCAGATCCGCCTTTAGGCATTCTGCATGTCACTAACTACATTTCCTCACCTGCTTTTTGTTTTTCAAAACCATTAAGAGATGCCTAAAAACTGGACCAAACACTAAGAACCAAACATTTTAGTATAGAGATCAGAAACAGAACTGAATGCTGTTTTGACCTGAGGGTAAAATCTAAGAATATTCTACGGTTTCAATTTTTCACATGCATCATCGGGAAAAATAACAATTATAAGTTAAAGGTGAATCAATACAACAGAGCATATAGCATATTACTACCAACTCTGGTCAAACAGTCCCCTCATCCCCATCTGTTCCTGGAATGAGAATGGAAATTCGAATAACACGTTTGGAAATCAATGAAATAGTGAAGCATGTCAGAAAGAGAGAGAAAAAAATTTGCCCACTGCTTCTGACAGAATAAGACGAGAAAGCTGTAACTTCAAGATGCTAATAAAAGACTTTCCAATCTTCGTAATTATTCAAGGAGTCAACACTTAGCCAAGATGCTTTGTATCACTAAAAGATTTTTTTTCTAAAGCTTTATTACATGAGATGAAGCAGAACTGAAGAAATTTTTCTATAGCTCCGAATTTGTTAGTATCTGGGTAAGATAAATATTGCTAAGTAGACAAACTTTAACCCATTTAACCCATTTAAAATTGTAAATAAGGTCTTAGGTTCAAGCATTAATTCGTTTAATTTGTTTAATTTACTGTTAATTTTCCTATTAGGTCCACTGTGAAAGTGGGAATATTTCAACGGAGTGCAGGGATTCCATTCCAAATACATGAGGATATTATCATATTTAAAGACCACCAAGCAGCACTGTTTGTAATGGCAAATAACTGGAAATAATCAAATGCCCAAAAGTAGGAGTCTAGCTAAAGACCTTCACAGTACATCCGCACAGCAGTATGCTACAGAGAATTAAAATAATAATGTAAATGTATAGGCTTGCGTGGAAAGATGCTCAATATATTTTCAACTTTTTCTTTAGAAATAATTTTATATTTAGAGAAAAATTATGAAAACAGAAAACAGAAAAATTCCCACAAACCCTTCACCCAGATTCCCCACATGCCAGCATCCTACCACATTTGTTTTTTCTTTTTCTCCTGCACCCATCTACCCTGAACCATTTTAATGCCCCTTTGCTCTTAAATACCTCTGTGAGTACCAAGATATATTTTTAAAATGATATTTAATAGAGGGGAGGTCCCAAGATAGTCTGTATAACATGAGCCCATTTTATGTTCCATCTACCTGAGATTCAGATCTCTACTCTTCTTCCGACCCAAATTAGAGACTCTTAAACTAGAGGATAGGTGTTTCAAATGTGTCTGCAGAGAAAGATCTGTAAGGACAGGCTCCCTTGTTTAATAAAATACAGTCTGGCACCTCCAAGTCTGCCACTGGAAGGAGACCTTCCAAAAGGGGAGGAGAATTTCAACAAACCATTATGGCCCAATCCCTTACTTAAAATCCACTTTGGCCACAGGGTCTCCAGCTGAGCTCTGCCACTCCTGCTGGGAGAAGCCAGGCTCCTTGGAACAAACACTGCAGCCCAAGAGGAAGTAAACACTCAGCCTCTCTAAAGCACAGCCTAGTTAAGGCTGAGGATCTTCAGGTAAGTCCCCCACAAAGAATAACAGGTGACACAAAGCAACAAGGAAAATCTGTGCTAGCTGCATGAATCAGGAAGTTCTACTTCGCAGGTCCCTTCCTCGTCCAGCTCCTGCTTCCATGGTGTAGACAATGACTTTAGCGCTACAACCACAAATCCCCCTGCCGTCTCTCACATTCAACATCTAGGCTCCTAGGAGACCGCAGCTCTTCCCTCCTCCCCACCTGTGGCTACCTCACCAATCTGGTGTCCTGTGTGTAGACCGACCTCGTTTCCCCACTAGGGTATGGCCTTAACACAGGAACCATAATTCTATTCAATTAAAAATAAAATGATAGCAGCTACTTACTGAATACATATTGTACCTGACATGCCGTTAACCTCCTTACATACTGTTATTTCCTCTATTTGATATCATCTCTTGTAAGATGCAACATGATTAGCTTGGGGGGCAGGAGCGGGGAGACTGCACTAAATGTCCCCACCGACTGTAGATCCAGACCTCATCACAGAAACGTAAAAATGAAATACCACAGCTAACATTACATTCAACTGTGAAAAGCTCTAAGATGGGGAACAAGACAAGGATGCCCAGTCCTGCTACTTTTATTCAACAGAGTAACTGGAAGTCCTAGCCACAGCAATCAGACAAGAAATAAAAGGCATCCAAACTGGAAAAGAAGTAAAAGTATCCCTATTTGCAGATGACACACCATATATAGTAAATTCTAAAGACTTCACCAGAAAACTATTAGAATAAATGAATTCAGTAAAGGTGCAGGATCCAAAATAATATACATAAATCTGTTGCATTTCTGTATACTAATAACTATCAGAAAGAGAAACTAAGAAAACAATCCCATTTACAATCACGTCCAAAAACAAACCCAAACAAAACACCTAGGAATAAATTTAACCAAGGAAGTAAAAGACCAGGACTCTGAAAACCGTAAGACACTGATGAAAGAAACGGAAAACAATACAAATAAAAAATAGATACGTCATGCTCGTAGACTAGAAGAATATTGTTAAAATGTCCATACTACCCAAAAATAAAACATTCATACTACCCAAACAATCCACAGATTCAGTGCCATCTGTCAAAACACCAATGGTATTTTTCACAGAACTAAAACAAATAGTACCGGAGTTTGTATAGAACCAAAATAGACCCCAAACAGCCCAACCAATCTTGAGAAAGAAGAACAAAGCTGAAGGTATCACATTCCCTGATCTCAAACTATACTACAAAGCTATAGTAAGCAAAACAATATGGTACTGGTCCAAGAATAGACACGTAGACCAAGAGACCAGAATAGAGTCCAGAAATATAAACCCATACTTGTACAGTCAATTAATCTTCAACAAAGGAAGCAAGTATATACAATGGGAAAAAGTCTCTTAAGTAAATGGTGCTGGGAAAACTGGACAGCTACATGCAAAAGAATGTAACTGCATCACCTGCTTACATCATACACAAAAATAAACTCAAAATGGATTAGAGACTTAATCTAAGACCGGAAACCATGAAACTCCTGAAAAAAAAAAACGCAGGCAGTAATCTCTTGGACACTGGTCTAAGCAGTATTTTTTTGGATCTGCCTGCTCAGGCAAGAACAAAAGTAAAGATAAATAAATGGGACATCAAACTAAAAAGCTTCTGCACAGTAAAGGAAACTAGCAACAAAACAAAAAGGCAACCTACTGAATGGGAGAGGAGGATATTTGCAAATGATATAGCCCATAAGGGATTAATACCCAAAATACACATAGAACTCACAATTACTATCCAGAAAACAATCCAATTAAAAAACGAGCAGAGAACCTGAATAGGCATTTTTCCAAAGAAGATATACAGACGGCTGACACATGAAAAGACGCTTGACGCATCACTAATAATCAGGGAAATATGCAATGAGATACCACCTCACACCTATCAGGATGGCTAGTACCAGAGAGACAAGAAATAACAAGTGTTGGCGAGGATGTGGAGAAAAGGGAACCTTCGTGCACTGTTGGTGGGAATGCAAAATGCTGTGGCTACTATGAAAAAAGTATGGAGGTGGCTCAAAAAATTAAACATAGAAATAGCATACAATGCAGCAATTCCACTTCTGGGTATTTATCCAAAGAAAACAAAAACACTAAATCAAAAAGATAGAAGCACCCCTACGTTTACTGCAGCATTATTTACAATAGCCAGATATGGAAACAGCCTAAGCGTCCATTGATAGATGAATGGATAAAGGTGTGGTATAGATACGCAATGGAATACTACTTAGCCAAGAAAAACATAATCTTGCCATGTGCCACAACATGGATGGACCTAGAAGGTATTATGCAAAGTGAAAGAAGTCAGAAGATGACAAATACTCTATGATTCTATCTATATGTGGAATCTAAAAAACAAAACAAAACAGAAATAGACCCATGGGGGCACCTGGGTGACTCAGTTGTTAAGCTCAAGTCATGATCCTGGGGTCCTGGGATCGAGTTCCGCATCGGGCTCCCTGCTCAGCGGGAAGCCTGCTTCTCCCTCTCCCACTCCCCCAGCTTGTGTTCCCTCTCTTGCTGTGTCTCTGTCACATAAATAAATAAGATCTTTAAAAAAAAAGAAAAGAAATAGACTCATAGATACAAAGAGCAATTTGGTTGCCAGAGGAGAGGGGGATGGGAGAGTAGCTGAGGGAAGGGAATTAGGAGATACAAACTTCCAGTTATAAAATAAATAAGACGCAGGATGCAATGTACAGCATAAGGAATATAGTTAATAACAGGTAACAACTTTGTATAGTGACAGATGGTAGCTAGGTTTATTGTGGTGATCACTCCATAATGTACATAAAGGTTGAATCACTATGTTGTATAACTGAAACTAATATTGTATGTCAATTATACTTTGGCAACAACAAAATAAATCTCTGAGGGAATTCTGTATAACACTCCCAATTCTCCTACCGACTTCTGTGGTAGGTATTATCCCATTTTTTAAAATGAGACTGAATCCTAGAGAAATTAAGTTACATATCCAAAGTCACACAATGCTCTGGCGTGACTGAGCCTCGGTTCATAATAGTGTTACAACTACCTTTCCAAACACCTCAACCTTCGGGAAAGAGACAAACACGTTTTAGCATTTTAAGGAGTGGATGTGACTCCAGTTGTCCTACGCATGACCAAACGCATTTTTTTAGGAACAATGTTTTGCCTCTGTTCGTGCAAAGAAGCACTCTGGGATTCAGATTTAACCGCCTCTTAGTACTACAGGTGCGTCAGACCAGAAAAGGCAGCAGCAACGCCGGCCTCTGTCTGATTTTTCACTCCTCTTGGAAGGACACTCTGTAATCACAGGGAGACGCACTGATACCAGAATAAAATATGTTTGTAAATGTCTCCTGAGCATGACACAACTTTGTTTTAATAAGCTAAAAAGAGCTGAACGGAAGAACTCTTCCTCTCCACTGAGGCCAGGGTGCCCCTCGCAACACTGTGTCTTAAGTCTCTCAAGTTTCAACACAGCAGCACTTCTGTAACAATGACTGTTCTCAAAAAGGCTTCGTTATCACTGACCAGGAACTGCACAGAGCACAAAGGCAGCACACAGAGGAAGGAAGCCAGAAGAGCTTGGATTCTAGCTCTGGCTCTGAAGACCGGCTAATTCTGCCTGAGATTCAACTTCTTTGGGACTATTTCCTGATGGTGATAAAGAGATAGTATTAACAATCTTAACCAATACACATCTGCTGGTATGCTTTCAGGCTCAGAACTCAGAACATGAAAATAAATTTCCAGATTTTAGCTTTAGAGACTTCTTAAACACTAGTTTGTCCGACTTATACGTCAATGTCTTAAGTAACAGACTACTGGAAGTAAACATACTGGGGACAAAAGGGAAATTGTTTTGCACTGTTTCCTCCTTAAAAACATTAGGACAACTCTTAGAAACTATTTTTCGCCTATCTGATTGGCAAAACAAAAAACTGACAATACTGTGTCTATAAGACAGATATGAGGAAACAGGCACTCTGATACCCTGTTTGGTGGGAGGTTAACGGGTCACAACTTCTGAAGACACCAATTAGGCAAAAGCCCCCAAATTCTAACCTCCTGTACTCTGACACAGCAATGTGACTTCTGGTGCCACCTTCTAGGCGTACACACAGACCTCTGTACAAAGTTATCACTTTAGCTTGGTTTGTAAATAGTAAGAGACGGGAACAATCTAAATGCCCATCTAGGGATAGCTGGCTAAGAAAACTGGTACATGCCCCTTACACAGAAGTACTATGCAGCTATGACAGAATGAGGACCATCTTCAGGTACTGATTTGGGGGCAATCTCCAAGATTCATTGTTAAGCAGGAGGAAAAAACATAGGTGCGGTGTACGCCAGGATCTGTATCCATGACAAGATGACGGAAGAGAACATGTGTGTGGAGTTACCAATGGCGCATGAAACACCACTGAGAATATGGACAAGAAGAAGCCTGTCACATTGGTTGCTTCCAGAAGGGAGAATTAGGTGGCAGGGAGTGGGGGTGGGGGTGGGGGGGAGAGAAGCAGTGGGAAGATTTTCTATGTACATATTTTTATCCTTTAAATTCTGAATCATGAAATATATTATCTATTCATAAATAAAAGCAAAATTAGGCTGAGTTTTTTTTTTTTAAGATTTTATTTATTTGACAGAGAGAAATCACAAGTAGGCAGAGAAGCAGGCAGAGAGAGAGGGGGAAGCAGGCTCCCCGCTGAGCAGAGAGCCCGATGCGGGGCTCAATCCCAGGACCCTGAGATCATGACCTGAGCCGAAGGCAGAGGCTTTAATCCACTGAGCCACCCAGGCACCCCAGGCTGAGATTTTTTAAAATAGGGATAAAAATTTTTACTCAAAGTACAGTCAAATGTCTTCTGCCACATTTGACTTTACTTTCTATTAGTCTTCCTCTAAGTGACTTTCCTTCTCCCAACCACACACCTACGTGCATCTACTCCCAGCTGCTTCCGCACTGCTCTGGGCTTGCCCCGGCTAACGCTCAGTGCACCCAGCTGCTCGCAAGTTTGCAGTCAGCCCTCCATCCTAGCCTGTGAGGTGTTCCTGTGGAAACCCGGGACTACTGGTAAGGCCTGGTCCAGTGTTTGCTAGCTCATTCACTCTTTCTTCCCAAACTAACCTGCAAAGTCCTTGAAAGAGGTCCACTGTTTGGGTTTGCTTTTTTAAAATCAGTCATACTTAAATACTGAGCAGCCACATATGAAATACACAAAACCTCACAGGATTGCTGTGAGGAAGAAATAAGACAATACATGTTAAAGCTGATGCCATACAAACAAATGCAGGCATTTATCATGAAAATGCCACAATCTGCATTTGCAAGAGATAGATTAGAGAAGGAAACCAAAAGGCCTGCCTGCACAAGGTTCTGACACAAAATTAATTTTATTCTGTGAATACACAGTAAATTACCTCAACAGCGAGGCCTATTACAAGAACACGCTCATACTGCTTGGGTGTGCCTACTAGGCTGGAAAGTTACAAAGGTGCTAGGAATATTAGTTCTTCAGAAGCATCATGCCCTTTGGGCAACTATCTAAATGTCTACTTCCACACCCGGTATTTTAGAAGACCTTTTAAGATCCCTAGACAGATTTACAGGCAGACTTATAGTACAAATATTTTTAAAAACAAAGCTATAGATCGTTAATATGGAAGGAGGGATAATGAGCTAGGAGACAGAACAAGGCACTCCTAACTGTATAATAGTATTATGTAAATTGCAGGCCAACTTTAATTGTTAAATTCTAAATAATTAAACACCCTCCCATCTCTCCCCAAATATTTTCAAATAATGGAAAGGTTTTGAATAGCTTTTAAAATGTGATATGCTCTAATATGTAGCAAAGAATCACTCACATTTCCTTTGAACCCTTTCTTTTTTTTTTAAAGTGTTAAGAATTTCTTTTTTTTTTTTTTTTGAGAGAGAGAGACACAACGAGAGAGGGAACACAAGCAGGGGGAGTGGAAGAGGGAGAAGCAGGCTTTCCTGAACCCTTTTCTTAATGCCAAACTGTCTGCCACACATGAAGGCTACCACAATTAACTTCATGCTAATTGCAGAAATCTCTATCTATAGCTCTCCAAATAAATTTTTCAAGGAAAGAAGGAAAGAGATTGATAAGGAACAAGATCATTTTAAAAGATGAGGGACCTATAAGTCACCTACAGTTATTATCCGCCAAAAATTTACTGTGGAAAGACCATGCTTTCCACTCATATTGGAGGCTCTAGAAAGAGTGGTCGTGTGGAAACAGGGGTGCCACAAACACTAGCAGACTTTTTCTGGAAGTCTCCTTACTCCTTGACTTTCTACCTACCTTCACTTCTAAAAGATAGCCCTTGGTTTTCATTTGTTTTCCGCAGGCTCATTTCCTACTTGGTGGGGTCTGGGGGTTTATTCATCTCTGTGCCTCTCGGGACCTCAGCATAATTCTGGACTAACACGGATGAGCAAGTAGTATTTGTGAAATGAATTTGCTTTTGTCATTTCATGGCATCTCTGACAAAATTCAGAAACATGAACTTACCAAAAGTACGGAGTATATTAGGTGAATTCTCTTTTTCCTATATATTAGAGGCAATATGTTTGTTCTCATTTGTAACATTCCAGACATCTTCACAGAACAATGACACTTTTTAAGATACAGAAATGCTCAATTAAAAAAACAAAAAAACAAAACACCAAAAAAATCCTATTACAACAAAATTCTGTCACCACCACCAATCCCCATCAGATGTTCTTCACCCAAGGAGTAGTTTCTTGAGTGCAACTTGGGAATGTGAATTTCTCCAAGCAAAGTTTCAGATGTAAGAGTAAACAGGAGATCAAGAGAGGGTAGGTCATGCATGCTTGGGTTGGGGTAAGGAAAGGCATGTGTCTCCTTAAGACAGGACATCAAGAAATACTCTAGGGATGAACACAGAAGAAGAACGCTGGAAGCATGGAAGATGGGGTGACACCCCCATTCACTTATTAAACAAAAGCTAATATCTCTGATTTTTTAGAAGTACACCTTTAGGTAAACTGCTTTTTCATAGGCAAATTATTATTTCCTTGTCTATCACGAACTAAAGCAAACTAAAAATGAAAAGAACCCTAAATATCATTACTGAAACTTATAAAACCTCACAGGAAGTATTTTGAACTTTTAAAGATCAATATGAATAATTAAGAGTTTATTGTTCCTTTCCAGTCACTTTGATTTTACCTAATTTGCTTTAGTGTCATTAAGATTTAATTTTTCTAAAATGTGTAAAAGTTATAAAAGCTCATAATTTGTATTAACTAAACTACTTAGAATAGTCCAGAAATTCTGTTTAGATCTCTATTAAAACAAAGTATCTTCTCATTATGGAACCTAGGATCTAGTTCTTAAGATTTGTTTTAAATAAATAAAAATACGGACAGTGAATAGCCTTCTCCACACACATAACTGTAAAAACTTCATCGAAATGTACAAATATGAGGGGAATACTAAAAGTGGTTTCATTTATTACTATTATTTTCCTAAGCTCAGCTTAATGTATTTGCGAGGCTTCTGTAGAGCCACATGTAACAGTTACTATTTAAAAAAAAATACTATTTATGTTTATGCATTATATACAGAAATGTCTTCAGTAGATATTATTTATGATGATGTCAACTAGTTTTCTTGGTATAAAAGTTAAGAGGAAGGGGATCTACCTGAGATAGGTTTAAACTGACTTAAAAACAAAGTACCTGGATGAAAAGCAAATGTATAAAACTTCCCATTGTTTGACAGTACTTCTGTCTAATCTCGGTTATTCACCAACTTTCTAACTTTTGGCTGTGAATCACTACCATTCAGTATCTAATAAGGTATCAGAAATCCCCAGTGCTCTTAAGACTTGAAAACACTGTGCCTTTGATGAAAGATCACATGAGACCCCATGAAGCCCATTGTGGGCATAGCAACCACGAATGATTTAGTAAGACTAGCTAAAAAGGCACTGCTTTAAAAAAAGAAAAGAAAAGAAAAGAAAAAAGAAAAGAAAGAAGGAAAAAGGAAAGCAAGAGGCATCTCAAAGAACAAGTCTAGACATTGGTTCCGTTCCAGTGATAATAAACTAACAAGTTCTTTCAAATGAACCAAATTATATGATCTATTCCTTCTACAACCAATCCTATTCACTAAAACAATCTTAACAGTTTTTTCTAAGAGAGATTTAATTTTTTTTATTTTTGAGTGGGTACATTCATTTGCAAAACATGAAGTCTTTCGATTAAAATATATCACTGTAGGGAGGGTGTTACACTGCAGTGTGATGGTGTTTATGACCATGCTTACTCCCATCCCCATCCTACCCTTCTCTCTCCCGCGCTCTTACACACACACACACACACACACACACACACACACACACACGAGTGCACTCTCACAAATCATATTAACGGATGGTTCTGAGTCTAAAACAACACTACAAAATTACTTTGTCAACCATGACTGGATTTATAGATACATAAACCTGTATTACCGCTCCTCCTTTGAGTGTATGTGTCTATCAAACTTAAGTGGCAAACAATGTTCAGGAACCATGTCTAATTCTATGTTACATAGGCTGCCTGGACTTTTTTTTTTTTTTTTTCCCATAGTTGAGCAAAAGCTAAGCCTAGAGAGGCACCAGGAAAAAAACTTTCCATCAGTTTCTGGATTAGGTTGAAAGAAACTGAAGTCATATGAATAAGATAAGCCATTTAATCCATGCTTTGTCTGAAAGAACATAAAGATTTTATCTGGGGTTTATTCCAAGCATAATCTCAACAGTTCCCTCTGGGCTAGGTGTTGGTTGTCTGTCTCCTGGCATGATGACTTTTAAAAACAAAAAACAGAACCCAGTGAAAAAAAAGGAAAGAAAATTACTGAAGCAGGCATATATGCTCTGTGGAAGCAATTTGAGCTTCAAACTACCTTGGGGATTACTGATACTATAATAAACAGAGGAGAGAAGGAAAATAAAGATGGCCTTGCCCTTTACATCTAATTCTGAACAAGTAAATTCCCCCATTTCTTGGGGCTTTAATGTTAGGTAACAAACAACCCGGTTGCTTGCCAAGGTCTAGGAAAAGGACCAAAGATCATTTTGGGAAAGTACAATTCATTTAATATTCTAACATTATGAATGGTTACAAATCACTTATTCAAACCTATCATCAAAGAGCACCTAAACTGAAGAGACAATTTTGCTTTTCTATAATCTATTAGGAACCAGATTCAGTCATTCTTTTTTAAGAAAAAAAAAATGTTTACTAATTCCACTGACTCACTGGTAGACTTAATCTTTTCCTTTTCCTGCATTATCTTTGTATGTAAATTTGGTCTGAAAGTTGAGACAAATTGCAACAAGCTTCTAAGAAAGCTCATCTCATAAAGTGATTTACTGTACTGGTCCAAGTGAAAAAGTTTAATAACAATGATTTGAACAAATATTTAGTCACTCAACAAGTGCTAGTATTTTTTATTTTAATATATAAATGCAAGGGCAGGATAAATATATATAAAAATTTTATCCTTACAGGGAGCCTGGATGGTTCAGTCGGTTGAGCATCTGACTCGATTTCAGCTCAAGGTCACGATCTCAGGGTGGTGAGACAGAGCCCCATATTGGGCTTCATGCTAGACATAGAGCCTGCTTGGGATTCTCTCTCTCCTTCCCCCTCTGCCCTCCCCTAGCTGATGCACTGGCTCTCTCAAAAAAAAAATAAATTTTATTCTTGCATATATCTTAAATAGGTATTTCATATGCACCAAGGAAAAACATTCGTTGCTTGTAAAATAAATGTACTCTAATACCTAATTTTTAAAATATTTTATTTACTTATTTGAGAGAGAGAGGGAGAGAGCGCACTCACGTGCACGTGCAAGTGGTGGGAGGAGCAGAGGGAGAAGGACAAGCTGACTGAGCTAAGCAGGGAGCCCGATGCAGGGCTCAATCCCAGGACCCTGAGGTCACAACCTGAGGTGAAATCAAGAATTGGATGCCTAACCAACTGAGCCACCCAGGAGCCCCTAATATGTGCTGAATTTAAAGCATTTTAAGCATTCAGAGTATATATGATCACAATTCTCAAAGTTGTAGCAGCAGTTTATGCCCATTGTGTGACCCTCCACGCAACTTTCCTCATCTCGATATTTTCCACTCTCAGTCTCCTCCCTCTTCTCATTCCTGGAAGACTGACACACACCTGCAGTGAAGTTTTAAAAGTACTCTTGACTTTCACCCAGAGCCCTTGACCCAAGACTTCAACTGTCTGAGTGTTTTAAGGCAAGGGTAAATCAACCCTGTCATAACTCGCAATATTCTTGCATTTACTGTTGTTCCTGTTTTCCTAGGCTACAGAATCTAGGTGCCAGAGAAGAGAGAATGTAAAAAATAGTCAACCATTCTAACAGTGGCAACAAAGCAACTCCTTTTGAAAACTGCCTTTAAGAGAAGGAAGGGTCAAACCAGTGGAAGTAAATTACATCTCAGTTGTACATAAATCCAGCTGTGGTCCTCCTGACTATTCCTTACACCTGGCACATGGCCTGCTGGGAAGATGCTCTTGGAGTCCAGGTGCCCAGGTCACTTTTTTACTGACATTATCATAATCACATTGCCAGCCTGGGGGATGCGGATGGGAAAGGGCACGCGCTATTTAAAAAAGTCCTTTCAATTTAAAGTTCTTTTATTGGTATACAGCAAAATCCTCTGTAAAAGTAAGTATTATTTATATTGCCACAATAATGCTGTCTACCAAGTAACAGTAAATGAACCTGAAGAGTTTTAGGCTCCAGAGCAGGGAAGCCTTATCTGTTTTATTATCTCTTTTAGTAAAACTTTTAAGAGGCATCTCAATGTCAAACATTGTTTCCTTAATAAAATTCTCTCAAAAGCTTTTTGTAGGACAAAATAAGCCAGTTTCTTCTGGATTTAATAAGAACAAATTTTTAAAACAAACAAACAAACATTATTTGTGACAGGCTTAAGTCACTTGAAAACTCTATTCCTTCCTAAATCTGGAGCTAATAGGTCCTCCAACTCATTTTAGGACATAGTTCCTACTTTTAAAAAGCCCAAAGGTAGGGGCACCTGGGTGGCTCAGTCAGTTCAGCGTCTGCCTTCGGCTCAGGTCATGATCCCCGGGTTCTGGGATCAAGTCCCATATCGGGCTCCTTGCTCAGCAGGGGAGTCTGCTTCTCCCTCTCCCGCTCCCTCTGCCTGCTGCTCCCTCTGCCTGCTGTGCCCTCTACTTATGCTCACTCTATCAAATAAATTAAAAAAAAAAAAAAAGCCCAAAGGTATGACCTGAATTCAAATCAATCAGAGTTCACACTATAGAACTTGAGGGTTCTCCCTCCTTTCTCATTACTTGTGCCCAATATCTCCCCTCTCTTGTTGACACAGATTGAGTACTATAGCTTCACCCTAAAGTAAAGAAATTCTATCTTCTGAGGGGGAAAAATGAAAAGCACTGTCATCTCCTCTAACTAGTCTTTCAGCACATAAATTTACATCCCACAGATACAGGCTATGTGGCCATAAACTATGCTGAATAAACTAATAACCAAATAACTGTAAGAATATTAAAATTCATCTTTTACACTTGCCTGTACCAAAGTAAAATTACTTCAAAATATTCTTTTACTGCTGAAAATCAATTACTTATAAATTAAAATTTGGGTAGGAGCCCCACAACCATTTGAATTTGACTCAAATTCCATTTGCTGAAAAAACAAAAGCAATAAAAGCCAAGGAGGGAAAGGAGAGAGAGGGAGAGAAAGACAGGGAGAGAGAGAGGTGAGGGAGAGAAAGCAGCAAAGAGGGGGAGCATACACGTGTATATACACACATCCACACATAAGCTTTTAAGCTGCCAGTATCTTCCACTTGTACCTTTACTTTAGAAAGACAAAAGAAACCATCAGTATTTGCCAAGAGATCCAGAAGTTCAAGACCAGAGCTTGAAAGATGGACCCAAAAAAAAAAAAAAAAAAAAAAATCCGAGTGGTAAAGAACTGCTTAAAGTGTTTTTTAATTTCTTTACAATGTATTGCCAAAAATAGGCTGTGATTGCATACAGGTAGAAAACAGTAACATTATACTTTTTCTTTTACTCCATTCTTTCATTAGAAAAGAGACAGTGACAGAGAAAGGAAAATCCATAATCCAAACCAACAACCACGAAAATCTCGGGAGGTATTCAAAGTCTCTAGTGGCAGCCAAAAGGGGAAGAAAAAAAAAAAAAAAAAAAAGCCCGCACCACGCCACACCACCTGTCTGCTACCTATCAAGTGTATACCAAGGGAGGGGCTATGGGAGGGGCCCAATACCGGAGGCTGAAAGCTTATTTACCTTGTTTAGAAGGTCACGCACACAGCAGCGCTCAACTACAGAGATTATTCTGATCCTTCTCTTCTTTGATGTTATCCCCTAACAGAGGAGGGAAGGAGGAGGGAAGGGAATGAGAGAAGGGCAGGATGAAGGGAGAGAAAGGGGGGGGAGAGAGAGGTTTTTCCCTCTTCTGAGGCCTTACTTTCTCACCTCCTTGTTCCCCACCTGAACCTCAGGCTTGCACTTACTGGTACTTACTGCGGGGCAGCTGTTCACTGGGGGGCACTTACCTCTGTAAACATGTCTTACTGCCTTCCTACATGGCAAAAAGCTTCCCTGTTTTCCTACATCCCCTTGCCAGCCCTCACCCGTGCCACTAGGCCACCGTCTTTTGTGCGAGCGGCTGCAATGGCGGCCCTGACAGGAAAGAACTTTTAATCTCTTCCCTTGTACTGAGCCATAAGAAGCAGCAAGTGCTCCCAGGCACAACTCCCCTGGCTCTGCTCCTAAAAATGCTCTCTCAAGTATACCGTTGCTTAGCAATATTTGCCTTCCCCCTGTACATTTGAAATTGGCAACATCTGTCCCTTTAGCAGTTTTGACTTGTGCAAAGCACCGTGCTCACAGTTTAAAAACATACGGCTTTAGGAAATGGGCAATCCTCCACTCTTCCCGTCAAAACCAGGGATGTGAAGACCCCCAAAATGGTTTAAATCTTCGCTATACTTTGCTTTCAAGGCCGATATAAAAATCTTCATGATTTAAAAATGCCAATAGCACAAAAGCAAAATATTGAAGCTACTATTGGGAGTTCCTATTAAACCCCACCTAATAAGTGTCTGCAGGATGACACCTGAGGATGGGCCTGAAATAAATCCTATTCAGCTCAAAATTTTCTAATTCTATCACCAGGTATTATATGCAAATATGTATCAGTTAAGACGTAATGCATATTAGTAAATATGTACAACATATAAAATAAAGGCAATGTATTCATGGAGTACGATAGGCAATGTTCATGCTCACATTAGAACCCAACTTCATAAACAAAAAGACACCAACACAGACACACAAACACACACACTGATCAATGGCAAAGGAACCTAAAGAGTCAAGAGAAAAAAAATTCATTCCAGCATTATGTATTTCAAAAGAAATTATCTTAAGTTTCCTAAGTTTTTTTTTATTTATCCCTCAACAGTCATCTTAGTATTTTGCTAAAGTTACTCATTAACACAAAAGTAGTTCATAACGGTATAATTTTACACATAAAAATCTAACATAAAAATGATTATTTTTATGGGTAGTATATATGTTCTGCAAATTACTTATCCAGTACACTGATGGGAAATAAAAATCAGAGTAATAAAAAGCATAAAAGTCAACTGAACGACATACTCTGCATTGGAACTTTGGTATATCATTATTTTTGTTTCTTTAAACAAATCAGGCTATGGTTTTCTTTTTGGCCAAACCAATTTTGACAGATTAGAAACACATGTTTTCAAAGACATTCTATAGGAACAGAGTTCCAGCTACAAAGGGCAGGGTGACCTGTTGGTCTCATCAAGTCTCTACCTAGAACTCATAAGCAGCAGAAAAGACTAGGTGATACTTATGGCCACTAAAAATACATCCAAAAGGTTCTTGATTCTGCAAATTTAACAGCAGCCCTGAAATCTCATTAACCTGAATGGATTTGTAATCCTGCTTAGCCAACAAACATGACTTCGACACCCCAGAACCCGCTTCTCACCATAGCTCATCACTCGTACTTGCCCAGATGCACACAGCAATCCTGGTGAAGTGAGGCTTTTTACTGCAGTTTATTAGAGGAACTTGAGCAGACTTTGCAAGTGGGGATTCTCAAAAGTCTCAGATGTTCCTCCAAGTCATCCTTAGTGGTTCTGGCCTTGCAGGGTAGTGCTTATGAGCAAGGGTCTGCCCCGAGTTGGACAGTCTGGCTTCCAGATAAGGCTCTGCCAGGGACCAACTACAAGCTCGCGGCATGGAAAGGGCTTAAACACAGTACCTGGTACACTGTACATTCTCAATAAAATATATCGTTTTTACTCTTATACTCTTACAAAAGCCTCAGTTTTTTATTTTTTCCTTTTTCCCATTCTACTAAACTTTCCCACTTCTCCACACCACCACCCAAATACAACCTTTATTTAATGGATGTGTATGAAAACTTCCTCTGGAACTGGAAGGGAATGCTGAAGGAATTAATGACAACAAACTTTCTATCTTTTAATAACTATACAGTTAATCCTTGCTTGCACCTTCCTCTGATTTATTCCTAAACAGCCAAGGTCTCCTCAGCTTTGGAGCGGCCATCACCTATGGACACTTGTGTCTGCAATATGTTTCTAATAAGTTCTGAATTAATTAACATGGGGAAAACACGGTAATTTACAGCGGCTGGCTCCAGGCCCTGGGGATTGGGAGGATGGAGGGAGCCCGGGCAGGGGCTGTGGTGCTGTCCACCAGGCAAGTGCTGATAAGCCCTAAGGGTTCAGTTGAGCCTGCCTCCAGGAGAGCCCTCCTGTCAAGCCATTTATTAGACAAGGAGAAAGTGCAAAAAAAAGCTTTCCCTGAGAAGAGTTTCAGGACCGTAGGAGGGAGCGGGGGTGGGGGGGTGGGGAGACAACGAGTGGCCACGTCAACACTGCCCTTCTCCATGACTGCCCCTTTGCAGAGTCTACTGGGCAAGCAATCAATGAGGGCCACTAGAAAGCCAAATCCTTACTTAACTAACTAGAGCATTCTTGAGAATTTGTCCATTCTAATGCTTCTGGCATGAGACTTGCTCTTAAGGATGAATGCCATGCATGACCTATCCCAAGCAAGGGAACTAAAACACACGCTGTAATACTCATCGAAATCAGTTGTGTCTTTACTACCATGTAGGGATGGATACTCTACCCTATTCTGGTATCCTGAAGAAAATCTATGGCCCTTGTACTGTTTCCACCTCTGAAAATACTCAAATAGAGTTAAGCCCCAAATTCCTTTAAATCCTACATACCTAATAACTTTGCAGGACAACCTGCTGGCAGAGTCAGAAATAAATTTCAAACAATATTATCATAAAAGTCTTCTAAAAAATATTCCTCACTCTAGAAAAATTTCTATAGTATGCTATTGGTAGCAGCAGTAGCAGCTGTCAGTAGTAGAAACATTTATTAAGTACCAGTTGAATTGAGGAGGCAGAGGAAGGGGGCAAGGAAACCATGGACAAAATTGAGTTCTGAACGGAGAGAAGCTCTTCAAGCATGAAGAGATCTTTACTAGCAAAGACAAGGAAATGTTTTAAGTCACCACCAGGCCTCGAGCTTATTTTCCTTCTTTGACACTGGCCCATCGCTAGCCAAACTTTATAAATTCTTTCCTCTGTATAGTCTAAAGCAATTTTACTCAAACTCCTGTCATTTCCACACTATCTTGACAAGGAAGCCATATTGTATTGCATCACTGCCTATACTATTTTCTTTAAATCAACTTATGATCAGTTTTTCACTGGCCTCACGTAAGCAACAATATTTATGACATCCCAAATTCGATGTGCTGTACATATATATATATATATATATATATATATATTTTAACTCACATTAAGATACATAAAAAATATATATATATTTTAACTCACATTAAGATACATAAAAATAAGCCTGGGTGGCTCAGTGGGTTAAAGCCTCTGCCTTCGGCTCAGGTCATGATCTCAGGGTCCTGGGATGGAGCCCCGCGTCAGCCCTGTGTTGGGCTCTCTGCTCAGTGGGGAGCCTACTTCCCCCTTTCTCTCTCTCTGCCTCTCTGCCTCTCTGCCTACTTGTGATCTCTCTCTCTCAGAGTCTCTGTCAAATAAATAAAATCTTAAAAAAAAAAAAAAGAAATTGTTAAAAAAAAAAAAAGATACATAAAATAAATACCGGTGGCCCTACCCTGTTTTGGAAGTTCAGGTACTAATCCATATTATTTGAACCAAAAACTGAATGGATATCCTGGAACATTTCACTGATGTTTTTCAGAAAAGCTGTGGTGACTTCCCTACTTCATAAAGTCATCCTATTTTAGTAGTTTATGTAAGTGTTGCCCATCCTCTATAGCAGACTCAGGAAGCCTTCACAAATTACATGAATATGTCTACTCATGCCTATCCTTACCGGATTTGTGACCCAGATAACAAAATTAACACTATATGACCCGCGATTCAGCACCATAATTCCCCCCATATGTTTTGTGATGCCCAAATTTGATTAAAAGCTCTTCACAAGTCTAGAACTAGCCCCATGGAGTTCTCACAACAAATACAATTCTAGAATCCTGAAAACACAACAAATGTTCAGTACTTTACTAGGGTACAAAATATTCATTCAGGTCTCTTATTTTAAAAAGCATATTTTAAAATTTGAATAAAATTAAATGCATGACAGAAATTCATTACTTCACCAAGACATCTGAGAACCACAATCAAACCAACCCAAAACATTAGGACACGTCTTAGGATCTTGATGACTTCTAAACATGGTTATAAAGTCAGTAAAGACAACTTGAAGATGGGTAATATACCATTTTTCTACAGTGTGAATTTGTGTTTACTGTTCCTGCGTGTCTACGAAGGCGGGACATCATGCAGCCTACTGTATGTCAGGCAAATGTGTATCCCATTTCATTTTCACACCAGCCCTGAAGCTCAAGTAGAAATGTCTCATTTGGGGCGGTTGGGTGGCTCAGTGGGCTAAAGCCTCTGCCTTCGGCTCAGGTCATGGTCTCAGGGTCCTGGGATCGAGCCCCGCATCAGGCTCTCTGCTCAGTGGGGAGCCTGCTTCCCCCTCTCTCTCTGCCAGCCTCTCTGCCTACTTGTGTGTGATCTCTCTCTCTTTCTCTGTCAAATAAATAAATAAAATCTTTTTTTTAAAAAAAGAAATGTCTCATTTAAGGAGAGAGGAAAATGAACCCAGGTATTCTGATTCCATAGTGCCATCTGTTAGACAGATTGCCTCCCATTTGTAGTTCTTTAAAGCCTTAAAATTCAAAACTATTGGGGTGCCTGCATGGCTCAGTCGGCTGAATCTTGATTTTGGCTGACCAAGATCTCAGGGTCTGCGTTGGGCGTGGAGCCTGTTTAAGATTCTTTCTCTGCTGCTCCCTCTGCCCCACCCTTCCCTCCCCCAAGTGCACACAGTGCTGCTAAGAGGAGGAGGAGGAGAGGAGGGAGGGAGGGAGGGAGGGAGGGAGGGAAAGTGGTAAGAGAAGGAAGAAGGAAGGAGGGAAGGAAGGAATTCAAAACGATTAAAACTACCCAAATTTCAGAATCTAAGCCAAGGGCAAAGAGGTCAATCTACTACATTTACTCATACATTAAAACAATGTTAGAATAACTATGATAACGACATAGACAAAGCAGCTATTAAATATTTACTATATGCCAGTCACTAAGGGTTTCAGTACATTTTCTTATGTAAGCCTGACAACTACTTTATGAGAAAAATTCTATTATTTCTGTTGTACAGAAAAGTAATTTTTAGTATGTATGTATGTATGTATGTATGTATGTATTTAAGTAATTTGCCTGGGGTCTAATAGCTAGTTTGAGATAAAGATTCAAACCCTAGTCTTCTTTAATCCAAAAATCATACTCCTAACCACTACCTATAATGTCTTAAAGTCCCATCTAATTAGCCAAAAAACAAACAAAAAAAACAAGATTACCAAAAAAAAGTTAAAGTATATCTTCATTCTCTTCAACAATGCCAAAGTTTTTAGTGTCCCATGGATTATATGTTCTAATATTTTTTATTCCTAGTTATTAATAAGTATTAACACATCAAAATTCTCAGTCATGGTATTGACAGAGGAGAAACAAAATCATATCCAACAAGAAAGAATAGTTTGGAAATTCTCCAAAACAGACACACCCCAGTTCTTAAATAGTATCCTATAATAATTAAGTATATACTTGCATATCTGTACAAGTATAGAAACCTGTACCCTATAGAAACTTCAACTTGAGTTGTCCATACAACTACAGGATCAATATTGTTAAGATTAGCCCTTTGGGGGGGTGACAGGAGTCTCTGGAGCCACCCAGAAGCCAAAGCAGTTGTATCTCTTCCTCTCTTCCACTTCCTGTTTCAACCAATAACGGCTGTTCATACCATAAAAACAAAAACAAAATCATGTATACATGTTGCTAAGATCAAAGGAAGGAAAGCAGCTCTTGTTTGCTGCATGGGCACTGAAAGCCCACTTCCTATTATTCGCTATGGAAACAAGAAAATTAATTTTGAATAAAACGTATTAAGAATATGCTACTGGAGTCAGTATAGGAAACAGCATCAGCATCCAACTGCCAAGAATTCAAATTCCCTTTAAAAAAAGAATCATAATATTTTAGAGCTGAGAAAAGCATGACTGATTGACTACCCACCTCCTCATTTAGGAAAACCAGGGGAGCATATTTCCACACGACGACAAGGAAAATAAGAATCCATGTTCCATTGTTTTGGGTGGTAGCAAACAACTTTAAAAAGTTAAGTAGACTAACATTGTGGGGTTTTTCTTTAAAATATGACTTAAGTGTCTGAATCATACATTTAAAGGCTTATCGGAAAATATCTCTGTATTTGGAAAGAAGGGCAAAAGATGAAGAAACACAGTAGGACCAACTTTACACAATTTCTTTTAAAAGTGTGAAAATCAGGGGTGCCTGGCTGGCTCAGTTGGTAGAGCATGCGACTTTTTTTTTTTTAAGATTTTATTTATTTATTTGACAGAGAGAGATCACAAGTAGGCAGAGAGAGAGGGGAGAGAGGGGGTAAGCAGGCTCCCTGCTGAGCAGAGAGCCGGATGCGGGGCTCAATCCCAGGACCCTGAGATCATGACCTGAGCTGAAGGCAGAGGCTTTAACCCACTGAGCCACCCAGGCGCCCCAAGCATGCGACTCTTGATCTCTTATAAGTTCAAGTCCCACGTTGGGCACAGAACGTATTAAAAAAAAAAAAAAAAAAAAAAAGTTTTAAAATCAACTGCTTTTTACTTTAACTAGATACCACTAAACACATTTCATTATAAATCCTTCTGAAAAGATGTATCTTTTACATGTCTGGGTTTTCATCCATTGGATCTGCCCAGAGTGAGGAACAATCATCAGGATATAGAAATACTTGAATTCGCAGAGAGCAAGGACGGGGGGGGGGGGGGGGGGGGGG
>CM052899.1:114732415-114762491 GCA_028534135.1 Potos flavus
TCACACCAGTCTCCTATTTAATTTTCACAACACCTCTGTGAGAGGGAGATTATGAACCCCATTTTCCGGGTGGAAAAAAAAAAAGATAAAGTTCAGAGATTAATCTGCACTAAAGGATAGACCTTAAAATTCGAATGCAGGTCTGCTTGGCAAAGAAGCGTATATTCTTAATCACAGTTCTGCTAGCAAGTTCTGCACACCAAGGCTGTGTTAAATAGGGCAACAACAAAGAAGGCGTGCTGTACGTGTGTTCACTCACAATCACTCGTAATTCCTGTTCTCAAAGATAAGTAAGGTTTTATCCCTGCCAGCCGAGCAACCTCAGAGCCACAAACTATGTTTGGTTAAATGTATCCACACGGGTCTGTCTTTGCCTATGGACCTGACAGAGAGCCCTTGGAGAGAGGGATGACCGGCAGCATGAAGTTACTTGTCCAGTTACAAAAACTGCATTACAATTCTTATTTTAGAGTTTTTTTTTTTTTTTTTTTTTGGAGCCCTTTTTAGTTTCCAGATTTGTGGTCCCTGGCCCCATAATAACCTCTGGATTCACAAGTCATCTCCAATGTGCTAAGGTGCTCTTCACAATTTCTTTCAAGGACAGGCTGTAAATAAACTTGCACCAAAGCTGCCATTCCATGCCCGACATCGGGCTCCCCTCCCAGTAACTTCTGGCCACTGACCTAGGCCATGTTCCTTGGGCCGTGATGCCAGTTGTCTGGTCAGCCCAGGAGTCCCCACCTGGGGAGAAAAAGGCCACCAAGTCACAGGATGATCTGAAGCAACTGACAGCATTCACAAACAAGGCCCCGGAGGGGGGGCGGGGTGGTGCAAAGTCTGACCACCCAGCAGATAGCCAGGAGCTCCACCACAAGTCTGCCTAAATAAAACAGGGAATTACTGTCAGTTGCCACATTGTTGCTTTCGGGTCATATACCGCCGTCCACCATCTGCAAGGTTCAGTGCTGATAACATCAAAAAGATCCACGCAAAAGTGCAACAAACCACCTCCCTCCACTTTTTTGTTGTTGTTGTTTAAGTGAAGAGGAAACCAAAGGGGAAACCCCGGGCTTGAGTTTCCAGAGCCTGGTGTGCCCTTCAGAACACAAGTGCACAAGCCATTGTGAAGGGGGGCTGCGCCAAAGAAGTCTTCAGCGACCGAATTCCGCCACTCTCATCCACACAGGAGCCCGAGCGAAGCTGGGAAATCTAAAAATGCCAGGATGCTCCTGCTTCTGGAGAGGTGGTGAAACTCCTGAGGAATTCGGAGCTGCCCTTTCAGCCCCTGAATGCAGCCATTTAGTCAAGCCCATGCTGGGGCCTGTCAGGGCGCATTGACTCTGACTCTTCAAATGCTCCTCCTTGGGGTTGTGGGTGGGTGTGGTAAAACACTTCGATACAAGGAAGAAATCACAGCTCCGTAGGGATTAAGGAGAGTGATCCTCTTTCTCACCTTCCCTTGCACTCAAAAAGGAGAGGAACGTACGTGGGAGGAGGAGCAGAGGGGACCGGGAAGGCCCACGTTGAGCGCTGAGCTGTGGGGCAGCACGCAGCTAGGCCATATCTGGCTGGGAGCACCTTCTTCCAGGCTGGAGCCCACGGCCCCACTGCTAATCTAGGTTAGTCATGCAGGATCGCTGGATGCCACTGGGCGCTTCCATGGCAACCCTGGGCCCACGGGGCAGGCTGTGCACAGCTGACTACCCATTTATCACCCTTGACTGGCCACTTCACACAGACCTGCCTCTGAGAGATGTGAGCAACTCTCTCTAGAACTCATGTTTAAAAGTTTAATTCTCCCTTGGGGGATAGAGTGTAATTTCTCCAGTGTATTCATCAAGCCGAGGCATGGAGGAGATATTTGGCGGGAAGGAAAGGAAAAATCCTCAAATCAACAACGTACATTCATTTTGGAAAGGAGTCTTTTTACTGTTTCAGGAGTAGCACTACGCCACTCTGATTTGAATGTGCAAACAATCAAACAAAACGAAAAACTCTCAAGTCTATTCACAAAAGTTGGGCAAGCCTGGTTTAGAGACTGGTGACAGAACGTGTCACAAAGCGAGAGGCACAAGGATGGCAGGTTTGAGTTCTTACTCTTGTGCAAGCGACCTTTTTATTTTGAAAACCACCCCTGTTGACTTTTACAGTCTATCTTCTGGCCCTTTTTTCCCAGGTTTCTCTAGCCAGACAATCTAACATCCAGGGAACATTTTTCACACAAAACAGAAAAAAGTCAATATACTTCAAAGCACAAAGTTCACTTTGTCATTAAAACGGTATCACTCATCAATACAATTTAAACATGAGAAATCAACGTGGCTCCACGTTAGAAAGAAGAAATGTTGCTTCAAAGAATGGAAAATCTTTTCCCTCTTTCGCTTTGTGCATATGAAAGAATTTGCAACAAGCTTTCTTGTAATAAAAATTACTCGGCTAAATCTTCCAAGGATTGGGGCACCCGGGTGGCTCAGTGGGTTAAAGCCTCTGCCTTCGGCTCAGGTCATGATCTCAGGGGCCTGGGATCGAGCCCCGCATCGGGCTCTCTGCTCAGCGGGGAGCCTGCTTCCCCCTCTCTCTCTGCCTGCCTCTCTGCCTACTTGTGATCTCTGTCAAATAAATAAATAAAATCTTAAAAAAAAAAAAAAAAAAACTTCCAAGGATTTCACCTTTATTACTTCCCCCATCACCTAACATACACAATAAACCCGAAGAAAAAACAAAGACTTAATCCTTAATTTCAAAAACCAAATCTGATTTAATATAAAAGATAAATACCAGCCACGTGAAATGACAAAATATCATTATGTCACTGTTGTTTTCCTGGAGGAGCTCCCAAGGGATCATCTCAAAGTAACAGCTCTCTGCTACTCACTTCTGCCTGCCACAGAATACTTAGCCTCATTAGAATCCTGAAAGAGTTGTATAGAACTCCATTTTGCAAAATTAAATCAACCTTTAAGATTTTTTTTTTATGTAATTTAAAGTCATTCTACGAGTTTTAAACTGAGAGAGCAAACTTGAGTAAAAGTAAGTCCCTTCTATCCTAATGAGAGACATGTTAATTTACCTTTCAAAATCAATCTGCCAGGTATTTTTCTGCATGCATGTTAATATGTAACAACGGTCTGAAAGGATTCACTTATAAAAATCTATCAAGAAGGAGCACCAGATTAGGGTGAAGGAGGTTAAGTGGTAGTGGGGTGGTTTAAGGAATATTTTAACTTTTTTTTTTTTTCCACAAAAAAGTATCCATTTACTATTTGTGTAGTTAAAATTTTTGATTAAAAACAAAAGAAATTGCCTCGTACAACATCAAGATCAGGGCTAAAGAAAGACTGAGGTGTTGAACATTTTGTCAGTAACTCTCACTGGAACCTATGAAGGCTGATTTTGGACCCTGGACCGTCTTCTATCATTACTAATAATTATAGGCCATCTGCATAAAGCAGTGCATTCAAGACTATATTCCAAAGTCCCAACACCAGCAGCTGTTTTTTTAGAAAAGTAGTCTTATCTTAATAGATCATAAATATATTTCAAGAGACATATTTACCCTATAGATGGAAAAGCACATTGTCTTCTTCAATGGTCTTAAAAGGGCAGTGAGGGAAGCTGTGTGGGTGGGGATACACAGCTCTAACAAGAGGAGGATGAGGGGAAGGGAGACAGATGAGCAACTGCATTCCTATGTGTAGGACACAGTCCCTTACCTTCTAAACATGTTTTATTTTTTTAATGCATTTTAAATATTAAAAAAAAAAAAGAACTACTACTGACTGAGAAAGGTATTCATGCAAATGACACAATTACACAAACCACAACAGTGAAAAGAAATCACTCCTGACCTTGAAGATTTGACAATCTATGTGCTAGGGGTTAGTAAAATTCGCTTTTAATGCTATTTGAAATGAGAACATATTAATGTTACTGAGAAATTCCAGAAAAGGCAGTCTCCCGGAGGGATCTCCACAACACTGACAGTTCTTACTTCCAGTTAACTGAAAGCAGATACAGAAGTCACCCTCCCTCCCGCAGTGGCAAAAGGCTCACTAGAGATAAATCTGCCACCTGACTATTTCCTTCCCCCCATTTAGTTAGAAAGGTCCCTGGTGTTCTGAGCTCCCTCAGTCCGCCTGCTTTACTGGCAACTGCACATTGGGCACCACTGAGAAACATGGGTAGCAGCTGTTGGCTCTTCCCCTACAGGTCTCGTTTGTACTAGGACCAACCAGGGCACTGGCCTCATTACCATGCCATCTTCTTACACACTCAACTGACCATGAAGGACCACATCACATACCTATAAAATAATGAGGTTGGTGAAAGTCTGCTCATTACAGCCACAAAATAAAAGAATACAGCGGTCACAAACGAAGAAAGAATGTAGACTAGCAAGCTCAAAGTTCTGGGCTTTTCTTTAAATGTTTGTCTCATTTAATTTATACTCAACAACAACAACAAAATGTTTTGGGTATTAAATCTATTAAGCATCCAAAATTCAAATAAAGTGTTGTGTGGACTTCTTACTTCCAATTCAGAGCACAGCCCCAACAGGCTCCTTGTCCTGGGCCACTCTGTTCCACACATATACCTCATCGAACTTTCTAAAAATCATGAATCTGATCTTATTATTCACCTATTTACAACTTTTCTGAGCCCAATGCCGCCTACAGGATTAAAGGTGATCGGTGGTTAAGCCAAGAAATACCCTTCACGATCTGGCTTTAATTCCTCTAACTTCAAGGCCTCTAACCTTCAAGGGTAAGACCTCTTTCTGCTTATTTCTCACCCCCAAATGGATAAGACCCATTTCTGCCCCCTTTCTTCTAGACGCTTTGAACACAAGGAACTGGGAGGCGTGGGGGGAAAAGCACAGCCCTTGCCTCTGCCAGTTCTCTCATGAACTCCCCCCTCCCCGACTTTCGAAGCCTTCCGAAATATCCCTGGCCCCTCCATCAGTCCCCCAGCCCCAACCTCCACTCTCACCTCCCATCCCTGCTGTGAATGATTCCTTTCTCTGGGATACATCTGTTCTTGCAAATCTGTCCATGTTTACATTTACAAAAACCAGACAGACTGCACACGTGCCTACAGATTTTCTTTATTATGGCAAGGACTATTCCTGAGAGCACAGCGCTTAGTAAAAAGTGATGCTTAATACACATCTTTGACTTAATGATTATATTCAAGCATTACTCAATTTCAAACATTCCAGAATTCTACTCAAGTCTGCCAGTCTTATTCATTATCTGATGACAAAATATGATTCATTGTCTGATACCTAAAACTGATTTTACCAGATTGTTGTACCCATCAAATGACTCAAGCCTGGAAGGAGGCTGACAGCTCTCTTTCCTAGGTCAACCACGAAAGCTGCCTCAGCTAACACCATATGTTTATCAGTTAATATTACAGGTTTTCATTTTTCAGTTTGCCATATTACTAGTCATGAAAGTCGAAGTATACTACACCAAAAAAAAAAAAAAAGTGTGAGCTACGTTTATAGCAAATACACATTTAATTTTAAATCAAATAAGATTCAGAATGATATTAAAAAGCCATCTCTACGACTAAAACTTCAACAACAAAAATCCCACACTGAAAAATCTCTCCATGCTGTTATAAATGCATCGTGGGGAAAACAAAACAAAAAAATACAGGATCTAAAGAGTTTTAGTATGCAAATGATTGTGTGGCTCCTTCCACTGCTGAAAGATCACCATAGGCTTCCCTTAGGCATTCAAGATTAAAACCCAGAAGCCTCACCTAGAAGGCTCCATCCCCAGCACACCTCCTCTTAATTGCTACCTCCAGATATATTCCCCTCCCCCTGCCCTTCTCAAATACTAGCCACACGGGTCTTTTTTTTTTTTTTTTTAAGATTTTTTAATTTATTTATCTGACAGAGATTACAAGTAGGCAGAGAGGCAGGCAGAGAGAGGGGGAGAAGCAGGCTCCCCGCTGAGCAGAGAGTCCGAAGCGGGGCTCGAGCCCAGGACCCTGGGATCACGACCTGAGCCGAAGGCAGAGGCTTTAACCCACTGAGCCACCCAGGAGCCCCTCACATGGGCCTTTTCATGCCTGGAATGAGTGGAGCTGTGCATTGCTGATCCCCACCTGGATGCTCTGTCCAGAGAGCTGACGGCCTAGACCCCTGTCACCAACACCTCAGGTTAAAAGCGCTCCTCAGTGAGATTCCAGATCCAAATGGGCACTTGGCCCCACCAGCAGTTGTTCTGCAGCACTCCACCCTGCTTCATCTCTTTATCACTATCTAAAACGATCTCGTCTATCCATTTATCTGTTTAATTATGTCTGGCTCTCCACGCTCACCTCCTCCAAGAATGTAAGCTTCAGAAGATCAGTCACCGTTTCTCTCTTACGCCACACTGTGTACCCAGCACTAAACCATTAGGCTAAAGGAGTATTGGCTGAATGGATGGAAATCTGCAAACAGAAGCATTTTCAAAAGACAGTACAAGGGAGCACCTGGGTGGCTCTGTGGGTTAAGCCCCCGCCTTCGGCTCAGGTCATGATCTCAGGGTCCTGGGATGGAGGCCGCATGGGGCTCTCTGCTCAGTGGGGAGCCTGCTTTCCCCTTTCTCTCTGCCTGCCTCTCTGCCTACTTGTGATCTTTCTCTCTGTCAAATAAATAAATAAAATCTTAAAAAAAAGATAGTATGAAAGATAGTATTTTTTTTAAACTAGGCAGATATGGATAGCATCCTACAAATAACAGATTTACACATCAAATTGTCAAGTACCACACGGAAAGCAAGAGAAAAACAAATCATTCCTAAATTCCTCTTGTGTCTCAGAAGATTGCTGAAACGCCCCGAAGGGGATTTAAGGGCAAAAAAAAAAAAAAGGCAACTCTTCTCTCAAGTAATTATTCAGGAGCAAGTTTATTTTTTGTTCGTTAAGAAGAGTCATAAGAGATCAAACATACTAGGTGGATATTTTTTGTCACTTAACATCCTGAGCACCAGCTAATTCCCAACATACATCAAACTGAATGAATTACATTCAACAGAACAGCTTAGAAACTGTACGGATTTACCATTCCAAGGAAGAGTCCCTCCCAATGACTGAACTAACGCACACACATTCCAGAGAACCAATTGTACCACATACGATAAGAAGAATGGTTTGAAACTGGGCCAATATACCAAGTACTGCTTCAGCCAGAATAAATGCTCAGCATTTAGATTTGCTAACCAACAGCAAAAAGCAACAGGAAAAGGCTTACACTTGAAAATGAAAGGAAAAACAATGTCTATGTATTGATAAGAACAGTGAAGAACAATGGGATAATAAGGAAACTGGCAAGAGGTGACTTATTTTTCTAAAGAAGAAAATATTAAGAAACGTTTATTCTTTACATGAGTACAGAGAGACCCATCAGCACATTTCAGTTACTGAACAAACAAAAAATTGTATGGCTCCTCCTCTATCCATCTAATGAAACTCATTCGGTTACGGGAGTATATCAAAGACTAAACTCAAGGATGGATCTTCCATTCTCCAGTCAACCCACAACTTCCAGTAAAAGCTGCTGCCAATTATATTTTAAACCAAGTTAAACAAGTGGACATGTATATACGGAAAGATAAACTTTCTACAACCGAAAAAATTTTTTTCAGGCTTCAACAAACACGTGGACATAAAAACACAAAGATATCCAAACCTACTTGCATATCACACAAAACAGACAACAATATAAGAATAGAGTGTTGATGTGTTTTTACAGAATCGTCAGGTTTTTTCTTTATCTCCCAACTTACAGTTATCTTCTTTTGGTTAATTGCACATGCCACATTTGTTTTCACAGAAAGAAAGCTTAATGTCATAAAAACTAGAGGCAGCCTCATTATCCTATTCCATTTCATCCCACAGACATTTCAAGAAGGAAGAACAGGGAGATTATTATAGGAGAAGAAAGCTAGAAACATGTATTGGTATTTTATATGGCAACAAGCAACAATTACATGTTTCTAAATATTCTCATTTTCATCATAACCCCAGCTCACCTCCTACCACTGGCTATAATTGGCATCTCCTTAAAGCTAAACAGTAAGTCATTGTTTTTCTGGAGAAGTCTCCCTTCATTTTGACCTCTGCTAAGCAGTGTTATGAGCCTTACAAAGCTTGTCAGGATTCTTTGGGCTGGATTTTGGCCCAGCCATGGACATTTATATGCAGAATATATCATCTTTTCCCCATCACTGCCAACGGGCAGTTCACTTGCTTAAAACAAAAGGTATTTATCAAACTTAATACAGCCCCCTCCACCTTCTTTAACACCAGTAAACTAGAATCCGAGAGTTCACTCAATTTTTTTTTTTTTAAGTACACTTCAGGAGCTTCAAAGACTGTGTCTTTTATAATGCTTTAAAATTTCCATTTTTAACTCTCTTTTTGAGAAGCAGAAGCAAATATATCCACTATAAGGAAACAATAAGCAAACATTTAAAGTTACCGAATGTACTGATGATTTATATTAAAAGCCTCCGACTGTAAAACGGTTTCTTCCAACAGAATCGTATTTTAAATGTTATGCCACTTAAAGTTATTTAAGAATATGAAGGCACTTCTATGGTTTTCCAGAGTCCAACTAAGATCTTAAGCCTCACAGAATAAAAAACAGAAAATCTATTTGTTTCCCGTTAATATTGACTCCCCGCCTATGTGCTAGACCTAAGGACAGAAGTAAGGATTCTACAATCTAGTGGGAGAAATACAACAGGGGGGTAGGGGCAGACTGCTAAGAGTGATTGTAGAGGTTGGTCACAAGTGCTAAAGAATTAGGGGAGAAAAACACCAACTCTAGAGGAAAGAGCCTGGGATGATTTAATTAAGAGCGGTGACATCTGAGCTTGAAGAATGGACAGGAGTTTGGAAGAGGGGAAGGGGCCCCCACGCCCCTGCTGAGAAAGCATGTAAGTCGTGGAAGGGTGATCACTCACTGCGGGGTGTTTGCACCACCTTACTTCATTCCCCAACTCCAGCTCCAAATTTCTCCTCAAAAGGGTCCAAAGAACCACTGACAATTCATGGGCATGACAGCCTTCTGCAGCCATCCGCTCCACTTGGCTGGCCTAGAGCCTCCGTGATATTTTAGGGCAGCAATCCCCTGAGAATTGCCTGTGGACTTTCCTCGGCTTGAAACAATGACCTCAAATTACTTTGCACATGAAAAACCGTCAATTTTAGGATATGAGCAGAGTGGGGATGTCACGGTTTAGAATGCAATTGGACTTAACTGGCCGCAGATGATCGCAAAAACAAAACTGACCACTCCTCCCACCCCTCCATCCTCCTCATGGCCCCAAAGAACGGTCCGGGTGCCCACTTGATACAGCGCCTTGCTGTGCAAAGTCTGGCCTGACTTCCTAATTCAAATGATTTTACACTAATTTCAAGACCTCCCTGTGTCCTTGTGTTTGTTGAGCCAGCAGTCACAATTCCACGATTTTAAAAGTTCAGCAATAAATTTAAAAGGACCACATAGTTGAACATTGTCACCTGAACTGTTCCTTGATTTCCTGACGTGCTTAACCCAGAAGTTTCAGGCTTTTAAGTAAAATTAGTTTAAAAAGAATAAGGCTACCAGTGGCAAAGAGGGGGGAAATGTGTTGGAATATTCCAATTTGAATGAACATTGATCAATTCTTGAATTTCAACCTAAAAATGTACAGTAAACAAAGTTAGCAGAAACAAAAAGATGGACTAGACCAGAGGTTAGCAAACTGGCTCGTGAGCCAAATCTGGCCCAGTTGTCTGTTTTTATAAATAAAGATTTATTGGAACATAGCCCTGCCCATTTGTCTCCACTCTGTCTGTGGTCGCTTTGGTCCTGGAACAGCAGAGTTGATTAGCTGCAACAAAGATTGCATGGACAGCAAAGCCCGAGATATTTACCATCTGGTCCTTTACAGAGAAGGTTTGTCAGCCCTTGGACTAAACCCTGAATTATTAAAGAAGATAAAAGTGAATTTTTTTAAAGTTTATTTTGAAGTGTTTCATTTTAAAGGAGTATAGTACAGACTATTTCAGAAATAATTCCTCCTGCAACATGTAAGGCTTTCAGTAACAAACCAAATTTCTCTTATCAGCTTTCCTGACTTGAGGGGGAAAGATAAGAAATCTCCACTCTTATCTCTATCTAATCTCAATGCCTTACTCTTTTATTCCAAAAGATTAGCGTAATGTAGTGTGTGGTGAAAAGTGTGCCGAGCTGGCAACCTCCAGGGTCTGGCAGCACTCGCCGTACATCTTATCTATTCCCTCCAGGACTCACCTCTAATACCCTCCGGGCCTTGTGGTCATCCGCCTCAGAAGGGTGGTAAAAAGAGTGTGTTGGTGGAAGTTTGGGAAACGTAGGGGGCATAAAAACCATCCCAGTCACTGGTTCCAGATGTATCTTCAATAGAGTAATGGACTTGAAACTACAATTATGTAGGATTTTTAGGATGAAGTGAACGGGAAAGGACAGAATATGAGGGAGATCGCAGAGCAAACGAAAACATAAGGAGAAGCTCTGGGATTAAAAACTCCCAAGGCACAGTGAGTCCATCCAACTTTCCTGAGCTATCTACTCCAGCAGGCGGGTGTGGTTTGTGGAAAATATGAAGTATTAAGCCAGTGGTTGCTATTAAAGGTCAGAACTTACTGTTCCTCAAATGTCCTGGTTCTTTAGAAGTCTGGTGGGAGACTGCATCACTGTATTTGAATACCTTTATTTAAATAAAAGGACATTTGTCAGGTTGACAGTGTGAGGAAACAGGATGACAGCCTTGATAAAATTAAACCGAGATCTTCAAATGAAGGTAGAGTGAAACTCTAACACATTTTAATCTTATTCCTTGGATTTTAAGCCTTCCAGAGGATCTCTCACTAATTAAGGCTGCTACCCTCTCTGCCCTCAGGGGAATGTTGCTTCCCTACAACTCTGGCCCAATCACAGACTCAACCATTCCCTTATAATAAAATAGATGAGAAGTGGCTGAAATATTTACATTAGACTTTATCAAAAAAGCCAGAGGATAACAGAACAGAAATAAACAGGTAACATTCAACCAGATAATTTGACTGACAAATTACGACTTGCCCCACTTCACTTCGGGGGCACCTGGTTATCTATGGACCCACCACCAGGTTACTTGGGAAAGTATTCCTTCACTCCCAGACTTCTCTCATTCATCCTGGTTCACCCATGCAGGGTGAGTGACATTAACTAAGTCTACCTCTTTCAGGAGAGACCCCATCTCCCTACCGATGACTTCCACGGCATGATCCTGGAAGAACATGACCCAGTCATCCTGGCACCCCTCTACTACATGTGCTCTTTAAGCAGCAGGCTTTAATTACATTCTGTCACATGCATTCCACTATTGCCTAGAAATAGGGAGTCCTTAAAGAATGGACCAGGGCCTGTACTCCCCATGAAGTATCTTGACTGGGAAAAGGGCTAATCCAAAAAAAAATAATGATTTTGGACTCAAGCCTTCAAAGCTTTGCTTGTTTTAAAGAAGCAGTCACCATATGCCTAGTCACAGACAGAAGAATTTTTAGTCTGTGACAGTCATGGGTGAAGTCATTTTAAAAACAATATTCAGGAGCGCTTGGGTGGCTCAGTCGGTTAAGTGTCTGCCTTGGGCTCAAGTCACGATCCCAGGGTCCTGGGATCAAGTCCCATGTCAGGCTTCTTACTCAGCAGGGAATCTGCTTTTCCCACTCCCCCTCTGCCCGCGCTCTCTCCCTCTTTCTGTCAAATAAATAAATAAAATATTTAAAAATCATAATAAAATAAAATAATAAAATAAAAACAATATTCAAGGTGCACCTGGGTGGCTCAGCCAGTTAAGCGTCTGACTCTTGATTTCAGCTCAGGTCATGATCTCAGGGTCCTGGGATCAAGCTCTGGCTGGCTCCCTAATCAGCGGGGTGTCTGTCTGAGGATTTCTGTCCCTCTTCCTCTGCCCTTTCCCCTGCTCACTCTGTCTCTCTCAAAATAAATAAATCTTTAAAAATAATTAAAAAATAAAAAATACACAGAAATGATACCTTGAAAGGAGGAAAAATAAAATAGGAATGAGTCCATTTACTCATCTTCTAATCATCTTCCTATACACATACCAAAAAATAACCCTAAGATTAGTCCTATATCTTCATAGGGGTTTGGGTTACAAAGACATATACACTGTCAAGATGTACCAGAACAACTAAAGTTTGTGCATTTCGTGGCATACCTGACTTTTAGGGTGAAAGGGGGGGAAAACCTGTAACCTGTAAATAAATACTTACCTTTAGTTAATGACATACAAGCTGAAGTATTTTGGTATCTGCAACTTACACAAGAAGCATAAGAGATTAATGGATGGATACGGCAATGAAGAGATGGGTACCTACGTGGTAACACAAATACAGTGTTAATAGTTTAATCTGGGAATAAGGCTTTTTACTGTGAAATTCTTCCAACTTCCTGAACGTTTAAAAATTTTCCTAATACAGTGTTAGGGAAAATAGCCACAAGAATAAACGAGTAAATACGGCAGGATCTAAGAGGCTGCCAAACACGAGGAGATCCCACACAGCTGCATCACACACATCTGCAGATAAAACTTCAGGTTTAACTGGAAGTCTCTATGCCAAAGGGGTAAGGGGGTGGTGGGGCACCTGAGTGGCTCACTCGGCCGAGTGTCAGACTCTTGGGTTTCAGCTCAGGTCCTGAACTCAGCCCACATCAGACCGTGAGCTCAGCAGGGAGTCTGCTAGACAGAGATTCCCTCTCCCTCTCTCTCTGCCCCTCTCCCCACCCCTGGGCACACACACACACTCTCTAATCAAGCAATCAATCTTCAAAAAAAGTGGGGGGTAAGTGGGAAGCACAAATTCATCTACGAACTAGTACAGTGGCTCCCCGAAAGGCAAGGAACTAAAGAGTGGTCCTCAACTCTGTGAGACACACGATGACAGCTGCTGTTGGCAGAAGTAAAACAGCCTGAGCATATGTGTGCCTGCACGTCGCACGAGTTTATCCGTGTGTGCGCACGGAGCAAAACCTTACCTCGCTCTTTCAAAACCTTCCGCTTCTGCTCTATCGAGAAGCTACAAGGGATCCAGCAGAGATACACACATGCATCTGGAGAGGACATTTCAGAATCCCATTTGGAAAGCTTTCAGGGCAATCTCCTTAGCAGCCACTGCAGAGACTTAATTCACCTCTCCCTCCCCCTTCTTCCAATCTTCACCTTTGTAAAAGAAAAATCATTGTTTTTCCCCTACTTGAGAACTAGGTTGATTGTGAGGTTTCAGAAAATTAATCTCCTCCAATTCTTGTCCTACTTCTTCACGTACAGATTTAGTGCCTATAAAGGAACCACCGGAATCACATTTCCTTCTTCATATTTCAAAGTGTTTTTCCTGCAAGTCCTTCCCTACAAAATTACCAAGCCAGAAAGCTTCGGGCTTTAAGGAGGGCCTGATTCTATGGTTTCCCTAGTTTAAGTTACATCTGATATCTAAGACACAAAAGGCCCAGATTTTAGACATGCATTTTACACAAGCAAATTTGTAATACAATAGGTGGTTACCGTACACCTACCAATCTCCCTTTCTGCGTATTTTCTCCCTTGAGTTGAAAAATGCTACTCCAATCAACCTCTTCCCTGCCAGATATGTTGAGGCCCCATGTCACTCAGAATTCTTTCCTTGCTGCTTTAAAAGGCTCGCCTTAGGTCTCTGCTAATGGGCTCCCTCACCTCTGACCCCTTTATGTCACCTCCTGCTACAGGGCAACCGGATGGCCACTCAAGGTCCCCGAATGGAGACTGCTGTGTGTCAGTCTCCTACAGCAGCTTGGCTGAATGTGAGGAAGACAGAGAGGAGGCTGAGCAATACACAACAGGATGGGACACTCTGGTCACCAGCATCGGACGCTGGTTAAGAGCACGGTCTCTGGGGCGCCTGGGTGGCTCAGTGGGTTAAAGCCTCTGCCTTCGGCTCAGGTCATGATCTCAGGGACCTGGGATCAAGCGCCGCATCAGGCTCTCTGCTCAGCAGGGAGCCTGCTTTCCCCTCTCTGCCTACTTGTGATCTCTCTCTGTCAAATAAATAAATAAAATCTTAAAAAAAAAAAAAAAAGAGCACGGTCTCTGGAGTGAGGAAATGGGTTCACACGTGGGCTCCATGACTTTCTAGTAGTGTCCTTTGGGCAAGTCATTTAACCTGAATGTCAGCCATTTTAAAAAGGTCGTGGTCATCACGGTACCAATTCCCTAAAACCAACGTGAGGTTTAAGTGACTAATGCCTTATAGTACCACAGTAAACTGAGAGCACTCAGGCAAGTAAGAAAGGAGAAACCCGGAAATGTCTCCAGATGACCCTCCAGCTGTGCTCTTTAAAAAAAAACTCAGGCTTTACACTTTCCAAATTTGCAGCTTTTATCTGTGCAAGCCTTTGTCCTCCCCACGACCCCTTCTTTCCTCACCACCACCCTCAGAAGAAGTGTTTCTTCCATTTCTCCCTTTCCTACGGGGCTGCGGAACCCACAGGGTGCCCAGCAGCATCCTGCACACTCTCGCTGCCTCCGAAACAAACAGGGTAGCTAACATATCCCCGGGGCCGGCACTGGGTGCGCGGGAGTCTGGTGACCACATACTGATGTTTTCTGAGGCACAGATACCCGCATAGCTGTGAACAGAGCAGGGGTTCTCAACTATGGCACTACTGACATTCTGAACCAAATAATTCTTTGTGTCAGAGAATGCTGTCCTGTGCATCTTAAGACGTCTGGCAGGATCCCTGGCCTCCACCTTAGGTGATGGTAGCACATCATCTTCCCGGCTGTGACAATCAAATATGTTTCTAGACTTTACCAAATATCCCTGGGAGGGAAGGGGTAAAATAACCTCTTTTCCCTGCCTCCCCCGTGTTGAGACCCACTGCTGGAGAGAACGAGAAATATTCCAAGTCACAGCGTTAGTTTTCTCCTGAAGCAGCAGCCACCGCAATGCGGTGCATTCAAAACAGACATGGGAAATCCTAATGGCTACATTTGTGAAATGTCAAGACTGTTCAGTACTAGCTATGGCCGACAGCGTAAGTCACAAACTCGAAGCTCGAATTGTACCAAAGGTTCAAAACTTGTAAGAATTAAATGAACTAATGCATACATAGTGCTTAGCCCAGTGCCTGGCAGAGTAAGTATTCACCACCTGTGAGCTACTGTTAGTAAGTACATACAGCTGGAGTCCCAGTGCTGGGCAAAGCAGCACAGGCCTTGGCTCTCCCCTCACCCATTCTTTCTCTGTTCCTCCCACCCATCTCCCCAAGGACAAAGTAAGATAATCCAATACTAAACACAGTACGATGGTCCCTAGAGCTGATAGCATATGAAGCGGGGTAAGAGAACAGAAGAAAAGGAGAACCGAAGAATGGCATGAAAGGTGTGGTGTCCTGCAGCAGAGACAAAGGGGCACACACATTTCCCACTAAACAGGAAGAGGCAGAAGGATGCCTGTTTCATTCCAAAATGAGTTTCTCATAAGAAAGCAGCATCCTGAAAGAGGATGAAGGGTACAAGGGATTTCACATCTTCTATCCAGGGAAGTTCCACCCACATAATTCTCCCTTTCCAAATATTACGGGAGTTCCTGGAGTTACAAATACCCCACAGCTTCACATAGTTGCATTGTCTCTCCTTAACTCCCCATGCAGCAACCAAGTCATGGGGAAAAGGCACTTCCCAGTGCAGGGCATTAGGAAACACCGATCTCACATTTCTTCTGTATGCTTCTTCACCCTGAATTTCACACATACTGTGTTTCCCTACTCTCATCTCATTCCCTTTTCCAGTTTCATACACTTCAGTTAAAAGACACACACACACACACACACACACACAAAATCATGTTCCATTTTCTCCATCCTTCTTTTCCTCCATAGTAAACCAAGGAGCACTGACCATACAGATAAGTGTATGAAGGACAAAGACGACATTTATGGGAAAGTCTAGAGTAGATGAGTAGAGGCCGTGGGCCAGCATTCACTTGCCGGCTCTGTAACCATGATCAGTCAATCATTGAGAGTCAGTCACTTAATCTCCATGAGCCTCGGTTTCTTCATCTGTACAATGGCAGGGATAACCCCTGCCCTACAGATTCAATGATATCAAATATACAAATTCTTGGCTCAAGGCTCAAAACATAAAAGAAGGCACAATAAAGGATTGCTATTATCATATACCAAACTTATATATAATGTCTATGTCCTTCAAAGCACCCAAAGTTTACCAAAAGAAATACTCCCAAGAGAATTCGTTTTTTCCACCTTTTCTTCCTACTAAATCTAAAGGTCCCATACAACATCCCTCCCACCATAAGAACCAACCTAAGCAGAAGACAAACGGTCTTATTTAAGCATGGTTCATCTGCCTTGTTTAATCAATTGCACTGTTTTCCATTATTGTACCACATGTTTGACATTTTGGCACCATAACTGAAGAAATGTTCTGGGTTCAGCCTGGGGCCTAACCTTCATCACACGATTTTTGTTGCTGCTTCTGCAAAATATTTTCTGTGCTCCAAACCCATTTCTGGAAGAAAAGCAGTTTGTAAATAGGAAACCATGCATGCTTTCTTTTTAAATTCCCAACATCTATTGAAATAAAACCCACTCTTACCAGCAATTCAACTATGAAATGATTTTTGAATTAAATCAGAAAGGTTTCCTCTCAAAAAAAAAAAAAAAAAAAAAAGGTTACAGTGGCTCTTGCTGTCCTATAGTTTGGGCACAATTTTTAAAGAAATTCTATAAATATACAAGATCTGAATTTTTCTATTACTGATAATCTAAACAATTAAAGTTTATAAAGTTAAAGACAACTACTGAAATCTGTTTATTTCCTTATCAACTTTAAAATGAGATCACAGGGGCGCCTGGGTGGCTCAGTGAGTTAGGGCCTCTGCCTTCAGCTCGGGTCATGGTCTCGGGGTCCTGGGATCGAGCCCCGCATCAGGCTCTCTGCTCAGCGGGGAGCCTGCTTCCCCCTCTCCCTCTGCCTGCCTCTCTGCCTACTTGTGATCTCTCTCTGTCGAATAAATAAAATCTTTAAAAAAAAAAAAAAACAAAATAAAATGAGATTGCAAAAACAAGAACTGCAATTTTTTATTGGCTAATTTTAAACTAACATTTAAAAGCACAATGAGAAATGACCATTTCAGCGGACCATTTCAGCATTAGGATTCCAACCTCTACTGAGGCAACATTTGTGTTTGGTGTGAGCACGCGTGTACGTGTACCTGTGTGTATGAACAGAAAAGAAAAAATCCCAGGTCTTCAATTTTTAGTTTGTGAGCTATACTAGTTCTTCTTCAACTATGACAGTCTTATAAATAAGCACGAATGAGTGAAGCTCGTATAATGGTATTCAGAGTAGTTTCCATACCCAGCATCATGAACAAACAGTAACACCCATCTGCGGCAGTGTGTTAATATCTGTCACTAACTTGGCTCCCAGCACAAGGTATATAATAACACCGTGCTTTAGTCAGTATTAACTAGGCTGCATTTGGCTTTTAAAAAGATATTCTTAGCATGGCATTTCTAAGCACAAAAGAACCGAAAGTCTTATGTTCCTCTTCAAATTTAAGACAAAATGACACTCTTAAAAAAAAAAAAAAAATCACAACAGCCTAAAGTAACCTCCACTTCATCTTTTTCCCTACACATTCAATAAATCACCTATCAAACATATATCAAGAATGATTCAAAATTTGGTAACATTTAATGTGTAAAGAAAAAGTGGAAAAGGAACAAAAAGAAAACGTTTGGTCAAGCTGTTGAAAATTACAGAAGATGTTTCTCTTTCATTGTAATTACAATTAACTTTAATATACTGTTGCTTTTGTTTTACTGAACTACAGAACATTTCAACTAGTCGAAATTGTATCTATTAGGGTCAAGAAAAAGTGAATGAAAAAAAAAATCTGCTAGGAAGAGAGATCCTCTCAGGGCACCTGGCTGGCTCAGTCAGTGGAGCAGCCAACTCTTCATCTCAGATCGTGAGTTCGAGCCCCACATTGGGTATAGAGATTACTGAAAAATAAAATCTTAAAAAGAGAGAGAGAAAGAAAGAAAGTTAAAAAAAAAAAAAGGAAAGAAAAAGTAAGATCTTCTCTACAGCAATAGACTACAAAATCCTCCTTCTGCCTCAAGTCCAATATAAGTCACCTACAGAAATATGATTCCGCTCCAGAGAGATTAACAATGCATTCATCTGGGACAAAAGCAAATGTATATCTTCACTTCCTCCTGGAGAAACTGAGGCAAACAAGATTTCCCAAATGTCCCCAAGATAAACAAGCGGTGTCTGGCTAGTGATTCAGGAGTCCCTGGCACTCAAACCTACTCTTTTCCATTCCATGAAAATCTGCAAAGAGCAGAGTAATCCTGTCTAAAACTTTAATACTTCTGAAAAACAGGATGAGGTTTTTATAGGAAGTCATCCCATTAAAAGGCCACTAGCTTTTCTTTTTTAACAAATACTCAAGTTGATCTTGAAAAATACCCATGAAAACTCCAAAAGCACGAGTAAAGAAAGGAGACTGGCTCCTTCGTATATTAACACACATTATAAAGGTACAGTGATTGTGGGGTGTCTGGGTTGCTCAGTGGGTTAACCCTCTGCCTTCGGCTCAGGTCATGATCTCAAGGGTCCTGGGATCGAGCCCCGCATTGGGCTCTCTGCTCAGCGGGGAGCCTGCCTCCCCCTCTCCCTCTGCCTGCCTCTCTGCCTACTTGTGATCTTTTTTTCTCTGTCAAGTAAATAAATAAAATCTTAAAAAAAAAAAAGGTACAGTGATTGAGTTTGACAACGGCTCTTGGATAGAGAGAACAGAATGGCTCCTTTGGAGGGAGAGGAGAGGGCTCCAGAACCCTCACTCCTTAAACCAAGATAAAATCCACATAGATAAAAGATATAAAGATGCAGCTTTAAAAAAAAAAATATCACCAATACTCAAAGAAACCTTCTGGAAGAAGACTTAAGGAAGTAAAACTCTGAAGGGGGGTGATTTAAAATGAAAAGATAACAATTATGAACATCTATGCACCAGAAGAACCACATCAACATTTGTAAAGCAAAAACTTCAGAAGATTATTAGGAGAAATAAAAGCTCATTAATTGTATCAGACTTATTTTATCTCTCAGTCCACAGAATGGACGAAAATAAGAATACAGAAATTATGTATGACAGGTCTAATGCACAAACCCACATTTAACTCTGGACCCTGAAAATAAAGAATACACATTCTTTTTATATGTTCACAATACATTCATAAAATTATCATATATTTTGCCACAAGAGGTCCACAACTAAATATGTTTGTTTGAAAATGACTGCTAAACAGAGGTACAAGAGAGATGACGTGATAATGAATGCAGGATCCCCGAAGTAACTGTATAATCAAACACAGCTGTGACACAGGTAGAGGGAAGAACTTTCAGTTCCTATAGTTCGTTGTGATCACATTTTTTCAAGAAGCCACAGAATCCCCTGAGAAAGAGGTACTTACACCAGCTGCTACTTCCTAAAATACCCAAGGTAGAAGATTATCTATTTCCTATTTCTGAGAGACTAAAAGAACTCCACCTTCCACTGTGTTTTCATGTTTAATTATCTTCAACGAGAAGTTCGTTCCTGGGCTTTTCCTTAAACCCTGTAACATGTATAATTTATTAATTCAAGATCTGTTTTTGGCAGAGGTGGAGGCCATCTTTCACCACACTTCCTATAGCAGTCTTTCACATGCATAAAAGGTTGCTTTGTAAATTAACCTTTGTGTTTAATAGCCAGGCTAAATATCCTCCTTACTGTCTACATCTTCGCTTCCTTATGACTGGACTCACTGAGCTGGGACTTCCCTAATTCTATTGCCAATCCTTATGTGATGGCTTTCCAAACTAAGAAAAATGTACTCTCAAATTTCTTTTCCACATGTTTAACTTGTTTATATTTACGCACCAATTAAGGCAAACTCTTCGAAAATGTAGTCTCTATTTTAAAAGTACAATTTGTTATGGAACTCATTTTGCCTTTATTAAAAAAAACAAACCACAGGGCTCAGTTTTGATAGAATTAATCCACAAAAATAATTTTCATTTCAAGAAACTGCCACATGGTAGTATTTCCTAAAACCATACTTGCCCTGTTTAAAAAATGCCACCCTTTCCAGTATCATCCCTTATTTCCATGTATATTCTGAAAGGGCAGTTAGTTCTAACATACATCATGACCTGCTTTTTCTCCACTTCAGGTCAACTTTGTCAGAGGTCCTTGTGGCTGACGTGAGATCAAGTTGCACACTCCATTATTCTCTGTCACGACACCCCTTTTGTTTTTTGTCATGGTGCTTTAACAGTTTGTGATTGTTTCATTGGCCAGTTTGCTTGCTTAATTTTCTGTCCTCCACTCAACCTCCCCCCCCCCCCAACCAGCTATGGGCTTCTCTTCATGTGGGGAGGCAGACAGATGGGTCTGAACCAGCTTAGAGTCCTCCACACTCTGTGGCCGGCTCTCAGTGAGCAGTGAGGCATTCGTCAATACATAATATGGATAATATTAAAAGCACTGTTCATGTATGTGAACTGGCCACAGTCATAAAGCTATTAATGCTGAGAGAATCGTTAAAAGGGTAGATAAATTAATACCCAGAAGCAGTGCATTCCAGTGACATGCCATAATGTTCTGAGGCTCCAAAGCTGTAAGCACACTGAGCAGACTCAGTAAAGGCAGCCATGTAGGAGACCGCTAACCAGGGCCTCACAGCTCTTTCACAGAAGAGCAGCGGGAGTGCTGAGAAGATGATTCACTTTCACTACCATCACACACACATCTAAAGACAATTTCAGAGCATTTCATGAAGTATTTTTGTTCATAAAATAGATCTATCTTTTCCTGAAGTTTGGAACATACCACCGATTGGGGGCATATGGTCACCACCTTCCCCTAGCAGGACCCAAGTTTTGAAGATAATTTCCAGAAGCTCCACGCAGATAACCTATCTCTGCATTCAAGACTGCAGTGAATGGGAACAGCTAATTTTTGCCTGAATGTTTTTATTTAAAAAAACAAAGCAAAATGCATTTAAATGACAATTTCTAGGGCTATTTTGCAGTTCTGAAATGAAGGATTTATATTATAAAATGTATATATGTAAAATTTATATTTATAAAATGTATATATGTAAAATTTATATTTATAAAATGTTTTTAATATAAATATTTTGTAAATAAATATACAGCTATTTGCAGGGTTTATGAGCTGTGTGTTGGAAGATTCACTTCCTACTTTGACAAAAACATGTACTGATACTTTAAATGTTAATTTGGTTTTCTTTAAATATTCCTGGATACAAGTTTCTTCGTCAAAAAACCCAACCAATTTTATATATACTATAAAGTATTTTCTATGAAAAAACAGCTGTTGTGTTCTTAAGCCACATGTATTTAAAACATCATTTTAATAATCAAATGCAAAAGTCAGCTGACTCTAAGCAAAATAACTTGCAAAAAACTGACTGAATTAGGTCAGTTTAAATATAGGCTAGGGTGGACATATAGTCTGAAAACAGTTTAGTGTTTTTTTCAAAAGTAAGGCATAAAACTATCCTAGGACTCAGCAATACCATTCTTAGGTATCCAACCAAGCAAAAGGAAAATGTGCATCTACATAAAGACTTGCATGCAAATGTTCATAGGAGCATTATTCATAAGTCACTCACCTCTCCTCCGTGAAAACACACACACACACACACACACACACACGAAAAACAACCAGTCTATCATATTCAGGCAGATTACTATTCAGTTATTACAAGGACAGAACTGATACATGCTATGCCATAGACGAACCTCAAAAAAATCATGGAAGTGAAAAAAGCCAGATGCAAGAAACCACAGATTCCATGTATGTGAAGTACCCACAAAAAGCCAAATTTACACACGGAAAGATTTTTGCATGGGGCTAGAAACAGGGATTACCTATAAATGGACATGAGAGATTTTACTGGGGAGATAAGATGTCCCCAAAATTATTTATGGTGATGGTTATATCACTTAGTAAAAATAATTGAACTGTACACTTGAAATGGGCAACTCTTATGATATGTAAAATATACCTCAAAGTTGTAAAAAAAAAAAAAAAAAAAACTTGGGCTAAGAAAAAAATTCATAAAATGAGAAGTAGCATAAGAGATAAAACGATCTGGGTGATAGTGAATGTATCCTGATTATAGCAAGCTACTCCCCTCCCCTTCTGCCAAAAAAGTCATTTACCAAGCTGCCAAAAGACCAAGTAGGAGTAAAGTTTCTACTCCACTCTTTAAAATAATAGGTAACACTGACACCTTGGAGGTACCACAGAATATGGGTGACCTTGGGAAGAAACCAAGTTTTATTCTAGGATTATCATGAGAACTGTCATTTTTTCAAAGCCTATGAATTAAAGTCCACACTATGTAAATCTAATGATTTTCACTTTATCCTTAGAAAAACATAACTTAAAATAAGAAAAATACGGAGCTGTTTGTAAGAATAAGGCAGCTGCCATGAAATTTAAAACAAAAACCCCACACTATCAGCAAAATGATAAAAATTATCAAACTCGATCTTTTACTAACTTCCAATCTAGGGGTTTTCTTGTCTTCTGGGCACGGTTCCCACTTAAAAACAAAAAACTATGTTTAATCAGTTACTCTGAATTTTACTAAAACCAAGTGACACAACAAGCAGACAACACTCGTCCCTTTATTCCCTCCAACATTTTCAGCTAGAAATTGATTTTGGAAACAAATGTAACATACTGGGTTCCATTGTATCTTTTTACAAGGCTAATGTCAGTAAATGTGGCTGCCTAATTTCTTTCCTGTGGTACAAAGTTTATATTTACACAGCTTTTTTAAATGGAGAGTTAGCACAGGTATGGTTTTAACTCTAAAAGGGAAGTGAGGGGGTAAAGGGAGCTATACCAACTGTAAAATAACAGAAAAAACTAATTTTTAGAAGTGTAATTGCAGATCAACGTTACTTGGGGAAAAGATCAGTTAGCTATGTGTTACTGTCCAGAATTTTGTACCAATAAATACCCCTTTAAACAAAATTTTTAAAGTATTTAAAATACAGCATATTAACTCAAGAGGTTCTGTTTTCCTTTAAAAATAACACACAAAAATCATAATATCATGGACTTGTGACAGCTAAAGCTACCAACTTACTAGAGAGGCCGTCTTTCTTAGAAATGTCTATGGTAAAATATTAATTTGTCAATCAGGAGAAAAAATAAGTAATTTCTCCAAAACCAGGAAACAGGTTTCATTCCTTTACAAAAAACAATGAGAACCGGTTAATTTTATACCACTTTCCAAAAATTTACATCCATAGTAAATCAGGTACACCTGCATTTTTAAGGCAACAAGAATAAGGGGAGCAATTTTACAAGTTATCCAGACGTACATTATCCAGGATAAAAGTCATGTGAGAGACCAGGCTCTATCGTGACCACAAACACATATGCACCAAATCAAAATTTAATTACACTGCAGGACACTGTTTGTGAATTGTGCTACATATTTTATCAACTGCTCCCCTTTTGACAGGACAGTTTCCTGAAGGAAAGTTCCAAGAACTGAAGAGTTACAACACCCACATACCAGAAAGTGTTTCCTGAATTTTGTTACAGGAACTGACATCTGCTATAATTTGAACATTTACTTCCCAGTAGGAATCCCATTTAAAATTTTTGTTGAACATTATCTGTTCAACAACAGTAGATGCAATGTTTTGTTTAAAAAAAAAAACCAAAAAAACAGACAAAAAAACAAAAACTACCATGACCACCTTTCAGTTTCATACAGTTTGGATAATTGACCGATTCACAGTGGTAACTTTTCCCCTGGGAACAAAAACATCTGCCACCTGATAAACCGAGGTATGTGTGGTAGAATGTGCGTTTGTAGTTTTGGGAGGCAGCCCAGAGTGGACAGGAAAGGGCAAATTAAATATCCAGGTCCTTGGGAAGAAACAATTCTTAGGAAAGTGCTGCATGATCAAACTTGGGCATTACTTCTTGGTACCTTCCTTTTCCTTTTCTTAAATTTTAAGTGCATCTGGACACTTCAGCAATTATAGTTTGTAACAGATACATAAATTTATAGAAATGGAGATCTACTTTTCCTACCAATCTCTTGTCTATTTCAATGGGGGAAGGAGGACATGTGTATATATGAGGCTATATTAAGTCAAAATGTAACTGCATTGCACCATATACTTTACATATCTCTCACACACAGACTCCATTTCACAAAGGGTAGTAGGGTGGGCCTCTGGCCTCAGAGAAGATCTCCACCCAAGCTCCACCCCAGACCTGTCCAATCAGAATGGGGGGAGGGGGGTAGAGTCAGCACATTGGCAAGCACTCCTGGTGATTCTAGTGTTTAGTCAAGTTTGAGAACCTTGAACTTAATAGGACTACACTGCATCTAAAATATTCTTTTATCTATCTAATTGCCCATCCAGCAGTAAGCAATACCAAAAAGAAAGGCAAGATCATTTGGGGTAAAATACAGGCAAGCCAGTGACTCAAGAGTCACATCCTTACTCTCTCCAGCCCACCCAAACAAAGGATCGTATCATGCAGCCCACAAGTCTCCTTATTCATTATCATATGAGCCATTATGGAGGAACAACAATTCCTGGTACTTTTAGAATGTGGTCAAACTGTGGGTGCCCTGTGAAGATATAACCCAAGACCAAAGTAATGGCCATTTAGGTGTCAACTGATATATATTTCCTCCTTCAGTTAGCTTCAGTTCTTTTTGACAAGATGTCACTACTGGGACTCCTCTTACTATAGTAAACCTGAAATCAAATTACTGCTTGACTAATAGCTTTAAGAATCTGATCATTCAATCAGGTTAAATTAAAAACAAAGCCAATAAACCATAACAAGAAAACACGTTCACCAGAGAACAAGACTTGCAGGATATTAAGTCCGCTCGCTTTGTGGCTGTTGGGTTAAGCTTTAACTCACTGGGGATAGCTTGGAAAAGGGAAAAGTTTGCACAGAGGAAAGCTTCTCAACACTGATCACTGCCAAAACACAAAAAGTCAGCACTTGGGATTGTTTTTAAGTTAATTTTTACTTTAGGGTCTCTAGGGCGTCAACACCAAGAGTTATCTTATTTTTCCGCTTGAGGCCTAAAGCTAAGCTCCACCTGATACATTTATAGTTGAGCAAGATATTATTGAGCATTCTACCTGCTGTATTATTCTGAGCAAATGAATACATGTATTTTCATAATAAAATTAACAACAATCTGAAGCAGAGCTAAAATACTACAGCTTTATCTTTCCCCCCAATTTTTTTCACTTATGTAAAAAAAGGTAATCATTTAAGCTGCTGTAAAAGTTATGCACACACCCTATGCCAATAAAATGTAACTGAACCACAACAGAGATTATGATATTCAAGCTTGTTATGTTTGTACTTCTGAGCCAAGAAACTTTGTCCTAAAGATGTAGACTGTATTTCCAACTAGTACGGAGGGGAAAAATCAAAATACACTACTGGTTGTAGTTCTCACTACAACTCACGTACAGGACTTTCTCTTTTAAAAGACAGATTTTGGAACTAAGTTTATTTGCCAATCTTGGAAAACAAATGAAATAGAGAAATTTCCTGATAGAAAACTAAGTTTATATATTTAGAAGCAATCAAATTGTATGTTATACGTCAAAGCAGTAATGAAGATAATTGGCTTTTAATTCCTCCACTTAACAGCTATTGGGTAATACAGAGATTAGGATGCTCAAACCAAACGACAGTACCAAAATGAGATTTCCCTCTTATCCATGATTAAGATAACATTTTTCATTACTGAGAATACATGAAATTTAAATTGCTTAAATGCAGCATTCCCTAAACTCCATTTTCAAAAGAGTATAGAAGCAGCTATTGAATACCTTTTCATGCTCTCATACAGAATCCCCTAAATCTCTTGAGAGATCACTTGCGTTAATGTTGCCAAAGAACATCCCCATAAACCAGCTGACTGAAAAAAATGACTCAATTCTCCTTCTTTATCTTGGAAGAAGCTGTAGTCTCTGAGTCAGGAAGCTCAGCTGGCTCTCAGGATGAACTAGAAGGAAATCACTTAAGAGACCTGTCTGTGTTTCTCTTCTGTCAAGGACACTGTTTACAATGGCGTCATGAGGGAAAAAATGAAGACATTCACCGGGTCAAAATACTGCATAAATTATTTCCCTTTTGAAATCACTTCCTTGAACTGCACTTTCCAAAATACCATAGCATTCTTCTTTGATATTTGCTCGTACTCCATCAGAGCTTCTTTGCTTTCATGAATTTTCTTCCAAGGTAATCAGTAGTTCACAAATCAGGAGGGCAGAGGACAGAGCAAAACTGGTTCTACACCAGTTTAAGAGCAAAGCTTTTTGCAATGGAAAAATTTCCCTCACCAGTCAGAGATCCACCAAAAACCGGCTTCAGAATAATCTTGGGAACAATCTGACTTTGCTTTATTATTATTATTTTTTAAACTTCATTAACATTAACTTCAGTCAAATTCAAACAAAAACGCTGTAGGAGAACTGACTAAACCTAATTTCCTTTTGAAATTTGTCTTGAAAGTGCTTTCTTCTGAGAGGTGCTCAGCCACCAGATACTACTCTCCTACAGAACTGCAACTCCCCCACTCCCCTCCCTCCTGGGGGGGGGGGGGCATGCGCAGGGCTTCTCCAGGAGCACAAGGTACATTTTAAAACTGGTTAATTCCTGGCTGTGGGTGAAGGTATGTATATATTCCTTTCTAGAACTCAAGGATTGCTTCAAAGAGGAGGTTAGCAGAGATGAGGAACCAGACAAAGACTTTCTTTCTGTTTTATCCATCAACACACTCCTCAATCTAAAGTAAGCTAATCCTCACAGAAAAGTATAAATCTTCAAACTACTGAGATTCCATACCCACCCCTTACCCATCATAGGCTTGCTATTCTCAAAAGAGGGCATGCCAGGTTGTATACTTCTATAAAGCATTCCATGCCTTAGATCAGAATTTGGAAACTAAAAAAAAAAAAAAAAAAAAAAAAAAAGAATTTGGAAACTAAAGCCATGATCTATTTCACATTAAAGAAAGCAAGTTTGTTATAATTCCCATCAGAAAGTAGTCAATGTATCTGTTGTATTTACAGATTCCAACATAGCATATGTCCTGCTTTAACCGATACTGCATTTCTAAGTGGCTGCCTTACTCCACAACTCGAATATTCAAACCAAATATTAAATGTTTTCAAAATATTGACCCGAAATCTAATTCTTAAAATGTAGGCAAGTGACCTCTCATTCAACAGATGTCTCCCACTTCTGGGAGAAAAGAATGAACCACCAAGCAAAACAAAATAATCGACGTCCTGTTTTTAGGCGCTTTCCCCCCTACTTTTAGGTTTAAAATGAGGGAGGGGACTGGTTAACTTCAATTTATAAAGGTTCACAAGCTAAGAAATACTTAGGTAGTCCCTCCCTCACTCAAAATACTTCTAGCTTATGTGGGAGATACTAAAAATGTGAGACGACATCTTAAGGAGCTGACTATAGAAGAGAAATACACTGCCTAGCCTATTCACATGAAAAATTAGTGATACACCAACCATAAGTATCAAATGAAGAATATTAACTTACAGCAATGCCAAACTGTGACAGAAAAGTGCCATGGCCATCTCATGTATTCACTGTCAGTGCCACAAAATTCATTTTCATCTAAGTTCTCATCTACCTCTTCTACTAAGGGGAAAAAAAGTCAAACTATTTTAAATAGTGCACAATGAAACAACTGTGTTTAGAACAAACTGAGCTATGAATCTTAAGGGCCAATGAGTCCAACAATCCAAACTAATTGTTCCAAGAGCAAACAGATACTATGGGTGGCACTTGGGCAAGATTTTACAACCCTAAATTATAAATCAGAGGTGATGGTTTTGTTTCTCTTAGCACTGCTCTCAACAATTTGACCCAGCTTGAGGTTTCCTTGAAATCCAAAAGTATGTGCCATCATTTCTTTAGATCTCAAAGACTACCTACTGTCCCACAAAACACAATGTCTGGAGGCGCCTGGGTGGCTCAGTTGGTTAAGCGTCTGCCTTCAGCTCAGGTCATGATCCCAGAGTCATAGGATCGAGCCTGATCCCTGCTCAGTGGAGAGCCTGCTTCTCCCTCTGCCCCCACCCTCTCGAATAAATCTTAAAAAAAAAAACAAAACACAACGTCTAAATGAACACAGACCACATTCCAGATGTAACTGTAGAAAGTGAATACTTACAACTTGTGAGATATACTCCCATTATGCAGGCTAAGAAAACAACAGCCATTATGGCCTCGGTGGCTTTGTTCCTAGTTCAAGGGCATGTCTGAAGGCCAGGTAGAAGAGCAGAGTATATACAGTCCTCCTAATCCAATTACTAACGAGTTCAACTACCGTACTGATAACTCAGATTTTTCCCTTTTGTAGCAGAGCACTTTTAGCAGAAATTGCTTTTTGTACACTCATATTGAGGCTTTTTGCAGCTCCCTTTTCACACCTCGCCTCAGGATTAAAGGGGAAGTCTGGAAGTAAGGAAATGCTGCAGAGCAGCTCCAGTCAGGCACTGCTCTACCTATGTGACCTCAGGCAAGAAACAGGCTGGCTGGGCCTCAGTTTAACTATAAATGTGAAAAATAAAAGGACTTACCTATTTAAGTGACTAAGAAAGATCAAAGAGATAATCCAATTAAAGCAGCTGTGCCTGGCACTCTACGTGCAGCGTCCAATTAGCTATTATCTCATTTTACTCTTAAAGAGCTGAGGAATTGAAATCACTTGCACCTGAGTTCTGATCCCAGCTCTATATTATTGAGTTCCGTTGGATAGTATTTACTTAATTTCTTAGACCCAGGTATCTTAATCGAAGGCTTTATTCCACAGACCCCCTTGGCAGTTAAATTTCATTAGAGGTTAGCAAACAAAGATGCAACTTTTGCTTCTCACCTAAGTTTTCCCACTACTTGGTCCCAAGAACCCCTTTCTTAGAATAACCAAGAACATGGGGCAGGGGATAAACCATGGAACCAAGAGGATTAAATATCTAAAACAGCGCACTATATGGAGTAGTTGTTTCTCTTCGGAAAAAAATCTCGAATTTTATGTAGCCCAAACTTCAGCGTGCGAGCATCTATTTCTTTCACTGGTACACCTGGGTTTTCAGACCTGAAATGTATTTAGCCTTCTAAGATATCCCCAAGTCACTGTACTACATCAAATATCAACTCGAAGACCTCTGTTACTTTAAACAGGTTACACCAAACTGCTTTCTAGTAAAACTAAAAGTTAAAAAAGAACTTAAATGTAACTCACAAGTTTCCCTTAGCACCAACTGCAGTCACAACTAGAATGAGCTCACACACAACAGTCTGAATGGTGTAATGATCACTAATGCCTTGTCATCACTCCTTAACACTCATTACAAAAAAAGGAACCAACCATGGAAAGTCAGAGCCCAGGGTTCTTACAAGAGCGTTCCTCTGACAGCAACTGCAGATCATTATTCTCTCCCCTTACCAGCCCCAGTACATTCCCAGTCTTTGCCTACTCAGCAGATTCTGGCAAGCTGTGCCGTTTGATGTGGAATATATTTTAGCAGTAAAATTTTCGATCACTCACCAGCCAAATTCTCAACCACCTTCTCCAAGGCGAGCTGTTTTTACATTAAGTGATTTCCAAAATTCCGACCAAAATACTAGCTTCCCCCCTCCGCCCCCCCCCCCGCCACTCTCAAATCAGGAGACCCAAAGGGAGGTGCACAAAGAAACTAAATGAAAATTTGGGCAAAGGCAAACAAGTGAAAACAACTTAATTCCTCCGAGAATAACAATTATTTTGGAAGACGGAAGAAATTTAACTTTTTACTTTAACTCGACCCCTCTCTTCTACTCTGCAGGAATTGGCCAGTATGTTCTCCCAACT
>CM052899.1:114762991-114797006 GCA_028534135.1 Potos flavus
GAGCCTTCAACCCGCCGCCCTTCTGCCAGCGCCGCGCTCACCATTTGCCGGGGCCGGGCGGGGACGGTCTCCCCAGCGCGACTCCCCGGTGTTACGGGACTACCTGCTCCCGAGCCCGGGCGGCCTCAGCGCAGCCTCGGGCTCCGACCGTATTGGCTCGAACTAATCCTGATGGACATCCGGGCACTGGGGCCTCTGCAGGCGAACTACACTTCGGACCAGCTCGGGGAACGTCGCGTCGGAATTCAGAGCCAGTGAGACCCCTCGGGGCGATTTCGCAGAAGGGAAACCCGAGAAGCCCACGTCCGCAGCCCACCAGCGCACAGCTCCTACCGAGCGGCACTAGAGCTCGGGCCAGTGTCGGAGGAGAGGCGGAATCGTCTTTCGGCTCCCTGAAAGTTGTCCGAGTTCGCCTGAATACCCCCTGTCAAGAAAGTTCTGGTGGTACGGTCCGCCTCCTTAAATGGGCACGGCGCTCCGCCGGCCCGAGCCGGAGGCTGCGCCGGGCGGGGGCGCCTAGCCCGAACGCCGACGCAGCCCCGCTCGCTCGCTCGCTCGCTCGCTCGCGGCGAGCCCCGCCTGCAGACTCCCGGCTAGTGCTCTCTTGCCAGGTTTTAACAATGTACAAACACACCGCGGGAACACACAGTACCCGGCCGCTCAGAACTCCAGCTCCAATTTGACTATTTGTTGAATATTGGGCTCCAAGAGGCTGCAGTGAGCGAGGAACAAAACCACAGCAGCAGCAAATCACGTTCGCTCCTTTTGATCATTCCACTGCTTGCAGTCAGGAAATGTGCGATGAACGCACCCTTGTTTTACTTTGTTCGCTTTCAGTTTTGATTTCATTACACTGAGAAAACATTTACAAGACGCCCTTCCCTTTTTTTGGACAACAGACAGATTACAAAGTAAACAGTAACTCATTTTGGGGTTGGCATTTAAAAAACAATCACTGAGGGTGCAAACCAACAACGTAGTAAACACTATGCAAGAAGTACAAACCCAAACGGGTCCTACTAAGAGGACCAGGGAAGGCATTTGACCAGTGCCTGAAAGTAAGCAGGACAAACCTTAGGGGGGCAGGCAGGGAGGGAGGCCATGCTACCTTATCTCCCCGGCTCCAGCAGCACACTGTAGGAACTGGAAACTCTTAAATGAATGCTTGCCCCGGAGACTCCTCAGTTCCACCTGGAACCGTTACGGTGATGTCCACCTCACAAAGAGATACTCCAGACTATTACTAACAAGCCATGGAATACCGACATGTTGACCTCTGGCGAGAAAAAAATGCAATGCTGGGAGAAAGGCCCAGTGCATCTTTATGTGTGGTTCTCAAAGTGTGATTAGTGGACTCCGGGGAGTCCCCAAGAACCTCTCGGAGGTCAAAACTATTTTTAGAGTAACACAAAGACATGATCTGTCTTTTTCACTGTGCTGACATTTGCACTAATGGTACAAAAGCAATTGTGGGGTAACTGCTGGCGCCTTAGCACCAACCAAGGCAGTGGCTGCAAACAGAACTAGCAAGATGGCCTTCTTCACCACCACACACTAGCAGTTAAAACAAGGGTCCTTTCCGAATGTCCTTAATGAAGCAAGCAGTAAGAATGACGACTTTCGTTAAATCTCAACAAGGCCTGAGTAGAGGTCTTTTTGATGTTCTTTGTTGACAAAATGAGAACTGCTCTGCCCTGCAGAGTGAAGTAAAGGAAAGCACTTGTGTAACTGAGTTGCGAGCTAAACCAGCTGTTTTGTCACGGACTACCATTTTTACGCTCAAGAACCACTGATGAACTGTGGTTTTTCCGACTTGGGTTTTCGGCAGTCATTTTCTCAAAAATGAACAAAGTGAGTCTGTTTCAAGCAAAACAACTGACAGTATTTATTGCCAATGATAAAATTTGAGCTTTCAAGCATTTCGGAAAACTTCACATCTGCCACTGTGAGCTTGATAGCTAGCTTCTCAATAATTAAGAGACTTTTCCAATGAGATTGGAGGAGGACGCAGTTATAGCCCTGACTGACTCCATTTTGCCTTCAAATCTGTTCCTCTTAATTGTTTTTCTCCCCTCCGCTTTATCTGTTGATGGGATCCAGCGATGGGAACCGAAACTACCCCCTCTAGCAATAAGGGCTGCCCTGACACCAGAAAGACCCTGCGTGATTGACCCCAGGACAATAATCAACCTGACCTTTTTGCTGCTCAGCTCCTGAGTACCCACCAATCTTTGTTCTGTGTTTTCCCTATATAAACGTAGACATAGTCTCAGCACCTTGGAGACAGTTCTTAGAACATTAGCCCACAGTCTTCCTGGTGCTGGCTTCACGGAAAGAAATTCCCTTCTTGTTTCACCACCCCTGGTCCCTCAGCCTTTCGATTTTGTTAGCGGTGAGTGGCAGAACCTGGTTTATTTGCCGCCCCCTCCCACCTACCCCTCGGTCAGGTGTTCCTGCACTCTTGGGCTCCAGTAACAAATTTTCTGAAGAGTCGGCCAAGAGCTGTGCTTCTGTTTTGCCCGGCCCTCTTAGGATTCCCAGATGGAGCCGCTGGCTACAGGGCGCCAGGGCTCGCCTGTTCATTTCCCAAATCAGGGACTACGACAGGTCAGAGACAACCACTAGTGACTAGTCAACCTCAGGAAGGGAGAGTGAGGAGAAGAGTCCCTTACAGCTGCCAAAACTTGTTTTGGGGACCCTCCTTTCCACTTGCCCCAGATAGGCACAAACTGCCTTCGCCACATTTGGTGAAGCAGAGAAATGAACTGAGGAGTAAGTGGGCCCTGAAAAATTTGGTTCCTAGTAAATTCCTCCATAGTGCACACTGGGCCCTGTCCTTCTCTAGTTCCCTGTGGTCCGAGCTCCTTGAAACCATTTTGGGCTTGCGTGGCTCGTTCATATGATTTGCAACAAGGAATTTATAGAATTCGTCATTAGAGGTACCATTAGAAGAAAAGGGATGATTGGCAAGTAGGGAAGCCAGGATATGTGCTTGTAAGCTCTCTTGAAGTGTGTGTAAGAATGGGAAGTACTATTTCTATATCCTCTCACAGCCCCCTAAGGAGAATATCGGCTGACTAGTCTATTTTTAGCTATGAACCTATGACTAAAAAGAAGATGGTATTTTACTGTAACACAGCCTGGCTTATGTATAAGTTAAGTTCAGAGGAAAGATGCTACTGAAAGGCTCTTTTAGAGTTCTTCCTCCCATTCGGTTACCACCAAACAGGGGTTTTTGGGGATTCCTGGGTGGCTCAGTGGGTTAGGCATCTGCCTTTGGCTCAGGTCATGATCCCAGGGTCCTGGGATCGAGTCCCACATTGGGCTCTCTGATCGGCAGGGAGTCTGCTTCTCCCTCTTCCCCTCCTCCTGTTTGTGCTCACTCACTCTCACTCTCGGACAAATAAATAAAGTCTTAAAAACAGAAACAAAAATGGTTTTTTTTTTAATTTTAATTTTTTCCCCAAATACTTTTATTTTTTCAGTGTTACAAGATTCATTGTTTATGTACCACACCCAGTGCTCCATGCAATACGTGCCCTCCTCAATACCCACCACCAGGCTCGCCCATCCCCCCACCCCCAAAAATGGGGTTTTGATTTGGCTCTCTCAGCTTGTCTAGAAGCTGTCTGGTTCAGTCAGTGAAGCCCCGACTTTTAAGGAAGAATGAATGCTAACAGAGGTACTCTGAACTTCATTTAGTGTTTCTACCACGTTCTTTCTGAACTTTTGCCTAGGAAGATGGGAGATACTTCTATTTCTAAAGAAAGTCCATTAGGACATATTTTGAATACATGAGGCAGAGGGCTAAAAAAGCAACAGAGAAAAAGCCTGTTTTGCAGGAGGCAGTCAGGAGATGGAGATAAAGGAATGTTAGTCCAAACTTTGAATCGACCTCCAGCCTTGCTGGGGGCACCCCTGCCACCTCTGCTACCATCTCCCCCACCTTCCTGTTCGGGACCACCACTGGTTTGGCTCGCACAGCTGGCTCCTTCATTTTCCTTGGTGCTTCTGGTGCCATGGGCTCCTGCTCCCCCTACCTTCACCACCAAGAAGCACAAAGCACCCCAAGCTGTTGAGCCCCCTTTATATGAAGTGTGAACTGAAGTACCTCCCAAATCAGCATGATGGAGTCCAGGGGCTCCCCTAGACTCAACCCTCCTGCTTCAGATTTCCCCACAGGAGCCCCAGGTAAAACTGACAGTGGAGAACAAACTGGACTTTTTAGGGGACACAGGTGCAATATACCCGGTATTAAAGCTAATTCAGGGTTGTTGGTTTAATTTAAAAAGACGTCTTTAGAGTTATCAGAATTGACTACAAAACGCATTCTACCAAGGTTTACTAAAGGTCAAATAAGCTCATGTTATCTCTGTTGCAATTTGTCGGTAAAAAGAGGACTCAAAGTGATGGCTAATTTAGTCTCTCTCATGAAGTTTTCATGGGTAATTGTTAAAAGCAAGTAGATTTTTAAAAAGGTTTAGAGGTAAACTTTTTTTTTTTTAAGATTTATTTGAGAAAGAGAGCAAGAGCGCACTCAAGAATTGCGGGGGGTGGGGGGGGGTGGCTGTGCAGAGGGAAAGCGAGAGAATCCCAAGCAGACTCCCCACGGAGCCTGGAGGCAGACAAGGGCCTGAGATCATGACCTGAGCTGAATAGTCAGACGATGAACCAACTGAGCCACCCGGGCACCCCTATGAGTAAACTTTTAAATAGCTTTCAAAATCTTTGGTAACCTAATACTTTGAAATTTCTTTAGTTAAATAACAAATTGGTTTGAACTCATTGTATATGCCAGTCTTTTCCAAATAAGATAAAATACTAAAACATTAATTACTAAACACAGGTTTATCTCCTTTTTGCTTCTCATTACAAAGAAACTAAAGACAGTTGGGTCTACTAGTAAACATATTTTATGCTTCATTGAAAGTTGTACTATGAAAAAACACATTCCTAAAAATTATGAAGTATATTCATAAATTTGCCAACTTAAAGAATTCTGGTGTAACAGTTCATAGTCGGTTATTAAAGTTTTCATTGGATGTAATTAAGACTGTCAGACATGATAAGGAGAGCAAATCTCTATGTAGGGAAAGTAAGATTTGCTTTTGATAAAGGTTAGGAGAATAGGAGTACATTTTTGTTGAGGAAAAAGAAAGTAATTTTGTCCCAAAATGAGACTGGTTAGAGAGAGAAAACTTAGGACAAAATCTGAATGTAAAAAAAACAAAAAACAGGGGCTCCTGGGTGGCTCAGTGGGTTAAGCCTCTGCCTTCGGCTCAGGTCATGATCTCAGAGTCCTGGGATCGAGCCCCACATCGGGCTCTCTGCTCAGCCGGGAGCCTGCTTCCCCCTCTCTCTGTGCCTGCCTCTCTGCCTACTTGTGGTCTCTTTCTCTCTGTCAAATAAATAAATAAAATCTTTAAAAACAAAAAACAAACCCTTCTGGAAGGTTTGTGAAGGGGAATCTTTGGAAAACAGTTTTGTGCTTGTTCAGGACTAAGACTGGAATGAATGACTTTTAAAAGGACAGTGGTATAAGATTGGAATTTGGGGTTTTTTTTCTTTCTGTTAAAATGACAAAGTTTTTTTAGATTATTGGTCTACTCTTGATAAGAAATTGTAAACAAAGTTTTTTTTTTTTAAATCTACCAAACAAAACCCAAAGTTTCTATGTTTTGTCTTTATCAGGTCTTTGATTAAGAAGGTTAAAACTTGTCATTATTAAAGGAGCTAAGTTTTGCTAACAACTATGTATCCTGTAGAATCTCTTTTTGCCACTTGGGTTAAATAGATAATTAAATGTTATGTTTTATAATGATTTGTAATTCTATCTAGGCATGTTACTTTAAAATATGAGGGTTTTTTAATTAACTAAAAAAATAATAAAACCTGAGGTTTTTAACATAACTTCCCTAAAATTCAAATTCTAAATGAAGTCTTTTTGACTTAATTAGGCTTGTTTATTTGGTATGTTAAGTTACATGGGAAGCACTGTCAAACAAATGATGATAAGCCTTCTTAGGTTATATTGCATGGGCAAATGCTATACCTGTCCTAGAAATTTTTTTTTTAAAGATTTTATTTATTTATTTGAGTGAGAGAGAGAGAGAGCATGAGCAGGGGGAGGGGTGGCGGGAGAAGCAGGCTCCCTGCTGAGCAAGGAGCCTGATGCAGGACTCCATCCCAGGACCCTGAGATCATGACCTGAGCCGAAGGCAGATGCTTAACTGACTGAGCCACCCAGGTGTCCTTCTGCCCTAGAAATTATACGAAATTCTTAACGTTTTAATATGTCCTGGTATAAGGTCATCACTTGACATTCTACTTATTGAAATGCCATATGTCATAGAAAGAACTGGATCTCCTTGTCAACTGCATTATAATGAGCTCTCATCAGATATTTAACCAGGTCCATCTTTGAGTCTTTTGTCATTTACAATTATTGTTCTGATGCTCTCGCAAAACATGTTTCATCTTCAAGGAAATTTATGAAAAGGACTTTTGACAAATACGGGTTTCTGATATCCTTAGATCACAAAACTAAACTGGGTAAGACTTTCCAAAACTAATGGAAAAGTTGTAGTCAAATGGAACAAGATTTAATAACAAGGAAGTGAATGAATTGAGGAAGATGATTATAGTTTTTATGACTCTCCTTTGAAACATTGTTTGTTCTCTAATGTTTGCTCTTCCAGATTTTTTTTTTTTTTTTTTTGCTCTTCCAGATTTAAGGACATTTTTTCTCTTAAAATATCTATGACTTACAGAAATATGATAAAATAGTCCTTTGTGAATGAATGGGAACATTAGGAACCCTCTAGAATTCAGAAACTCTCAGTAAGTATTTTTTCTTTCATGACAATTATAATTGTTTACATAAGTTTAATAGGAATCTGTTCTCCTTATAATGGAACACCATTGGAAACACTGGTTATATTACCAAGGTTTTGTGTGGAATGTCATATTTGAGAAAGACATACGTAGACTCAGATATGACCACATAACTTTAAGGAACTGAAATTGACTTTATGCAGCCAACAGACCCTAGGAGATGTGCCCTGATACTTGCTTATAGAGTTTGCAGCAGCCTTACCAAGTGAGTCAAGAATGTCACTTCCTGGCAGATGCAGGAAACTTAGGATGCTTGGGGGACCTCAAGAAGAGAGGAATTCACCCAAGTCTACAGGTATTGCAGTAGGATCTGATGGCAAGTATTTGGCTTGACTTCTCACCTTGAGAGGCTATTACAAGTTCAATCTGAAATTCCTTATAAAAAATTCCAGCAAAGGGCATCTGGCGGCTCAATCAGTTGAGCATCTGCCTTCAACTCAGGTCATGATCATGGGGTCCTGAGATGGAGCCCCCCATTGGGCTCCCTTCCCAGGGGGGAGCCTGCTTCTCCCTCTCCCTCTGCTGCTCCCCCTGCTTGTGCTCTCTCTCTCTCTGTCAGATTAAAAAAAAAAAAAGTTCCAGCAAAGCAGATTTAAAAGAACTTATATGGCCAATTACTATTCTTGCTGTTTTTATGTAAATAATTAGGCCAAGTTTGTTAAAACTGGACTTGTTTTACAAACTGGTCTTACTTTGGCTATCTTTGTTGGAAATGAGGGTGATTTTAGAGAGAAAATGATGTCACAATAACACACTTTTGTGGATGTTAGATTCTAGTCTTGATTATCTTTAAAGATTTGTTGTTCACCTAACCTACACAGCTTGAGGTAAACTTCAGAGAAATTGCCACAATAACTCACATATATATCATCTTCGTGTCTGTTACTCTGTGGGTATAATAAAAGGACCCAGGGACATATGACTGAACATTTGGACAAGGGGAGGCACTTGCTCATTAGTTTGTTTTTTTAAGATTTTATTTATTTATTTGACAGAGAGAGAGATCACAAGTAGGCAGAGAGGCAGGCAGAGAGAGGGGGGAAGCAGGCTCCCTGCTGAGCAGAGCCCTATGCGGGGCTCAATCCCAGGACCCTGAGATCATGACCTGAGCTGAAGGCAGAGGCTTTAACCCACTGAGTCACCCAGGCGCCCCTCGTTAGTTCTTACCACTCCCTTCTCAGTCCACATTAAGTCTGAGGTTGCCCATAGGACTAACTCTCTCAAATTATTCACCGAGGTCACACAGGACCTCCCTGGGGAAATAGGAGATGGAGGTGAATACTTCTTTGGGTACACTTTGCTCCCCTGGTGGGAAGTTGCAGCTCATCACCATGTGTTTGCCTTAGCAAAGGAACAGATAAACACAACCCCCACCCCCACCCCATGTGTGGGAAATGAAGGACATGGCGGAACTGAGCAGCCAACTGCTGAGCACGCCCAGTGGAGTAAAGCTGCTCCCCTATGTAATGAAAAGCTAGACAGTATTCGGGGATCATCTCAGCCAATTCCTGATAATTGTGTAACTCAACTCTCACCTTGATGGATTCTATGTGGCTGGGATGGCAAAAATTACTCCTTAAAAGCCAAGTGTACACCCCTCTATGGGGTTAGCTATGCACTTGTGTTAATAACGGATGGATGGCTTTCCCTTCCTTATGATTGGATTAGTTGATGTACTTGGGGATGAGTTATCTCCCACTGATTAAATTCAAGTTAAATCCCAGTGATTTCTCATAATTGGGATATTGTTGAAGCTCAACATCAGGCAAAGAGGGCTTCTTGATGGTTATATCCCTTGGCCATATTTGTCCCAGGAGCTGCCTCTATCAATGTGGGGGGCTTTAGCCAAGCATACAACAGCCACCTTTGTGCAAACCCGGCATGCAGTCACTCTCCTAAATGATGAAACCACACCAATTTGAAAGGTAGCCCTTCAAAACTGGACACTCCTTGACATTTTGGCTGCAGCCCAAGGAGGAACTTGTGCTCTCATTAAAACAGAATGTTAGGTCTCTCTTCCAAATTACTCAAAAAATGTAACTGAAGCCGTGAAAGATTTAAACAAATGCATAACTGCTACAGATGCCCTACTTCTAGATCCTTTCAGCAGTTGACCAAATTCAATTCCTTTTAAATGGAAATATGCCCTGCTAAGAACTGCTGTATTTCTTGTTCTTCTCTTTGGTTGTTGTTTGACTCTGTGTTTGTCACACAGACACCCATGCTTGTACTCGCTCAGAGACGCCCTTGCTGTCCCCCTCAGCAGGGTCACAAGAAACCAAATTCTCCTAACCTGTCAAAATCTTCCATTCCAAAATTCCTACATTAACCCTGGTCCGCAGGAAGTAGTTACAGCAGAAATGACCGTCGTCCCTCCTCCTTCCGTTGAAATGGAATGATGAGGTGACAGTGAGGATTTGAGGGAGGACCCAGTCATTGCCCTGACTGACTCCATTTTGCCTTCAACCTTTTCCTCTTAATGGCTTTGTTTTTCCCTCCAGCTTATCTGTTAACTCAGGCAAAAACCCAGCAGGCAAAACATCCCATGATGAGAACCAAAACTACCCCTTCAAGCAATAAATTACTCCCCTGATGCCAGCAAGACCCCACATAATCGACCCTCAGACAACAGTCAACCTGACCTTTGCTGCTGCTGTGAGTACCTACTGATCTTTGTTCTGCGTTTTCCCCATATAAACTTAGAAGTATTCTTAGCACCTTGGAGACATTCTTAGGACATTAGTCCTCTGTCTTCCCAGTGTTGACCTCACTGAAATTCCTTTCTTGTTTCACCACCACTCGTCTCTGGGCCTTTAGATATCTTTAGTGGCAAGTGGCAGAACCTGGTCTGTTTGTCCCCCAGGTGTTCTTGCACCCTTGGGCTCCTGTAACAAGACGAGGGAAATAAATGTGATTTTAGAAGATCTGCCTAACTTCGTGACCAGTATCTTCTAATTGATACAAAGTCATGCATGGGTAGAAGATTCACTGAAAATGTAAGAGAGATCAATGGATTTTAACGTATCAAAGTAAAAAATAAAACAAAACAGAACAAAACACCTCAGTGACAGGATATCAGATTCCATATTGCAACTAAGCTTTAAGAAAATATGACTTGTATGGTTTTGGTATAATATCAAAGGAGGCATTAAAATACAGCCCCCCTTTCTGTGTGAGGCTGAATCTTCTTCATAGATTTCAACCAAACAACATTGCAACAGATTGACTACAGAAACATATATGAGAATCCAGCTGCCTTCTACTTATTAACCTTCTACTGTGTTAACAGTAAAGAGATTTGCATACATAAAATTATGCCATAACTGTTATTAATTTATTTTCTTTTGGAAATAGTTTTTTCAATAAGAAAGTAACTAAATTAACAATGGGTTTATTATTAGTTTAAATATTTAATGTTTTAAATATCTCAACTTTAATTTTTTTAATAAAATATTTATTTGTCAGAAAGAGAGAAAGAGCACAAGCAGGGTGAGTGGCAGACAGAGAAAGAAGCAGGTTCCCCACTGAGCAAGGAGCCCAGTGCAGGACTTGATCCCAGGACCCTGGGATCACGACCTTAGCTGAAGGCAGATGTCTAACTGACTGAGCCACCCAGGAGTCCCTCAATTTTAATTTTTAATGTAGTAAGTATCAATAGATAAAACCCATACATATAAAACTCTTTGCAGTTCTTAATATAGTTGTGGGGCACAAACTTTTCCCATGTCATTTGCTAATAGTTTCATGTCCCCCTCACCTCTCCACACTCATCATGGCTTCTCTTGCGTTACAGGTAATATTCTTATAACTAGTCCCAAGTAACCTCTTAGCATCTACATCAGCTTTGAAAAAATATGGTCAGATCACCTGGGGCTTGTGTTAAAAACACAGTGGAGTCTAGAACTACTGAATCAAAGTCCTCATGGGTTGAGGTCCCAGGGATATGCATTTCAGCATTCTTCAGGTAATACTTATCCGCCTCTAGGTGAGAACCACTTACCTAGATCATGCATGTTTAGAAAATAATGTTAAGAGCTTTTTGATTCACTATTGGTTTATAATCCCTGAATCATTTTATGGCAACGGTTGGACAGCATTTATCTTCATTGTCAGAGACCTCTATCAAACAATAAAATACCATTGCATGCATATATTCACAGTAGAGTGATAAACCTTCAAGGAAACAAAGGATCAATTCAGGAAAAAAGTCTACTACTAAGAATTTTCTGCTTGCCATTTCCCCCCATTTTTCTCTTGTTTTTCAATACCAACTAGGATCACCTGTGCTTTAAACAAATTGGTATCAGACATCTAAGTAAGATGAAACAGTATTTCATAAGAGCATTTACTCACAGAGTCTCCATTTACCACAGGCTACAAATGTAACATCAGGAATATCAAAATTACATGTTTCCTCTGTGAACTGTGTTAACTGTTCTGGCACTATTTAAATATGAAGAAATGAAAGAATACAGCGAACAGTTCCCCAAAAGGAAAAAGGGAATCACCAGATCATGATCACACCTGAGATTACCCAGGCTGTCAAAACTGTTTGTAAATGAGAGAGGGTAATTTAAAACTAAAGCGGGATTATACTCGACTTGTAATAGATCTAAAAATACTAGAGGAAAGTGCAAGATAAATTTTCTGGAATTAGATACTGTCTGTGGCTGAAGTACAGCAAGACAAACATGGGTATTATTACTTCCGAGCGTTCTGAAAACACCACAGTGTCCCAACCACAGTCTTGTTTGGTAATGAAACTGAACAAAGACGACATTTTTAACCTTTGGGGAGTGGGGGGGAGGGGCACAAAATTCTTTGGTTTTCTGATGAAACGTGAGGAGAAAGCCCGACGTATACATCTGTTATACCCTGGTGTGTTCATGATCTCCCTGGCACCCACTGAGGAAGGCCCCTGAGGTTGTGTAGACTTCAGGTGAAGAATCGCTGGGCCCCGAAGTACGCTCAGACTGGACCAGCTCATAGCCCCAACTCAGCTTACAAGTAAGGTAAGATCACCTGTCACTCTTCACTGCCCCTTTAAAAACTTGGAGCTATCTTATTAATTGCCCAATGCAGTCAAGAATTGCTAATGAAAATAGAAAGATGTTACAAGACAACAAAACATCATCTATACAGCCAAATAACAAGTTTCTCTGTACAGTGAAAATATGCTAATCAGCCTACATTTTCTAAATTAATCTTACAGTGACCAAATATGCTAAAACCAAAAGGCACACAATTTAATAAATAGGGTAGAATGTATAAGGTGAGTGGGACAGACTATTTTACAATCCAAGCTATGTTCTTGAATCACAAGAGTACCTTTTTTTTTTTTTTTTTTTTTTAAGATTTTATTTATTCATTTGACAGAGAGAGATCACAAGTAGGCAGAGAGGCAGGCAGAGAGAGGGGAGGAAGCAGGCTCCCTGCCGGGCGAGCAGAGAGCCCGATGCGGGGCTCGATCCCAAGACCCTGAGATCATGACCTGAGCTGAAGGCAGAGGCTTTAACCCACTGAGCCACCCAGGCACCCCACAAGAGTATCTTTCTATTTGCTTTGTAAGTTAATGGCCTTTACAAGTGACACTTGAACATATGTAGTGGCAACACTATATGGCATATGTAACACATGGTAAGTACAATCACAAATATGTACTAGATATTGTTATCCAAGAGTGAAAACAGAATCATCTTTCCAGTGTTCCATCATCTATTTGGCAAAATACACAGGCATATGTTTAAAATATATGTATATATATATTTATATTTTTAATTTAAAAAATTTAGAAGGCAAAATCCTTCTAACATACCTTAGCTGAAATTAAAGGAGGGGAGGAGATTACACAGGTTGCCTTAATGCAAACTGTAAAATGCCTCATTCAATATACTATACGCATTTGGTCCACATTAATCATTCAATGATTCTACTTTTTCACAGCATTTTGGGTCTAAAAGTTACATAGGTCAAATCTCCTAAGAATTGCTACTTCATTTCAGTGGAATGTTGTTTAATGAGGACACTGCAAAACTCACTTCACCAAAAGAAGACTGCTCAAGGTTGCCACTGGAAAATCTCAAATAAAACAGACACAGAAAAAGGGAGAAGAGGCAAAGGAGGAGAAAAAAGCTGAGCAGTCCAAGGAGGGCAGAACTAGCGGGAGAAACTGTATCATAAGCATCACTGGAAATTAACTGGCTCCCTCTTCAGCTATGACCTCCACACAAAACAGTCCTCCCCTCGCCGGTCTTGAGAAAACCCTCTTCTTTCCCCAGGCACTATTCCAAAGCTTTATTCCCCATGTCCCAGGTCCTCTACTATCCTCTTCAAACTGGTGGCCCAAGGAAATTCGAAAGAGGTATGAGGGCAAAGGTTTTAGGTAAACCTCTTTCCAAGGTCCTTAACTTCCAAAGGCCCCCTTCAGGCTTTCCTTTCACTTCCCACTTGCCTTTCCCTACCTGAACCAGAAGAGCAGGCCTCCCCCTCATCCCACATCAAGGGCACACTGCTTCAAGGTGTAAACACCTCGGAGGCCCCCAAGGAACAGATCCATGTAGGAGAATCCCTGAGCTCAAACCAGGAAATATTCATGGATGATTCCTCCTTAAAGATATCCAGGTAACCAACCAGCAGCAAGTCCCATGCCTTCTCTAGCGAGCTAGAGATTACAAAACAAGGTGGCAGATTTTCTCTCATAGGTTTGAAAATGAAGACTTGCAGTTTTTCAACTGGGGGTGGGGTACACAAGCAAAAACGTTGAGGACTACCCCCCCAACTTCAACTCACTCTTCACTGAATGAATGTCTTTTTGTCTACTTCTAGTTAACACTTTTCCATATCTTCTACTTGTGCATTGTTAGAGCAGCTCTCTTCACTGTCCCCAGAACCCCTGCCCTTCCGTACCAATGACTTATTCTCAGCCTGCAAACAAGCTGAAGTTTCCAAAACCCCATCCTAATATACACACACAGGGCCTTAAAAAAATTTTTTTTTGGACTTCATTTATTGAGAAAGAGAGACAGAGAGATCACGAGCAGGGGAGAAGCAGGGAGCCCAATGTGGGTCTTGATCCCAGGATCAGGCCATCATTACCTGAGCAAAAGGCAGAGGCTTAACCAACTGAGCCATCCAGGTGCTCTAAATTTTTTTTTTATTTTAGAATAATTGTAGATTTACGGAAAAGTTGCAAAGAATTCCCATATACCTCCCCAGTTGGTTTCCCCATTTTCACATCTTATAGCACTATTTATCATGTGCCAAAACTGAGAAACCAACACTGAGATATTACTTGGAACTCCAGACTTTGTTTTGAATTCAGTTTTCCATTAATGTCCTCTTTCTGTTCCAAGAGCCAAGCCAGGGTATCGCACACTGCACTATGTGAGAGTATCTCTGTTTTTCTTGGCTTTTCATGAGTGGCACAGTTTTGAGGAGTTCAGGCCAGGTGTGCTGTGGAATGTCCCCCACCCCTCCCCCACCAATCTGGGTTTATCTGATGTTTTCCCTTCCAGGGAAGGAGGGAATTACACTCCACCTCCTGTAGAGTGTGGGCAATATCTATGCATCCTATCTGGAATTCTTCTGTGGGAAGGATTAGCTTCTTCTCCATTTATTAACTTATATAATCATTTCTTTATATCAGTATGGGCTCATGGTTATTTTATCCTTTGGGTTACAGTTCAGTGCTACATGATTTATTTTATTCATCAAATTGTTCCAGCCCTGGCCATGGGGTGCTCTCAGGTTAGCTCTTTGTCCCTTTGATTTGCTCCCATCCTTTTGTCTTTTGAGCACTTCCCTACCTTCTGGTCCTCCAAGATGCTCCAGGCTCGTCGATTTTTCTCTACCCCGGTTCTAGAATCAGCCATTTCTATCACATATCAGTCTCCTCTTCTTAAAAGCTATCACCTGGGGTGCCTGGGTGGCTCAGTCAGCTAAGCATCTGACTCTTGGTTTCAGCTTGGGTCATGATCTCGGGGTCATGATCTCAGGGTTGTGAGATGGAGCCCCACATCGGGTCCCACATGGGGCTCCCCGCTCTGCTGGGAGTCTCCTCTCTGCCTGTTTCCCCCTCTCCCTTTGCCCCTCCCCCTGCTCTAGCTCTCACTAAATAAATCTTGAGAGGAAGGAAGGAAGGAAGGAAGAAAGAAGCTATCACCCAATCTCCTGCCATCCCAGCCAAACTTCCTAAATGAAGAGTAGTTGGCTTCCTTTGTGACTACCTTCCAGTGACTACCCTCCTTGAAGCTCTCCTCTGTGGACTTTTAGGATGCCAGGCTATTTGGGGAGAACTCATTTTATAATCTTTCTGCTCACACATCCAGAATTCATTATAAGACATTAGAAAACTTCACTTAACCCTCAGTCTCTGTATGTGGTCTTGGACAATATCATCAATGACTCTCCAAAAGTTTAACTCAGCCCAAACCTCTCTCTACAACTCCAAGTTCATTCTTTCCAGCTTCCCAGAAACATGATCCTGGATATGAAAAGGCACTTGGAAGGCTGGCCAAAATGGATCATTCACTTAGTGAAAAGTGTGTCACCCTGGAGATGCCAAGAGACACCTATCATTCAGCCTGAGCTGCTGCTTGAGTCTGCGAAGGCCTTTTCTCTATAGAGGAGACAACGTCTCCCACCCCAAAGAAGGGATGGAAAAGAACTGAGAGAGGAAGGCTAGAGTTGGTTCCATCCTTGTAAATAAAAGCAGAAGGCGGGATTTAAAAAGGGCTTCCAATTAGCGGATCAGGAGGGACATGAGTAACAAAACTAAAAAATGTCATTATCTTTATACTGTGTTTAACTGTAATGAACAGCAATAAACATCTTAACACCTGCTTCCTTACATTTTTCACTAGCAAAAACCAGTGAGTGCGCACCGTAACAGGTGGTGCACGGAGGAGAATAGTGACTCCTTAAAAAAAAGAGAGAGAGACAAAGACATGACGGAAAGAGACAAAGTCGGCCCGAGAAATGGCCACGAGCCAGACGGTGACCCCCAGCAACTCACTCAACAGGGCCAGAATTAACCTGACCCCAACTCCATCCAATCCATTCCTCTCCCCTTGGTCCCTTGGTTACCCACCAGTATCCATCACCCAAACTAAAGATCAGTTACTCCTTTTCCTTGTTCCTTCTCCACATGTAATCACTACCCAAATCACAGAGGTCGCTTGAGATAGTATAAATATTTTCTAATTATTGTAAAATGAACACATGGCTGCATTCCTAGCCTTTAAAACAAAACAAAAAAATCACAATTATTATAAAAAATAAACTATAATCAGGGGTGCCTGGGGGGGGCTCAGTTGGCTAAGCAGCTGCCTTTGGCTCATGTCATGATCTCGGGGTCCTGAGATCGAGCCCCGCATCGGGCTTCCTGATCAATGGGGAGTCTGCTTCTCCCTCTCCTTCTACTGCTCCCCGTGCTTGTGCCCTCTCACTCTTGCACTCTCTCTCTTTCTCTCAAATAAATAAATAAATAAAATCTTTAAAAAACTAAACTATAATCAAATCTCAGTTCCAGAAAGGAGACCAAGGTCATCTAATCCACATCTCTAAGCAAGAATGCTCTCTCCAGCTAGACCAGTCTATTTGCGAGTCTCCAGGGACATCTATTGTAATTAAAAGGCAGCCCCTCCCACTGCTGGCCAGTGGTGAGACCAGAAAGTTCTGTGCTCCACAGACCTAAAATTGGCTTCCCTGCAGCCATCATCTACTTCTGCCCTCTTGATCCTAACGTAGCTGTCCAGCTTTCTTATGCTTACTGTTTGAGGGTATTTCTTATTCTATTTTTTTCCCCTAAAACTACACATTTTTAAATTTAAAATGCATCTAAAATAAAGTAAAATGCATCTACTGTAAGGGTATTGTGTTGGGTGAAGCCCAGTCTGCCGGATCTTTGCCTTGTAATTGAAATGTTCAGTCATTTATTTTAATTATTGATGTTGGATTTAAGTTCTACCAACTTGCTCTTTGTCTTCCATTTTCCCTCGGGATTCCTGTTGCTCCAGTCCTGCATTCTTTTGCAAATTTTCAGGCCCCACCCAAATCTACAGAATCAGCAAATGTGGGTGGGGCCCCATAACTGGCATTTCGACATGCCGTCCGGGTGATTCTGTTTTACACGAAAAGTTTAGAAACCACTGCTCTAGGGCTAATAGCATGCATCCTTAATGTACCAAATTCTATTTAGCGTCAATCTTGTACCTATTCCCAGCTGACACTTTCATCATCTAATTCCTTTTGGAAATTAAAAATAATCACAAGGTCTTCTAGAACCCCTACCGTTCTCTTAGTTCAGGTTCTTTCTCATACATCATGATGGTTTTTTTTCAATAGCTTAAGAATTCTTCCTCTTGCCAGACTCTCCCCACTTAGCCTTCAACACTACTGCCAGAATATATCATTCCTAAAATACACATCAGATGTTACTCTCTTGTGGGGAAAAAAAAGAAAAAGGAAAGATAAAATATGCGTTGCCTGCAGCCTTCAGGATGAAGACCATACTTCTTACAGGGACATCCAACGCCCATCCCCATTGGGTCAAACTTCAGCAGCCCTTCTCATCGGCCAACCCCCTCCACTGCTTCCTCGGCTGATCGCCACAAACACCCTCCAGCCAGACGCCTCTCACGCCAGCCATCTTTGCGCAAGAGTATTTTCTTCCTTGGAATGCTCTTTCCCCCTTCTCCAGCTGGAGACCCCCTACCATTTTTCAAATCCCAACCAATGCGGCTCTTCTCAGAAGCCTCCTCTGCTATCTTAACCTTCATGCTCTCCCACAAGCTCCTAGCTCTCATGTATATCAAGTCACGAGGTGGGACAGGATCAAGGGGAATGTGTGCTCGTTGGAGCGGAAAGGCAGCCAAAAGATAACGCAGCTAGTAGATAATGACTGAAACAGAGGACTGTGACGAACTCCGCTCGTGGCAGCTGTGAGACCGCTTCCCACACCTGAACCTGAGGGAGAGCTCTGCCACGGAACCAACAGAACCTGAGAAGCTCTCTTCATTATGTAATCGCTGGACTCTGCCCTAGGTCCACAAATGGAGATCAGTGAACTACTGTCGACATTTCAGAAAGTCCAAAGGAAATCACATATTTGCCCATGGAAAGTATGTGCAGGACTCTGCTTTGGGCCTTTCTGGAGCATATGCCAACCCCGTGTGGTAACACCAGGGAGCTCACACTCACCAGGAAGTCTGACTGACGAGCTTATGTGGTTTGATTACTTTAAAAATAGGAAGACAGCAAAGATGTTTAAATGGACTTTCTTTAGTAGAGGGGCTCTTTCAAAACAGGGTCCAAAGGAGAAGGGAGAAAAAATAACACAAAACAATAACAATTTAAAACACACACAGGGGTGCCTGGGTGGCTCAGTGGGTTAAAGCCTCTGCCTTCGGCTCAGGTCATGATCTCAGGGTCCTGGGATCGAGCCCCGCATCGGGCTCTCTGCTCAGTAGGGAGCCTGCTTCCCCTTCTCTCTCTGCCTACTTGTGATCTCTCTGTCAAAAAAATAAATAAAATCTTTAAAACACACACACACAGGACATGACTTTGAAGACAGGTACTTCCCCACAGATGTGAACTAATAATGGAAACCATTCAGATCCTTCAGACTGAGTCCTGGTCCACAGCCTTGACCCTAAAGAAGAATCACCTGGGGAGACGGATAAGTTCCCGACACTCGGGACCACACCCCAGGCCAATGACTCGCTAGAGGTGGGACTCCCGCGTCAGTATTTTTAAAATGTCCTCAGGTAATTTGACATGTAGCCAAATTTGAAAACCTCTGCTTTTGAGCCTTGACCTCATGTGCGGACTGCAGAGCAGCAGCAGGGGCAGCCCTACATTTGAGGTTGCTTAGAAATACAGAATCTGGGTGGCTCAGGTCATGATCCCAGCGTCCTAGGATCGAGTCCCGCATTGGGCTCCTTGTTCAACACAGGGCCTGCTTTGCCCTCTCCCTCTGCCTGCCGTTCCCCCTGCTTGTGCTCTCTCTCGCTCTCTCTGACAAATAAATAAAATCTTAAAAAAAAACTTAAAAAAACAAAAGGGCGCCTGGGTGGCTCAGTTGGTTAAGCGACTGCCTTTGCCTTGGCTCATGATCCTGGAGTCCCAGGATTGAATCCCACATCGGGCTCCCTGATGGGTGGGGAGTCTGCTTCTCCTTCTGACCTTCCCCCTCTCGACCTTCCCCCTCTCGACCTTCCCCCTCTCGTGCGCTCTCTCTCATTCTCTCCCTCTCAAATAAATAAATAAAATCTTAAAAAAAAATCTCATCTCCCCACATATAAAAAGAGGTTATGTCAACTACTGACATTTGCCTGTGATAGCCAGGCCTGTCCTAAATGTGTTTTTATTCCTAGCAAATAACTGGCATTTATTTATTTGAAGCCAAACAATTCAAAACCTAATTCGAGGCACGAGTTTTGCATTCCACTGGAGGGCAGAGGCTCTTCAAAAAATCAGGGGGTTTCATGTGAGGTCACGAGTTCTGCCTCCTACGTAGGTCACACACCAAACAGGAAGATTAAAATGAAATCAAAGCAGCATTTATTAAGCACCTATTATGTCCAAAGCCCTGCACAACCCAATAGGAGAGATTTAAAAATCCTTGTCTTCTAAGTACTTACTAACCCAAGGAAAGGGCATTTTTCTATGTCCTCAATATCTTGAAAATATAAAGAATCTAAAGAACAAAAAGTTGATTAATAACCAATTAAACCTCTTCATGATCAAGGATCTCTAGGTTATGGAGTTAATTAGTTTTAAGTGTCATGTTTAAGGATTCCTTTGAGAAACTTAGACCAGTTTTAGTTCACAAGTGTTGCCTCTAGTCTCAGAAAGGAGGCGATTTCCTGGCTAATCCAATTAGAACTCATCCAGTTCCAGTGGTCAAGGTGAGAACTCTCAGCTGGGAACTCTACCCCCAGTTGACAGACCAGTTAGTGTCCTTTAACACCTCAAAGCCAGCTGGCCTCGTGCCTTAAAATGACTAACAACGTAATGGGCCCCTAAACTCCTTCCACTTGAAAATTCACAGAAAGATGACTTTCCTCCAAATACAAAATGCCCTCAGTTTGCATGCTTGAGATATTTAGTAATAATCCCAGATACTAAAGTCTGGGCACAGTGGCAAGCATGGTGCTGGGAATAATTTCATTAGTGATACGAACTGTGACTGTTTGCTGAGCACCCAGAGTACACAGTGCTTTGTCGGTATTAATTCCCACCATAAGCCATTAAGCCAACTACAGTTTTACCATCCCTGCTTTACAGATAATGACGGTGAGGCCGACGGAGCTGGGTGATTTTTCTCAGTCACACGGCTGGTAAGTGGCGGGACCGAGCTATGACCCGGGCTCCAGGAACCCTTGCTCTTAATCACTGTGCCAAATGGCCTCCGGAGAAGCTACAGTTACATTGTCCAGCCGACAGTCACTGGATCGCTTTTACGGTCTTTTAGGAAATACTTTTCCTGACATCTAGCTATGTTTCATCATAGCACTCCCAAATTTGACCCTACTTTTGAACTCAGCTAGATGGCTTCTGCAAAAGGCAAACAGGGATTTATTATCACAGTTGGTTTGGTTTGGTGTTCTCCAGGTGTCTCTAAGGTTGAAAGAAATTCGACGGGTGCCTAGCTGGCTCAGTCCATAAAGCATGTGACTCCTAATTTCAGGGTCGTGAGTTCAAGCCCCACATTGGGAGTGAAGCCTACTTAAAATTAAAAAAAAAAAAAAAAGAAATTTGATATCTAGGACCAGAGCATCTACCATATTTTAACGAGTAAGGATATACATATATATATCCTTATCTTTTAATATTATATATTAAAGAAAAAAAAGCAAGTTGAAGTGAACATGGAACTCCAGTCCGGGGTTTTTTTTACCTGATGTTTCAGGTGCTTTGAACACTCAAGTTTCCCGCCATAAAGATGTGGTTAAGAGATGCCCGCCTCCATCCTGGCAGAAAGTCTGCAAAGCTGTAAGCTAACGTTATCGAGTCTGAGGGGTAACAGTAAGGCAGTTATCGACGGTGGGGTCATCTAGGACAATCACTTTATGAAGAGAAAGTGCTTTCAGAATAAGAACTTGGCTCAAACGATTTCAACTAATAGCACTTCTCTCTCCTCTCTACCCCTCTTCTCTCTCCTTTAATAAATGCACAGTTGCAGGGAGCCATACATGTAGGTGACATATTTCCAACAACCTTCAATAAGTGGGTCACAGCTGATAAAATAACAAACAAAAAACCATTTTCTGTCAAACAATCTTCCTAACGCTCATACATCTATTCTCAGAGTTGAACCAAGTTCCTAGGAAATACACGATTTTGAACAGCCTCACAGCCTCCACATAGTATTTAAGCCCCAGTTTTTCCATAAACTTTGATGACATCTATAGCACGCCCCCCCCTCACATCTTTGGCAAGTGCCTCCTTTCTGCTCTGCTCACTCACTGATGGTGGATCGCAGTGCTGCTTATGGATGGCACCCTCTTTGTGGGCAGTCTGAAACTGCCCTTGGGGGGACCTGGCGTTTCCAGAAGTTGGGTTACACATAAACTCTGCTGTACAGCTCTCTCAAGATGTATCCCATGGCCTTGTGTTTTCTTCCTACTTTCCTGTCAACAGCTAACCAAGGCTCTTTGAGTATTACCAAAGCAAGGGCGCTGATGGCTCCCACCGAAGGGGGTCTGCTATCTTCTACAACCCACGTAGTCTTCAAGAAGTGCTAAATTGTTACTACTCTACAGTGGTTACTGCCTCTGGTTTCCACCTGGAACTGTGTTATCACCTCTTGAGGAATGAAATCTTCCACACAGAGGGCTGACTGTCAGCCAAGTCTGAGTCAGCCCGGTCCATAAAGGGATTGTTGTCAAGCCCCTGCTGGACCCCTCACTCAAAGCTCAGAACTGCTGTGGTCAGACCCTGCTCAGGAGAGGGCAAAGGGCCAGGGAAAAAAAAATCAGAGGAGTTTTCTAGGGCCTGGGGTCAATCAGGCCATTCAGGCTGAGCCCTGGAGCTCCTGCCCACAGAGGTACACTGTTAAATAAACATGCGACACTACTGCTTGCACTTAAGAGTGTAAGATTCTAAGAAGAAAAACAGGAGGGAGTGGCTATTGCATAAGGAGCAGAGAAAAAACAAGAAAGGCAGCTAATCTAATCTCTTTCTTATTTTATAGGTAAGAAACTCAAGTACCAGGGTTTCCCACGTTTAAATAGATTTTCTTAAAAAACATAACCACAATAATATCCCATCTAAAATGTTTTCATTAAAGACATAAAAATAGGGGCGCCTAGGTGGCTCAGTTGGTAGAGCACCCCACTCTTAGTTTCAGCTCAGGCGATGATCTCCCAGTCCTGGGATCAGCCTCAGGTCAGGCCCTGACGTCTGCTCCGGATTCTCTGCCCCACCCCGCCCCCCACCCTGGCTCACATGCGCACTCGCTCCTTCTCTAAAATAAAGTTTTAAAACTTAAAAAAAAACAATTGTTTTCTTTAATATTAATTATTAACATTGATAAAATTTTCCTTTAATAGCCTCAAATACCCAGTTAGTATTCAAATTTAATTAGTATGCTTAGCTCAAACAGGATCTTTTCACTACAGGGTTATTATGTCTCTTGGGTTTTTAAATAACCTATATATATTTTTTTTGCCTGCAGATTTGTTGGGGAAAAAAAGACTACTTCCTGTAGCGTGCTCAGGTTATGGATTTTGCTGACAGCATGCAGGAAGTGTCCTTAACGCGTTTCTTGGTCCACTGTATTTCCTATAAGCTGGCTCGACCAGAACCCTGGCCAGACTTTTGGAAAGACTGTTCCAGAGGTGGTTTGCCTACATCCCATTGAATCACATCAGGGTACACAACAGTTCGTCTTTTAAAAAAAAGATCTTAACATTAAATAACGGGTGCAGGTGTCATCAGCCACCCTAAACCAACCTATTGAAAAACTTCTCACCACTTTTTAAGCTAATGATATTATCAGCTACTGGTGATCAATGCCTATTTAGCTTAAGAATGCAAATATTGAAATGGTAATATTCCAACGCTATCACTCTTTGTCAATGTTTTTCTGTAAGTAACTTTTCCTCCTTAATTATTTGGTTACCCAGTTTGTTCAGGAAACTAGGATAAATGCTTGAAACTTTATTTTGTTTTCATTTTTAAAAAATTATGAGCTGGTTTCCTACCATTTTCCAAAGGTGATTAATGGATGTTGCTGTTGTTTGTTTTTGTTTTTTTAAAGATTTTATTTATTTATTTGACAGAGAGAGAGGGATCACAAGTAGGCAGAGAGGCAGGCAGAGGGAGAGCGGGAAGCAGGCTCCCCGCTGAGCAGAGAGCCCGATGTGGGGCTCGATCCCAGGACCCTGAGATCACGACCCGAGCCGAAGGCAGAGGCTTTAACCCACTGAGCCACCCAGGCGCCCCCATAAATAAATAAAATCTTAAAAAAAAAAAGCTCGAACTCTGCAAAAGCAATCTTAATCATCAATGCAGAAAATTACAATTGTTGGAGCGCCTGGGTGGCTCAGTTGGTTGAGCATCTGCCTTCAGCTCAGGTCATGATCCCGGGGTCCTGGAATTGAGCCCCGTGTCAGGCTCCCCGGTTGGCGGGAGTCTGCTTCTCACTCAGTGTACACCTCTCTCTCTCTCTCAAATAAATAAATAAAATCTTTTTAAAAAATTACAATTGTTCCACGTTCTTTACAAATTTCTGTCAAAATACTAAAATGTATGCTATAAGTCTAAAGGTTTATAGGGAAAATCTTCTATATAACTTACAAGTCACATAACTTACAAGTGATAAGTTATATATAAATAACATACAAATATATCAATGAGATAGTTTCCAGGGAAATGAAGAGTAAAACTAGTATTTATTAAAATATGCTATGATTTGGGGCACCTGGGTGGCTCAGTTGGTTCAGTGTTCAACTCTTGATTTCGGCTCAGGTCATGATCTCAGGGTCGTGAGACTGAGCCCTAAGTTGGGCTTGCACTGGGCGTACAGTCTGCTTAAGATTCTCTCTCTCCGGGCGCCTGGGTGGCTCAGTGGGTTAAAGCCTCTGCCTTCGGCTCAGGTCATGATTTCAGGGTCCTGGGATCGAGCCCCACATCGGGCTCTCTGCTCAGCAGGGAGCCTGCTTCCCCCTCTCTCTCTGCCTGCCTCTCTGCCTACTTGTGATCTCTCTCCTCTCTGTCAAATAAATAAATAAAACCTTAAAAAAAAAAAAAAAAGATGCTCTCTCTCCCTCTCCCTCTGCCCCTCCCCCCACACTCACACTCTTAAAATAAAGAAATAAATAAAAAATAAAACTAAGATTTAAAACATTAAACACATGGAGAATTGAAGGGTTTTCTTTGTTTAAAAAAAACTTTCTAAGAGGACTCTGAACAGTGCTTGCCTCCTGGTCCCAAAACTCACAACACAAAGTGGACATCTCTTCTACACCGGGGCAAACCATCATACTGCTAAGCATGGATCAACTTCCAATATTTTAACCTTGGCTCTTTCAGTGTGGCGAAATGTCTCAATGTGGTGAAGTAAGTGTTCCTTTAACATGAGTGTTTCTGGGCACCTCATCCCCCGGGACATCGCCCTCCTCATCACAGCCTCTTTCCTCACTTAGGTCAGTAAGTACCTCTCTACTGCGTCCCACTCCGGCTGCACACTCCCAGTCAGACACTTCTTCTGTAGCTTCCTTTGTGCTCTTTCAGCATTTCTCTCTCAGCATTGTCACTTTCTTTTTCTTTCTGCACTTACATATTTGTTGGCCAATTCTCTCTTTCAACTATCCATTTCTGTGAAATGCCCCAGGGGTTTATCACTGGCAGACAAGGAGCCAACACAACTACAGCGACCAATCACAGGCAGGCTTTAAAAGAAGTGACATGATTGGTTACTGATCATGATGCCCTTTGTTATTTATACAGTGATTTGTGGAGTAATGAACGAGTTTGCACTTTATGAAATTGCTGTGCTAACTGAAATTTGAACCACCACGTTTCAGGACTGCTGTTACTGAAACCATGATAACGGAAATTTGTGCGCACTGGAACTGTGCGAAACCGTGCAAAGCAAGGACAGACTACGATTCCTGTCAGTAAAGACAAACCACCAGCCTGAGAAACTATTAGATTCATTTGTTTCATTGTTGCTTTCCACTTTTAAGGGCTGGTTTCACCCTCCACAATTTTGATTTAATTCTGTTTTATAATTATGTATAACATTTAGCAGTCCCAAGGTGAGTCACAGGGCAAGGTATATTCGGGAAAGTCTAGTTTCTATTTTTGTCCCCCTATCAATTTTTGGGTTGTCTATTATTCTTTTGATATAAGCAAATGCATATACATTTTCATATTCTTCCCTTACTGTATTTTACTATATTTTTTTTAAGAATTACTTACTTGGGGCACCTGGGTGGCTCAAGAGTTCCATGCTCTTCCGATGAGCTAGCCAGGTGCCCCAAAGTACCAGATTTCTTTTAAACCAACTTCCTAATCATATTTGGATTATTTCATCTTATGCTATTACATTTAGTCTGTAATGAATAAAGCTGTAGGTACCTTTTTCTTATTTTTGCCAGTGTATCTTGGGGATAAATTCCTAGAAGTGAGCTGGCTGAATCAAAGAGTAAATGCAAATGTGATTTTGCTACTTACTGCCAATCCCCCCTCAAAGGGTTATACCATTTTGCATTCCCACCAGCTATGTATGAAAGTACTTTGTCCCCCTACATTCTTATCAATAAAACACGTTGTCAAACTTTATTTTTACCACCCTGATAGACAAGATATGATAGCTTAGTGTAGTTTTCATTTGCATCTCTTTTATTTTGCATGACTGAGCATCTTTTCTTATTAAAGGAACATTTTAAAAATGAAACTGCTCTGACAGGTTTGATATTTTAGAATAAGAGTTTTCAAAGAAAATTTTCACTCAGGGCGCTGGGCCGCTCAGTTAGGCATCTGCCTTTGGCTCAGGTCCTGATGTCCTGGAATCTGAGCCCCAGGTCCGGCTGCCTGCTCTGCGGGGAGCCTGCTTCTCCTTCCCCCTCAACCTGTACTGTCTAGCTCTCTCTCTCAAATAAATAAAATCTTAAAAAAGAAAAAAGAAAAAGTTTTCACAAGGATAAAAAGTAGTATTAAACACACTCCTTAAAAATCTGAGTAATTTAGGGGCGCCTGAGTGGCTCAGTCGTCGAGCGTCTGTCTTCAGCTCAGGTCATGAACCCAAGGTCCTGGGATGGAGCCCCTAATCGGGCTCCCTGCTTCTCCCTGTCCCACTCCCTCTTCCACTCCCCCTGCTTGTGTTCCCTCTCTCACTGTATTTCTCTGTCAAATAAATAAAATCTTTAAAAAAAAAATCTGAGTAATTTAAATACCCTTCCAGCCCCACATAGGCTTTACGCATATCAGTTTATTGAATCAACACATATCTGAGGGTTCTGGTTACCAGGACCTGCCTCTGGTGTACTAACAGAGGTGTGGTAAAGGGGTATGGGAACACCAAGGGTGCCATGTTCAGCGGGGGTCCCCACAGTTAAAAGATCACTTGAGTTGAGAGTATCTGAGGTACTTTCAATAAAGAGTCGTTCACTAGGGCCAAAAGACAAAGGGTTTTCTGGGTTTAAAGATGGTCTGAGCAAAGAGTGATAAATGTTCACAACAGAACAAGTCTGCCTTTTCTAGTTAAAAAAAAAAAAAAAAAAGGCAGTGGGGTAGGCTTCAGATGTCAGAGAATTATGGTGAGAAAAGCAGGGACAGATACAACCAAAAGCTTAAAACTATAGCTGTAATAAAATCCTGTAACTAGGTACCCCTCATCAAACATAAAACCCGATGCTGATTATGGATTAAGTCCAAGAACAAAGAATCCAGAAAGGTAATTTGTCCAAGGACAAGGATATACATCCCCCATCCCACATGAGCAGAATAATTTCTATTCGGGATTAAAAATTGAGAAGTGAGCAAGCTTACTGTGAAACTTCACACTCTGCAGTTTACTAAACAGATTCTGTCATGACAGAAAACGGAAATGTAAAATGAAATATAAGCTACTTTCAATGAGACATCATTTAAAAAATCAAATAATTCTGAGATTCTTTGATTGAAGCGATTATACTTCTAAGCAAAAACCCCAATACAGAGGTTATTGGGGTGGCTTAGTCGGTTAAGCATCTGCCTTCGGCTCAGGTCATGATCCCGGGGTCCTGAGATCAAGCCCCAGGGTCTTGGGATCGAGCCCTGGGGTCCTGGGATTGGAGCCTCGAGGCAGGGCTCCCTGCCCAGTGAGGGGGCCTGTTTCTCCTCTCCCTCTACCCCTCGCCTGCTTGTGCTCTCTCTTGGTCAAATAAATAAAATCTTAAAAAAAAAAAAAATACAACCATACCACTTCATAGCCTATTTCTCATCAAACCTCTCAGCAATCATCTACCTTTTCCCTTCCACCCACAATTAAGAGTGTAAGAGTCAACACAACCCGGGGCAGAGTACACAGTTGATTCATCTTTGTATCCCCCACAGAGCCATGTGCAGTAGGCTCTCAATAAATACTTGGTGAGTTAAAGAATGAAAACACCCTCCCATAGCAACATGCCCAGACTTTTCCATGGGAGGAACTTTCTCCTGAATTATAAGTTAGGGCAACTCCCTAATAAACCTTTCAAATAAATTCAAGCACCACCTCTTGAGTGCCCAGTCTGTGCCAGTGTCAGGCCTTGTCCTTGGCAGGGGCATGTGAAGATGAGTAACACACAGTCCTTGACACCCTGGGGGAATTCGGTCTAGTGTGAGAAACACAAACTATAAAATACAATGGGAAAATGCCACCACGGAGAGAAAATGGTGTGGGAACACAGGTGAAGGAACACGTAATTATGTAGGGAATGAGGAGAAAAGGTGAGGTCAGAGAATCCCCAAAAGTACAATCCCGGTCCCCTCTTCCCCAGCACACAGGCTCCTGCTTGCTCTAAAATGCCGTTTGAGAAACTGCAGAATGATCAAGTGGGTACGGTTCCACGTAACAGACGGCTCACAGCTCCCCTTCGTGCAACACGAAGTCCACACGCAGCAGCCCCGCGGTTAGTGGGCACCTGCTCCACTTGACCCTGTGCCAGGCACTTTATAGGTTCTTATTTAATCCTTACAATAACCTGATGGTTTGGGTGCTATCATCTCAGCTTTACAGATGAGGAAATTGAGGCACAGATTTTGTTTTTCCCCCCAAAACCTTATCCTATATGTAGGAATGCCAGAGGCTGAGACCTGAGCCTGGTTCTGGCTCCAGAGCCCCCTGCCTCCTTCTCCTTCTTCACGGCCTCATTTCCTGCCTCTAGGCTCCTTGCACTATAAAACGTCAGTAGTATCAAAGTACTTTATTTTTTTTTTTAGAATTTATTTATTTATTTATTTATTTATTTATTTATTTATTTATGACTGACTGACTGACTGACTGACTGACAGAGAGCGAGAGGGAACACAAGCAGGGGGAGTGGGAGAGGGAGGAGGCTTCCCGCCGAGCAGGGAGCCCTGTGCGGGGCTCGATCCCAGCACCCTGGGATCAGGACCTGAGGTGAAGGCAGACACTTAATGACTGAGCCACCCAGGCACCCCGTGTATCAAAGCACTTTAAACTCTGCGAACACAAGTTGTTTCAAACCTCTGTGCTTTTGCCTGGAAAGCCCTTCGGTCACCCCTCACGAATCATCTCTCTCCCTTAAATAAAATCTTTAAAGAAAATAAAAAGAAAAAAATAAAATTTTTTTATTCAAAATTTTAAATGATTTAAATTTTATTTAAATTTTAAAAGACATTAAAACGACTTCCCTACCTTCCCAAGTTACTTGCTTTCTCAGATCAAAGAGGTTTTTCACAGTTTCTAAAATCTGATTTCTTCTCCCCCACCAGAACATACGCTTCATGGGGTCTATTCTGTCGTCATATTTCCAACACCCAACCCTAGCACTTAGAAGTATTAATAAACATTTGCGTACCTGTCTCCTTACACTACTAACTTCTTGGAAAAAAGACTATCTTCATGAGTTCTGTATCCCCAACATATAATGCATGGAACCACCTCAATAAATGTTTGCTGAACTGAAACCAAATAAAGGTTATGGCAGGACCAATAGGATTTTCCCTGGGAAAACATCGTTCAAGGCATGGGATCAATATGTCCAGAAACACAGAGGCAGGGGAAGAGGCAGCGCTTGGTGAAAAGGTGTTCTGCACAGCAGGGAGCCCTAGAGAGGTGAGGAAAGCACTGGAGAAGGGAGCACTCCAGGATGCAGAGAGACTTGCAGTATTTCTCTCAAGGCAGTAATGATCTAGCAGAGTTTTTTTAAAAAAAAAACAACCCACAACTGCTGTAAGATTTTATTTATTTATTTGACAGAGAGAGCATGAGTGAGAGCACGAGCAGGGGGAGGAGCAGAGGGAGAGGGAGACGCAGACTCCCTGCTGAGCAGGGAGCCCGTTGTGGGGCTCGATCCCAGGACCCTGGGATCATGACCTGAGCTGAAGGCAGATGCTTAACCGACTGAGCCACCCAGGCGCCCCAAGGAAGTTGTGGTTTTTGAAAGGTCGTTCCAAACAGACAGAAGGGGATAAAGGAGGCAGCTGTGGAACTGGAACCCGTTGCAAAAATCCAACCAGTACTGTCAATAACATTCACAAGATGGAAGGAAAAGAAAGAAGGCCTGGAGTCTGAGCCAGAATCTCCTACACCACAACCTGAAAATTCATTCTTTGTATCAGGACCCGCGTTTTTAGCTAGGCACCAAAATTCTTTTCTGAATTTAATTTACACGACCAAAACGTTCCATTCAGCTTTTTCTCTTAAGTGTGTACTAATGCTTTCCTGTGGTTCCACACTGTTAGCCCTTACTATACTTTATATGAGTGCTGTTAGTTAGAAGAACTATCATCCTTTCAGGAAATCATAAGTTAGCAATTCTTGATGCCATTTCCTAATACCTTCATCAGCACTTAAAATCCTAGGAGAAAAGCATCTTCACAGTTACCAAAATGATAATGGTGGAACAACCACAATATTACACTTAATATAAATCACTGAATGCACACAAACTCAGAAGTTTAAGTAGGACTAAACTTAAAAACACACGAGTTGGGGGCGCCTGGGTGGCTCAGTGGGTTAAGGCCTCTGCCTTCGGCTCAGGTCATGATCTCAGGGTCCTGGGATAGAGCCCCGCATCGGGCTCTCTGCTCAGCAGGGAGCCTGCTTCCCCCTCTCTCTCTGCCTACTTGTGATCTCTCTCTCTGTCAAATAAATGGATAAATCTTAAAACACACACACACACACACACACACACACACACACAGAGTTGAATTCTGCCATAGCACCACTTCGAGCAAGATGATATGACCCCAAAGCCCCCAAAGGAACGTGGAAATGAGCAGAATAACCATAGTTCTCACCATAGGACACTTCACTGCCTTCAATGGTCCTGTAACGTTTTACTGAGACTGCCCTTAGAGCATTTATCACGCAGTTTCATAATTTATCTGTGTGCCTATCTTGCTGGCTAAACAGACGGGGACTCTTACTTTGACCACCTTTGATACATCAGATTTTTTTAAAAGATTGTATTTATTTGAGAGAGAGAAAGAGCACAAGCGGGGGAGGGGGGGAGCAGCAGAGAGAGAGGGAGAAGCAGGCTCCCCGCTGAGTAGGGACCTGGATGCAGGACTCAATCCCTGGACCCTGGGATCATGACCTGAGCCGAGGGCAGATGCTTAACTAACTGACTGAGCCACCCAGGAGCCCCAATACATCAGATTTCAACATTCTCACTGCCATAGTCTTTAATAGGTACTTGCTGAATGGATGAATGAATGAATGAAAACAATTCCCAAAAAGGAGAGCTTTCCTAATAAAAACTCTGTCAGCCCTCATTCTGATTCTAGGAAATAAAGCTCGGCAAATTTGTTATTTGGATACCTCCTTTCTCTTTACCAAAGCAATCTGCTTCCAGAAATAATAACGAAAAAGAGAAGTTGCTATACTAGTCCAAATATTTGCATTAAAATTTTTTGGCCACATCATGATTTGCACGCTTCCTCTTCCCCTATGATAAGAGGTATGGTAATTTCAAAAAAAAAGATAGGGACTGTCTGAGGCCAAAGTGGGAAGCCCAGTGTAAAATTCAGCATCAACTGCAAAGCAATTCTGTAGGTTATTTCTATAGTACACCATGCTCTCGCCCTACCCACCCCCCCAGCTCCAAGAGGCTACAGCAACCAGTTGTGATGGGCATGGGACTCAACTAACTGGTCTCCCCACCTCCAGCTCCTGCCAGCTCCACATTTTGCTGCCAAGCTAATATCCCTACAGCACAGCCTGTGATCAACAGGACCGAATGAAATCATCATTGCCCTCCGCCCTCCAACACCTCCGTGCAGTCGCACTCCTTCAAGTTCATTGCAACATCAGGCCAGAGCCTCGGGGGAGGGGGGGGTCACTGACCTATCCCACACCCACTAGGGTAAATCCTGCATTCTCCTTTCCTGGTTTTCTTCTATGCTTCTCCTTCTCGCTTTTCACCCCACTTCCACTCCCTCTTCCAGGGTTAGTCGGCCTAGTCTAGATCAGCTACGACCAATAAAAATATAATGGGGGTTACAAATGTAAGTTTCCGCTTGCCAACAGCCACATTAAAAAGGTAAAAAGAAACCAGGGCAATAAATTTTAATAATGTTTTATTTAAAACCAATATAACCAAAAGGTAATTTCATTGTTTGATTTTTAACCAATACAAATGATGAGTTGTTTTACTTTTTTTTCCCCTCCGAACCAGTCTTTGAAATCTGCATGCATTGTCGTTTTCCAGGGCATCTCAGTTCAGACCAGCCACGTTTCAAGCGCCACACGTGGCCAGCGGCCACTGTACTGAACTAGAACAGCTCGGGCTCAGATGCAATGATCCCACTGCACCCACTACCTCCCTCTTTTCACCTCCTGCAAAGACTTGAATCCAGCTGAAAACAGACCTTTCCCCCAAGCCCGTCTTCTTTCATGGCACTCCTCTGGCTGTCCCTTAGGTCCCAAATGTCTTCTTTCATGGCACTCCTCTGGCTGTCCCTTAGGTCCCAAATGTCTTCTGGTCCTTTCCAAACTCCAATACCCAGTTCCAGCACTACCTCATTCATGAAGTATTCCCGGTTACCCCCACTCGTAATTCACCTCTACCCCCTTTGTACTTCCAGTTCTCATCCTGCAACTCTGTAATAACATTAGTGCTGCTGCCTCTTGTACCCAACACTCTGCAAACGCCTTAAGGGCATAATGCTGCTATTTCTATGATAGCTCTGAAAGAACAGGGCACACTGCTTTGCCCACAGCAGACCGTGATAAGCTAGCTTCTGATGATGTAACTCTTTAATTGACCAGCTTTATGGTAAACAAGTGTACCCTTAACATGCAGACTCAAGGTATAGATGGTTCCAAGGTAAGTTTAACCACTGAACACGTAGATGCATCCAAACCCTGCGGAAAGGGTGCAGGGGGCGGGGGGGAATCAACACTAAGTTATACTCTGACTCAAAATTCTAGCAAGCATCCTAGATCAGGAGCATTATCTTCATGCAAGAAGAGAACTGAGGCTAGAACCCCTGGAAATTCGGTACAGCATCACGGGCCTAATGCCATAATAATTCATCAGAGATCTAACTATTAAAAATAATATGTTGTAACGTAACAGAAAATGGAAAGTCCCAGATTAGATACCGTTATCTGTATGACAGAGTGCCAAAGTGACAGCCAGGAAAACTCGGGGCCTGGTTCCTCCTCTGTGATGTTTCACGTTCCTATACCAAACCTTTAACTCTCTCTACTTGTGAAGTGAGGGGCAAGCAGAGTCCCCGCCCACGACAGGGATGGGTTCTTTTGCTCACGCCCACCGCAGTGTAAACGCCACAAAGCTTTCCCGAGAGACCCTGTTAAAAGGACATGCAGACACTGCTAGTCTTCTGGTCAAAAATAGTCTTCCATCTCACTCCAACAACTTTCCGGCGGCTTCAAGCCCTGCATAATCTGGCTTCCCGCAGGCTCTCTCTGACCTCATCCCTCCCCCAGGTCACCGCTCCGGGATCACTGGCTGCCTCACTCCTTCTCAAACGTGCAAAACACATGCGGCCCCAGGGCCTCGACACAAGCTCCCTCTCTGGCCTCGACACAAGCATCCACTCCGTGAAAAGTTTTCCCCGCCCCCAGGCTCCAGTCATCTGCCGGGTTTATACTCTTTCAGGTCTCTCCTCAAACATTACCTTATCAGAGAGGCCTGTCCTGAGGACTGGATGTAAAATACAAAATAGCTCGGCTTTCCTGCACGTATCTGACACTGCTTACCCCCACCAACACTCCTTCACAACCCTGAGCTATTACAAGTTTACTCTTTGTCTATCCCTACACTGGACTTGAGCTCTGGGAAAGCAGGATCCTGCTGGCTTTGTTTGTTCCTGTATCCTCACTGTGGAGAATAATGCCTGGAATGCAAATCAAACAGATATTTACTGGCTGAGTAAGTGAATAGGCAACATTTTAACTTTCCTTTGGAAGTAGCAGAACATGGACGCCTGGGTGGCTCAGTCGGTTAAGCATCTGACTCTTAATTTTGGCTCAAGTCATGATCTCAGGGTTGTGAGAACGAGCCCCACGTCTGGCTCTGTGATCAGCACAGTCTGCTAGTCCTTCTCCCTTCCCCCATTTGCACACTGCTCTCTCTCTCTAAAATATATAAATAAAATATTTTTAAAATAATAAAAATAAATTGGGATGCCTGGGTGGCTCAGTTGGTTAAGCGGCTGCCTTCGGCTCAGGTCATGATCCCAGGGTCCTGGGATCGAGTCCCGCATCGGGCTCCTTGCTCAGCGGGGAGCCTGCTTCTCCCTCTGCCTCTGCCTGCCTCTCTGCCTACTTGTGATCTCTCTCTCACTCTCTCTGACAAATAAATAAATAAATTCTTTAAAAAAAAATAATAATAATAATAAAAATAAATTAAAAATTTAAAAAGGAAGTAGCAGGGGCGCCTGGGTGGCTCAGTCATTAAGCGTCTGCCTTGGGCTCAGGTCATGATCCCAG
>CM052899.1:114797506-114820919 GCA_028534135.1 Potos flavus
CCCGCTCAGCAGGGAGCCTGCTTCTCCCTCTGCCCCCCCCCCCGGCTTGTGCTCTCTCTCTCTCTCTCGCTCACTCTCTCTCAAATAAATAAAACCTTAAAAATATATATAACATTAATTTATTGACTATCTTCTTAGTCCAGGCACAACACCAGCCTTTGGAGACCCAAAGATGACAGCCCTTAAATCAGCTGTCTGATCACAGAATCTTGTAAGGAAGATAAGCATCAGAGCAATTTAGGAAACAAATGCCATAATAAAAGGCAGTATCTCTGAGAGGTGGGGGACCATTGCTGTCCGTGGGTGACAGCGGAAGTTGCACAGAGCAGGTGAGTGAACCACAGTTGAACAGCATGTGATACGCTGAGCCATCCTTCCTATGCTCTCTTCTCTTGGCCCCCAAGCTAGCACTCCCTTGTTTTTCCTCACAGTTCCTTGCTTTTTCTTCTCAAGCGCCTCGAAACTTCTTGCTACTCCGTTTCCTCTTCTTAGGCATTTTCATTTTCTCACCCTCCCAAGAAAATCTCAAGGATAACTGTGATCCAATTTCTCCTAAATAGAGCTGTATCTCAGGTCCAGACCTTCCCCAGAGAGCTCCAGTCTTACACAACCAAATGTCCACTTGACATCTCCACTCGGGAGGAGTTGTACAGGAATCTCCAAGGTAAACTCTCCCCCAAAGAACTTACAGCACCTCCAGTCTTCCCCACCTTGCCAGCAGCATCTCCCGGTAACATAGCCAAAAAATTAGGAGCTGTTCTTGACTCTTCTCTTTTATGCATCCTTTATGACCAACACCTATAAATCCTTTCTCACTATTTCTCCAAAATTATCCAGAATCGATTTAGTCCTTTCCAGCTCTCCCATGAACCACTTAATAGTCCCCCAATTGGTTTTTCTGCTTCCTCTTCCACCCTACTACACTCCATTCCCCATTTGATAAGTGATCTTCTAAAATCATGTCAACCATTAAAAAATAAATAAATAAAATAAAATAAAATAAAATAAAATAAAATAAAATAAAATAAAATCATGTCAACCATTAACCCATTTACAATTCTTTGAGGACTTCCCATTCCCCTAAATACAAAGTCAAATTTCTTAGCATGGCCCACTGGATCATTTCCGGGCTTGGTACTCTATTCTCCAGCTATACTGAAATTTATTCAGTTTCTCAAAGGAGCCTTATGTTTTGTTTGCCTTTAACCCAAACCTTCACAAGTGTGTTTCCTTTTACCTGGAATACATTTTTCTTCTCACCATTCCACCACCCAACTGTTACAACTGACTACCTCTTAAACAAACATACATTCATTTTCTGCCCAGCCACCTCTTTCTCCAAGAAGTCTCCCTGGATTATTCGGCAAATCTGCATTTAGGTGCCCTTTCCATATGCTCCTACAAAGCCCTGTACTTCCTGGGTAGCTCTTACAGATATATGAAGCAAAGGTAGCATATGCCGAAGCACGTAATTTGAAAGACAAAACCCTGCAAAGAGAACTTTTGTACAGCGAGGCACCAGGGTTGGTGGAAAGATTGGAGATGAGACTTGAAGAAGAGGCTGAGGTCCTGGGGATGGAGGTTTGGGTGCCCCATTAAGGGAATCCAACTATAAACAGTAGATGATAGGGAGCCCTGGAAGTTGTTTAGGGAAAGAAGCAAAATGAACATACGGGGAACCTCTTAGCACAATGCAGTTCCTTCTACTGAGGAGCAGCAATGAAGAGGAGGAGCGATGAAGTTAAGATTGAGACAGAGGAATCCAGAGAGGGAAATGATGGCAGATGTGGAAGCAGTTCTGGCTTACAAATCCAAATATGGGAGTCACCTATCGTAGGAAGAACAGCCGCAGTGAGAGACTGTACAGAGAAAATATGTGGTAAGAAGGAAGCAAGTCGAGGACAAAGGGTTGAGGAATGGCAACTTTTATTAAGCAGGAAAGAAAGGAAGTTGCCTGTGGAAGTGGGAGGAGCCCGCCAGAAGGGTGAAGAGCTTATGAGCCAGCATGAGTGTCCCAGAAAAGGTATCAGGGAGGAGGGAAGGAAATTTCCCATCATATGCCCAATTTACTGGGTGGCGCTCTGCACATAGTAGGTGCTGAGCATTTGTTGAAGTGTAAAAATACACTGAGCTCTTCTGTCCAGGTTATATATATTCCAAAGAAGCTGCATATATTTCTCAGCTTATCAAGATACTATCTTACTACAAAGAGATACTCTGAGGGGCCCCTGGGTGGCTCAGTGGGTTAAAGCCTCTGCCTTTGGCTCAGGTCATGATCTCAGGGTCCTGGGATCGAGCCCTGCATTGGGTTCTCTGCTCAGCGGGGAGCCTGCTTCTCCCTCTCTCTCTGCCTGCCTCTCTGCCTACTTGTGATCTCTCTCTCTGTCAAATAAATAAATAAAATCTTTAAAAAAAAAAAGATACTCTGAGAGATAGTCCAAAAACCACACCCGTTCCCTGATTCAAAGGATGCCAGATGTGAATCCTTTTGAAAAGAAACAACACAATTTTTCTTTTTTTTTTTTTTAAGATTTTATTTATTTATTTGACAGAGAGAGACAGATCACAAGTAGGCAGAGGCAGGCAGAGAGAGAGGGGTAAGCAGGCTCCCCACTGAGCAGATAGCCTGACGCGGGGCTCAATCTCAGGACCCTGAGATCATTACCCGAGCTGAAAGCAGAGGCTTTAACCCACTGAGCCACCCAGGCGCCCAACACAATTTTTCTGGGCGGCACTCTGCACATAGTAGGTGCATACAAATAATTGTATACAATTATTTGTATACAATTCATACAAATAATTACCCTCAGGATGTCTGGGTGGCTCAGTTGGTTAAGCGACTGCCTTCGGCTCAGGTCATGATCCTGGAGTCCCCGGATCAAGTCCCGCATCGGGCTCCCTGCTCAGCAGGGAGTCTGCTTCTCCTTCTGACCCTCCCCTTCTTGTGCTCCCTCTCTCTCTTTCTCTCTCTTTCAAATAAATAAATAAATCTTTAAAAAAAAAATAATTACCCTCTAACATTTCAAAGTGAGGGTTTTAATGTATCTTATCTTCATAAAGGAGAGAAATCTTGCTTTAGTGTGAAAAGGTCATCTGAGTGGATGGAATAGGGAAGGGGGTACAGAGATTTGGACAATGACAGACAAATACTAATGGAGAAGACCGGGCATGGGCAAAGGGAAGGCAGAGGCAAATACCCCTGAACTGAAATCAACACATGGTAAAGGGTCAATCAGCAAACTGGCAGAACTGAGTAACTTACTGATTCAAAAACGCCACTAGCCTCCTAATGATACCGAGTATCAACATGTCCTTTCTGAACCATAACAAAGCACCTACATTCAAATACAGGCAATATTCCTGCTTTTCTGGGTACACTGCTTTCCTAGACACAGACTCAGAATGCCAAGCAGTGGGAAAAAGATGTTTTCCCCTATGGGCTATACACTTCACTCCTCTTTTGCTCATGGGTTGGTGAAAGAAAAAGATTAGCAAGTATATGTAGAGAACCTGAGTGTTAACCCAAGCCTAACACCCTGGCTCCAAACAGACAACACTACTGGGAGATGACATTGACAAATCAGCCTGAAAAGTAAAATACGTGGCGATTTTTTAAGTACCATTGTCTATGAGGCTTGCCGTACTTTAAAGCAATTTGCGTTTTGTTTTGTTTAGCAATATGTTTTTTAAAGGTCAATGAAGATAAATAGGTAGCAGTAAATCACTGTTTACACAATTCTGAAGACTTTACACACAGGCCTTAAAATGTACTTTTCGATAACTGGGTCACCAAGTAATTGCCCCAACTGTGACAGGATTTCACAGAAACACTAAGTTAACGCATTAGTAATACAGCAAGAACTTTGAGCTGTCTTTGCCATAAAGAACAAATGAATAGCCATGACAACCGTTCTCTCTCTCTCTCTCTCTCTGGCAGCAACGACAGAGGCAAACTCAATCATTCATTAATCACAGGTTATTTGCAAAGCACAGAGATAATCCTGAGGGATGAAACAGGCCTCTGCTGTAAAAGTAGTTAACAATTTACACAGATGTGTGAAATAACACTGAGATGAAGGAAAATAAGCACTAGAGGTTGTATTCTTCTGGGTCTGATCAGGAAAGAGAAACCACACAATAATGTGAACAGAAATTTCATATAGAAAAAATAACTCAATTCTCACAGGGGAATTAAAGACAACGCTAAATGGTACCCGGAGCTGAGAGAGGGTACCCAAGGAAGAACAAACTTTGAAGAGGGGTGCCCTCCCCAAAGCTGAAGCTGGGTGGTCACTGGCGAGGGTGTGGTTGCAGCCTGCCGGGTGGCAGGGAAGTTGGCTGAAACTGGTCTATAGTCCTAACAGAGCAGCAGGGAACGATGCTCTGGGGCGCAGAGGAGCCCAGGCAGCTGGCAGGTACAGGCGGAGGCTGGGCACTTCCACAGGCACGAGGCCTGGAGTGTGCAGTGTCTGCACTGAGAGGATGAAGGCAAGGGCTGCAAAGTTGCCAAGAGACTGCGGGCACCGAGGCAGAGCACTGCTGGGTATGGGCACACACGGTGTGGGTACTCACATTGACGCCCTGTACAGCAGGAGTGAGAAAGAGAAGCAACCGCAACCAGGGAGAGAGGCTCCCCAACTCCACAGTGTCCCTCCAGTACCCTCTACCGGCCAAGTTTAACACCGTGCTCCCCGGAAAGGAGAAACGCTCTGACTCTACTTTAACGGGGCAGGTACTGAAGGGTGACTCTGGAGAAGGGAAGCAGTGATGAAACTGTGGCACGGAGGAAAGGACAAAGGTGAGAGTGCACAAAAAGAGCAATGAATTTCTTGGGGGACCAGAGTTCTAAAAGAGGTATTATTCCAGTGGAACCTGGAAGAATGAGAAAGGTTTCTGAAAGACCTGGGGGTGGAGAGGAGGCTGGGAAAGTGACAGAAAACTCATTCCTGGTTAAGAGGAAGGTTTTAGTATTAACTCTGGGATGTTGGGTGAACCATTTAACTTCTTTAAGCCTACCCGCCTTATAAGATACCTAGGAGGTTAAAATGCAACAGCAGACTGTTAATAATGCTTTGAAAAAAGTTTAAAGCACTAGGGGGGCCCCGCAGGGCTCAGTTGGTTGAGAATCTGACTCCTGGTTTTGACTCAGGTCATGATCTCAGGGTCGTGGGTTCGAACCCCAAGTAGGCTTCCATACTCAGCACAGAGCCCGCTTGAGATTCTCTCTCTCCCTCTCCTTCTGCTCCTCCCCCTACTTGCGGGCATGCGCGCATTCTCTCTCTCTTCTCTGTCTCAAAAATAAATTAGTAAAATCTTAAAAAAAAAAAGTTTAAAGCACTATATGAAAACCACTTGATGGTAATACCTTTACATAGTAACTAGAATGCAAGCTCTAGTATGGGCTCCTACCGGCTAACCTACTCTCATCCTAACTCCTTCCCTCCCCATCCACTCCCCCTAGCTCCTGGGGGACACCTGTGACATCAAGGCCCTATCTGTGTAAGTCACTGCTGAATGAATGAGTGGATTTTAGATTATCAGAAGAACAGAAAAGACCTTTCGTTTAAAATCAAACTAACCCAAAGGAAATATTTTCTTAAAAGGGTAAAAAGTATTATTAAATATCCTCTCTACATAATTAGGCACACTTATCTTGATGGATACCCTAGACTATAGTCTTAATGTAACATTTTAACAGGAAATATGAAATGAGGATTTCATTGAGACATGAATACGAAGTGGTATCTACCATTTAGGAATTACCCAAATGCTCCATAATATAAATCCCACGGTAACAAACAAAAATCACTCTCATGCTTGCTTCGGCAGCACATATGCTTTAAAAAAAAAAAAAAATCAATGTCAATCACCTGAGCCCACAGTTTGCAGGAACCTGTGATTAAGCAGGTCACACACTGCCACACGGCCAGACCCCTGTCACTGACCAGGTGTTCCAGAGCTGGGTCTCAAGAGCACAGCAGGCCTACTTCCCAAATAGTGCCTGGCAGGGCCCAGACTTTTAAACCCTAAAGGTGCTTTAGGAACATCACAGAGTGCAAATTCTCTAGGCCCTGAACACTAAAATTCTCAAAAGCAGGGGAACAGAAAGGGAAATAAATTAGTATTTATTAAATACTGACTCATTGCAGGCACGCTGCTGGGTTTAAAAAAAAATACATTATCTCATGTAATTCTTTTTTTTTTTTTAAAGTAGGCTCCATGCCCAACATGGGGCTTGAACTCACGACCCTGCGATTAAGAGTCGTGTGCTCTCCTGACTGAGCCAGTCAGGCGCCCCACATCATTATTCTTATTTTACAGATGAAGGAAGTGGGGTTTGGAGAGGTTAAGTAAATTGCCCAACATTACACAATCCAGTGGGGCTAGAATTCAAGCCCAGGTCTAACGGATTTCAAAGCAAACTTTTTCCCTTGAATTTCAGCTGCCTCCAGCTGAAATTCAATGGCAGAGTCTCAGTGGGCCCTGTAAGAACTCCACTCACCTGGGTCACTACTACAGGTTGAGGACATGGGGACAGAAAGGAAAAGTAACACTGACATTAAGATCTGTTCCAAATACCCTCCCCTCTCACTCCCCTTGTTGCTCATGCTCTCAAGTCTTTTTGTTTTTGTTTTTTACAAGCTCACGCATATTTTTAAATATATTTCTTAGACAAGATACAGTCTCGGCTCTCATTTATTAAGTATTCTGTCATATTTGAAAATCAACACCTCCATTCTTAAGGACAGTTTCCTATCTCAGTCATCACGCGTACATGGGAGGAAACGAAGTCTCACCGGATGTTGAAAAGATAATCTGAAATGAGAACTGCTGCAACTTCTAACCGTCGAGACGTTGATTTATTCCCAGGGCCGCCACCTGACATCTGTGCCATGCTGTACAGACAGCCAGGTGCCCTCCAAGAGAGCACACAACATCTCACCGCGAGGACCACAGCAGCTTCGCTAGAGGCGAGCTAGGGAGATCCCAACTTATCCTAGGCTGGGCACCACCTCTGTCCCTCAGTGATGATGTCCCTGCCATCTTCTTCCTGCCTTTGGGTCATCAGTCACCCCAGCCCCCGCCCTTCCTTTCTTGTCCCCTCTCCACCATCGACACCTCCATGTAAAGAAACCAGCTTTGAATGCATGTTTCTGTGACTTGCGGAACCAGGCCAAAACGCTGCCCCAGGAGCAACCTTTGATGGATGGAATTCTCCTTCATGGTGTCAGGAAATCAACAGTCCACTCCAGAAGATCTCTGGCCCAAGTTTCAAATCAGAGCTCAGAACGTGCTTCCCTGCCACAAGCTTCTGCTAAGACAACATGGACCGGGGGTTAAAGGCGGAGGGTCTGGTGATAAAAGGAAGGTAGCTTGAGTATGAACCACCGACGAGTCGGTGAGTGTCTCCTTGCCTTTTTTTCATCTGTAAAATACAGCCTCATAGGAAACTGAGATTGAAATGAAATCGTGCCTATCAAATAAAGACGTATTAGCACGAATTTTGGTCTCTGTGCTCCTCAAACCGAGCTGCTGTTGGCATCTGAGCTCACAAAGGCAGTGCTAACCGCGGCGTCTCCCACAGGCTCACCGTTCCAGTATCAGAGGAGAATGGACGCCTCCCATACTTTTATCTCTGGGTGAAACACCCCGGCTGGAGGACTGCTTCTCTACCCACCGTCCAGGGACCCGCTTGCTCCCCTCCAGCTGTGACCTCTGCTCCTTTCTCAAGTTGTATCACTCGTTTGGAAGATACACTCAGAAGGCGATTACCAAACATCTGGAAAGTCAGTAAACACATTAGAAGTCTTGGGTGCCCGGCGCCTTGTGAGTTCCACTAGAGTTACAAAGGGCAGTCTCTGACCTTCAGTTTAACATCTGGTTGGGGCTCAGACTAACTGCAACAAAGGAGCCAGGTGAAAACCCAGCAAGAGAAAAGCTTGGTGGGGAGCTGGGTACACAAGGGAGGGAGTTTACTGAAGGTGGACCTTCAACTCTGCGGGACTGAATTTATTAATATTTATTTGGGTTTTGGTTCCATAAAATGCTAGATTACTAGTGTTCATAACAGCCTTGCTTTCAACAGAAACACTGAACATAAAGTGTTCAAATACCATCATTTCGGTGAAAGGTTTCCATCGCATGCAAAGCCCTGCACTACACAAATAAAAGGAATAGAACTTTAACCTTTAAAAGTAAAATTGAAAACAACAGCCTTTGGACTTCTTTACAAAGTTCTAAGGATTCACTTGAAAACTGACCTCTTTCTGCACGACAGGAGAGCCAGGGAGTTTTTCCCTTGAGGCTGGGTGGGAGAAGGCGCAGAGGAAGTATCTACGCCCTCAACCTCCTCGGAGGTACAGAGCTAAAGAATTCTGCCTTGGTCCTCTTATGGCAACAAGCACCTCGCTGAACCCAGTGCGCTCCGATCTCCATCTGGGAGGACCCGCGAGGCCACCCTGGGCAGGGCACACTGATGCCGTATTTGAGAGCCACAGCCAACGCGGGGTAACCGCAGCCGCCTCCTCACGACCCTAGCAGAAATCTTCTCCGGCGTGAGCAGTCAGAATTCAAACGAAGAGCAACCCCGTACTCGGCACTAGGAAACCCTGTTTTCTTTTAATTAAAAAAAATAGAGAGGTCACCTCTCAGCTTTGTTTACAAGTAATGAGTCCGGCAGCCCCCATTTATCACCCCTGGAGATTCTCTTACACTTTGATGTGAAAAGAGTCAGGGCCCATTGTGATTTCAACTACTCCAGCAGCAGTCCTTTCATTTGCAAACGAAGCCCCGGCCCCAGCAAGAACCAACTGTCCGAAAAAATTCATTGCCTTTCCTTCCGATGATTTATCAGAGATGGGGGAAGAGAAGCTGGCTTTAAGACTTTCCAGAAAGGATTCCCAGCACACCCCTAATGCATTCCCGACCTTTGCTGGTTCTTTCAGCTCCAAATGCCCCTTTCCCAAATCCCACTGCTCACAAAAGGCGACCTTCTCTCTTGAAACCATCCCCCTTGAAGGGACTGTCTCTGTCTCCTTTAAGCTTTCAGACAAAGCCCAAGTGACCTAAGTTTACTCATTTTTTTAGGTGTTCTCTCCCTCATGGCAATGCTCCAGAACAAGAAAAATACCTGGCTCGGCCGTAACAGACCTTCGACCATCCCAATAATTGGGTCACGAGGCACCTGTTTTAGGCCATCTTCGTCAATCTCTTGCAGTAAATGGAATTGAGTATTAAGGAAGCTTAAAAGGGAAGAGGATTTAGAGATTTCTTAAGATATCTAAGTCTCCAACGCCGTAGTCAAAGATACACAGCATGACTAGTAAGGCTTTTTCAAGTAAACCTTAAAAATCAGAATATAACATACATTTATTTAAAACGTATATAGCTCCTGCTGCCATTTGCAACAACATGGATGGACCTAGGGACTGTAATGCTGAGTGAAGTCAGTCAGAGAAAGACAAATACTATATGATTTCACTCATATGTGGAATTTAAGAAACAAAGCAAATCAACAAAGAGTATAAGAAGCAAAGAGAACCCAGACTCTTTTTTTTTTAAGATTTTAACTAATTAGCTGACAGAGAGACACAGCGAGAGAGGGAACACAAGCAGGGGGAGTGGGAGAGGGAGAACAGGCTTCCCACGGAGCAGGGAGCCTGATGTGGAACTCGATCCCAGGATCCTGGGATCATGACCTGAGCCGAAGGCAGACACTTAACCACTGAGCCACCCAGATGCCCCGAAAACCTAGACTCTTAAATACAGAGAACAAACTGGTGGTTGCCAGAGGGGAGGTGAAGGGGGGAGGGGTGAACTAGATAAAGGGGATGAAGAGTTCAGTTATGTGATGAGTACTGAGTAATGTACAGAATTGTTGAATCATTATATTGTACACCTCAAACTAATAACACTGCATGTTAATTATATTTCAATTTTTAAAAACTGTACAGCTCACACATGCATTTCACGGATACACACTCTTGTAACCAGCACCCAGATCAAAACACAGAACAATACCAGCACTCTTGAACTATTCAACTATTTTTAGCAAAAAGACTTATCTTGACTCTAACTGAGCTTTAGAGCTAACTTCTATTCTACAGGAAATACCTGGGATAGAACCACAGGGATTCTCGACCTCAGCAATGCTGACATTTGGAGCCAGAAAATTCTTTGTAGTGGGGGCCATCCTGTGCATTGTAGGATATTTAGCAGCACTCCTGCCCTCAACCCATTAGATTATGACAACTAAAAATCTCTCCAGACATTGTCAAATGTCCCCCCAACCCTGGGGTGGGGGAGGGGGTAATTATTCCTGGTTGAGAACCACCAGCATACAAGAACAAGTTAAAAACAGTGAGAGTTAACAAACAGATAAATCCACAATGTAGGACATACAGTCAACTCAATTCTACAGTCAGTTCCCACCCACCCCCACCCGTCGAGGAGGGTAGCTGCTCTAGATTAAGACTCGAGAAATAAAACCTAGTGGCACCTGGCTGGCTCAGCCAAAAGAGCATGAGATCCTTAATCTTGCAGTTCGTTTTTTTTTTAATTTTATTTATTTGACAGAGAGAGACACAGCAAGAGAAGGAACACAAGCAGGGGGAGTGGGAGAGGGAGAAGCAGGCTTCCTGCGGAGCCGGGAGCCTGATGCGGGGCTCAATCTCAGAACTCTGGGGATCATGACCTGAGCCACCCAGGTGCCCCGCTTTTTTTTTTTTTTTAAGATTTTATTCATTATTTGAGAGAGACAGAAAGAGAACAAGCAGGGGGAGGGGCTGAGGCAGAGGGAGAAGGAGACTCCTCAACGAGCTCTCAGCCCAACATAGGGCTCGATCCCAGGACCCGGAGATCAGGACCCGAGCCGAAGGCAGGCGCCCAACCATCTGAGCCCCATCAGGCGCCCCTAATCTTGCAGTTCTAAATTTGAGCCCACGTTGGATATAGAGATACTTTAAATAAATAAATAAAATCTTACCAACAACACCACAGAACCAAAACCTAACACAGCACAATCACTTTGACTTGCATGAACCAGAATGTAAATAAACTTTAATAGACTTTTGAGTCATCTCTATACCCAATGTGGGGCTCAAACTCAGAACCCTTGAGATCGAGAGTCGTATGCTCTAACCCACTGAGGCAGTCAGGGGCCCCTAACTTTAATAGACATTTTTAAACAATCTGAACAGTTCAGATATGGTCTAGCCATTAGATGACTCCAAAATGCTTATTTTATTAAGTATGAAATTGGGGCGCCTGGGTGGCTCCGTCGTTAAAGTGTCTGCCTTCTGCTCAGGTCATGATCCCAGGGTCCTGGGATCAAGCCCCACATCAGGCTCCCTGCTCTGTGGGAAGCCAGCTTCTCCCTCTCCCACTCCCCCTGCTTGTGTTCCCTCTCTTGCTGTGTCTCTCTCTGTCAAATAAATAAAATCTTTTTTTTAAAAAAAGTATGAAATTGGTGTACAGTTATGTAGGGAACTATCCATATTTTTTTAAGTGATGCACATAAGGTATGCAGGAGTGAAAAAACAGATGCCTGAGATTTACTATAAAACACTTCAGCAAAGAAAAAAGAAGACAAAGGATAGATTTTTAAAATGTGGCAAAATACTGAGACATATTAAATATGGGAAAAGGGTATTTGATAATGAAATATTCTCTTTTAGTAATGTCTGAATAGGGGCGCCTGGGTAGCTCAATCGTTAAGCGTCTGCCTTCAGCGCAGGTCATGATTCCGGGGTCCTGGGATCAAGCTCCACATCTGACTCCCTGCTCGGCGGTAAGCCAGTTTCTCCCTCTCCAATTCCCCCTGCTTGTGTTCCCTCTCTCGTTGTGTCTCTCTCTATCAAATAAATAAATAAAATCTTTAAAAAAAAGTAATGTCTGAATATTTCTATGAAAAATGTCTTTCAATTTTTATTTGAAAAATGTCTTTTAAAGTGAAGGAGAGAGCGCCTGGGTGGCTCAGTTGGTTAAGCAACTGCCTTCGGCTCAGGTCATGATCCCAGAGTCCTGGAATCGAGTCCCGCATCAGGCTCCCAACTCCGCAAGGAGTCTGCTTCTCCCTGTGACCTTCTCCTGTCTCATGTTCTCCCTCACTCTCTCCTCATAAATAAATAAAATCTTAAAAAAAAAAAAAGTCTTTAAAGTGAAGGAGAGAAAAGGACAGAATAGGCAAGAACTATGATTAAGTCCATACTAAATTAGATTACCAAGGCCAGTCAGAGCCAATATTATTATTATTTTTTAAAGATTTCATTTATTTATTTGACAGAGAGAACACGAGTAGGCAGAGCAGCAGGCAGAGTGAGAGGGAGAAGCAGGCTCCCCACTGAGCAGGGAGCCCGATGCGGGGCTCGATCCTAGGACCCTGAGATCGTGACCTGAGCTGAAGGCAGCCGCTTAACAACTAAGCCACCCAGGCGCCCACCAATATTATTTCTTTATTGCTGCTTCAATGTACAAGATTTCTTTCCCTCCCTCCCTTTAAACTCTCTCTTCTTAACATGAAGTCTTGGATGACCTCATGCTTTCAATAGCTTTAATAAGACATGTTCTCCTTATATCTATGAACATCTTACTTACATAAACCTACACAATCCAGTATCTACGATTTTAGCAACAAAAATGGTGGCAGTCTGCACTGCAGTTTATGAAAAAGGCATCGTCTGATGAAGGCATCCAAACTTGTTGGTCAAGAGCAGAAATGCAACTACACAGTCCCTCACATGTTGAATGTTATTCTGTGTAGTAATTTAAGAATTTCACAACCCAAACAAACTAGTTGCCCCCAGCATTCCCCATAGTCTGATTCACACGTTCAGCTATTAACTTCTCCAGGCCTTTGCTTCCTCCAGTACAAGGAAGCTGATTACCATCTAATCTGACCACTTTACAGGGTTATCATGAGCTACAGAAAACAAGACTCCGATTCTGAAATAATGTCCTCCAGGCTTCTGGGAACCACAGGAAACTGGAACTGAAATTGTCTTCTTCCTAAGGTCGCTCCACAGATTCTTAAAGAGGCTAACTTCTACAGCTTCCGAAAAAAAAAAAAAAAGGATTATTATCATTGAAGCCTCCCAGAAAGGAAAATCGGGATAACATAAAATTAGGATGCCTACAAAGATGGTGTAATCTGAAACAGTTTAACTTAATGTCCATCTTATCTACCACCACAGACCAAAGTATCACCTAAAATGATATCATGCCAGCTACTTAAGACTAGTATCCACTACACAGAAGGCAGTAAACAATATTAATCCATTCTCTTCCAACTCTTAGCATCAGCATAGTTCAGGGCTGAAGGCAAAGAGAAAAACCACATGCAAATGCATCTGAAACTGACCTAGCACAATGAACCGGAACCTAGAATAATCTAAAGATGACTCTGGGGCGCCTGGGTAGCTCAGTTGGTTAAGCGTCTGCCTTCAGCTGGGGTCATGATCCAGGAGTCCCAGGATCAAGTCCTGCATTGGGCTCCCCCCACTCCCCACTACCACTCTGCAGGGAATCTGCTCTTTGCTCCTACCTCCCCTCCTCTCCCCTCTTTCATGCTTTCTCTCTCTCAAATAAATAAATAAAATATTCAAAAATAATAAAATAAAAAAATAAGGATGACTCTACCCATGAATCTACTTTACAAGAAAGCAATTCCACTTCTAATATCTACCCAAAAGAAATGAAAATGTAGGGGCGCCTGGGTGGCTCAGTGGGTTAAGCCTCTGCCTTCGGCTCAGGTCATGATCTCAGGGTCCTGGGATCGAGCCCCGCATCGGGCTCTCTGCTCAGCAGGGAGCCTGCTTCCCCCTCTCTCTCTGCCTGCCTCTCTGCCTACTTGTGATCTCTCTCTCTCTGTTGAATAAATAAAATCTTTAAAAAAAAAAAAAAAGAAATGAAAACATATGTGCAATATTATTCAAAATAGCCAAAAAGTGGATATGACCCAAATATCCATCAGTTGGTTAAGAGTAAATAAAACACTGGTACATACAATGGATTATTTGGCAACAAAAAGGAATGAAATATTGACACATGCTACACAACATGGATGAGTCTTAAAAACTTTATGCTAAGTGAAAGTAGCCAGTCTCTCTCTCTCTCTCTCACACACACATACACCCCCATATTATATGATTGCATTTATAAGTAATATTCAGAATAGGCAAAACTATTAAGTAGATTAATAACTGCCTGGGGTTGGGGTGGAAATAGGCAGCTGCATCTACTGGGAGTGCAATTCTGAAAATGGACTGTAGAAATGGTTGCGCAACTCAGTAAATTTACTAAAAATCATTAAATTGCATACTTAAAATGGTATGTAAGTTATACCTCCATAAAGTGTTTTCTTTTTTCTTTTTAATATATAAAGATGATGCTACTTGTAGAAAAGAAAATGCCATGCAGCAGTGTTTTCTTATACTCTGTCTGTGATTTAGGACAATCCCGTTGCCAATATTAAATGTAAAAGAGACTACAGTAAAACTTGTAAGTGTATCCACATGCTCTGCAAATAAACACACTCTGTGTTTTGTTTTTAAAGGTCTGTTTCCCCTATCATTCTTCTTTGTACAAATGCTATTCCTGGAGTAGCTCACAAAACAATCTCTTCTTCCCGAAGAGTTGCCTCTAAACAAAGCCTCTCCCCTCAAAATAGAATTAAGGAAGCTTCTGACTCCCTTGAAATCCACCATTTTATCATCGCCAAAGTGGTGGAATTAATAATTTACTGAGGATTTACGTTGTAGGAGGTCCTATGATAAGCACTTTACAAACATTATTCTTCCTATCCCCATTTTTTTTTCTTATCCCCATGTTAACAAGGCTTTAAAAGTTGAGCGATTTGCCCTAGTAACCAACATGTCAGAAATCTAAAAATAGCTATCCCACTGCAGAGTCCCACACTCCGGCTTGCTCTATCACAGATGTAATACTAGCTCAACTGGATTTTACTGGGGGAAATTATGCAGTATTTTGACAGTTTAGCCTCCCTCCCCCCAAATTTAACTGTCCCTTTGGGAGAAAACTATTTCTGAAAAAGATTTCCTCAGGTTGGGATAAGACTGAAACCAAATTCTTCTAAACCCGTCAAACAGAGTGACTCATCTTCAATACTACTTATGACCATGTCACAAACTTAATGATTAGGAAACATTTTCTAAAATAAAGGGATACAATGAGTTCTATAGAAGAAACATTATTGCACTTGTAAATCAGGCCTTAAACGACTTGCTTGGCAAATATAGGAAACCTTCCTGGTGCCCCAGTTCGCAATCCAGGTGTGGATTATTTACAATGCCCAGGCCAATCACTGTTTCAGGAAAACATGGCAAACAGCCATTAATCTCTCGTAAGCATCTGGAAGTTAGGCCTCTGATTTACTCACACAAAGAAAATCTGTCCATGTAATAGGTGTTAATCGGCTTAACACCTTGTAGCTTCCTTACTAATTGAGGACTCTTCTCAATTGGGAGAGTTAAACATTATTTCAGACTCTCCTGGGGAAGGAGAGCTTCCGACAGTACAGTACTAAAGTACAACTCAGTACTCACAAAATTCAACCTTTCAAATCTTCCCCCAATACTGAAAAGCATATCTCAGCAGATTTCCTAAAATATGGATAAAAAGTACCTACTCTTAACGGCAGAAAACAATAAAAATGTGTCCCACAAATCTGGTGATACAGCCTGAAATAACATTTCTTTCATTCTTATGTTTTACCTTCATGTTTTCCACCCATCACCAAGTAACATTTTCCCAAAATGTATCGCAGTTCTGCTCTCTGGCTTCACTTACCGGGGCCCAATTTCAACAGAATGTAATTTACTACGCACTTTGTAAAAATTAACTTTAGTTTCAGGATTCCAAAAAGGAAATGAGACATTTCAATCAATAAGCAAGAGTAATAAGGGTAAGAAGGGAAACAGAATGGTGAAATGGCAAAAAGCCATGTTCTCTCAATAAGGAAAAAGAAAAGTAACTGAAAAAGAAAAGTAACTAAAAATTCCAGGAAAAATGAAAACACCATTCAAAGATGAAGCAACTTAAAATGTGGCATGAATCTGAACAATTTACTCAGCTAAAGAATTGATCTGTCTTGACTAAAATGAACCTTCTTTCAAGTGGTACTTGTGATAACTTTGAGCCCATATGAAATATGACCCTATATGAAATACGAAATGAAACCCCAAACACTATTTTGCTTCCCGGTCAAAACAATGTAAATAGGGCTATTGACTTTTCAAACTTCTATTATCAATTTAGAGACAAAGCTCTTAAGGTACAATTAGAAAATAAAATGTGCTGTCAATCTGGACAATTTAAAACTAAAAGCAGAGCTAATAGTTGGAGGGTGGAAGAGGATGAAATGGAACAAAGAGTAAGGATAATTATATTACCATATCAGACTGTGGAAAGTTGATGGAAAGAAACATAAAAATATTTAATATAGACTATATAAAATATACCTAACATAGTAGTTTAATGTAAAATACATTGAGATATTTAAAAGTTAAAGATATTTAAATTCATGAAATAGGATAAAAATAATCAAAACTGAGTAGAAAACATAAAAAAGTATACCATATGATTAAATTTAAATAAAATTCAAAAGCAAACAAAACAAATTCAAGCTGTTAGAAGTCAGAATAGTGGCAGCCTTTGAGAGTTAGTAGCTGAAAGGGGACAAGAGGAGGCTTCTGGAGGGCTGGTATTGTCGCTTGATCGGTTACACAAGTGTGTTCACTTTGTGAAAATGCACTGAACTGTACTAGTAATGTCTGCCCTATTCAGTTTGTTATACTCCAATAACAATTTTTAGAAAGAACAAAAAGAAAGGGGGGGGAAAGAAAGGTGGGGATAAATATGAGTGAGCTGAGATTCACTAGTGTCTAATGCTGATAAATCTGCAAATCAGAGAATAAGCCTATTATTTATAAGGACTAAAACAAATATTGTCTTTACACATTACATTAATATGCTGCCCACGCTTATAACTTTTGATAGCCCTGAGCAAAGTAAGGGCTCACACTCAGACTTCTGTTTAGTTTGAACAATTAGAGTTGCATACTCAATACACATCTGTTTCCTTTCAAGTACATGCTAGCCCTGGACCAGTTCCCCATGAATTTGATGGTTTTTTTCTGGACTGCTGAAAGATTAACCTGCCATGATTAAACATTTAAACAGTGAGCTATTGATATATGTTAAAAATTGAGCTCGACTGAGGACTTCCCCTAGCTTTATCACTTGTATTGGGTATTAAAACTAAAAGAAGCACATCAGGGAGGTGGAGTTGAAAAAATAAAACTGGTTCTATAACTGCCAGAATGTTACTATAAATGCCATTTACCCATCCCACTAATTATTAACAATAGCAAACATATGTAAATAATACAAAATACTTATTCATTTTTCTTAAAGATTTTATTTATTTCACAGACAGAGACACAGCAAAAGAGGAAACACAAGCAGGGAGAGTGGGAGACGGGGAAGCAGGCTTCCCAAGCAGGGAGCCAGATGCGGGGCTCGATCCCAGGACCCTGGGATCATGACCTGGGCCGAAGGCAGACGCTTAACGACTGAACCACCCAGGCACCCCCAAAATACTTCTTAATCTTGCCATTGATAATAGAGTATTATAAAGATTATTCTACCAGAAATTATATAGGATGCAAATTATATAGAAAATTATATAGAAATTTTTGAAAAATCATACACCCACAAAAATCTTACAGTTGAATTTTAAAATTTCTTCATCCTCTTAAAAGTTCACCATTCTGATATTTAGATTCCTTGGTAGGAAGACCCAGTTTTAATATGCTACAGACTTCAACTCTCCGTAATTGATGAAATTCAAAGGGACCCGAGTCAAAAATGCCAACATTTTTCTAGAAAAGGCCTGATGATAAAAAAAAAAATTAAAAATTAAATAAATAAATTAGAAAAGGACTAATGACTTCAGAGGAAACATGGAAATGTAATCAGATGTGAATAACTATCAAAATTCTAAAAATGAAAAGTAATGAAAAGAAGTGCCTGAATATTAAGATCTATGGAAATATAATGAAAAAGTAGGGCATTGCCAGAAGAAACAATCAATGGAACAAGAGTCCAACAAAAGACTCAAGAATGTGATAGAATTAAGACACACCATTCAAATCAATGGAGAAAAGATAGATGATTTAATAAATCATGTTGAAACAACTGGCTAGACTTTTATTTTCTAAAAAATAAAAAATGGCTCCTGGGGTGCCTGGGTGGCTCAGTCAGTTAAGCATCCGACTCGATTTCAGCTCAGGTCATGTCAGGGTCTTGAGATCACCCCTGTGTTGGGCTCCCCTCTCAGCAGGGAGTCTGCTTGAGATTCCCTCTCTCCCTCTGCCTCTGCCCCTCCCCCAGCTCATGTGCTCAAGTCTGCTCTTTCTCAAATAAATCCTTTAAAACATTAAATAAATTAAAAAATAAAAATTAAAAAAATTTAAAATGGCTCCCTAACATCCCTTGGACTTCTCATTTTCCTCTTAATATGGAAATTTACAGCACACACTTGACACTAAAATTAATTACAGACAGATCAAAATATTAAAAAGTCCAAGATCTGGGGCACCTGGCTGGCTCAGTCAGTATAGCATGTGACTCCTGATCTCAGGGTTGTAAGTTCAAGCCCCACATGGGATAGAGAACTTACTTTAAAATTTAATTCATTAAGGGGCGCCTGGGTGGCTCAGTGGGTTAAAGCCTCTGCCTTCGGCTCAGATTGCGATCTCTGGGTCCTGGGATCAAGCCCTGCATCAGGCTCTCTGCTCAGCAGGGAGCCTGCTTCCCCCTCTCCCTCTGCCTGCCTACTTGTAATCTCTCTCTCTCTCTGTCAAATAAATAATTAAAATCTTTAAAAAAAATTTAATTCATTAAAAATCTTAAAAATGTAAAAGTCCAAGATCTGACATGGGTTACAAGTGAAGGGAGCCAAGCAGTGAAGTAAATGTGTGAGCCCAAAGCTGTGGAAACTGTAGTGAACTAGAAAGCATCTGTGCTCTCCTGACCTTTTTTTTTTTTTTTTTTTTTTTTTTTTCATCAAGTCTTGCTGGGGCAACCTGACAAAGAGATGTCTGCAGGAGGAAGCAGGTGGGACTTCTGGAGTTCTGGCTGACCGGCAGGCTGAGAGGCTGAACGCGGCGGGCACAGCCGAAGTGCACTGGTGACATTCTATTCGGGAAGTTCCGAATTGGAATTCATCTAAGCTCCAGCCTTGAGGAAGAGAGAAGGAGCCCTTCAATGGTATCTGAGCACTGCCACACAGCAGTGTGAGCCCGATGTTGTTAAATCTTACATTTCTGAAGAGAGGATGGAAGTCTAGATGGTTATGTAAAAAACATGGGCAGATCTATTTTTTTTTGGAACACTGTGAGGGGCCAAACAAAACCCATCTGGTGACCAGATCTGTCCCAGAGGCCACCAGCTCACAAGTTCTGATTTAAATGCAAAAAATGAAGGCATTCAAGTGCCAGCAGAGATCACATGATGTTATTTGCACAATCTCGGAGCTGGAAAGACCTTTCTCAGCACAATCAAAACCAGAACCCATAAAGGACAAGACATTTAACTGCATAAAAATGTAAAACTCATGTGTAACCGAACATCACGAACAAGCCTGAAGACAGCTGACAACAGCGTCCCCGAGTTCCAGCAGAACGGGGGCTGCGGCAGCCTGGGGCACATGCCTTCCTCTGTGGGGGAGGACAGTGCCCCGCGTCTAACAACAGTACCACCGGGGCCATCTGGAACAGAGGAAGAGTTTCCTAAATGAGCCAGAAAGGGGAAGCAGGAAAGCATCCAGGCAGGACCTTCCAGAATTACAGGCACCATCATCCGTTACTCAAGATATATTAGTTGAGTAAGCTTGAGTCGACATGTCTCATACATTAATATGTTTCTGAACATCTAACGGTAGAAATAAAAATTGATCAGTGACATTAAGAATTCCCTCTGGATAGCAAATGAGTTACTCTTAACAACCGCTTCAGAATGTTAATAGGCTCCCCTCGGCCAACCCTGATCATGTAGGGGATGCAAGAAAGAAGTTAACTGTATGTGCGCCCTCGGAGGGAGAGATCTGAAAGTAGTACAACCTAACTGACAGCATTCCCTCCTTCAGAGCGCTCAGAAGGTGGATTCCATGAATAGGTGGGGCTCATTTCTCCAAAGCTGTGTAATATAGACCAATATCTTGAACACAGAATCTCATATACTACAACAGCCATATGTTAAAGATATGAGTTAGGAAGCTCAGAAAGCACTAGACTGAAAGAAAATATGGAGCCAGTCTAACAGGTTTGGCTTCATGCAGAGAAAACTAAAATTTTCCCATATTTTATCACCCTCTAAAAATGAAAAGGATCATGCTTATTCTTTAAAAAATACATCATCGACTTGAATATTGTCCTATCTTTGAATCGTGGATTTCACCATTACCTGCTGCTGCTGCTCTTGACTCTTTCAGTAAACGCCATTGCTGCCGGTCAGTGCAAAATAACAAGTCCGCTCATCTGAAAGGGAAAGAGCAATCTGTGAATATTAGCCCGTAAGTAAACTCAGAGGTATACATGACTTGCAAGAAAATCTTACTGGAAACAATGTTCTCCCTAGAATTAGAGTGGTTCTTCGTCAACCCTCAAGTTGCAGGAACAAACTAGTTACCATATATCAAAGGCCAAACATACTTTTAATTTTGAGGCTGCTACTCAAAGCCATTTCAGCAAGAAGAAATGTGCACAAGTTTATCGTGAGGAGGAAGAAAGGAAATAACATTCCCCCCACGTCTATTCTTGCCAAGCATTGTGTTATGCCCTTTCTAAATGACATTTCACGTAAACATTAAAATAAACTTTCAAGGTTGATGCTAATACTCCATATACTAATAAGTCATCTCATAAATAGGAAAACTGAGGTTTTAAGAAATTTGCCTGAGGTAACAGCATCCTCCCCAGAATCAAAAGGTAGAAAGGTTAAGAGTATGCAAAGAAAGGAAACTGGCCAGTTGGTTTTTACATAAGAATGCTTAATTAAAAAGTAGGCCAAAGAAAAACCAAACGTAAGAACTGACTTCCACTCATAAAAGGTGCTTAAACCCCAAAGACATTTTTGAGCATTCTCTCAAGAGTAACGGTCAAAAAAAAAAAAAAAAAAAAGAAAAGAAAAGAAAAGAAAAAGGAAAAAAAGGAAAAAAAAGAAAAGGTTCCACAACTTGGGCAGACGGCCTTGGTACTGTCCTGTGTATCTCTAGAAACAACCTCTCTGTCAACAGCTGTTTCCTTTTCCCTTTCTTGTATGTATTTGTAAATTTACTGTACTTCTCCTAACTTGCTTTAAGTAGTTTCAATTTTTCAACCATCCTTAAGGCCAACGATCTATTACAAATTATCTTGGTTCAGATTTAACAAACTATGTGATACAAATGAAAACATACTGAATTTGTAACAGTTTTAGATTGCCTCTTATGCTTAAGAGGCTAACTGTTACACTTCCGGCTGAGGCTGAAACACTGAATATAGTCCAGCTCTACTCTGACACCCGATAAGGTCTTTTATCTCCTCCATGAAATTAAAATTGCTGACCACAATGTTTCCATACCAGTAGATATCACTGTCACTCTCTCTCTTCCCCCCAAGAAAGAATGCAACATGAAAGCTACAAATACTCTAATTAAACTCGCACCGGTAGAGCTCAGTTTTTCAGGGTCAAACATGCTTTGGAGTAACACACTCCCCCACCCTGCTATAGCAGTCCTCAGGGACTTAGGCAAGTTTCCTAAATTCCCCAACTGAAATCCCAATCATTTCCCCCACACCCCGCCCTACCACCACCACGACCGCCGCTGCCACCCCTTTCTCTCACTTTCCCTCTCTCCAATACACTTTTACTTCCCTTCCCCCTTTCTCTACCCTCTTTCCCCCTTCCCTTTCCCTTCATTACTCCCCCTCCTTCCCTTTCTCTCCCTTCGCCCCTTTTGCCGCTCTCTCATTTTCTCTCTCGACATGTAGGGCTGGCACACAGTAGGTGCCCAATAAAATAGTGTGTCATTTCAGCATTATTCTTCGCAACACTGTAAAGGCTTCTGAAGACTCCGTGATAGCAGTCTCCCACACGACCTTCCCAACCAAGATGTCGGCCTGCTTGCAGCCCAATTGTGCCCTCCCCAGGGCTTGTTGGAGAGCGAGAGAGCGAGAGAAGGAGGAGGTAGGTTGGCTTGCAGAGGAACACCGACCTTGAGAATGGTCCTGAGTTCCCCTATTTGTTCATTTAAGTCACTAAGCCAGCAAATATTTCCCGAGCATCTACTCTAAGCCACATACAGAGAGTAGGGTGAAGAAAACAGACTTACCATCACTGAGCTTGCAAACTATAGGAGTTTAGCAAAGAAGACACATAGAAAAATACATAGATGTTCAATATTAAAAGGTACTATAGAGAAAAACAAAAGTGTAGAGTGCCAGCAAGGAACCAAGGTAAGGTGTTGCAATTTTACATAGGGTGATCAGAGACTGTAACGTTTGAGCAAAGACCTAAAGGAAATGAGGGCAAGCCATGCAGAACTGCAGCGAAAGATGGTCCTAGAACTCTAGGTGATAATGATGTGTCAATGCAAATTCATCATCTGTAACTAATATACTACTCTGCTGGGAGATGCTGGTGATGGGGAGGCTGTGCACTGGGGGGAGACAGGGAGGTCTATGGGAAATCTCTGTACCCTCTGTTCAATTTTGCTTAGAACCAAAAACCGCTCTTTAAAAAGTCTATTTTGGGGGCACCTGGGTGGTTCAGTCGATTAAGCAACTCTTGATTTTGGCTTAGGTCATGATCTCAGAGTCCTGGGATCGCGCGCCCCCCCCCCCCCCAAATCAGGCTCCATGCTCAGCAGGGAGTCTGCTTGAGGATTCTCTCTCCCTTTGCCCCTCCCCCAACTCACACATATTCACGTTCACACACGCACACATGCTCTTGCTCTCTCTCTCCCTCAAATGAATAAATAAATCTTCGAAAGTCTATTCTTTTTAACTGTCCTAGAGATGGACAAGTCCAAGACTGAAGGGGTCGGTCAAATCTGTGGGTTTCACCACTGGCTTCTTGAGTGAGTAGATAAAGTAAAAAGTGAAAGAAACATATTCTCTGAGGGATTGGGTCCCAGGGCACAGCCAGGAACTTGTCTGTTCAACTCAAATTCTTTATTCTTTAATTTGCTGGGAGGCAATAGCCTTTCCACAGAGGCAGGTGCAAAGAGGCTGCATCCCCAGATTACTGTTATCTCAATTATGTCTCACCAAAAAAACCAAATTTAGCTCATGAAAGACTGTTTAGGTGCTGATGTACGAATCACACAGGTGTACGGAGTAGCCATGCAACTCGC
>CM052899.1:114821419-114832011 GCA_028534135.1 Potos flavus
CACATGCTTGGGAAAATCCATATATTGCTTTTTAGTGACAACAGAGATAAGCAGGTCTCAAAGCCCCGTGACCATGACCCAGTTCCCAAAGGAGAATATGAGGAAAAGAACACTGTCCGGATTCCAGAGGGAGTGTGGACTGGTCAGTAGTCCCTGTCAAGCCTACTTCCCTTCCCCTTCCCCACTCATTCCTCCAGGAGTTAACAGTCTCCTGGCAACAGGCAATGTGTCAGGGGTGAGTCATGGATCATACACTATTTTCGTCGGCATTCTCCCAAACTCTGCCCCATGCCAATCATAATCTCCCAAGACCCCCAACTCATCTGATCACTCAGTTCCTTTAGCTCTCCAATGGCATACGGCACTGATAGCGTAGAAATCCATACTGGATTTCCCCAACTGTCTCTTCACTTCAAAATCCTTGTTCAAGAGGACTCTGGTGCTACCCCCAACTCAAGTATACCTTTCACATCTTGTTGGGTCTCTCATCATTTGGGTCTCAGCCCAGTGATACATTCTCAAAGAGGTCTTCCTGGTTACAGTGGCTAATGCAGTACTGTTGTGCCTTCAACCACAGCCTTCAGGCGACCACTCTCGGTTCCACTATAATCTACATGGGTTAGGAATGTGTCTAGCTGCAAGTAACAACCGCTTAATAATTGAAGTCTATCCTTCCATAGCAAGTCCAGAAGAAAGCAGCTACTGGTATAGTGTTAGTTGTTCAATGAGGCCATCGAGAACTCTGGCTCTTTCTGCTCTGCCATATTTAGCATGGTGTCTTCGTGCTTGTCACCTCATGGTACAAAAAGGTTGCTGCCATAACCAGATACCTTACCTACATTTAAGGCTGGAAGAAGATGAGAAGAGAAATGTGTGGCTTTGTCAGCCACATCGCTCTCCTTTTGCACGAAAGGAAAATCCTTCCCCAAGACCTTGCCTGTCAAAAACCAGAGCTAGGTCACGTGGCCTCCTAAAGCTGCAGGGGAGGCAGGTGAGTCAGGATTCAAACTGTTAGCACTAAGAACTAAGCACTAAGCCTAATTGTTAGGAAAGGAACAGTGCTGGCCACACTTATTTTTCATAGTGCTTACCATCCACAATCACTTTACACGAAATAATAAAAATAAATAAATAAATGTTAACTGCTCACATCCTCTCAAAAGAATGCAAGCTCCTGGTCTAGCTCCACATATATATACCCAGAACCTAGATTTTAAAATAATAGCCAAGTTTCTCACAGTTGGCAGGTATTATATTCATATACAGGCACTGAAAGATAGTGGGCATCGCCCAGGTATTCTGTAGTGGCAAATTAACCTCAAAATCTCAGTGTCTTAACAGAACAAAGGTTTATTTCATACTCACTCCTCCTGTGCATTGCATATTGGTGTGCTGGGGTAGGGAGGAAGGCAAGGAGCTTTTCTCCACATTGAGAAACCCAAACTGTTGGAATCTCCACTATTTCAAAATGTGGCTTCAGGGTTTGCCATAGTAAAAGAGAGTTGGAGGGTCTCGGGAGAGCCACTTAAATGCTTTAGCTCAGAAACATGTTACTCCCACAGACTGCCCACTGGACGGGATTAGCCACGTGGCTATTTTTCCCCCAAAAGTTTTATTTATTTACCTCCCCCCTCCCCCCAGTAATCTCTGCACCCAACATGGGGCTTGAATTCATGACCCTGAGATCAAGAGTTGCATACTCTTCAAGAGTCCCATGCTCCTTCGACTGAGCCAGCCGGGCACCGCTGGAATTAGTCACATGATTCTAAGTAATCAAAATGAGGCAGAGAAACATGAGAGAACACATGAATATGGGTAGTAAATGTTTCTGCCTCATCCTCCACGGGCTGGTACAACAATGCACCATCCCATTTTAAAAGGTAGACTCATTAAAGAAATTCCTTGGAACAAACTCAAAGTTAGGGATATTCAGCAAAGCAATTATTTCATCTTATAATACTTACCATTAAAGGCACACATACACACATTGTTCCTTCAGGAATAATAACAGGAAATATTTATGTAGCACGTATTATGCTCTGCTCCAAGTACTTGCCAAATTTTAGTACCTTTAATCTACTCAACTACCCAGTAAGGGAGATCTTATTAGGAGTAACAGTCTTATTAACCCCATCTCATAAGGGAATAGAAGAGTGTTAGAAGCCAGTTCTCCATGGGTCTGTGGCATTTCTGTATATTGCACAAGCAGAGGCACAAATTGTCTTTGTTCTAGACAATGTTTAAGGAAGTTTGTATAGAGAACAGCCTTAGAAAATAGAGACAGTGTCTCCTACAGCACAGGGCAGCATGTTTACTGTTCAGTATAAACAAAATAATGTCTCCCCCTCCGGAGCACAGGGCAGGCATGCTTACTGCCCATTATAAAGGATTAGGATTCCCTTACCTCAGGATTCCTCTCCTGTAAGGCAACCCTTTTCATTTCCAGGTGTCATCTGACTCTCTCCACGTCTTGCCTTGGAAACTGGGGCTTAGGGAACCAGTGTAAGAATATATTGACACTCTGGCCACGGCTATTATCATGAGCAATAAACTCATTCCCGTGAGCCCACGAAACTGTGGCAGGTTAACTTGTTAGCTTGAAAGTAGGGTAAAATCTCAGAGCCTTCAGTTTTTGACAAAAAGTTAAGTAATTTGCCTAAGGTGTGACAGCTAGTAGGTGGCACATGCAAGATTCAAGCCCAAGCTGTCTGGTTCAGTAATCATGCTTTTAAATTTTTAAATTCTCTGCTATATGGCAGTCGTTCTTGAAGTGTAGTTCCAGAACTAGCATCGTCAATATCACTTGTGAACATGTTACAAATGCAAATTCTTGGGCATCCCAGACCTACTGAATCAAAAATCTGCGGGGTTGGGGGGTGGTAGGGGAGACATGTGTTTTAACAAGTCTTCCAGAATATTTTGACAATATAAGTTTGGAAACCACTGCTATACTGCATATATTCACTGAATCTATAAGATTGAAGGAAATGGTATATCCTGATTCACAAGGGGATGTGACTGACCTTTCATAATATGAATAGATTTCAAACACTAAGGGAGATGGTTCATAAGCCCTTGCATATAATTTTTTAGGAGGGTAAGGATCTTTATATGGTGCAAATAAACATCACGTGTCTTTTTAATAGGCCTGCATAATATTTTCCTTTGGAGTCACAAATATATGTCCAGAATGCTAAATGAAAATACCTGCTTTTTTATTCCCATAATGATCAGAAAGAATTACTTAGCCAAGGGAGAAACACTATTTATATTTTAGAGTCAAGCTGTAATTCTTGAAAAACAGGAAACCACGTATCAACAAAGCCAACTCAGTGTACCATAGTGGAAAGGACACCAGGCTTTGAGTCACAGAGTCAAGTCATTTAACTTCAACTCAATTTCCTGATTTTAAAATGGAAAATGAACACCAAATTTAGAGCTGCAATTAAGCGTAAACGATACATTATTTGAAAGCTGTTGGTAAATAGCTTTTATGCTATGTGATTGTTAAATCCACCTGCACGAGCTCTTTCTCTTTCTCCATCATGGTATTATCATAGTTTCTCCAAAGCTTCGAGTACTGCCTGGCACACAGAAGATGCTCAATACGTATGAGGTATTAGGAAGGAATATGAGGTAGTCTATTAATGATGTAATTGACTTCTCTGGACTCCACTTGTCACAATAATTTCAGCCTTTTAATAGGAAAAAGTCACTCTAACAAGAAATCCTTAGTCATGTTTAAAATGGGCCAGCTAATTTAAGAAAATCAGCTGATTTTCTTCCCCTGGAGAACACTACTGAAGGAGTTCTGCCCTAAGCATAAGACAGAAACTCCTATTAGCAACCCTGATGGCCTTGGAACCTCAGGGTTTCAAGTCTACAACACTCTGTTGTGCATATATAAACAGGAATAAAGGATGTGTACCTACAAAGAACTACATATTTCACATTTACTTCTACACTGCGGTAGAATTTTAATAAATGGATTACACGGTTTATGAAATCTATTTTAATAAAATCTGAGATTCAAGTCAGCAAATATTAAATAAACTACTACTGTTTATAAAAAAGAGACAGCAGGGCGCCTGGGTGGCTCAGTCGTTAAGCGTCTGCCTTCGGCTCAGGTCACGATCCCAGAGTCCTGGGATCGGGCCCCACACTGGGCTCACTGCTCGGTAGGAAGCCTGTTTCTCCCTCTTCCACTCCCCCTGCTTGTATTCCCTTTCTCGCTGTGTCTCTCTCTGTCAAATGAATAAATAAAATCTTAAGAAAAAAAAAAGAGAGAGAGCTAGAAAACTAAAGCCAATTAAATATCATTTGGGAAGAGAATATATAATTTAATGAGGAAAATATAACTTACAAAACTTTGTAGATTTATGTTAATGCAGTTCCTTAATTTGTACTCTCTCCGACATATTTTCTCAACCTCCTGGAAAATTAGTTAATAATCTAGAGTTCTTGAAATAGGGGAACTTCAAGCTTTGAGCTTCAACAGACATATCTAAGTTAGCAAATGAATTCAAGTTGAAGGTCAGCTTTCAGTATAGGGCCTTAATAGTAAGAACACTATCCCAAATATGTTGCCATACCTTCAGAGACACCTGCAGGGTATATTGTTCCCTGTCTTATAATGATCCAAATATTTATACATAAATTAGCTCTACCTTTTTTTTTTTTTTAAGATTTTTATTTATTTATTTATAAGAGACAGATTGAGAGAGAGAGAGAGCACAACAGAGGAAGGAGCAGACAGAGGGAGAAGCAGGCTCCCCACTGAGCAAGGAGCCGGATGCAGGACCTGATCCCAGGACCCCAGGAACATGACTGGAGCTGAATGCAGACACTTAACCGACTGAGCTACCCAGCCATCCCTAGCTCTACCTTTTAAAAAGTGAAAGCATAAGTCCATCTTAAGATTTGTCATTTGAACAACCAATTAACTTCATAAATGATTATGCAAATTTGTTTGATGAATGCACAAATTACAGTTCAGCAGGAAACTCCTTTCACATGCTTCTTAAAAAAATACTGAGGGATGTCTGGGTGTTACAGTCGGTAAGGGACTGACTCTTGGCTTCAACTCAGGTTGTGATCTCAGGGTTGTGGGATCAAGCACCATGTCAGGCTCCTGGGCTCCATGCTGAGCATGGAATCTGCTCAAAGACTCTCTCTCCCTCTCTCTCTGCCCCTCCCGCTTGTGCGCTCTCTCTCCGATAAATAAATAAATATTTTTTAAAAATTGCAAAGAAAGGAAAACAATATTGAAAACAAGTTTGCCTTTTCTAAACTTAAACTTACCCATCTTTTCAACTCAAGGCAATATTACTTCAACTGAACAATCACATGGCTCCAGTGATTTGTAGACGTTTTCAGACATGCAACTCGTATGTATTGTAATTGGACAGTACTCTTCCAAATTTAATCCAAAATACAATTGAGAATCTTAGTTAATAAAACAGTAACTTTTAGCTCAACCCACCCCTTCAAAATTCAGTTAAGCCAGATAGGAAACAGAAGAGACAGCCAGTTTTGATGTAGTCTAACTACTACCTCAAAGTAGTAAGTCTTAAAACCCCACAGTGAAACAGTGACTTCTGGTGGCAAAAAAATGCAGGCATACTCCGCATTTTGCAGGAGAAAGCAATGTTTAAAATCACTGGGCTTTTCTGACCATAAATTCTCAGTCCCTGGATGACCTTCGTATTCTAATTTAACACACTGTGATTCTTCCAAATTGTATTTTTACAGAGTTGAAGAGTTAAGCAAATCACAAATGCCAAAGCCACTATAGAAATCTGATTGCTACAGTGAATGTATAAAACATGTTAACTCTAAAAACAAAAAACAAAAAAAAAACATGTTAACTCTGATAGGTAACAGTTCATTTTCTTTCTGCAGGTGGAAAGCCTGCAAATCCTACACCCCCAGTCTCATCATCCTGTAAGTTATATTTAGAAAAAGAAAAGAAAGGGGGGAGATCCCCAATATCTAAGCTCATTTTTTATTATTATTTAAGAAGGCTCCACACTCAGTGTGGAACCCAGCGTGGAGCCCAACAAGGGGCTTGATCTCATGACCCTGAGATCAAGACCTGAGCTGAGATCAAGAGTTGGACTCTTCGGGGCGCCTGGGTGGCTCAGTGGGTTAGAGCCTCTGCCTTCGGCTCAGGTCATGATCTCAGGGTCCTGGGATCAAGCCCCGCATCAGGCTCTCTGCTCGGCAGGGAGTCTGCTTCCCCCTCTCTCTCTGCCTGCCTCTCTGCCTACTTGTGATTTCCCTCTCTCTGTCAAATAAATAAATAAAATCTTAAAAAAAAAAAAAAGAGTTGGACTCTTCAACTGAGCCACTAGGCACACCTAAACTCATTTTTTTCAAAGCCTTGTGTCCTACTCTTCAATGTCTTAAACATCCCAAGTCCTTTCCGTGGTTCCCCCTGTCCTAAATTAGCTAAATTCAAATTAGTCTTTCCAGTTTTACACAAAAAACACTACAAGTTATTTCCTTGCTTTCTCTCCTAGTCTCCCTGACTTCTCTTGGGTCATTATTCTTTAGTACTCTCCATTCCTTTTCTGCATCTTTATCTTCAATACAATATTTTTTTCTTCTTTTTATTAAAAAATATATTTTAAGATTTTATTGACAGAGAGAGACACAGCAAGAGAGGGAACACAAGCAGGAGGAAGGAGAGAGGGAGAAGCAGGCTTCCCGCGGAGCAGGGAGCCCCGTTCAGGGCTGGATTCCAGGACCCTGGGATCACGACCTGAGCCGAAGGCAGACGCCTAACGACTGAGCCACCCAGACGCTCCAATACAATATTTTCTAACACTGGCAAGAGACAACACCTTTAAAGCAGGGGAACCATCCAGAATTTTCAACTCTCCTGTGAATTTATTTCCAGAATATCCACTCAAGGAATCCTTTCCACTAAAGATGAAAGGCAAGCTAAGGAAATAGATTAGACAGAGGAAGTAAACACTGAAACGGCCATGCCTAAGTATTCTCAAGACTCATAGTCCAAAGGTCTTTTTCTTTTACGTGCCTTCTATCTCTACCCGGAGCCTGACACACGTAGCTCCGGGAGAGGTATCCCACCTCTGCCTATCTTCTACGAAATCTGCACGACCTTGCTCTGAAATAATCTTGCACAAGCAAAATCCCCACACTTTTCAGGGCGCTCCGTCGCCTGATGTTTCTGTGTCTCAATTTCTAAGCTTTTTTCACTTTGCAACTGTCCCAGGGAACAATGGGTCTTCGCCTTAATTACAGTTTCTCCTTTAAGGTTTTAAATCTGTCTAGTTTCTCGATGATATGTCATCCCCGGCCCCCAGCCCTCAACGTGCACCAACAGTGTTAAAACAGCCCGATCCCACTCTTAAAAAAAAAAAATAACGTAGCAAAACATGGTCTGCAAGCGGCACCTCGCACCTCCCCTTCCCGCAAGAGAGACTGGCTCCCGGAAGAAACGGACACATCTCCACCTCCGAAGCCAAAGGTCTTCCAGGGACAATCTGCATAACAATATTGGGGTGTATGTGAGTGCAGAAACTTCTGGAAGACCAACCTAGTAAGAAAGTATCAAGACCCTCGAAGGTGCCTTGCATATTCATTAACGTAACTACCATTACGATAAAGTGAGTACGATTTACACAACACTCCAATTCCTCTCCCTTTTAATTCGACGACCCTGGCGCTCGCAACGTCGGGGGGCTCGAAAGCAGCAGTCACAGGAAGATCAGACATCGGCGTAAAAAATTATCAAGAGAAATGAACCAGCTCCACGTCCTGCAGATGCCGTCTCCCTGCGCCCCAGGGGCAAGTCTCAGGTGCTTTCAACTTTCCCCCCTCCCTCTCTCGAGGCTGCGGACCACCGAACACGCGCCTCCCTCTAAATCACAATTAGATCGGATGGGATCCACTAATTCTCTCAACCAGACGCAAAGGGGAGATTAACAATGACGGGGAGAAGGAGAACTCGGGATGGAAGAGAGAAAAGCCCCGCTTTTACTCCCTGAGGAACTTCTGGGACACTTCTATTATGCAACCCCGAGACTAGGTTTCAAAACAGAACATCCTTCCGCAAGACGCGGGGCGCATCAGCAGACGTCTGATTTGGGGGAGTGGGGAAGGAAAATGGGTCTCTTCCTGTGTTTCCAACCGCTCCACCCCCAGTTCTTCCAGATGCTACCTGCCCCGGATTTGCAAGGGTGATGCGAGCTCCGCGTCTCCTTCGCCCGTTCCCCCCAAAGGTTCCCACCGGAAAAGTGGGAACGCCAGCTACTTGAGTCAGCGTGCTGGGAAGCAGGCAGCGAGGCGGGGAGAGCCTGCGCTTCCCAGAAGTCAGCGGCTGCGGCGTTCCCGGCGACGCTGACCCCCAGCCCGGGGGCGCACAAGGGTTCCGCTTACCTTCCTGACCCTTGCTCCTCCAGTCTCAAGTCGCGCGCCCTCGCACCTCCGCCCTCCCCTGACCTGTTGCGGTGGGGAAGGGGCGCGGGTGCGGAGAGCCAAGGAGAACGCGTCCTCCCGGGATTCAGAAGCGGCTCACACCAGTCTCGGCCCGCCAGCCGCGGAGGCGAAAACGCAGCTGCGGCCGCGATGCGCGCAGGAGGCGGCCGAGTGCGCAAGGGCAGCGCGATAGCCTGCTTGCTGGCCCACAAGCTCCGCGCGCTGGCAGCGCCTGAACGCCCCGGAGGCAAGGCCACGCCCTCCTCGGGAGGCCCCGCCCCGCCCCAGCCCGCCCTGCCCCGCCCCGCCCTCACCCCGCAGCCCCGAGCTAGGCGGACCAGCCCGGCCCACGCCCTCTAGCTGGCGCCACCGAAATGGCTAGGAACATCGCCGCGCTCCTCGGGGAAACCGGTGGGAGGATCCAGGGGAAGCGGCAGCGGAGGATGGAATACTGCAGTGACCGCACCGGCAGCGTGGGTGACCCTGCCCCGGGCTGATGTGGGGCACAAGAACCCTTTCGTTTTACAGAGAGATTCAGCTCGGTGTCAAGTTCTGACTAAAAGTGTCAAGGAGACTTTCTGCAATCTCCTATAGAATTGAAACAGATTCTGCGCCCTTTAAAGGAGATAATAACTCACATCTGGAGAGTGTTTTCCAGTTTATGGAGGGCTTTTTTTTTTTTTTTTAAAGATTTTATTTATTTATTTCAGAGAGAGAGAGAGATCACAAGTAGGCAGAGAGGCAGGCAGAGAGAGAGGGGGAAGCAGGCTCCCTGCTGAGCAGAGAGCCTGACGCGGGGCTCGATCCCAGGACCCTGAGACCATGACCTGAGCCGAAGGCAGAGGCTTAACCCACTGAGCCACCCAGGCGCCCCTATGGAGGGCTTTTCACACACAGGCCCGACTCATCTTCACAACAACCTTATAAACAGATACATCATTGTTGCCATTTCCCAAATAATGAAACTGAAGAGCTGAAAATTAAGTGTTGTGACCAGAGTCCGCAAGCTACAAAGTGGCATGGAAAACAGATCTCCTGAATCCAACCTCTGGGTTCTTGCATTTCACCTGCCCAACCCCAGAAAATCCTCATAGGGGTAGGGGCTTTGGCAAACAGAACCAAAGGAAGAAGGGAAAGCTAATGTCTAGTTAAAATGCTACGCGATTCTTTCTATGAACATAAGGAAAGCATCGGTTTTAGTCTTTGCGCCATCTCACCTCTCACCGAAAGAGATGCAGAAAGATTACATTGAACAGCTCAGATGGGTTTTTACAGTATCGTAACAGTTTAAAGTGGGGGAAATTTGGATGAAGATTACCTTATTCAAATGGAATATGATGTAAATGTATATTAATATAATATATGAAAATAATCCCCTCAGTGCCCTCTGTATTTCTTCTCACCCTCCTCCCCCTCTTCCTCCTCCTTCTTCTTGTCGCTATTGCTTTGCCCCTCATTACTCCTTCATCGTGTACATGAATAGTATTGACTGAAAACCTAATCAATAGATATTTGCATTTCCAAATTAAACCTTTGGTTACCTGACTTAATTTCCCATGGATTGTTTGCCAAAATATAACTCTTTTTCCTACTCCCTATGCTCCCACGATGATATTGATTTGGCTTACCTTAACAGCTAAAATATTATTTATTTATATTATGGTGCCTCTAGATGAAAGCTTTAGAGGTCATCTCTGAGCAGGAGTCACCTGTGACAGAAGGGTGTTTGTATAGTTCTTAAAAGTTTCTAATAGAGGGGCGCCTGGGTGGCTCAGTGGGTTAAAGCTTCTGCCTTCAGCTCAGGTTATGATCTCAGGGTCCTGGGATCAAGCCCCGAATCCAGCTCTCTGCTCAGCAGGGAGCCTGCTTTCTCTCCCCCCCCCCCCCCGCCTACTTGTGATCTCTCTCTCTCTGTCAAATAAATAAATAAAATTAAAAAAAAGTTTCTAATAGAAATTGGTATCCTAATCATAACAAATATTTTAACCTATTTGTTACAGAACTAATACATTTCATTGTAATATATATGTGCATAATATTTTATAATCTAAAAGTCTTTACCACTCCTATCTAAATCTTTTTCCTTTTTCATGTTTCTTTTAATCATCCTATTCTACCTCCTAATACCTCCAAACTGTGGTCAGCTT
>CM052899.1:114832111-114849331 GCA_028534135.1 Potos flavus
CTGGAAAGATGGTAGGTTATTTAAAAACACTTAAGTCAAAATTATTTTTTTTTTAAGATTTTATTTCTTCATTTGACAGAGAGAGAGTACAAGCAGGGGGAGCGGCAGGCAGAGGGAGAAGCAGGCTCCCCACTGAGCAGAGAGCTTGATGTGGGACTCAATACCAGGACCCTGGGATCATGACCTGAGCTGAAGGCAGACGCTTAATCGACTAAGTCACCCAGGCACCCCCAAAATTTTTTTTTTTAAGATTTTATTTATTTATTTGACAGAGAGAGCACAAGCAGGCATAGTAGGAGAGGGAGAAGCAGGCTTCCCACTGAGTAGAGATCCCATTGTGGGGCTCAATCCCAGGACCCTGGAATCATGACCTGAGCCAAAGAGGCAGATGCCCAACTGACTGAGCCACCCAGGTACCCCTTAATTTTTTCATAATAGATAAAAAGCAGGATAGTTATTCTAGTGAGGTTTTTTTTTCTTTCAAAAAGTTACCTTTCTGAGGCACCTGGCTGACTCAGCCAGAAGGGCATGTGACTCTTGATTTTGGGATCCTGAGTTCGAGCCCCATGTTGGTGTATTACTGCTGAGGGGCATAGGGAGAGGGAGAGAGAAAATCTTAAGCAGGCTCCATGCCCAGCATAGACCCAATGCGGGGCTGATCTCACGATCCTGAGATCATGACCTGAGTTAAAATCAAGAGTCAGATGCTTAATTGACTGAGCCACCCAGGCGCCCCCCTCTTCCCTTTTTAAAGAGTACTTTTAAAATTGCCTCTTCGTGTAAGGACTCCTGGGATGCTACTTGACAATTTCCAGTCATGTTTTTACTTAAAATTTAAAGACAAACAAGCGAACCCCCTGGGACTCACAGAAATTCATAGGCTGTATTCTCAGAGCACCGGAATGGTACAAAGGGGCAGGAACATAATGTTAAAATGGAGACTGGTGGGAAATGTGCCTGCATCACGAAACAGACGGCTGTTTGCTTGGCCAGCCTAAAGCGCTCCTAAACTCTGCAGTCAGCAAGACCGGCAGTTTAAATTATGTTACTCCAAAATTACTGTATGTATATTCCAAAGGGATAATTTCTTCAAAGTGTAAATAAATCTCGACCAAACTGAAAGCTGAGCATACACTTGTAAAAGAAAACAAGCAACCCAGAGTTGGGAGGTGTGTAGATGAGGAGAAAGTGACAGTGAGGAAGGAGGTGGAAGGCTTAGCCTAAACCAGGTAAAGGAAAGTGGTGGAAGAGCCAGTTCCCAAAAAAGAACACAAAGAGGGGGTAGTAGGACTTTGGGGCAAAAATTACAAGGGGCAGTGATAAGATAGAAGACAGGAAAGGTCAACAGGAAACTGCTGGTAAAGTACCCGCCATGCCAACCTAGAGTTTTCCTTTCATCCTAAGTGCAGTGGGTAGGAGATTTAATTAGACTGCATTTTATTTTATTTTATTTTATTTTTATTTTTTAAAAGATTTTATTTATTTATCTGACAGAGAGAGTGTGTACAAACTGGCGGGGGGCGGGGGGGGGGGAGGCAGGCAGAGGGAGAGGGAGGAACAGACTCCCCTTCCAATCAGGGAGCCCAACATGGGAAGGATCCGAGGACCCTGGGACTGTGACCTGAGCTGAAGGCAGTTGCTTAACTGACTAAGCCACTCTGGTGCTCCCAGGCTGCATTTTAGACAGACTACTGTGGCTATCTTATGAAAATGAATAGGAGGGATGCCTGGGTGGCTCAGTGGGCTAAACGTATACCTTCATCTCAGGTCATGATCGCATGGTCCTGGGATCTAGCCCTGCATCAGGCTCCCTGCTCAGCGGGGAGCCTGCTTCTCCTTCTGCCTGCCACTCCCCCTGTTTGTGCTTCCTGGCTCTCTCTCTCTGTGAAATAAATAAATAAAATCTTTAAAAAAAAAGAAAAAAGGAAAATGAATAGGAGACTGGAAGGCTGCCGTCATAATCCTCGAGGCCACGTAAGAAAGTGTGTTGAGAGCTCAGCATAGATTGTAGGCAGATACAGAAATTCCTAGCTTTACATCTCAACCTGGGAGGCAGATATGCAAATGTAAACCTGCTGTCTTTGCTCTATAAAGAACTAGGTGCAATATTACTGTAATTAAAATAACCGTCATTATTTCATCGTGAATATTTAGCTGAAATATGGTTCCAAGTAACCTGACATCACTTTTTCTAACCAGTACAATATGAGTTTCATATCGTGTGAGTTTTTACTCGTTGCTACTACATACTACTTTTTAGTCCCGGAGGGGATTTTGAATGTTTTTTAGTCATGTGGTAATATTGTTAAACTGGTTTCATATTTATAATAGTAATTTGAAAAATCCCAGTGAATCTGGAGCAAAAGAATGTGAGCACAACATTCATATTTTTCTCTAAAAAAATTAATGCAGGGACTTAACCAAATTTCCACAATTTATCAGACATTGCACACACAAAATTTTATTTAATTCTCTTGAAAACGTGTCTATATCTAGTTCATATATAAAGAAGGAATGAGCTCAGAGAGATCATCTCAATCATGATTATACAGAAAATAAACAGAGGAAGTACTTGAACTCAGCTCTTCTGTGGTTCGAGGTCATGTTCTCACCACTATACACAGAATTAGATAGTATAAATATCTCAACTATGTCTATTACAGTTAAAAATCCACATCAGTAGGCCCAAGAGGGTTGGCAATGGGTTTTTATTCTGACGGTACATCTGGAGGGTTAAATAGGATGAGGATAAGAAAAATCTGAATAATTATGGGAAAATCAAATAGTTGGGAAGTGGAAAAGGGAAAGACATGAGTCAGAGCCAGAATACAAGAGCCAAGTTATGGTGCTCCCATGGAAGAAGGATTGGTGGTACCCTACCAACTATGGCACAACTTCAAGAATTTAATACTCTATACTATGATTCACCTCAACCCATACATATCTCTCTTCTAAGTTCCAGACTTTCTTTCTTTCACAGAGAGAGAGAGATAGAGGTCACAAGCAGGGGCAGAGGGAGAAGAAGAAGCCGGCTCCCCGCTGAGCAGGGAGCCCGATGTGGGGCTCTATCCCAGGACCCTGGGATCATGACCTGGAGCCAAAGGCAGACGCTTAACCGACTGAGCCACCCAGGCGCCCCAAGTTCCAGACTTTCACCCTCATTTGTTCGCAGGAAATTTCCCATGGTTGTGCCATAGGCAAAAGAAACTCAGCATACGAAGTAGGAAATACATATTATTTCATTCTGTCCACCTAATCTTCCACAACTCACCCAACCCAATTCCTCCTATTTGGTTTTCAACTTTTTGTAATGGTACCATTATAGACCCAGGATTCAGGTTCAAATGTCCATTACTGGGGCATCTGGGTGGCTCAGTGGGTTAAGCCTCTGCCTTCGGCTCGGGTCATAGTCTCGGGGTCCTGGGATCGAGCCCCGCATCGGGCTCTCTGCTCAGCAGGGAGCCTGCTTCCCCCTCTCTCTTTGCCTGCCTCTCTGCCTACTTGTGATCTCTCTCTGTCAAATAAATAAATAAAATCTTGGTAGGCAGAGAGAGAGGAGGAAGCAGGCTCCCCGCTGAGCAGAGAGCCCGATGCGGGGCTCGATGCAGGGCTCCATCCCAGGACCCCGAGACCATGACCCGAGCCGAAGGCAGAGGCTTAACCCACTGAGCCATCCAGGCGCCCCAATAAATAAAATCTTAAAAAAAAAGTGTCCATTACCTACCAAGTCATATTTAACTTTTCATTTAAATATCTCCCTCCCATAGAAGTTCCCTTCCTTTTCTTGTTCTATGTCTTCATTCTTTCATTGAATAGCTTCTAAGTGTCAGGTACTGACTCTATTCAATTCTGGAATTCAATGACAAATAAGAAACTTGCCTTGTCTTTGCATAGTTCACATCTAGAAGAAGAGTATGGAACGCAGATTTCTAAATGGCCCCCAAGATTCCCCATCCTGGTGTGTATTTGCTATTTAATTTTTCTCTCCCTGAATGTAGGTGAGTCCAACCTAATCAGGTGAGCTCTTTTTAAAGAGGATCTAGGTGCCGAAAGAGGACGAAGGCAGAGATATTCGAAGCTACAGCAGAAGCTCTCCTGTGGCCTTGAAGGAGCAAATTACCATGTTATAGAGAGGGCCATATGACAAGGACCGGAAAGCGTCTTTGGGAACTGAGAGTGGTCTTTGGCCACCAGCTGCAATAAAACAGGAACCTTAGTCATACAACTGTAAGGAAATGAATTCTGCCAAGTGAACTTGGAAATGGACCTTTCCTTGGTCAAGTCTGTGGAGGAGGATACAGCAGGCCAAAACCTTGATTTCAGCCTGGTAGGATCCTGTGCAGAGGGCCCAGGCCCAAGCATGTGGGCCTTCTTAGTTGCAGAAACTGAGGTCAAAATGTGTATTGTTTTCGACTGCTAGGTTTGTGGTAATTTGTTATGCAGCAGTAGAAAACTAAAACAACGAGATAAATTAATTGTCATACAGTCTGCCTGGTGCTATGAGGGAGGTATGCATAGAATGCTATCACAGCATAGATAGGAGCATCTAACAAACATTGATGGACTCAGGGACAACATTCTGCCAGAGGCAGAACCTAGGATAACAAAGAGAAAGAGGGAGTTGGGGGAAATGTGAGTCATCAGCAAAGGGCAAAATGCTGAGTGGGCAAATATGCACAAGTCCCAAAGTGATGGAGTTCATGAATTTTAGAAACTAGAAATACTTCAATATGTCTGAAATTAGTAGGAAATTGGTAAAAGATGAGGACAGAGATGTAAAAAAGGGCAAGACAAAAACCCAGCCCTTGACCATTTACTGATTGTATACCATGTGGTGGCCCATGGTGTACTCAGCTACGGTCACGTATCCACGTGTGCCCCTGAGTTGCTTGTTTGCCTCGCATCCAGTCCCTGCTCCCTTCCTCTACTCTGCTGTGAATCACAAGGGGTCGATTCTTACAAATCACTTTTCCTAGGTTTCTCTGCTGGGAAAGTGACTTCTGTCTAGGTTTGGCCAATGGACGTCACTAGGAGGAGACTGGAGGGCAGGGAGAGAGGAGACTCCGGAGTGTCTCTCTTCTCTCTCCGCTTTGGGCATGGCTCTGAGCCAGGGGCTGCCCCTCGTCCCTAGCTCTAGCTCCCCCAGGTCCCGATCAGCAGCTCTGCCTCCCGGGCTCTGCTAACACTGTCTGCTCTTAGTGCCAGCCTTGGAAGCGGCCATTGCTTCCTGCAGTTGCTTAATTCCCTGTTTGGTCTTTCAGCTCTTCAGTCCGTAAGACTGTCTTCCCTTATTAAATTCTATTAAATTACCTGGCATGAGTGTTATTTTCCTAATTGGATCCTCACTGAATCGACATGTTTTACAGACAAAGAGACTGAAATTTAGAAAGACTGAGCAACTTGCTTAGTATCCCACAGTTAGGCTACTGTGGGGCTGGGATGTAGACCAAGTACAGTGACTCTATCAAGCTGCATTGTGTCTCTGAGCTTACATCACCATACTGAGTGAGCTCCTTTGTATTTCACTATTCCAGTAGCCTCTGAACTGTTCTCCATCCCTCCTCCGTCTTCTCTCTCTAGTGTGTTCTTCACGATGCTGCCAGATGAGTCCTCCTAAAGCATATCTCTGGTCACGTGACATATCTGACACTTGCAAAGAAAATTAATCACCACCTCCCCATTCTAGACTCCAGACTTTCCAAAAGAGGTTTTTTTTTTTTTAAGATTTTATTTATTTATTTGTCAGAGAGAGAGAGAGAGAGAGCGCGCAAGCAGGGGGAGCGGCAGACAGAGCAGGCAGAGGGAGAAGCAGACTCCCCGCTGAGCAAGGAGCCTGATAGGGGACTCGATCCCAGGACCCTGGGATCATGACCCGAGCCAAGGGCAGTGGCTGAACTGACTGAGCCACTCAGGTATCCCCAGACTTTCCAAAAGAGTTCTTTTTTTTTTTTTTTTTTAAGATTTTATTTATTTATTTGACACAGAGAGAGAGAGATCACAAGTAGGCAGAGAGGCAGGCAGAGAGAGAGAGGGGAAAGCAGGCTCCCTGCTGAGCAGAGAGCCCGACGTGGGGCTCGAGCCCAGGACGCTGAGATCATGACCCGAGCCGAAGGCGGAGGCTTTAACCCACTGAGCCACCCAGGTGCCCCTCCAAAAGAGTTCTTTTGTTTTTAAAGATTTTATTTATTTATTTATTTGACAGAGAGAGAGATCACAAGTAGGCAGAGAGGCAGGCAGAGAGAGAGGGGAAGCAGGCTCCCCGCCGAGCAGAGAGCCCGATGCGGGGCTCGATCCCAGGACCCTGGGATCATGACCTGAGCCGAAGGCAGAGGCTTTAACCCACTGAGCCACCCAGGTGCCCCTCCAAAAGAGTTCTTAATCAGTCTTTCCGGCTTCACTTTTGTTAAATATTTCACTCTACTGGAAATCTACCCTTTTTACTTTTACATCTTTGCTTATACTCTTATACTGTTTCTTCTCTTTTCTTTTTTTAAACAAATTTGTGTATTCTTTTAAGTAGACTCCATGCCCAGCAATAGAGTCCAATGTGGAACTTGAATTCACAACCCTAAGATCAAGACCTGAGCCGAAATCGAGAGTTGGATGCTTAACCGAGTCACCTAGGCACCCCTTTGCTTATACTGTTTCTGTTCCCTTTAGCTAGAATGTTCTCTTTTCATCTTTTGAAATAAATCTTTCTCAGTTCTATCTATTGATACAATATTTGCCTTTCAAAGCCTATTTATTCATTCATTCATATTCATTCATTCATTCATTCATTCATAGAACAAACCTGGCTGGGCAAGGTACATTCTAGGCCCTCAGGATAGGAAAAAAAAATTCTTCCTGTCATGTAGAGTAGGGATTGGCAAACTTTTTCTGTAAAGGGCCAGATGGCAAATATTTTAAATATTTAAACTTTGTGGGTCACACGGTCTCTTTTGGAACTACTCAATTCTTCCGTTGTAGCACAAAAGCAGCCATAGATCATACATAAATGAATGTACATAACTATTTCAATAAAACTTTATTTACAGGGGCACCTGGGTGGCTCAGTCAGTTAAGCATCTGCCTTCGGCTCAGGTCGTGATCCCGGGCTCCTGGGATGGAGCACCATATCAGGCTCCTTGCTCAGCGGGAAGCCTGCTTCTCCCTCTCCCACTCCCCCTGCTTGTGTTCCCTCTCTCGCTGTGTCTCTCTCTGTCAAATAAATAAACTAAATCTTTAAAAAAAAAAAAACTTCTTTTACAAAAACAGATGACAAGCTGGATTTGGCCCATAGGCTGTAGTTTTTTTGGTCTCTCCTTTAGAAACTCAAATCAAACAAATGGAAACACTAGCAGGAAATTATAATGAATAAAACATAGCAAAGAGATATGGAGAATAGAAGTAGTAGTGTCAGCATCTTTGTAAGAGGAGTCTCAAAAGACAAAATGCAAAAGAATAAAGATGAACAGGATATATTTGAAGAAATAATACATTTCTCATAACTAATGAAGAATGAATGATTTCAGATCAGAAAGTTCAGAGAAGACATAAGGAAAAATCAGACCTAGACAAGTAATAGTGAAAGAGTACTAGGGATAAAGAAGAGGTCTGAAACTTTCTAGAAAGAGAGAACATATAATCTGCAAAGGAATAGGAATTATACGATATTAGAATTCTCAACAGCATACTGGCTGTAGGAAGACAAAGGAGTAGTCTATGTTACACTGAAAAAAACCATAAGCCTAGAATATTGTATTCAATCAGATTGTCTTTCAAATATAAAGGCAGAGGAAAAGTGATATTCAGCCTCAAGTATACGAGTTCTCAGAAAATTTGCCACAGAAAGACTCACAGTGAAAACATTTTTGAGGAAGTACAAAATGAGAAAAAAAAAATCCTGATGTGTTTTAAGAGAGATCAGAAGTAACTGTATCTTATATTTAGGTAAAGTTTGTTGTAGCCTTAAAAAAGAAAAAGCAGGCGTGCTTGGGTGGCTCAGATGGTTAAGCATCTGCCTTCGGCTTGGGTCGTGATCCCAGGGTCCTGGGATCGAGCCCCGCATCTGGGCTCCCTGCTCAGAGGGGAGCCTGCCTCCCCCTCTCCCTCTGCTGCTCCCCCTACTTGTGCTCTCTTGCTCTCTCTGTCAAATAAATAAAATCTTTAAAAAAAGAAAAGAAAAAGGGGCGCCTGGGTGGCTCAGTGGTTAAGCATCTGCCTTTGGCTTAGGTCACGATCCCAGGGTCCTGGGATAGAGCCCCACATCGGGCTCCCTGCTCAGCAGGAAGCCTGCTTTCCCTCTCCTACTCCCCCTGCTCGCGTTCCTGCTCTCACTGTCTCTCTGTCAAATATATAAATAAAATCTTAAAAAAAAAAAGAAAAAGCAACTAGAACCAAAGAAAAGAGAAAGAGAAAATATATTCATTAAGATGTAGAACTAAAATCCTAGCTATTATTTAATTTTTTTGAAGTTTATTTATTTATTTTAAAGATTGTATTTATTTATTTGACAGAGAGAGAGAGAGAGGGAGCATGCACAGCAGGGTAAGCAGCAGGAAGAGGGAGAGAGAGAAGCAGGCTCTCTGAGGGAGCCCAATCGGGGCTCGATCCCAGGATCCTGGGATCATGACCTGAGTTGAAGGCAGACACTTAACAACTGAGCCACCCGGGTGCCCCAATCCTAGCTATTAATATGATGGATGGGGACAGGAGAGCGTGCTAATATATACTCGTTAGGGTAATAATAAGGACTTGAAAAGTTTAAGAAGTGAATAGGAAGAAAATAAATAAGGTTATGTTTTTATCAGTCTGGAAACAGAGACCACACCCATAATTTATCAGGGAATATTTAATGTAACACTTACGAACTAATAGAAGGTGGTTAACTATTACAAGAGGTAAAAGATAACTCTACAGAATAGCAAACGTAAGCACCACTACTGCCTCTACGCTGGAGGGAAAACATCCACCCACCCACTTGGAACAGACCCCACCCCCAACCTGAAGCTGAGGTTCAGACGTCCTTGGAGAGGCTGCAGCGGACTGGAGGACAGACAAGTTCAGTGGAGTGTGGCAACAGCCCAGAGCTGGGGCGCAGCCTGCAGGCCAGGGATGGTCTACTGGAAGCGATCCATTTAGGGTGGTGGTGGAATCTGCCACTGGGTGTTCATAGGAGACATCCCAGGAACGGGAAGGTTGAAGAAGGGAAGCCACCTACCTCTTTGCTACGTCTTGCAGTGTCCCTCCAGTGCCCTCTGCTGTAAGGCCCAACACTGTACCGGCGGGCAAATGAGCCGAGTTCACAGGGTCCAGGCTCCAGGTGGCTTGGGAGCTGGCAAGCAATAAACTCTAACAGTCCTCTCCCATTTTTTGCCCCACTCAGTGTTATTTTGTCATTATTCATCCATGTTCTATGTGTATATTTATTGAATATATTGCCTTGAGCACACTTCCTTTTTCTTCCATTGTGTTTTTTTGGGGTATTTTACTATTTTGTGGGGGGGAGGGGTAGAAAACTAATAATAATGCAAACGACTTAGCTCATAGAAATGGAAATTAATTGTGTTAGTAGAATACAATTGATTATTTCCTGGTGATTAGAATATTTTGTATCTTTTTGTAAATTCATTCTTTTAGCATTCCTTGCATTCTATATATGTGTGGTTGTTACTTGAATTCCTCTTTGATCTAGTTGTAACATCTTAGTGGCTTCCTCATTAATTAATAAGGTAAATAAAACCTGTGACACATATTCATTTTATATTTGTATGAGAGTTATATTAGCTTTCTTTTCCTTTTTTCTTTCTTCTCTTTCTTTCTTTCTTTCTCTCTTTCTTTCTATGATTTTATTTGACAGACAGGGAGTAAACAAGCACATAAGCAGAGGGAATGTCAGAGAGAGAGGGAGAAACAGGCTCCCCGCTGAGCAAGAAGCCTGATGTGGGACTCGATCCCAAGACCCTAGGATCATGACCTGAGCTGAAGGCAGACACTTAAACAACTGAGCCACCCAGGCATCCCCTAAATCTTCATTCTTTTTTTTTTTTTTAATATTTTATTTATTTATTTGACAGAGAGAGAGATCACAAGTAGGCAGAGGCAGGCAGAGAGAGAGGGGGAAGCAGGCTCCCCACTGAGCAAAGAGCCCGACGCGGGGCTCGATCCCAGGACCCTGAGACCACGACCCGAGCCAAAGGCAGAGGCTTTAACCCACTGAGCCACCCAGGCGCCCCTAAATCTTCATTCTTGAAGCATCTCAGTCCTTGATGTTCCTGCCCCTTTTTGTTTTTTATTTTATTTAAATTCAATTAATTAACATATAATGTATTATTAGTTTCAGAGGTAGAGTTCAGGGATTCATCAATTGCATATAACACCCAGTGCTCATTACATTACGTACCCTCCTTAATGTCCATCACCCAGTTACCCCCTATCCACCTCCCCTCTATTAACCTCAGTTTGTTTCCTACAGTTAAGAGTCTCTTATCGTTTGTCTCCCTCTCTGGTTTCGTCTTATTTTACTTTTCCCTCCCTTCCCCTGTGGTCCTCTGTTTTGTTTCTTAAATTCCTCATATGAGTGAAATCATATGATAATTGTCTTTCTCTGACTGACTTATTTCACTTAGCATAATACCATTTAGTTCCATCCATGTCGTTGCAAATGCTAAGATTTCATCCCTTTTGATGGCTGAGTAGTAGTCCATGGTATATATATACCACTTCTTTATCAATTCATCTGTCAATGGACAGCTGGGCTCTTTCCATAGTTTGGCTATTGTGGACATTGCTGCTATAAACCTTGGGGTGCAGGTGCCCCTTCTGATCACTTCGTTTGAATCCTTTGGGTAAATACCTAGTAGTGCAAATGCTGGGTCCTAGGGTAGCTCTATTTTCAACTTTTTGAGGAATCTCCATTCTGTTTACCCTGCCCCTTTTTGCTTTCTACTAATACTTACTATTGGGCATGGAAGTACTAAGATACACTCCAGGAAATGCCCTAGGTTCCAGATATAGTCCTATTTGTACTCATGGGTTAGCAGCCACCTAAATTCCCTCTTGGTAATTGGGATCCGTCACTCCAGCAGTAGAGAGATGTCTTTTACTGCCAATTGGTTTGTGACATAAGAAGCCCAGGATGGAAAAGTGGCAGCCTCATCTTCCAGTTTAGTGCATGTGTTGTTGTGTCCCCTGGTGAAAGCATTCCTCCCTTTGGAACAAAGACCTTTAAAGCAGCAAATCTGAGTTGCCTGGATGGGAAGCAAAAATTTTTGTGAGTAGGTTATGTGATATATGGTGAGAGGAGCCGCTTCCATTTATACCGGTTGATTCCTGAATCCATGTAATCTGGCTGTGGAGGAGACAACACCATATAATGATCTCTGATTCAAAGTATATACTGCATTTTGTAAGTCAGAACTCTGTCTTTGAAGATATTGTCTCACATCTGGTATCATAACTGAGTGTTCAGTAAGCAATTCCACCTTTAAGTTAAAGTAGCCCCTTATAGATGATGGAGTATGTGGTAAGACCAGTCAATTCTGTAGGCTTCAGTTCACTGCTGCATTTCTATTGGTATGGAATGAGTTTCTTGATCAGAAGCAATGCCGTTGGAATACTGTAATGGTGAATAACGCATTCTGTGAGTCTATTGATGGAGGTCCCAGCAGAATTATGGGTAGAGGAGGCATCTATACCCAGAATATGTGTCTAGTATAGTGAGGAAAATTTTCTGCCCTCAACACCTGAAGAGTTCCAATGTAATCAACTGGCTACCAGGTGGCTGGGCAATGGTGCCTTATCAGGGGGCCAGAGCTGATCTCTGCTGTTGGTAGATAAAGGCATTCAGCAATAGCATCAGCCAGGTCAGTCTTGGTAATGAGAAGTCCATGTAGTTGGGTCTATGGCTAGCTTCCATCCCTGCCATAATCATTTTGTTCATGGGCCCGTTGAGTAAGCCCTGGGTGTCTGGGGAAGGAGGTTGACATCCATAGAGCATGCTATTTTGTCCACTTGATTATTAAGAGCCTCCTCTGTAGTGAACATTCTTTGGTGGTCATTCACATAGACAAAAATATCTTTGCAGTCTATGTCCTTTCCAAGAAGACCACCAAAATTCCACTTCTCTATACTTTCTTGTCACCAGTCTTTCAATGTTTCCTTCCCTAACCATCCGACCAAATTGTTAGCAACCACACATGACTTAGTGTAGTACATCATCTGTCTTCTCAAATCAGACAAGGCAGATATATATCAGTTTCCTCATTTCTAAGCCACAAATCAGGTGGCTTAGAACAACAAAAGTTTATTGTCTCACAGTTCTGGAGGCCAGAAGTCTGAAATCTAAATGTCAGTGGGGCCATCCTCTCTCTGAAGGCCCTACGGGGGGATTCTTTCTCTCCTCTTCCTAGCTACTCTTGGTTGCTGGCAATCCTTGGTGTTCCTTGACTTACAGATGTATCACTCCAATCTCTGCCTCTATAGTCATATGCCATTTTCTCTGTGTATTCATGTCCAAATTTTCCTCCAGTTACTTGAGGAGTATCAGTTACTGGGTTAGGGCCCACCTTAGTCCAGTATGACCTCATCTTAACTTGGTTATATCTGCAAAGATGCTATTTTCAAACGAGGTCACATTTATAGGTTCTGGGTGGACATGTATTGGGGGGAGGACACTATTCAGTTCAGTACAGTAGACAATCCTATGGAAGGTATTTCCCTTTCCCACTGTCCATTAGGGTGATTTCTGGGTGGAGTTTTGTTTAAGCATATTGCGATGAAGTTAAAAGTTAATTACAAAAATATACATGCAATTTCACATATTTGAAAATTAAGTTACATATTACTAAATAACCTTCATGTTTAAAAGGAAAGTACAAAGTAAATTAGTACTTAGAAATAAATGACAATGAAGGTGCCTGGGTGGCTCAGTTGGTTAAGCGACTGCCTTAGGCTCAGGTCATGATCCCAGAGTCCCAGGATCAAGTCCTACATTGGGCTCCCAGCTCCATGGGGAGTCTGCTTCTCCCTCTGACCTTCTCCCCTCTAATGCTGTCTCTCTCTCTCTCACTCTATCTCAAATAAAAAAAAAAAAATCTTAAAAAAAAAAAGAAAAGAAATAAACGACAATGAAAATGCTACATGTAAATACTTTTGGATCATAGCTAAAGCAGTTCTTAAAGAAAAAAATATAATTTACATGTATTTATTAAAAAACAAGATAGTTTTTTTTTTGTTTTTTTTTTTTTGTGAGAGAGAGAACCCAGGAGGGGCAGAGGGAGAAGGAGAAAGACTCTCAAGTAGACTCCACAATGAGTGTGAAGACCGATGCAGCGCTCAGTCTTACAACTCTGAGATCATGACCTGAGCCAAAACCAAGAGTCAGATGCTTAACTGATTGTGCAACCCAGGAGCACCAAGAAACAAGATAGTTTTAAAACAAAGCAGCTGGGCATTTAATTATGATATTTGAAAAACAGTAATATCTAAAGAAATAAGAATGAAAAATAATAAAAATAAAAGCAGTGATATTTTTTCTTTCTTTTTTTTTTTTAAGATTTTATTTTTTTGTTTCAGAGAGAGAGAGAGAGAGCACACACAAGTGGGGAAGACAGGCTGAGGGAGAGGGCAAAACAGACTCCTTACTGAGCAGGGAGCCTGATGCGGGGCTCAATCCCAGGACCCTGAGATCAGGACATGAGCCAAAGGCAGATGCTTAACTGACTGAGCCACCCAGGCTCCCCAGTAATATTTTTTTAAAGATAGAAAACAGTAATGAAATATTAGATGAGATGCAAATCCTTGGCAAGATTGAGAGAGAGAGAGCAAGAAAGAGATGGAGAGGGGGAGAGATGCAAATAAATAATAATATGATAAGGGGGGATTAACCACAGTCTCAACAGAAATTAAAACTTAATAAAATAATATGAAGAAGTATATGTAAATACATTTTAAAACCTGAAATGGACAAAACCGAGGAAACACAAAAACTGCAAAAATGATGCAAGAAGAGAGAACTTGAAAAGATCAATAAGGATTAAACAAAACAACAAAACCCCAAATCCTACATGGTTACACAGGTAATTTTTTTCTTTTCTTCTTTTTTTTAGAGATTTTATTTATACATTTGTCAGAAAGAGAGAGAGAGAGCACAGGCAGAGGGAGAAGCAGGCTCCCTACTGAGACCAACGTGGGACTCACCTGAGCTGAAGGCAGATGCTTATCGACTGAGGCACCCAGGTGTCCCTACACAGATATTTCCTACCCAAGTTTTTTTTTAAAGTTTATTAATTAATTAATTTATTTTTAAAGATTTTATTTATTTATTTGACAGAGAAAGACACAGTGAGAGAGGGAACACAAGCAGGGGGAGTGGGAGAGGAAGCAGGCTTCCCACTGAGCAGGGATCCTGATGCAGGGCTCAATCCCATGACCGTGGGATCATGACCTGAGCCGAAGGCAGATGCTTAACGACTGAGCCACCTAAGTGCCCCTACTTATTTATTTTTTAAAGTTTATTTATTTCAGTAATCTTTAAACCCAGTATGGGGCTTGAACTCATGACCCTGAGATCAAGAGTCACATGCTCTCCTAAATGAGCCAGCCAGGCACTCTAGTTTCTATCCAAGTTTTAAAGTATGATTAATGTGTAATATAAACTCAAAAGTGAACCTGAAAACAAATGGAAAGATCTAAAATGTATTCCTTTGAGATCAGGAAGAAGAAAACGGTGTCCAATATTACTGGTGCTATTTAGTGTAGCATGGCGATCTTGGCCATTGGTATTAGGAAAGAAAAAAAAAGCTGAAGGGGTATAAGAGAAAAGATAAAACTGTGATATTTTCCCAGATAACATAAGCGTCAATAAAGAGTAACAGAATCAAATCATGAGCTTATCAGAACTAATAAGAGAGTTGAACAATGTTTCTGATACCAGCACAACATGCGCAAATTAGTTTCATCCTCTACATCAGCAATAATAAACTAGAAAACATAATTTAAGAAAAGATACCATTTAACTTAGCAGCAATACATTTATAGAGAAAAATGTCAAACTGTAATAAAGGACCTAGAGGATGATCTGAACGAGTGAGAGACATTCCATGCATTTGGGTTGGATAACTTATTATAAAGATAGTGACTTTCCCAAATTAATCTATAAATTCAATGCAAACTCCATCAAAATTTTAGTTGAAAATTTTAAGGAACTTGATAAACTCACTCATAGAGAAGATTAATAGTCTGTAAATAGCTAAGTCAACCTTGGAAAAGTAGAATAAAAAGTAGATCTTGCTTTTCAGATATTAGTGCATATCACAAGGAAATAGTAATAAATGCTGGATGTTGTTGACATAGAAATAAATAAATGAGATTACCATATGGAGACAATAAAACTGGATCCCTTCCTATTATTTATGTACGAAGGTAAACTAAAGATTATTTAAGAGCCTAGATATGAAAGATAAAATATATTTTAATAGAAATAAAAGTAGAATTTTTTTTGAGCAAGGAACTTGGAAGGTGAGAGTTAATCATAGACAGTGGCCGTGGGGATGTAAGGGTCAAGATATTTAGGAGGTTACCATTGACAGACTCCTACCTTACTTTGCCTTATACTGCTATTTCAAAGTTTGGAGGAGATAGCTGAAGTGGATATAAATTATAAATGTATACACATATACATTGCTTTATATTATATAGTTATGTGTGGTAGTTTTGTGGCACAGTGTTATAAAGGGAATAGAGTTTGGTGTCAGAAGACCTGAGTTCAAGTCAAGGATCTGTCATTGACTAAGTATGACCATGAGCCTTAGTTTTCTTAGCTCCATAAAGTAGATGGTCAAAAAAAGATAAAACTTGTTATGTACTAAATATGGAGCTCAACCTATCAATACTCTGTTTTTCCACTTGGACATCCTCCTTCCTATTATAGTTGATCTTTGGTGTATGTTTGTATCTGGGAATATTCTTTCTTTCACATATTATAGGTAGCTCAATTCAAATAGGACTAAACAAAATAACAAGACAAAAAGGGGAAGGGGAATTATTAGCTCTTGTAGATTTAAAGTCCATGAGTAGATCTAACTTCTAACAGGGCTGAATTCAGATGCTCAAAATATGTTTCACGAAGCTGTCCCATTTCATCTCCTGGTTCTGTTCATCATGGGTTAGTTGTGTCCTGTCTGTTGTTCCCAGGAATTTCAGATTTTTATTTTCACAGTTCCAAGACGGAAAGAGAGTCTTTTGCTGCAAAGTCTCCCAAAAGTTCTGGGATATATGCTGTTCGGGTTAACTTGATTCCTTCTTTCATCCTTGAGCCAGTTACTGTAGCCAAGCTGATGGTACTTATGTTGATCAGCTTATGCCAATGTCATGTGATCATTCCTAGAATCTGGGATGGGGTCAGGTGCACCCAAGCTATGAGTACTAGAAGTGGGATGGGAGTAGTTTCCTAAGGAAACACAGGACTCTATGATAAAAAAGGAGAGGAAGAGGAGGAGGTGTGTGGGAGAGAAAAATAATATTTATTGTATCTTTTCCTTTTGTCTTCATTATCCATTTTGACAGGAAAATGTATATGAAAATGTTGCAGGAACCATAGACCTGGTGATGAGCCCTTGGAGAGGAACCTGACTTGAATTCAAGGATAGCTGGGTGTATGAGAGACAGGGTTGTGCAGGTAGAGTAACTTGGAAATCAGTAAAGCCCCTTCCCTCACCTCCACAGCATACAGAGAGCATTTTTCTTTAATGAACTTATTCAGATATGGTTCATACCAAACGGTTCGCTCATTTACAATGCACAAGTCAACAGTTTTTTGTAATGTACAGAGTTGTATCACCATAATCACCATCAATTTTAGAACACTTCAGCATACCCAGGAGAAACTCTGCATCCTTTAGCTATCATTCCCTCTCCCCTTAATTCCCCCACCCCACCAGCCTTAGGCAAACACTACTTTTTTTTTTAAATTTTATTTGTCTGGGTATTATTTTTTCAATTAATTTTATTTTATTTTTTCAGTGTTCCAAGATTCATTGTTCATGTACCACGCCCAGTGCTCGATGCAATACGTGCCCTCCTCAATACCCATCACCAGGCTCACCCAACCTCCCCTCCTCACCCTCCTCCCCTCCAAAACCCTCAGTTTGTTGCTCAGAGTCCACAGTCTCTCATGGTTCATCTCCCCCTCTGATTTCCCCCAATTCACCTTTCCTTTCCTTCTCCCAATGTCCTCCA
>CM052899.1:114849431-114863389 GCA_028534135.1 Potos flavus
TCTTTATCCATTCATCTGTTGAAGGGCATCTTGGCTCGTTCCACAGTGTGGAGATTGTGGCCATTGCTTCTATGAACATTGGGGCACATGTAGCCTGTCTTTGTACTGTATCTGTATCTTTGGGGTAAATACCCAGTAGTGCAATTGCAGGGTCATAGGGTAGCTCTATTTTTAATTTCTTAAGGAATCTCCATGCTGTTTTCCAAAGTGGCTGCTCCAACTTGCATTCCCACCAACAGTGTAAGAGGGTTCCCCTTTCTCCACATCCTCTCCAACATTTGTTGTTTACTGTCTTGTTGATTTTGGCCATTCTAACTGATGTAAGGTGGTATCTCAGTGTGGTTTTGATTTGAGTCTCCTTTATGGCTAAAGATGATGAATATTTTTTCATGTGTCTGTTAGCCATTTGTATGTCTTCTTTGGAGAAGTGTCTGTTCATGTCTTCTGCCCATTTTTTGATGTGATTATCTGTTTTTTGAGTGTTGAGTTAGGTAAACACTACTTTTTATTCCTATAAATTTTCCTATTCTGGACATTCAATATAAATGGAATAATATAATATGTGATCTTTTGTGACTGGCAGCCCCCAGCATAATGTTTTCAAGGTTCATCTATGTTGTTACATGTATTAGTACTTCATTTCTTTTTTTATGGTTGAATAATAGTCCATTGTTTAGATATACCATATTTTGTTTATTCCGTTCATTAGCTGGTACATGTTTGGGTTGTTTCCAGCTTTGGGTATTGTTTTTGGGTGGAAATACGTTTTAATTTCCCTTAGGTATATACTTAGGGGTCGAATTGCTGGGTTAAATGGTAACACTGTTTAACTTTTTTGAGGAACTGCCAGATTGTTTTCCTAAGTGACTGTATCACTTTACATTCACAACAAGAATGTAGGAAAGTTCCAATTTCACCATATCGTAGCCTGATCTTTTTATTATCTGTATTTTAAAAAAATCACAGCTAAAAATCACATACTAGTGATACTAAAAAAATCACATACTAGTAGATGTTAGGTGGTATCTTATGGTTTTTATTTGTATTTCCCTAATGGCTAATGATGTTGAACATCTTTTCGTGTAATTGTTGGCCATTTGTATATCTTCATTGGATGAAGGTCTGTTCACACACATATATATACACATACATATGTATATGTGTCTGTTCAAAAAAATATATATATTATATATATATAATATATATATGATTTGCAAATATTTTTTTCCCATTCTGTGGGAGGGTGGAATAACCTGAAATAGAGCATTGGACTACAAGTGAGATGAGCTTATCTGCATGGGGGAGAGGATGGTGGAGGTGATGGGAAATTGATTATATTCAGGAATATTGATCAAATATTAAGGATAATAAGGGCCAGGTTTCTCACTTTTGGAGAAGGGATTAAAAGTATAGAAAGGAAAACTGGAATGAAATTTGTGGTGGATTAGGATTGGAGGTATTGGTATAAATTCATAGTTTTTAATATATAGAGATCAATATACAATTTAGATATAAATACATGTACATGCATTTACATATATGTATTCACATATACATGTCCATCCATGCATAACACAAATGTACACACATGTATTGATTAGATATGTCTCCTGAAAGAGCTTGGGAGTAATGGCATCTCCATAGCAATGAGCAAAACCAGTCCCCAGATATTGGTCTCTAAGTGTCATTTTGAGAGCAGGCGAAGCAGCTTGTGTAAGGATAAAGGCAGGTGTTGACCATTGGGAAACTGTTCATTCTAGGAAGGTAGAGTGGAGGTGCTCACAGTGGGAGCACAGGGTCCTGTAGTTGTTTGGCGACCAGCTTTGGATCCACACTAAGACTTAGGTGGATCTCAGCTTTGGATTTATCAGTTAAATGGTGTATTGACAACAGAGTCTTTAACGTTTCCGAACCTCAGCTCTTCATTTGTAAATAGGATAGTATATGTACAGAAAGGGAAAAAATAAGTCAAATGTCTGGTATGTAGTGAGCACTCAGTATTCTTAATGAGAACACCAGGAAGGCATGTTGCAGCAGTAAGAAAATAAATCACAGAAATAAACAAAAACGAAAAGACTCTGAAAACTTTCCAGAATCTTCATCGAAGCTCAGAAGGCCAGGAACTTGGTAGAGTTCCAGGGGCTTTTCAGTCCCATATACCAGCTATGAAATTAATATGTAATGCTTTCATGTTAATTAAGCCTATTAATATCAAATTTGTGGTAGGAGATCTGACCTGTGTGTTGGATCGTCCCAAGAGTAGGGTGTTAGATGGGGTGGGATAAGAGGAATTATTCCAGTTTGGCTTTATTCCATATAACTAATGAGCTAGGGAAATTCCTATGAAAATGGGCTGCCCCTGGGATCTTACTACTGCTCAAAACAGAGTTTTCGCAGCTTCCTCCCTCCCTCAGGAGTGCTTACATCCAATAAGTCACCAAGCCTTTCTCCTCAGTTTCCCCACAGTTGTTCTTTTCACCTCCACTCTGGTTCCAGCCTTCCTTTCTCACTTGGTTATTTTGTGCAAAACTTTCTAACTGGTCTTCCCGCCCCTAGTCATTATGTTTCCAAATCATTCTCCATCCTGCCACGTAGTGATTTCCATTTTCTCAAGGATTAATCTGATTGCATAATGTCCACACTGAAACTCCTCAAATCCTATTTCTTCCATGATGAATTTTGCCCTCCTTAGATGGCATTCAAGGACCTCCTGCCACATAAGCAGCTACGACCAATAGAAGTCACTCACTCCCTGTCCTTTGGGACCATATTTTACATTTCTTTCTTTAAAAGAATTTATTAATTTATTTGTTTATTTGTTTATTTATTTATTTGAGAGAGAGAGAGAGAGAGAGAAAGAGAGAGAGAGAGAATGCAAGTTGGGAGGGTAGGAGCAGAGGAGGAGGGAAAGGGAGGGGAAAAAATCTCAAGCAGAATCCCGGCTGAGTGGGGAGCCCAATGTGGGACTCGATCTCACCGCCCTGAGATCAGGACCTTAGCTGAAACCAAGAGTTAGACACTTAACTGAGGAGCCACCTAGGAGCCCTCATATTTCACATTTTTTTTTTATATTTCACATTTCTACCTAAACTTTTTACCTAAGCCTTCCTTCCTTTTCCTTTTGCAGTGATTGTTTCTTTTTATATCCTGTCATTAAAATGTTTTAAATCACAGTTTAAAATGCCCACAGCAAAACAAAACGTATAAAAGATTGTCATATAATGATCAGTCTCCTGTCTATCACATTTCCTTTTCCTCAGAGACTACAACTTTTATTCTTGTTGTTATTTTCATATTGTCCTCCATATCTCTAAATAAAATGCTTATGTTGCTACTGGATTAAAAAATTTTCAAACAAACAGAGGTCCAGGACCAGACAGCTTCACAGGGGAATTCTACCAAACAGTTGAAGATTACTTATTTATTTATTTATTCATGAGAGACAGAGAGACAGAGAGAGAGGCAGAGGCAGAGGGAGAAACAGAGCAGGGAGCCCAATGGTGGACTTGATCGCAGGACCCTGGGATCCTGACCTGAGCTGAAGGCAGACGCTTAACTTACTGAGCCACCCAGGCACCCAAAACATTGTAGGTTTTAAACTCTACCAAGCATTTATTTATTTTTTAAAAAGACTTTTATTTATTTATTTGAGAGGAGAGAAAGAGAGAGAGCATGAGGGGGGGAGGGTCAGATGGAGAGGCAAACTCCCTGCTGAGCAGGGAGACCTATGTGGGACTTGATTCTGGGACTACAGAATCACAACCTGAGCCAAAGGCAGTTGCTTAACCAACTGAGCCACCCGGGGGCCCTCTACCAAATATTTATTTAATTATTTGAAAAGATTTTATTTATTTATTTGACAGAGAGAGACAGAGCGAAAGAGGGAACACAAGCAGAGGGAGGGGAGCAGGAGAAGCAGGCTTCCTGCTGAGCAGGCAGCCTGGTTCGGGGGCTATATCCCAGGGTTCTGGGATCACGACCTGAGCCAAAGGCAGACGCTTAACGACTGAGCCACCCAGGCGCCCCCTACCAAAGATTTAAAGAACAGTTAATATCTATTCTCTAACTATTCCAAAAAAATAGAAAGGAAGGAAAAATTCCAAATTCATTCTATGAGGGGACATAACACGGATACCAGAAGAAGATAAAGATACCACAAAAAAGAGAACTACAATCCAATATCTCTGATGAACATGGATGGAAAAACCCTCAACGAAATACTACCAAACCAAATCCCACAATACATTAAAAAAAATCATTCGCCACGATCAAGTGGAATTCATTTCTGGGATGGGAGAGCGCTTCAATATTTGCAAATCAATCAATGTGATACGCCACATCAATAAGAGAAAGGATAAAAACCATATGATCATTTTTTTTAACCATACGATCATTTCTTTTTTTCTTTTTGTTAAAGATTTTATTTCTTTATTTGACAGAAAGAGAGGCAGTGAGAGAGGGAACACAAGCAGGGGGAGTGGGAGAGGGAGAAGCAGGCTCCCCACTGAGCAGGGACCCCGATGTGGGGCTCGATCCCAGGACCCTGGGATCATGACCTGAGCTGAAGGCAGACACTTAACCGACTGAGCCACCAAGGCACCCCTGATCATTTCAATAGATGCAGAAAAAGTACTTGATAAAGTACAACATCCATCCATTCATGATAAAACACCCTCAACAAAGTAGGTTTAGAGATAACATATCTCAACATAATAAAGGCCTTATATGAAAAACCACAGCTAATACCATACTTAATGAGGAAAAACTGAGAGCCTTTCCCCTAAGGTCAGGAAGAAGACGAGGATGTCTATGCTCACCACCTTCATTCAGCATAGTACTAGAAGTTCTAGCCACAGCAATCAGGCAACAAAAAGAAATAAAAGGCATCCAAATTGGTAAGGAAGAAGTAAAACTTTCACTATCTGCACATGACATGATACTATATATAGAAAACCCTAAAGACTCCACCAAAAGAACTGCTAGAACTGATACATGAATTCAGTAAAGTTGCAGGATACAAATCAATGTACGGAAATCTGTTGCATTTCTATACACTAATAATGAAGCAGCAGAAAGAGAAATGAAGAAAACAATCCCATTTTCAATTGCACCAAAGATAATAAAATACCTAGGAATAAATTTTACCAAAGAGGTAAAAGACCTGTACTCTAAAAACTGTAAAATATTAATGAAAGAAATTAAAGACAACACAAAAAAATAGATATTTCATGCTCATGGATTGGAAGAACAAATTTGTTAAAATGTTTATATTACTCAAAGCAATCTAGAGAATTAATGCAATTCCTATCAAAATACTAACAGTATTTTTCATGGAACTGGAACAAACGGTCCTAAAATTTGTATGGAACCATAGAAGATCCTGAATAGCCAAAGCAATCTTGAAAAAGAGAACAAAACTGGAGGTTTTGTAATTCCAGACTTCAACTTACACTACAAAGCTGTAGTAATCAAAACATTTCATGGTGCTGGCACCAAAATAGATGCATAGATTAATAGAACAGAACAGAAAACCCAGAAATAAATCCACAATTATGTGGCCAATTAATCTTCAACAAAGCAGGAAAGAATATCCAAAGGGAAAAAGACAGTTTCTTCAACAAATGGTACTGGGAAAACTGGACAAGAAAAAGAATGAAACTGGAACATTTTCTTACCCCATACACATGAACATTTTTCCAAAGAAGAGATATGGCCAACATGAAAAGATGCTCAACATCACTTATCATCAGAGAAATGCAAATCAAAACTACAATGAGATATCACCTCACTCCTCTCAGAATGGCTAAAATAAAAAATACAAGAAACAACAAGTGTTGGTGAGGATGTGGAGAAAATGAACCCTTGTGCATTGTTGATGGGAATGCAAACTGTTGCAACCACGTGAGAAACAGTATGGAGGTTCCTCAAAAAGTTAAAAATAGAAATACAATGTGATCTAGTAATTGTACTACTGGGTATTTGCTCCCAAAATACAAAAACACTAATTTAAAGGGATACATGCACCCCTATGTTTATAGCAGCATTATTTACAATAGCCACATTATGGAAGCAGCTCATGTCCATTGATAGATGAATGGATGAAGAAGAGGTGGTGTATATATATACAATGGAATATTATTGAGCCATAAAAAATAATGAAATCTTGTCATTTGCAACAACATGGATGGAGCTAAAGAGTATAATGCTAAATGAAGTCAGTCAGTCAGAGAAAGATAAATACCATGATTTCATTCATATGTGGAATTCAAGAAACAAAACAAATGAGTGAAAGGAAATAAAGAGAAATAAACAAACCAGGAAAACAGACTCTTAACGAAAGAGAACTGATGGTTACCAAGGAGGAGGCGGGTAGGGGGATGGGGGAAGTAGGTGAAGGGGATTAAGAGTATACTTATATGATGAGCACCGTGTAATGTATAGAATTGTATATATACAATTCTAATGTATAGAATGAATATAATACTGTAGGTTAACTATACTGCAATTAAAGTAAAAAAATAAAAAAATTTAGGTATCTATGGACTTTCTACTACTGAAAATTTCACTATTCTTTCACACACACCCATATTCACACCTTTCCTGTCCACATATCTTGCCAGGTGCTAAAGATGCTTTGCCCCTTAAAGAAGTGCCCTCAGAGTTCGCCCACCATTATCTTTCTGGGACCTTTCTTCACTTCCCGTGATGAAAGTCTTATTTACTTACAATACCTGTCTTCTCCTCATGATAGAGGTGTGGTCTTGCCTGCTGGATTCTAGGTCTTCCTCTCATGATGGAGGTTCTTGTGTACTGGATCCCATGTCTTTCCCTTTTTGGTTTACTCCCTCATTTTGGAGAAGCACATTCTTTCTACTTTCCTATAAAGAATTCAGTGCAGGTATATATTTGAAACCTTCTGTGTATTAAAATATCCCCATTCTACTTTCATACTTAAATAATAATTTGGCGGGGCACCTGGGTGGCTCGGTCGGTTAAGTGTCTGCCTTCAGCTGAGGTCATGATCCCAGGGTCCTGGGATGGAGCCCCGCATCGGGCTTCCTGCTCAGTGGGGAGCCTGCTTCTCCCTCCCCTGCTCCCCCCTGCTTGTGCTCTCTCTCTGTCAAATAAATAAATAAAATCTTTTAAAAAATAATAAATAATAATTTGGCAGTTCTGAAAATTCTATATTGGAAAATCTTTTCTTTCATAATTTCATGATCTAGCTTTCAGGGTTGTTGCTGAGAAATCTGATTTCTTTCTGACTCCTGTTTCTGCGTGTGGAATCTTATCTGCTTGTCTTTCTAGCCTTAATATCTACTATATCCCCTGTTTTGTTTGGTTTGCCTTCAGCAGCAAGTAAATGAAAACTCAAAGTGGTTTAAAAAATAAAAGTTATCTCATATAATTAGTCTAAATGCAGGATGGCTCCAAGGATAGTTAATTCACTGATGAATGAATTCTCATTGAATCCAGTCTTTCCATTTTCTAGCTTTTCCCTCCTATTTTTTCCCTTAGGTTAGCTCTCCTTATGTTCATAGGATGGCTACAGCTATTGCAGGTGTATCCAACATCCAGATATTCAGAAGGTATAAAGGAGGAAAAGGTCATCTCTTCATCAGTATCTTTTCTAGAAAGAAGAAACCTTTCCCCAAAACATCTAGTTGATTTTACCTCATGTCTCATTGGTGAGAATATATCACCTGCCCAAGCCTACATGAGAGATAAAGGGCATGGTACTACCTTGATTGGCTTAGATTAATCAGGATTCACCTTTAGGAGGTTAGGAAGCCGCTGGCATCCACACACGCACATGACCAAGTGGAGGAGTATAGATACTCAAACAAACCAAAGCTATAAGAGTAAAGAAGAGGGGAAATGGTTCTGAAAGGGAATCGACAATGTGCACCACACTCCTGGACATATTTTGTTTCAGTAATCCTGACTTTATTACAGTTTCCCCAATGCTTATATTTTTAGGCCCCTGACTTCACATTGGCTCCTGCTGTTCTTGTCACTGTAGGAAGCTGAAGAGTAGTCTTGATTTCTAGAGTCTCCTTAGGAAGCCATTTATCTCTGTACACTGCATTAGATTAACCTTGTATCCTCTATGAATAAAGTCCGAGTGTTGACACTGGGTGCTCCCTTACCCACTGAGATGGGGTCCTGGCTGCAGGTTTGTACTGAAGCTCTCCCATTCTTCCATCACCACCAAGGCTAATTGGTTTAAGGAGAGAATATTGAACCCAAGTTTAACCAAGTGGATTCTCTCCCTATTTGGTATTAGGACTGAAAGAAAGTCAGTCTCCATTTGCTTCAAACTATCCCTTCAAACTCAAGAGGGGCAGCCATATTCCATCTTATGCTTTGAGGAACAGAGAAATCTTGGCAGGGGGAAGGAGTAAACGCACAGAGAGAAGCAGGAGTGAGATGGAGTGGAGTGTTCCTGGCTTCCTACTTCTTGATTTCAGCCCCTGTCTAGAGATTGGCTGCATTCCTTGCCCTTGTGTCTTGTGAGATAGGCAAGTATCCTCACTTTAAATCCCCCTTCTGATTTAAACTAGTTCCCTGGAAGTTCTGCTGTTTTTAACTACAGCATCTCAGTTAGGGAGTTATGACTGATCCTTCTGGACTAGGGCTATGAAACCTGAGGGCTTATCACTTTATCTTGTGGCTCAGGGTCTCTTTCTCCCTTATCACCAGGTTTTATTTGTCGTAAACCTTGTGAGGGATCTGGTATGCTCAGGAAGGGGAGCTGAGGTGTTGTAAGCAAGAACGGGTAGAAGGGCGTGTGTTTGGCTCATGCAGAGACTAGCAGGATGTTTCACTTTTCTTCCATGTAGCATAAAGTAAGCATTAATAAATGTTTGAACAAGTTAAGCAGTCTATACCTCATAAATCTGAATCTGATAAAAGATTAAATCTTACAGTAATTGTTAATAGCTGTTGTGTCACACTGAGAGAAAAACTAAGCGGTCATCTGTAATTGTTGCACCTGTGGTCATTGTGTTGGGGTATCAGACTTACATTTATGAGTTGACTTCACCTTCATGTTATGCAACCAGTCTGTTGTAGGTGGGACAAGTCTAGTGCTGACACAGGAGACCACACTTAAAGTCCGGAGGAGTTACAAACGGCTTGGGATCTGAACAAGCACTTTTGCTGAGAATCTTTGCATTGTGTCACCTTTAATCATGCACTGGTCTCTCAGCCAACTGTCATCACTTCTTGACCCAACTCTTCGGATGTATGGTGTTACTTTGGACGAAGTGGAACTACAGTTCCCAGAATCCCCTTCCTTGCCTGATTTGCTTTAAGAGTTGAAAAAAATAGCCCACTATGAGATTTGGTAGGTAGTACTGAAAGAGCAGTCATGCTCTGGAAGAAACACACAGAGAGGTTTGCGTATGTCGGTTGTCCCCACTCTCCCCCACACTGGTGGCGGGTTCTGTATATTCTTGCTCTCGCCTGCCCCATACCCGGCTCTTCTCTCAAATGCAGGCCCTGCTGACCAGCGGTGACTCCAGGCTGGGCCGTTCCACCCTCACAACAGAAGTGCCTGGTTTCTCAGATGGCTTTGCAAGCTCCATCTTGTCCATCTCTGCCAGCACCAAAGGAGGGCTGGCCAGTGACTTTTCCCTCATCCTTCAATTTCTGCTTTTCCCTTGATTCTCCTGCTTCTTCAACAATAGTAGGTAGAAGTCATTATAGCTTCTAGTATATAATGAATCCTCAATAAACATTTACTAAATGATCTTTTGTTTACAGAAAGAAGTAAAGAAAGAAAGAAACTACTTGGGGCAGCTGGGTGGCTCAGTTGGTTAAGTGTCTGCCTTCGGTTCAGGTCATGATCCCGGGGTCCTGGGATCGAGTCCTGAGTCAGGCTCTCTGTCCAGTGGGGAGCCTGCTTCTTCCTCTCCCTCTGCTGGCCTAGGTGCCAGATGGTGGACATTCTCTTCACGATTTTGGCTAAGAGGAAAAGGTGCTTTCCAACCCCTTATTACTTACTTCTTAAAATAATTACAAGGCATATTCCTTAAAAAAAAACAAAAACAAAAAAACAAAAAAAGGCACTGTTGAAATAGAGAAATGAAAGTAGCATACTTAAGATCCTGGGGCAAAAGAGGAAGTAAACCAAAATTAGAACTTGTAGTTACGTTTTCCTGAACTTACAACTGAAGTCTGCTTAGCAACTCATTAAGTTTTATCTTCCCTACTTTATCAAACCCACTTTTGTTCACCGTCCCCTCTTCTGCCCCTTGCATGTATACATATGTATGTTTGTCTAAACATCCGCAGGAAAAAAATATATCAAAGTTTATGGAAGTACTTGTTGAAAGTATGGCTCTCCAAAGGGGAATATGTTCAAGTCAATTTAATGAATATTTCCTGAGCAACTACATGTAAGAAAACTTAGACTGCAGGCCAAGTAAGGATGAATAGAGAGCCAATGTGCTGTGGGGTTCCCTTTGGAGAAACTTTGTAAAGATTCTTTGGTGTGGAACCATTGTTGGTTATTACTCAATTTCTATTGTCAGTGCCCTGTCTTTTTCTCATTCCTCAGTTGAGTCTTGGGGTTTTAGTTTTGCGTGAATATACACCCAAAGTAGCTTAATGGGATTCAGCAGAAATAGGTCCTCCAGGCCATGGCCCACCTAAGAGAATATTTTATTATTTCCTAGGCAGGTAGCTCTTAAAATTTACTACTAAACCTTCACCTGGGAAGCTTTAAATGCAGAAGCTTTAAAATGCAGAATCCAGGTTGCTGTTGGGGGGAGGGATAGGGTGGCTGGATTATGGACATTGGGGAGGGTATGTGCTATGGTGACTGCTGTGAATTGTGTAAGACTGATGATTCACAGATCTGTACCCCTGAAGCAAATAATACATTATATGTTAATAAAAAAAAAAAAAAAGAAAAGGACACAGTTATGGAACAGAAGGTGGGGAGGATTGGAGAGAAATTAAGAAAATTTTTACTTATTTATAATGAAATTTTGAAGAATGATAATAAGGGAGGGTGTTGTAATGTAGTGGTATAATATATTGGGGAAAATACCAAAGTAAAAATTTTGCAGAATTTGTTTCTATCCCTTTTTACTAATAAATAGCTGAGTGATCTTAAAAAAAAAAAAAAAAAATGCAGAATCCAGGGGTGCCTGGCTGGCTCAGTTGGAGAAGCATGTTACTCTTGATCTCGGGGTCATGAGTTCAAGCCCCACGTTGGATGTAGATATCACTTAAAAATAAATAAGTAAACTTAAAAAATAAAATGCAGAATCCTGGGCTTCCTTCCTCACCCTTCCCCCACCAACTCTGCTCCTGCTGATTAAAATTCAGGTTATCTACGGAATTTCTGTATTTCATAAGACTCCAGGCATTCATCTGATGCAATGGTCTCCAGGCCAATTTCGGGGAAATGTTCAAAAACACCTGAAGGAGAATCACCTGGCACTTATTTTTTAGAAGCTGATTCTTGATCCCTCTGAATTAGAATTTTGGTGGCAGGGCCTGGGAATATTCATTTTAAATTCATCTCCCACTTGATTCTTATGAATTCCCAGATGCCCTTTGAGAAGAATTAGATCTCCTACTTTGTATTTAAAGCTCAGTTTAGATACAAAGTCCTCTAGAGAGAGAAACAGAAAAAAGAGAAGGCTTTCCTTGCTAGTAAACATTGATTTTAGAATCATTCCTTCCTAACCCTTGGAATCCATTCCCAGCTTATTGCTGTTCTAAGCATTTCCTGGGAAAAGTCTGAGTTCCCAAGGTCAGGCAGTTCTTTATAACCTCTGAGGTGGTCAGGACTGCTGATGGGCCCATCTGAGGCAGCCCTGATTTGCAGATTAAAACACAGGCAGGCCCATCAAACAGTAATGGGAGCCACAGAAACCCCGGGGGGTTGTTAGGCAGTGTCTTCCTGAAGAATGGGGCCATAGTCTTTCTGGGGCCAACATCAGGCCACCTGTCTGCTTCCCTACCCCATCTCATCCTGACATTCCTCATTCCCAAAGCCATGTCTAACATCCCAGACGCCAGTTCTGTAAAACAGTAACTGTCCTTCAGGTCATTTGAAAAGGGCATTCAGATCATTTGAGGTGGCTGTGTGGAGTGAAACAAGCATCCTGAGATGGATATGGGTTTGAATCTTGGCCACCCCCTTAGCAGGCCTGAGTGTGGACCAGCTACCAAGCTTCAAAGGTAACTGCTGGGAGGGGCTGTGTGAAGTCTGGAAAGCTGGTGTGTGAGAGCACTGGAGAAGGACCAGAGACATGGTACTTTCCTCTCTTCCTGACTCCCTCATTCCTTTTATCCTCATTCATTCCTCCTTATTCCATTTCTCACCCTCCCTGCTCCAGACAACTGGACTGGCGTGGAAATTTGAGAAGGCATTCTTCAGCCCCTCCCCTCCTCACACTGTGGAGGACTCTGGTTAGGCACTACTTGTTCTCACCAGCCTCCCATAACCAGAGCAACTATCTAGTCATCTCTCCTGTAGCCAAACTGGCTGCCAGGACTGAAAGGGAACATTTGACGAGCACCAGGCAAGTGCCAAGTGCCAGAGACTGAAGACGCCACAGAAAAAGTGCTTAGGGTGGTGGCTGGCTTATTTAGTAAATTATAGCTATTACTCACCATTGTTTTGCTATTTATTTCTCAAAGTGAGCCTGGATGGGGTGCCTGGGTGACTCAGTCAGTCTGCCTTCAGCTCAGATCATGATCTTGGGGTCCTAGGATGGAGCCCCACGTTGTCAGACTGCTTGCTCAGTGGGGAGTCTGCTTCTCTTCCTCTCCCTCTGCTCCCCATGCCCCCTCCGTGTGTGTGTGTGTGTGTGTGTGTGTGTGCGCGCACGCTCTGTCATAAATCAATCAATCTCAAAAAAAAAAAAAAAAAAAAGTGAGCCTGGAGAGTGGGTCCTGATAGCTGTTCTACTCTTTACAGGTGAAAAAACTGAGGCTCAGAAGAAACTAAGTAACTTGCTCCTGATCACATAGCTAGGAAGTGGTGGAACTAGAATTTTAACCCAGTGCAGAGACAGCTTCAAAACCCATACTTTTTCAACTGTCATTATCTCAGTCTTAGGCCTTACATTTAGAACAAATATGAGAAAACTTCAGAAAATGCTGCTAGTTCTGGAGATGTACACATTTTCAATTTTTTTTTGTGAAATTAAAATTCCTTATAAATGACTTCAAAAATGTCACTCAGTATTTATGGGGAAAGTGATAACATTAAATAAGAATGGAAATCTGTTGATAAGCTGCTGACATTGGGTGATGGGTAGATAGAGATTCTGTATGTGAATCTCTTTGCCTTTGTATATATTTGAAATTTTCTTCACTGAAGAGTTAAAAACCAAATTCACATCTGTCCAAAACATGGTGATTGTGTACAGTAGCAGATTACTACTCTAAATTTGTAGTTGATAGACTTTCCATTTTGTGAGGATTCTGTGATTTTTGAAGATTTGGAAGACTAAGTTTTTAGTTTTTAAACTCTCAAAATATGCGAATTTATATTTGTTGTATAATATGGACAAAGCAACTAATGGCCATGACAGTCCTATGGTGAAAGTCGAATTATCTCCATCTTGCAGATGAAACATTGAGGCGTTGAGGGAACTCCCTGGCTGGAGGACTCTTAGCTGGAGGGGAGGGGATTATGATATGGAAAACCATACTATAGTTTAAGTGGCTTAATCAAAAAAGAGCATTAATATCCTCAGCTAATGGGAGATTGGAATGAGGCATTTCAGGCATGATGCCACCCCTCAGACATGCTTCCGTGGCTCCAGGTGCTTTCTGTCCTTATGCTCAGTCACCCCTGCTTGATGCCTTCCTATCGTTACACTTATCTTCTCATTGGCATAAGACAGTGGCCTCACACAACTTTTCAACGCACTTGTGACACAGGAGAACGGTCAGGGGCAGTGCTAGGGAATTCTTTTTTTTTTTTTTTT
>CM052899.1:114863889-114934683 GCA_028534135.1 Potos flavus
TGAGACATATATAATTTACAAATATCTACTACCATTCAGTAGATTGCCTTTTTGTTTTGTTGATGGTTTCCTCCACTTTACAAAAGCATTTTAGTTTGATGTAGTCACAATAGTTTATTTTTGCTTTTGCTCTTTTTGCCTCAGGAGATAGATCCAAAAAAATATTGCAAAGAGTGATGTCACAGAGCTTACCTCCTACGTTTTCTTCTAGGAATTTTATGATTTCAGGCCTTACATTTAAGTCTTTAATCCATTTTGGATTTATTTTTGTATATGGTGTAAAAAAGTGGTTCAGTTTCACTCTTTTTGCATGTAGCTGTAAAAAAACTCTAAAAGAGAGCTTTTCTTACATATGGGGGGAGGGGGAAAAGAGGGACAAATATGAGACTATGGGGGCCAATCACAAAGCTTTGCATACTGAAAGTGCTCAATAGATGTATGTTAAATTGGCTTGAATCTAATTGAATGAAAGCTTACGATGAACTATGAACCACTGAGATGAATAAAATTAAAAGGACTATATGGATATTGTAAGTCTGGCATATAAATCTTCAAAAAAAGAAGGATAGGGCAAATAAACTTTATATCCTATATGAACTCTAATGAATTCTTTTCTATTTACTTATTTTTAAGTAACGTCTATGCCCAACATGGGGTTTGAACTTATGACCCCAAGATCAAGAGTCACATGCTCTACCTACTGAACCAGCCAGGCACCCTGAACTTTAATGATTTCTTTACATAAATATGTCAAAATACAAAATTGGCAAATTTATTAAAAATCAATTGCTAACTTATTAACAACTTAGGATTGGATTAGGGTAACAGATTCTGAACTGCTTTGCCTCCCAAAGAACAGGAGTTTATCAACTGGGGACCTGGGAAATTGTAATTTATACCCCTAAGGAGAGCAGAGGAGTCTGGAGAACTAGCTGTGGCTATTATTTTCTGTGTTGGTCAGGCACTAATGTGTTTAAGGTACAGAAACCTACTCTGTTGGGGGGCCTGGGTGGCTCGGTCCGTTAAGCATCTGTCTGCAGCTCAGGTCATAATCCCAAGGGCCTGGGATGGAGCCCCATATTGGGTTCCCTGCTCAGCAGGGAGCCTGCTTCTTCCTTTCCTTCTGCTGCTCCCCCTGCTTAGGCTCTCTTTCTCAAATAAATAAATAAATAAAATCTTAAAAAAAGAAAAAGAAACCTACTTTGTCAGTTTCAAATAAAATGGGCAGGTAGTCAATGTTATTATAAGGATACAATGGACATTTCAGGAACAGAGGGATATATAGTTCAGTCAGGGGATCCAGAGAACTCAAAGGAGGTATAGGTCAGGAGTGAAATTGACCTGGGCTAAATTAGGTTCTGTAAATTACTAGTTGTATAATTGTAAGCAAGTCATTTAGTAGCCCTACAAACCCTTTTCTTCCTTAACTGTCCTCGGGAAACTATTATCCTCTTCCCCACTAACCTGTGAGGTTCACATTGCAGGGAGAAGAATGATTGCTGGCATGCAGTGGGTGCCCAACAATATTCTGTTAATCTATGTATGATGAGAAATTAAAAGAATATTTGGAAAGGGCAGTTGCAAAAATATTTACAAGTTTATACCTTAAAACCTTGTCCTGATTACAATCCTGGGAGAATAGTATGTATTCTATTATTCTATTCAATAGAATAGAATATTCTATTCTAGAATTCTAGAATATTCTAGAATTCTAGAATATTCTAGTATATTCTAGTATAGAATATTCTAATATTCTATTCTATTCTATTCTATACCATGTATAGTATGGTACAAAGAAAAATATCAGAATTGCATAGTCTTGGGTCAAGTTCTGTGACTTTGGAAAAGTTATTCCTGCTTGAGATGCCTGTTTTTACTTCTCTAATATCCCTAAAAATCACGCCACTAAATTTATAATAGCATCTATGGTTGTGATAATTAAGTGAGGCAATGTGTAGAAAGTACCTTGAACAGTGCCCAAAATGTAGTAAACATCACACTACAATTGCTTTTTTGTTGTTACAGGATTGTTAACCACATCTCTTTGCATACCTGTTTGTACCTTAGTTCTAACAGTAGGTGGCAGCAATGCTCTCCTGACCAATTTGAATGAACCCTGCCAATTTTTTGGAATAGTGAAGGATGACTGTGTGTAGGACACCAGAAAAGCAGGGGGATAGAGGTCATAAAGAAAAGAAAGGAAGGGAGGAGGAGGAAAGAAGAGAGAAGGGGTGGGTGGGAGACAAAGAAATGTTTAGAAATGATCTGATAATTCAAAAGAAAATACTAAAATAATCTTTATGGGGGTGGAGTGAGAACCAGATCTCTATTTGGATATCCTTCTACCTTCTATAGGATTTAATGTCATTTTTGTTTTTAAAGACATGTGGGAGAGTGGTACTTACCATATATTTTCTGTGTTGACAGTTTTTAAGGCTCTCTTAACTGGTCCTAGATGAGATTTTCAGCTGCCCAGAAGGAATCTATAAAGCATAATGTGTTTTACTCTTCATTTTTATCAAATTATTAATCTCAGTTATAAAAATATGGCTATTTTCCTCTGTGTAAAATATTCCTTCTACAATAAGACCCTTAGTGTATATTAGTTATCTGCTGCTCTGTAACAAATACTCTAAAGGTGGGTGGCTTAAAATAATAAGCATTCATTTTCATATTTTCTGAGGGCCAGGACCCTGAGCAGCTAAGCTAGGTGGTTCTCACTCAGGATCTTCCATGAAGTTTCAGTGAAGACATCAGCTGGGGCTGCAGTCCTCTGAAAGTTTGATGGAGGCTTGGAGAATCTGCTTTCAAGCTGGCTCACTTACATGGGTGGTGGCAAAAGGCCTAAGCACCTCAGCCAACTAGCTATTGGCTAGAGGCCTCTATTCCTTTGCGTGTGAACTTCTCCATAAGGTGGCTTGAGCATGCCCCAAAATGGCATCTGATCTCTTCTAGGGTTAGTGATCCAAGAGAGACCACAAGAAGGAAGCCACAACACCTTTTATGACTTGGTCTCAGAAGTCATACTCTGTAACTTCTACCATATTTGTTCAAAATGAGTCACATAGGAAGTAACTAAACACAATTCTTAGGAATCATATGCATATACAAAGTTGGAGAAATCACAGGCTGTCTAATCTCTCTCAGTGGGGCTCTGGACATATCATCCTCTCCCTGGATCTTGATTTTTTCCTCCATAAAAAGAGAACAGCCATAGCTTCCTGAGCCACAACTCTAAAGTGGCCTATCTCTGCTCCATCTAGGTGTGATTTCAGTTAACAACTTGGTCTCTATTTTTTCATCTCTAAAATGAAACGATCTCAGACAGTGGCTTTCACACTTTTTAGACCCATTGTGAGAACTATATATTGAAACTGCATACACACACAGGCATGAAAAAGAGTCCATGTGGATGATAAAAATGTAAATGCCACAAAACAATAGACTTATTCGCATGATGTACTCACAATCCCCACCATCTACCCCATTCTATGTTAATTTGTTTGAAAAAAATTCAGTTCAAAATCTACCACATTGATGTTAGAGCCCATTAATGGATTCAACATTCTTTGTGTTAAAAACTAACACTCACTCTCACTCCTTGAGGCTCCTTTTCCAATGGTACTAGAATAGAATTGTAAAAGAGAGAAGGAGTCCTCATCTTCTAGTTTTGGGGAAGCAAAAAGCACCTTCAAAGGTGGCTCAAGCCTACCAGCCTATCCTAATTAGACAGGAGCTAGTATCAGAGGTATCTTGTCAGGGTGGAAAGGGTACCGTGTTTCACTTCAAAAGTTGGCCCAGTAACTCCGGAGCTGGGCCACCTCAGGCAGCCCCTTAACCTGAGTTCATTCCTCTTCTCCGTAATTGGAATAATAAGTATCCCTTGCCTATCTCATAAAGTTGTTACTGGTACAAAATTAGACAGTCACTTACCATGTTGGCAGAGAATTTACAGACATGATCTTTAATCCTCACAAGGACCCTGCAAGATACAGAGTATGATACTTGTTTTACAGATGGAGAAACTGAGGATTAGAGAAGTTACATAGGCAAGACCTTAAAGTTAGCAAGTGGCAGAACTAGAATTCCAAACCCGTTCTGACTTCAAGATTCATGCGAAATAGGCTATTTTCATTTGACGTTTAAGTGGTGAGCATCTGATGTATTAAAATATGGATTCATCCTGAATCACCACAGTGTAATGACTTCAGAAACTGGTCCATCAGGCTACCGTTTCTAATCCGTCTTGTCCTGACCACGACGAACACATAACCTATCACATGTAGGCTTGGAGCTGTTTAGCGTTTCTAGCTGCCTTGACCCACCAGGGAGAGCGAACATTGACAATACCGCCTCGCTCACAGTGAAGACCTGAGAACTCAGCACATTTAAGTGGTGCCCCCAAATGGTCCCCACAACCAATTCCCCGGGTCGCTTCAATACAACTCCCTGACATTTAAAAGTGTCATTTTCAGAGAAAGGCCTAGCTTACATCTCTTGCTCCTAAGTTTTGTTCTGTCAAGGGTGTGCGAGCCTCGGCTGCTTAACTCGAAGGCCCCCGCGGGACCCCGTCCCGGGCCTGGCTCCCCCAGCCCCCGGCGAGCGGGACTAGCACCACAAAGCCCTTTATTGAGGCCTCCGCGTGACGCGACATACCCCGCTCCTGGGCGCGGCCGGCAACTCTGCCGCGAGCAGGAAGGAGACGTGTGCCCTGCCTTGGGCGCCTAATCGGGCGCGCGCTCCGAGAAGAGCGAGCGCGGGTAATCGCGCGCGGGCGTCCTCTCCCCCGCCCCCGCCCCCGGAGACCCGCCCCCGAGGCCCCGGCTGACTGGGCGTGCCGGCCGCGCGTCGGATGGGGGTGGGAGGAGGGGTGGGGCGCCGGCGTGGGAAGGGGCGGTGGGAGGGGGAGGACCCGCCCGCCCCTCCGCCCCTCCCCTCCGCCCTCCTCCCCTCCGCCCTCCGCCCCTCCGCCCCTCCGCCTCCGGCTCTGCAGGCGGCCGAGGCTTCACCCACTTCCCCCAGCCGGCTCCTGCTCGGAACTGCGCACGCGGGCGGCGGAGAGGCTCGCCCCTGCGGAGGGTGCGTGCGACGGGCTGTGGGAGGGGTGCGTACAGTGGGCCGCTTCCTGGTAAGCTGAGATTTTGGAAGAAGGGAAAACCCGGGAAGGTTGGCATCCTTTAAAGGGCTGGGGCGGGGAATGGGAAGTTCCCGTATCCGCGGAGCCATTTGTCTCTTAACATTGCCAAAGTCAGACACGTTTGGGTGCGGTGTTTGAGCCAGTTTGGCAGGCTTGGGCAGTGACGAAATGCCGATGTTGTTAACTTGGCTTTTTCTCCGTACCTGGCAAGAAAGGATAAAATGAGTTGACGGAAAATGAAAGAGAACACGGTTGTATCTTAGGAGTTCAGTTTCAAGGAATATTTGTTAGGGACGTTCTGACATTCAGAAATGCTCTAAGTCTTTTTATTATGTATTATTTTGTTATTTTGTCTTTTATTATGTATTAAAGTGAAAGCTATTAATTCTGTGAGTTGCAGACATTACAGGTAAAGCGAACAGAGTATGCCAGTCATTCCATCAGGCACCTATGTTAAGAAATTGGACCGTGGTAATTCACCATGGCTTATGGCTTGCCAAGAAAGAACACAGTGAAAACCATATTGCGGGGCAGTTGTTATAAAGTGTAAGTATTTTCATCACGGTGAGCATTGACTGAGGGTGGGGAGTGTCCTTGGTAAAATAAAAGTACTGGAAGCCCTTATGTTCCCCATGAGATACTGGACTTACATGAGGTGTTTTCAGTTATCTGAGTACTGTTTGTTTGTTTTTTTTTAAAGGGAAATGCTTTTAATAAGAATTCATAAATCATTCTCCTAGGTTTTTACAACAAAACAACACAGACTGAGATTTGGAGAAGTGGGTTGATCAAAGTCACACAGTCATGGAGTAAACAGATGACAGAGATGGAAGTCTGTGTTCTTACTGCAAAGCAACATCTTCTACTACTACTCTCAACTATGTTAAAATACCTCTGTAGATAGTGTAAATCTACCTAAAAATGTCCTGGTGTCAGGTTTATCTTTTTTTTTTCTTAGGATTTAAAAAATATATATATTTACTTGAGAGAGAGGGAAAGCGAGAGAGTACAAGCAGGGGGAGCAGCAGGCAGAGGGAGCTATGAACTTTGCTTCCTTCCTCACCGTATCTTGTGTAGCTTAATGGTTAAGACCTCAGATTCTAGAGTCTGACTTTCTGGGTTCAAATCCTAAACCCATGACCAACAGCCTTGTGATCTTGAGCAAGTTATTCTACTCTTGTTTCCTAATCCCTCAAATGAGCATAATAATAGCACCTGCCTACCTCACAGGGTTGCTGTGGCAATTAAAGGTGTTCATATATGTAAACTGATTAAAACAGTGCCCAGCATATAGTAACTAGATGAAAGTGAGCTGTTTTATTCCTCATCTTTCCAAATCAACATATAAGGATAAACCTCATTCTTTCATTCTGTGAATGTATCACAGTGTGTTTAACCAGGCTCTTCTTGATAGACATTAAGGCTATTTTGTGAGATTTTTTTGGACAAAGAATGCTTCAGTGAACATTCTTATAAATACATCTTTGTGTCCTTGTTCAAATGCATTTATAAAAATTGTAGACTTCAAGTCGCTCCTTAAAGTTAGATGATCAAGTAGCAAGGAAGCTGGAGGAGGAAAACAAGTAGACCCATGTACAGAACACTCTCGTTTCCCTGATTTGTACCAAAGCAGGTCTTCCACCTTTCCTAGTGCATGTGAACTCATATGGACTCTGTGAGATGAGAAACATGTAGATGACATTTTAAATTTCCAAATTAGAACATATAAAACAATGCATTTCAAGTTCATGGTGATTATTTTTATTATTATAGTTTGGGATTTCCTCCCCTTCTCCAGTTTTCTGAGGATTCTCTTGGTACTAGTGCTTCTAAATAACTACACTTAGGCTAAGTACCAGCTTGGGTTCTTAATGAACTTCTGAGTCTCTGTTTCCTTGTCTACCCACTTGGGTGGTTATAAAGATTGAAATAAGGTCACACACTCAAAGCCTTTGTGTATGCCAAGCACCCTGCTCAATGCATGACTATTCCCCTTTTTACTTCCCTAATATGATGGTATTTGTGATCAGCCATAAAAGACTTGGAGCATACAGTTCTTTTTTTTTTTTTTTTTTAAAGATTTTATTCATTCATCTGTCAGAGAGAAAGAGCACAAGCAGGGGAAGAGGCAGGCAGAGGGAGAAGCAGGCTCCCCACTGTGCAAGGAGCCTGAAATCATGACCTGAGTCCAAGGCAGACAATTAATGGACTGAGCCACCCAGGTGTCCTGGAGTGTACAGTTTTTTGTTTTTGCTTTTAATAATTTTAATCTTTTTTTTTTTAAGACTTTGTTCATATATTTGACACAGAGAGAAACAGTGAGAGCAGGAACACAAGCAGGGGGAGTGGGTGAGGGAGAAGCAGGCTTCCCTGCTCGATGCAGGGCTTGATCCCAGGACCCTGGGGTCACGACCCAAGCTGAAGGCAGTTGCTTAACTGATTGAGTCACCCAGGCGCCCCTGGAGTGTACAGTTCTTAACCATATCCTCTTAAAAGACATGGAAAGATTGAATTGACTGCAGGGAGGCTATTTTTGAACAAAACTTCCTGCCATTATAATTCATCGTAATTTTGCAGTATATCTCTACGTTTGCATATATATTTTTAAATTATATATATAAAATACATTTAATGTAAGGCTCTTTCTCCTGGCTAAATTTGCAACTCTGGAAAATCCTGAAATCCCCCCATAAGCAAAAATGTCTAGTGGAAAATGGAACTGAGAATTAAGGTGTCTTCTGTATATCCCACAATAGATGCTCAGTAAATATTTATTGAATGAATTAATGAATTTTTGCCCCAGACAGGAACCTTGGGAACTTGCACTGCTTACAGAGACCTGGTACACGAACCTAGCCAACATCAAGTTGCCTTTCTTGGAAGAAATTGCATTTGGTAGTCCTTTACACCTCAAAAAACCTAAAACCATTAAGAATGCTCTGCTCCCTTCTGCAGAATGTAAGTTCTATAAAAGCTACTTTAGTAAATGGCAAATTTTATCTGTGTTATTTTGCTTATTATCAGAGAAATGTTTAAATAAACTCATTCACACCCATACCCCTCATCTATTTAGCCCTTCTTGTTTAGTATCGAAGAATGTGAATTTTGCCATGTGATTCAATGTTCATTTTTAACGACATTATGCCTGGTGAAAAAGGTTTGGATTGCTCCATATATTTTATGTTCCAGCCATGAAACTTGAAAGGGAGTATGAAATGAAGCGCTTGAATCACCTGAAATGTCAGGAGAATGTAGCTGAGGAAATTCAGCTTTCCCTAAGGGAAAGACAAGTTGGTTTGAGAAGACCTCTTCCACCTAAGTGATATCATCTCGTAATTGAACCTGTACTCAGTGCTTTCCACATCCAAAGGTAATGAAGGTCTCCAACCTTTTACTGTGTGAAGTTGGGGCAGACATATGAATGCCCACTGGTGGATGAGCCAGCTCCTGTGGGTCGATGGACAGCTCTGACGGATCTTCTGTGTCCCTGCTATGTACTTCTTCCTTTGTACCACAAATGACAACACTGTAAGTAGATGAAAAAGTAGCTGGAATTGAGTCGTTTATGTGATTATTCATTGTGAGTTTTGTAAAATTGCACTAAGGGAAGAGGAAACTCCTTGTCAGATTTCATTTTGAATTTGCATCTCTGAGACACCAAAAAGGGGAGAGAAAAATACTGTTTTGTTTGTTTTTTTTAAAGATTTTATCTTTAAGTAATCTTTACATCCAACATGGGACTTGAACTCATAACCATGAGATCAAGAGTCACATGCTCCACCGACTGAGTCAGCCAGGCACCCCAAGAAGAATTCTTGTAAACATGGTAGACTGAAGAATTTTGTTTGGTTAAGAAAAGTTTTAGGTTTCATTTTAGTAACTCTAGTTTCCAATGTTCAGTGAAACATCATTTACTATTCTCATGCCATACTTTATTTTTATCTATTTATCTATCATCATTTACTATTCTCATGCTATACTTTATTTTTATCTATTTATCTATCTGTCTATCTATCTATCTATCTATCTATCTATCTATCTATCTATCTATGCTCCATGCCGAGCATGGAGCCCAATGTGGGGCTTGAACTCACAACCCTGAGATCAAGATCTGAGCTAAGATCAAGAGTTGGAGACTCATCTGACTGAGCCACCCAGGGGCCCCTCTCATGTAGTACTTTAAAGTAGCAAGTAGAACTTACTTTCTACTTGTGTTTTCCTAATAAATCATCCTTTCCCTTTTGCTTAATTTCATGTTGTCTCTCTGAGATGTCCTTGGAGCATGTGAAACACACATTCATATGTGAAAGTGACATGAAAATGCAAAGACATTTTTAAGGAAAATGCTTATTTATGGAGAGGCTAGAGAATGGGGACTTGATTAGCTGAAAAATGTTGGACTAGCATAAACCAATTCTCCTAGATTTTGAATCCAGCACAACACACTTGGATAATGAAAGTTATATTTGAGGGGTGCCTGGGTGGCTCAGTTGTTAAGCGTCTACCTTCGGCTCAGGTCATGATCCCAGCGTCCTGGGATCGAGTCCCTCATCGGGCTCCCTGCTCAGCAGGAAGACTACTTCTCCCTCTCCCACTCCCCCCCACTTGTGTTCCCTCTCTCGCTGTCCTTCTCTCTGTCAAATAAATCAATAAAATCTTTAAAAAAAAAGTTATATTTGAGCACAATTGAGTGTTTGTTAGATGAATCAGTAGGTGTTTAGCATCTTCTGTTATCTTAGCCTCGTTCTAAAAGATCTCCTGGGCTTGTGGTTAAGAGTTCATACTTTACACCTGGCTGCCTTCTTCAGCTCTCAGCTTGGCTGCTTACAGCAGTGTGACCTGGGGAGAGTTGCTTTATGTCTCCGAGTTTCAGTTTTCATTCATGGAAAACAGGGATGTTATTGGTGCCTACTACACAGTTGTCTTGGGGATTAAATGGAAACTGGCCCACAGTGAGAACTACTCTAGTAGTTATTGTGGTAATTACTGTGAGCATCACTACCTTTTTACTGCTCTAATCTCCGGAGCAAAGATGTATTATATTGGCCTGATTCTGTTGACCTTTGTGGAGAGCAAAAGTCTTGAATTTTCAAGAATTGGGTTTTGTTCTTGTCAATGTATATATACTCACCAGACCATATATGGCCTGATTTTTTAATTCAAAATCTGGCCACTGTACCTATGGCATCTCCTGATCATTTCTGTTGAAGAACAATAATCTCTGATAATCAGTTTGTCACTTCTGTCCTTTTTTTTTTTAAGATTTTATTTATTTATTTGACCGAGAGAGAGACAGTGAGAGAGGGAACACAAGCAGGGGGTGTGGGAGAGGGAGAAGCAGGCTTTCCATTGACCAGGGAGCCCGATGTGGGGTTCGATTTCAGTACCTTGGGATCATGACCCAAGCTGAAGGCAGACGCCTAACGACTGAGCCACCATGTGCCCCCGTCTTTTTTTTTTTTAAGATTTTATTGATTTATTTGACCGAGAGAGCACAAGCAGAGAGAGCAGCAGGCAGAGGGAGAATCAGGCTCTCCCCTGAGCAAAGAGCCCAATGTGGGGCTCGATCCCAGGACCCTCGATCCCAGGACCCTGGGATCATGACCTGAGCCAGAGGCAGACACTTAACCAACTGAGCCACCCAGGCACCCCTAGTTAGTCTTCTTCTTCTTCTTCTTTTTTTTTTTTTAAAGATTTTATTTATTTATTTAACAGAGAGAGAGAGATCACAAGTAGGTAGGGAGGCAGGCAGAGAGGGGGGGAAGCAGGCTCCCTGCTGAGCAGAGAGCCCAATGTGGGGCTCGATCCTAGGACCCTGAGATCGTGACCTGAGCTGAAGGCAGAGGCTTTAACCCACTGAGCCACCCAGGCACCCCCAGTTATGAAAGTATTTTAAAGAGTAAAGATTTCTTTTTAAAAACAGTAGCTCTGGGATGTCTGGGTGGCTCAGTCGGTTGGGTTTTGCTTTTGGCTCCGGGCATGAACCCATGGTACTGGGATCGAGTCCTGCATGGGGCTCCTTGCTTGAAGGGGAACCTGCTTCTCCCTCTCCCTCTGCTGCCCCGCCTTCCCTCTGCTTGCCTCTCCCCCTGCGGTGCTCTCTCTCTATCTCTCTCTTTTTCTTCCTCTCTAACAAATAAATAAAATCTTAAAAAAAAAAACCAAACCAAAACAGTAGCTCTGGGGCACCTGAGTGGCTCAGTTGGTTAAGCGTCTGCCTTTGGCTCAGGTCATGATCTCAGGGTCCTGGGATGGAGCCCCACATTGGGCTTCCTGCTCAGTGGGGAGTCTGCCTCTCCCTCACTCTCTGCTCCTTCCCTTGGCTTGTGCTCTCTCTCTCAAATAAATAAATAAAATCTTAAAAAACAAAACAAAACAAAACAAAAACACCAGTAGCTTTGTGGATCCTCACCATTCATTTCTACTTCTATGGAGGCAACAAATTTTACCTCTTTCACTTGTTTTATTATTTACTTTCATGTCTCTAAATAATGCTTTGATTTTGCTACTTCTTGGATTTTTCTAGGTATTGACTTCCCAGTATAGAAGATAGCATTTTTTTTCTTTTCTTTCCTCTATCCTCAACACACATACATACCATGTCTATCTACCTGTAAATATAGGTTATATTATAATTTTGGTTAGATCAGTATTAAATGTTAACGTTATTATGACACTATTATGTTAACATTATTATGTGTAACTACTTCACGGCTGAGCTATGTGGTAGACTATTACTACTTTTCCTTTCCTGCCATTCTGTGTGTGTGTGTGTGTGCAGTATTTAGTAATTTAGTAATTAGAGTTAATATTTGCTTGGTTTGTAATGTATTTATCACTAAAGCAACCCCAAGCTCTTTGCCAGTTGTCAGTCTCCTCAAAACAATCCTACGTATTCTGTCATTTTTGTCTTCCTGAAAGTCTTGTCCTCCTTTACCCTGAACGGTTCATTTCCACACGCTTACGTAGCTCTCTCTGATTTCTATGTTATCATCATGGGGATTCACTTCACACTCTTTGACGTGGATGCTCCTGTGTCTTCTGTGTCTGACCATCCTCTTTCTTGGTTTATTTATTTATTTTCATTACAGTGGAGCATATCCTCTAGTAGTTACCTGAGAAAAAGGGTGCATGGGAGGAAATTTTTTTGAGATCCTATTGTCCAAAGTCTATATTTTACGCTCAGATTTCATTGATAGATAGGCCGAGTGTAGAATTGTAGGTTGTAAACAATGTTCCTTTAAAATTGTGAAGGATTTGTGTATTTCTTTTTAGTTTTTAATATTGTTAGCATTCCAAAGTCATTTTTACTTTGGATGCTTTCCCTAAAATCTGCTTTTTTCTCTCTGGAAGCTATGGCATCTTCTCCTAGATCCCACCATTCTGATAGGAATCATGGTGTATGACTAATAATCTGATGTAGCATGGTCATGTTGAGCATTGGGCGTAGAGCATGAGCCACCGGGATTGAATGCTGGTTCTACCACTTATTAAGCTGTGTCATCTAGGACAAATTACTTAACTTTCCTGTGCTTTAGTTCCTTCCCCTGTAAAAGTGGGTAGTGATGGGGCGCCAGGGTGGCTCAGTTGGTTAAATGTCCAACTCTGGATTTTGGTTCAGGTCATGATCTCAGGGTCGTGAGATCGAGCCCTGCATTGGGCTCTTTGCTGGATGTGGAGCCTGCTTAAGATTCTCTCTCTGCCTCTGACCCCCTCCCAACTCACGTGCTCTCTCTCTCAAAAAAAATTAAAAAGTGGGTAGTGATAGTTGTAACAAGTAAATGAGTTAAATATGTAAAGCACCTAGAACAGTGCCTGGCACAGAGTAAGCACTAACACAGATAGCAGTAACTACTCTTACCAGTACCCATTGTGCTTGGTACTACACAGGCCCTTGCAATCTGGAAATTCATTTCCTTCAGTTGTGGGAAATTATATTAAATTTTTGGTAGATATTTCTACCTTTTCATTTTCTCTATACATTCTAGAAGTACTATTATTCATGTGCTACATTTTCTGTACTGGCCTTCTAATTTTTTATCTTTTCTCTCTTGTTTTCCATCCTTTTGTCTTTTGCCCCAGTTTTTGGAAGAAGCTCTCAGTTTTATCCTCTAACCATTATAAGTGTTTAATTTCTGCTCTCCTATTTTTTCCTTTGAAGGCTTGCTCCTCTCCTTTTTAAAAAGTAACCTGTTTTATTCATGATTGCCTATCTTCCCTTAGCTCTCTAAGGACATGAAATAGATTCTTTTCCCTTCATTGTATGTGTTTCCTCAACACTGTTTTTTTGTTAATTTTTATTTCTGTCTTTTATGTGAAGAGCTCTCCCAGTAATGCGGATGTGACCACGCATAACTTAAGGAAGTAGAGGTGGCACGGCTAATATAAGTCTGACTCAGGGGTCATGGAAGAAGTAGAAACCACAAGATAGTGTCATTGATTGGATGTGGTTGAGTGAGGGGATGTGGGGGAATGAAAAGGAGGAATTTAGAATGAATTCCGGACTGTGGGTTTGGGGAAGGAAGCATTGTCTTGGGTGTGTGGGAGCTATGTTAATTTTAGGTATGTTGGTGTTTGAAGTTCTTGGTAGACACGAGTGGAGATCTCTAGTAGCAGTGGGCTTTACAGGTGTGCTGCTCAGGAAGGAGTGGGTATAGAGAAGGAAGGTGAAACCATGGATGTCTTTGAGCTCATCCAGGAGGAGTGTGAAGAATGAACAAGGAGTGGTAGCAAACGTTCTGAAACTTTGGTTGGCAGTGTAGAAGATGCATACCTTTAAGGGAAAATGGCTTAGATACTGAAACCTTAGGTGAATTGCATGCTGTATTTTATTTTTAATGAAAAATATTATGGTATAGAAATTTAAGGGCACCCGGATGGCTCCATTGAGTGACTGCCTTCCGCTCAGGTCATGATCCTGGAGTCCCGGGATCGAGTCCCGCATTGGGCTCCCTGCCCAGCGGGGAGTCTGCTTCTCCCTCTGACCCTCTCCCCTCTCATGCTCTCTCTCTTTCTCTCTCTCAAATAAATAAATAAAATCTTAAAAAAAAAAAAGAAATTTAATAATAAGTAACTGAAATTTTTGGAAAGAATCTTCATTTTTTTCAGTCGATAAAAATGTCCTTAAAGAAAACATTTTATCAAGAGTCAGAAGAGGGGGGGCGCCTGGGTGGCTCAGTAGGTTAAAGCCTCTGCCTTCGGCTCAGGTCATGATCTCAGGGTCCTGGGATCGGGTCCTGGGATCAGGTCCTGGGATCGAGCCCCACATTGGGCTCTGCTCAGCAGGCAGTCTGCTTCCCCCTCTCTGCCTACCTCTCTGCCTACTTGTGATCTCTCTCTCTCTGTCAAAGAAATAAATAAAATCTTAAAAAAAAAAAAGTCAGAAGAGGGGGAGAGAGAAGGGAAAAGAGAAAAGAAAAAACCCATATAATAAAAACTTAGATGTAGAAACTCTTTTAGTTGCTCTATTTATACCCTGTAGTCCTCACAACAACCCTGCAAGGAAGAAAGGACAATAACAGAGCAGAGCAGGTTCTAACATCAAAGGGGAAATTTTGGGAACAGGGCTGGGCCAGGATCTTGATGAGGCAGAACTTTCACCAATGGCTGACAGGGCAGCAAGCATAAGGTGGGGGGGGGGGGAACTCTCCCTTTGTTCACTGTCTTTAAGTATTATTTATATGCAGTGTAGAACAGATTTAGCGCATTAGGTGTAGGGCATGGACCACCTGGGACTGAATACCAGTTCTACCACTTAATAGCTGTGTCATTTCAGAACAATTATTGGGCTCTTGCTTTCACTTGGTTTCTCTAGCCTCTTTTCATTGTGGTCTTAAGAATAGTTATCTCCTTTTTCATTCCAGTAAATGGTGCTGTTTCCATTCCATTATGTAGGCCAAAAACCTAGGAGTCATCTGTAATTCCTCTATGTCCCTCCCCTCCTCTTTCCTCCCAGTCTAATCCATCAGCAACTCTTGTTGGGTCTACCTTCAGAATATATCCCGAATGTATCCATTCTTTCTCCACCTCTGTCATGCTTATCCACCCCTTCACCATCTCTTGTTTGGAATGCAGAAAAAGGCCCATAACTGACCTCCTTGCATTCATCTTTGCCTTTCTTTAGTCTACCCTTAGCAGTTATAGTGATCTTTAAAAAATGGCACTCATGCAGGGGTCCCTGGCTGACTCAGAAGAACATGCGCTCTTGATCTCAGGATCATGATTTTTGAGCCCCACCTTGGATGCAGAGATTACTAAAAAAAAAAATAAACTTAAAAAAGTAGCATTCATATCATTGCCAAAAAGATCACCTCACTCCCCTGAGTAACGCCCCTTCCTGTGGCCTACAAGGCCCTATGTTATCTGATACTTGCTTTCCTTTTGGACCTCGTTCCTCCCACTCATCTCTCAGTCCTACTGGGTGCAAAACATTAACCTAATCCTGTTATCTGACATATCAAACTTGTTTAGCCTTGGAATATTTGCACTTGCTGTTTATTTTCCGCAAGGTTGTCTTCCCTCGGACTGACACAGAGATGTTTCCTAACTATTTAGGGCTCCACTCAAATGACATCTCCAGAGGGAGGCTTACTATGACTTCCCTCCACAACCCCCCACCCCTGATAAATTGGACTTTCCTTTTACTCAGTCACTTTCTGTGATGGCATCCTCTTTTAATTCCTTTACAGCACTCATGTAATTATCTGCAATTATTTATTTGCTTACTTGTTTGTTATTTCTCCGTGGTATCTCTGTTGTCTACAATAGTATCTATCCATAGTAGCCATTCTATCAGTATTTCTTTAATGAATGAGTGTATTACCTTAAAAATTGTTGAAAAGGTGCCACTTTTGAAGAGAGTGATCAGATGATTTGATTTCTGCTGTTTCCTCCCTATATATCCCCCCCCTTTTTTTTTTTTAGTAATCTTTAGGAGCACCTGGTGGCTCAGTCAGTTAAACATCTACCTTGGGCTCAGTTCATGATCCCAGGGTCCTGGGATCGAGCCCTATGTCAGGCTCCCTGCTCAGCAGGAGCCTGCTTCTCCCTCTCCCTCTGCCCCTCTCTTCCACGCGTGTCGTCTCTTTCTCTCTCTCAAAAAAAAAAAAAAAAAAAAGTAATCTCTACACCCAACATGGGGCTTGAGCTCACAACCCGGAGATCAAGAGTCACATGCCCTGCTGAATGAGCTGGCCAGGAGCCCCTTCCTATATATACTTTGACACACATTTTTTTTCACCGTTATTGGTTATGATTGGATATATCATAAACGGTACATATTTGAAGTACAAGGTGATGAGTTTTGATACCTGTGGGCTCATCATCACGATCAAAATAATGAACATATTCATCCCCTCAAGAGTATTCTTGTGCCCCTTGTAATCCATCCCTTTCACTGTTCTTCTCTCCTCACCTCCCACCCTGCATGCCCCCCACCCTTACCCCACATGCCCCCCATCCCCACCCCAAGCAACCACTGATCTAGCTGCATTCTGGCACAATAGGTTAATTTGTGTTTTTGAGGATTTTATATACATGGAATCATACAATATGTACTTTTTTTTGGTCCGGCTTCTTTTGCTTAGCATAATTATTTGAGATTCATCCATGTTGTTGTATATGTGTTCCTTTTCATTGCTGAGTGGTATTCTATTGCATGGATATCCTACACTTTGTTTATACATAAACTTGTTGATTGGTTTCTAGTTCTGAATGCTTATGAGTAAAGCTGCCGTGAGCGTTGTATGGGCATGTTCTTTCATTTATTTTGAATGAATACCTCAAGGAGAGGAATGGCTGGGTTGTATGCCAGGTACGTGTTTAACCTTGCCCATTTTCAGATTCCTCTTTTAGTTTTGAAGGAATCAGGGGTTAGGCAAAGGATTTGTAACCTCCCTACAGTGACACAGCTTTAAAAGAGGTGGAACTGAGAGGAAGTCTGGATCCATGCAAATTCAGTCTAACCTTTTCCAGAAGACTATGCTTTGGGTGCCTGGGTGGCTCAATTGTTAAGCATCTGCATTCAGCTCACGTCATGATCCGGGGATCCTGGGATTGAGCCCCACGTCGGGCTCCCTGCTTCACGGGAAGCCTGCTTCTCCCTCTTCCTCTCCCCTGGCTTGTGTTCTTCTCTCGATGTCTCTCTCTGTCAAATAAATGAATAAAATCTTAAAAAAAAGAAAAAGAAAACTATGCTTGGTCCACCTTTGGCCTGGATGTCTGTATGACCTGTTGAGGAAGTGAATATTGGAAAATATGGCTGGTATGGGGCAAATAGGTCCTTTACTAAAATTTGGAGTGAGGGATGAGTTTAGCTCAGTGGTTTTCTATGAAGGGTGATTTTTGCCTCCCTCCCCCCTCAGGACATTTGGTGATGTCTGTAAACATTTTTGGCTAACTTAACTATAGGGTATCATAAAGGCATCTAATGGGTAAAGTCCAGGGATGCTGCCAAACATCCTATAGTACACAGGACATCCCCCCACAACAAAGAGATTTCCAGCCCCAGATGTCAAAGGTGTCAAGGCTGAGAGACCCTAATTTAGCTGATTGGTTTAAGCTACTCAGGACACATTGCTGAAACAGAAGGCTGGGTCAAACTGCATGACTGAGAATCCTGACATGGGATTCTCAAAAGAATGCAAAAGAAGAAGAAGAAAAAAAAAAAGGCTGCAAAAGAAATGCAGCCCATGACAGGAGGAGGAGGAATGCTGGGTAGCAATTAACATGAGCTAGATGTCTCCATTTCTCTTTTGGCTACTTACATTCACTCATATTCTTCTTTCCATATTATAAAACCTCAAATTATAAAATTCTCAGAATTGTATCTAGTTACTACAATAACTTGCAACCAATGGCTAAATAATACACCATTGATCTTGCAACCAATGGCTAAATAATACACCATTAACTCTAACACAATCGATATACCATGATGGAAAGAAGACAGGATGGATACATATAAAGAAGACTTTAGTCTTACAGATGGTTGTGGGCCACAGACCTGGCATTCCTCCTTCGGTATTGGGAGAAGAAGGCAGAGTGGTTGCTGAATCTATTCCGACTTCGCTGAGTCATCAATCCACCATCAGGGACCTCAAGGTGAAATCCAATTATAATGTTCTTTCGCTTCCTCTGGGAGACAAAAGGAAGGGAACAAGACAATAGGGGCATTGATAGGGAAGTTTATAGATGTTTTCATTGTACCTCAGAACTGATATAACCTATGAGAAGAACCTAGCGATCTTGGCTTACTTTATTTGGAATTATGGGCATAATATAGTAGTCTTAATTGATCCCTAGGGAAGGCAATGTCGCCAACATACCAGGAGTCTCAGGCTCTGTTTTCGAATTTTCTAGTAAGCTTCTACCTCGCATTCACGTCTCCTTTCAGTTTCAGTCCCTCTCCTTCTCTTTGAATTATCCGCCTCCACTCTGTGGACTTGTTTTGCACCTTGCAACTTTCACAGCATTGGAATGTGGGTGTCGTCACCTTCCTGGGCTGCAAATGCAGGTGACTTTTTTTTTTCTTACCTTGAATTAACTTTCTGTCAAAGCAAGTCCTTCCCAGTTCCAGAAGCAGACTTCCTCTCTCATTGTTTCAGAGATTGCTCACCAGGTGACTATTTACTGTTGGCATTTAGTCTCCTGCTTTCCACCACATATGTAGAACAGGTAAGGTAAGCACAACATGAACCCAACATACAACCATTTACTGGGCCGCCCTCCTGCACCCACTCCTTCCCCAGAAGCTCTGTTGTATCGGAGCTCAGATGTTCCCAGGAGGCTGACCATCAGAAAGCTAGCAGGGCAGTTCAACAATAGTGAAATTGCTTCACGTGGGTTGTGGAAATAGCTGGCATAATTTCCTTCAAGATAAGAGGAGGGTTATTTCCTAATTCTGGTCTTCTTTTATCATGCAATCACATGACAAGTGTATGTATATCTTTTACCCCTCATGGCTCTTCTAGTATTTGAAAGAAATTTTCTAAGCTGTAACAAAAGGTTTTGAAAAACAAATCAGAAAATTGGAAGCAGGAGCAAAGGAGAATTTATTTTTTGATACCGACATTGTTATTTTTCTGGGTTAGATGCAACAGATGTTATTGATAATAATAACCAACACAATAGCTAATATTTATCGAGCATTTTAAATGTTCCAGGCATAGTAGCTAGAAAATGTCAGATCAAAAAGCTGAGAGTTTGGACCAGATGCTTGTAGTTGAGGCCTGGTTTTCCTGTAAAATGCAGATGCTTGAGCTCAGCAGCAGCCTTTATTTTGATTAATTTTGGCTAGAGTACTAGGTGCATGGCCTCTGACTCAGCAATGGAGGGTGGAGAAAAAATACTTCTGAGCCTTTTCAAGCCGAGGCTTGAGGGTTTAACCTCTGTCAAAAGTATATAAAAGTATATAAAGCATATAAAGAACCCTTTTCAGCATACTGAAAAGTGTCTGGCTTTCTCTGGTCCTACCCTTCTTCCTGGGGGGTAGTTGGGTTATGTGGTCAAGGATCTATTTTGCTTACATATTCTCTCAGGAAGGCTACTATGAAATAGCTTACAACCTACAGCGAATGCTAGGACGTATTCCTTGAATTTAGGATCCTGAGTGTTTGATTCAGGTAGCTACTTCAAAGTAAGAGTTGTTCAGCCATGGGAATTAGGATGTTCCTCTCTCCAGCATGGCTGTTACTCTTCTACAACGTCAGTCAACACGTTTTCTGTGCACCTGCCACATCATCTGATAAGATACGTGAGTTAAGGGTTTAGGAAGGTGAAGAAGAGTGACCATTATGTGACATATAGTTTGAATGGCAGCAATAATATTTTATATGAGTGGAACTCACGAACTCTCATTATGTCATCTATTTTTCCTGTATAGTATGGACCCTGGATTTGACTCCTGTGATCTTGCCTTATCATTACCTAGCTTAGCCCATGGCAGATTGTTTAACTTCTGTAAGTTTCTCTGCATTCCTGAGTAAATGAGGGTAATAATAGTACCTGAATGACAAGATTGTTGGGAGGATTAACTGATGTATTTTTTTTTCTCCCCATCTTAGATTCTCTAGCTGGAGCCCTGTAAACTAGACAAAAAGATTAATGAGGGAAAAAGGAGTTTATTAACATGTGCACTGCAAATACACATGGGAACACTCAGAAATGAGAACTCAAAGCGGTGTTAGAATTTGGACTTCTAGAGCATCTTAAAAGAACAAGAGAGAAGTGACAAGACAAAGAAAGAGGACTTTGAGCCTGTAGGGGTGGCAAATTGTGGAAAGGCAAATATATGGGCGAACTAATGGTAGATAAGGCCTAGTTTTAGCAGGGTTTGTTCTGTAGATTCCTCTGGGATAGATTTCTCTGGGCTGGTAGGGTCTAGAGGGGTCTCTTGGGGTTAGCTTCTGTTCTTCCTGGTAGAGAGGGAAAGGGAGACACCTTTACAAATTTATGTCCTGTTTTTAGGCCTGTAGAGGGAGGGCAGGGAGCTGTTCTTATCTCCTTCTCAACTGCCTTCTGCTCAAAATAATGCTTATGCTAAAGCGGCATATTTTGGGGTGGCATGTTCTACCACCCTTCACATGTAAGTGACCTATCACAGGACCTGGTACATAGGAAAGACTCAATAAATGGTAGTTGATTTTACTGTTATTATCACAGAAAATCAGTATCAGTTATTTCTCTAATGGCTGACAATCCCATTCATCTTATTCATTACAAGATTTTCTTATAATTCTAGGGTTCAAACAGTCTGTGAAAAAATTTTTTTTTAAGATTTTATTTATTTGAGGGGCACCTGGGTGGCTCAGTGAGTTAAAGGCTCTGCCTTCGGCTTGGGTCGTGATCTCAGGGTCCTGGGATCGAGCCCCACATCGGGCTCTCTGCTCAGCTGGGAGCCTACTTCCCCCTCTCTCTCTGCCTGCCTCTCTGCCTACTTGTGATCTCTCTCTGTCAAATAACTAAAATGAATCTTAAAAAAAAAAAAATTTATTTGAGAGAGAGCGAGAGCACTAGTGGGGGAGCAGCAGAGGCGGAGGGAGAGAGAGTGTGAAGCAGACTGTGCTGAGTGCAGAGCCCGGGGTAGGGCTCCATCCCAGGAACCCAAAATCATGACCTGAGCCGAAACCAAGAGTCAGATGCTTAGCCGACTGAGCCACCCAGGCACCCCAACAGTCTACAAAAATTTATGGTTATAATCTTTTTTTTTCAGTTTTTTTTTTAATGGTTATAATCTTAATAACATCTGATCTGATGAGCTGAGGCCAGAAAAGGTTGTTGGGAAAAGGACCCACAACTACTATTATAAATAGCATGCCACCTGTGCAGGTAAGCACATCTTTCCAGTTGATTCCAGGTGCTTCATTTTCCCTTCCGGTTATTTTATTCTGAAGGTGGAGCGAGTGCTGTTTCAGGATAAACAGCCCACTTTTCTATGTCCTGACTTGGCCCATCAGTCCTTCTCACGCCCTTACATTCCATTTTCTGCAGGTATCTCTTACCTGGAAGCTTTGGTATTTGTGAGCCTCCCTTATAAAAACCTAAGAACAAAGATGGTGATTGAGTCATCTCAGCAGTCTCGCTCCTCAGAGTCATCAGACTCTTATCACGTTTTAGGAGCTGCTTGAAATAACCACGACTTCATCTATCTCTGTTCCTTTTTTCTTCAGTTCCCTTTTTCTTAATTATAAAACAGTAATTCATTGCCCTTTCAAAGGTATGACATAGTACAAAAAAGATAAAGAAAACAAATTGTCCATAATCCTACATACAGAAGCAATCACTGAAAATTTTGGAGTCGAATTTGGTCTCTTTATGTTATTACTAGTTATTATTTTAAGTTTTTGTTTATTTATTAAGTAATTTGTACATCCGACGTGGGACTCAAACTCACAACCCCAAGATCAAGAGTCTGATGCTCTTCTGACTGAGCCAGCCAGGTGCCCCTATGTGCTTTTTATTTTAACATGGCTGGGAGCATTCTATCTGTACCTATCTATATCTATCTATTTTTTTTTTTTTTGCTTCACCTTCTAATATAAACATTTCTCATTGTCAAAATGTTTACATTTTATTTTGTTTTATTTATTTATTTTTAAAAAGATTTTATTTATTTGTCAGAGAGAGAGAAAGAGCAAGTGAATACAAGCAGGGAGAGCAGCAGGCAGAGGGACAAGCAGGCTCCCCTCTGAGTTGGGAGCCTGATGTGGGACTTGATCCCAGGATCCTGGGATCATGACCTGAGCCGAAGGCAGCCGCTTAACTTACTGAGCCATCCAGGAGTCCCAAAATGTTTACATTTTAAATAGCTCCATGGTATCTCATTGTATCACAATTTACTAAAATTAGTCTCATTTTGGGAATTTAAATTCCCACTTTTCTGCATCTATAAATAATAATGGTAATATAAATAAGAATGTATTTATAAATATCAATGCTGGGGCACCTGGGTGGCTCAGTCGGTTAAGCATCAGCCTTTGGCTCAGGTCACGATCCCAGGGTCCTGGGCTCGAGCCCCACATTAGGCTCCCTGTTCAGCAGGGAGTCCACTTCTCCCTCTCCTGCTCCCCCTGCTGTGCTCTCTCTCTTTGTCAAATAAATAAATAAATAAATAAATAAATAAATAAATAAATAAATAAATAAATAAATCTTAAAAACCAAAACAATGTATTATAGAAACATTTGCCCCAAATAATTAATAAATTTCTGCCAGTATTGAAGCTTATTTTTTAAGATAGCTTTTTAGACTTACAATGACAAGGGCTCTATGACATAGTGCCAGACTTTTCCCTGAAAGGTTATATGAATTTTCAATCCTATCTGTAGTATATGACAATATACTTTCACTCAACTTTTATCAACAAGGAACATTTACCTTAAAATTGTTTTCTTAGTGATAGGCAACATGTATTATCTTATTTTAATATACTTAAAAATTATTACTGATGCTGATTTCCATGTTTTTTTTCCCCATGGTTGTTAACTGTTGTTTTGTGAATTTTCTGTTCAAGTACTGGGCTGCTTTTTTTCTGCAAGGTGATAGCATTTTTATTTTTGAGGTTTGGCTTTTTAAAAAAATATAGAATTAGGTGTTTTACCTTGTGTCATGTAGCGGTCTATTGACTTACTGCCAATTTCCTTTAATTGTGGTTTGGATAAATAAATTAACTAAATTTAATTAAATTAATAAAAATTAGTTAATAATAAATACTTTGGATTAAATACATAATTTCCTTTTGTTTTGGATCTCTCATGAGTTTACCTAAGCTCTTGGAACCTATAGGATCTTTTTTCTTTTCTTTTTTTAAGTAAGCTCTAATGCCCAACATGGGGCTTGAACTCAAGACCCCAAGATCAAGAGTTACATGCTCTACCAACTAAGCCAGCCAGGCACCCTGGAACCTATAAGATTTTTTATGTCCTTCAAGGATCTAGAAGTTTCCCCTTATACTAATTTTCAGAGTTTGCTGAACAATTCCTTAGCCATGTTGAATTACCTTTCCTTTTGGCATGTTCCCTTCAGCCTTTATATTCCTAGACAGAAGAGGCTGGCTTTTCAGTTGGTTTTCCTGAAGAATATCTTTCACCTTTAATTCTACTTGCAGAGAATAGAAATGCATGAAATATTTCCTGTGATTTGTATAGCTGGATCTCAAAATTAAGGTGCTTATATGTTGCACATATTCAGGTGCATTTTAAGCTTGTGAGCACATGAGATAAATTTAGAGATTAGGGATTAGTTGGTTTATTTCTCCATGTTTATGCCAAATTGTGATGTTTTATGCCTGAGCTATGTTTAACTGATTGTCAGTCTTTTCAGAATGATCCTGCTATCGACTTTCATTGCTTCCCATCAACGTGTTCCAGGGAAATGAGGATAGGCTGAGAATTAGCGTGGGATTTAAATCCTAATGTTCATTTACTTGTCTAATAACCCCGGACAAATCATATGACCTTAGTAGGCCTTTGTTTTCTTATCTGTGAAGTGGAAATGATAGTAGTTACTTCTTAGAATGGATGTGAAGATTGGGATCTCATGCACCACCTCACTAACTTAGGGTATAAATTTGGTCATTCCTTTTAAAAATTTCTAATCGCTTGAATCCCTACATGCCAATTACATTTAAGATCCCCTATTTAAAATCTCCTTTACACTTTTTTAAAAGATTTTATTTATTTATCTTAGAGAGAGCATGAGTGGAGAGAGGGTCAGAGGGAGAGGGAGAGAGAGAATCCCAAGCAGACTTTGCAATGAGCATGATCCCAGGACCCTGAGATCATGACCTGGAGCTGAAATCAAGAGTCTGACGCTGAATCAACTGAGCCACCCAGGTGCCCCTAAAATCTCCTTTACAAACTGACAAGAACTCCAGGGGCTTACTCTTTCAAGGGAGTTTCCTTCCCAGGACGGGGACAAACTGGGAAAAACCTGGCATCCACTGGTAGGCCCTGGTTGCAGCTGCTGCTGTTTTGTTGGGACCTTTTCAATCAATTGCTTCCACCCAGTCCAGTGGGCTGTTACGCATTGCTGCCTTGCCCCTTCTAGTCCAGATCTTTGCATATGACATGGCAGTGCTGAAGCTTGACCTCTCAGGGTTACTTCTTTTCACGTTACATCCACATATTCAGTCACTGTGTCCTATATCATCCTGTGACATCCGTGTCAGGGTAACTCGATCTAGAGGAAATTGTCATCAGTCCAGACACCCCTTGCTTTCATGGTGGGTCATTGGACTTTAGTATCTTTTCCTGACAGTGGACCTCAGTTGAAACCATCCCAATCCATTTGAGAAATCTGATTAAGAATCCAAGGTCACCTTCCCTTTCAGGAAGCTCCTAACATCCACTATGTAATGCAGCCCCTTTCTTCCCAGCTATCAGAGCTGAGAGCTGAGTACCAAGCAAAAGTTTCTATCACATCGTCCTTGATGATGCATGTCTCATTAAACTCAAATTTGGATAACTAAGAAAGGCCTTTGAGTGACTTCCAGGAACAGAGAAGGTCTATCAAAGGCCTTTTGACATTATCCAGACAGAAATAATGTGATACCTTCTCTCACTAAAGTAAAAAAAAAAAGAAGTTCTGCTTCACTAGACACAGACACTTATGTGTTAAGGACCTAGCATGCCGTCCCCTAGTAGGTGGTTAGAAAATGTTTGGTCTTCCTCCTCCATTCTTCCTCGGCTCGGCCACATTTCTGCCCCCTTCAGCTAGAAACACAAAGACCTAACTCATTCCTAACTGTCCATTTTTCCACTTAGCTTTGCATTGATATAGCACAAGTGGTTCTGGGTTGTCTTCTTTTTTTTTTTTTTAAAGATTTTATTTATTTATTTGTTTGTTTGTCTGTCAGAGAGTGAGAGCACACAAGCAGGGGGAGCAGCAGGCAGAGGGAGAAGCAGGCTCCCCACTGAGCAGGGAGCCCGATGTGGGACTCGATTCCAGGATCCTGGGATCATGACCTGAGCTGAAGGCAGACGTTTAACTGACTGAGCCACCCAGGCATCCCCTGGGTTGTCTTCTGACAGGCTCACCAAGCTTGGTGTAAACGTTGGCTTATTCTTGGGCTTGAATCAAGAGTTGGTGGCAGTAGGTCCTCATGCTGACCTCTGATGGCCTCCAGCAAATTTCTACCTTCAGAGCTGCTTTTACGATGTCTTTGCCTAAGCCAGTTTATACTTTCTTTCTTCAAATAGTCAGATTTTTCGTAAAGATTTATTTATTTATTTTAGTGGGGGAGGGGCTGAGGAAGAGGGAGACAAACTCCCCGCTGAGTGTGAAGCCCCGGGCTCAGTCTCAAGAACCTGAGATCATGACCTGAGCCAAAATCAAGGTTCGGAAGGTCAACCAACTGAGCCACCCAGGTGCCCCTCAAACTGTCAGATTTTATTTCACATTTGTATTTAATTTGTATTTTTTCAAGATTTTATTTACTTATTTGAGAGAGAGAGTGAGAGAGAGAGAGAGAGCACAAGCAGAGGGAGGGGCAGAAGGAGAAGCAGGCACCCCGCTGAGCAGGGAGCCCGATGTGGGACTCGATCCCAGGACCCCAGGATCATGACCTGAGCTGAAGGCAAGCACTTAACCAACTGAGCCACCCAGGCACTCTTTAATTTGTATTTTTATGTAGCAAACATGCTCAGAGCATTTCGTCATGGAAAATAATTTGCTAATCCAAAAATAAACAATACATAGCTAATATCCCTCTTAAGACAGGTAGAGGTGTTTTATAAAGTGTGCCTTGTTACCAACCGTTGCCCCATAAATAAACTTTCTGCTTTCTGTGAGAAAGGGTGTGGCATCTGCTCTTTTGTAGGTTTAGTTTCATGGAACCATATTTTCCTTGTCTGGTTTTCCAATGAAATGTGTGTCTGTGTGGTTAAGACACAAAGAAGGGCCCCTGGGCCATTGTGGTCAGAGGCTGGCCTCAGACTGTCTCCAGCCTTTAAGACAAGCTCTTTATTACATTCTCTTGCAGAATTCCCAGACCTCATCACGAGGCCCAGGGGTGTGGCATCTCAAAGCTGACTCTGTTCTCCAAAAGAAAGTGACAGCTTCCTTGTATTATTTTGGGTACAGAAATGAGTTTCCACATGTTCGATGAAACAAATCAGGTGCTTAATACCATATTACTCTTACAGGTGTTTAATTATTGGCTTCAGATACAAATTCTAGTAGAAACAGAAGAAAAACTGAGGGGTGCCTGGCTGGCTCAGTTCAGTAGAGCATGTGACTCCTGACCTCAGGGTCATGAGTTCAAGACCCACATTGGGTATGGAGCGTACTTAAAAAATAAAAGAAATTAAAGAAATCAATAAAGAAGAAAAACCGAGACCAATTCTGAAGCACTCCTGAAATGATCCTTGCTCCCTCCTGACATTTTCTTAACTGACCTTTTGCTTTAATTTTTCAACAGAAATGTTTTGCTAATGCAAGGAGGAGTGGCTTTGGCTTAGCGCTTTTGTTTTTTCCAGTTAGCTTTCCTCTCCACGAAACATTGCATCCTGGTTCTTTGAAATCCCCATTGAATTTGGACAAATTATGTCTTGGCACTCAACCCATTTTCCTGGAACACAATGTGATGCTGACGACACAGCTCAGTCACTCCACTTGACAATAAATTTGCTTGTCTCATTTCACTTGAATATTCAGTGGTGAGTAAGAACAGAAGTGGAAAGCCTTACTTACTGCCGTTTATTATATGTTTCGTGCCATGATAATTACTTTTATAATGCCATTCATAAATGCATTGATCAGATTAGGCTGAATCATCTGGCTGGCCAACAACCATTGGGATGATTCTCCACGCATGACTTGGTTGCATTATTACAAACTGTGGCCAAGACCTGCCCAGCCATCGCGGCAGATGTTCATTTGTGATGCTGCCTTAAGGAGATGAAGAGATGAGAGCCAACTGTTCCAGCAGCTCAGCCTGCACTGCTAACAGTTCGGAGAAAGAGCTGCCAGTGGGGCCGGAGGTACATGGGAACCTCGAAATCGTTTTCACAGTGGTGTCAGCCGTGATGATGGGCCTGCTCATGTTCTCCTTGGGATGCTCTGTGGAGTTCCGGAAGCTCTGGGCGCACGTCAGGAGACCCTGGGGCATTGCTGTGGGACTCCTCTGCCAGTTTGGCCTCATGCCTCTCACAGCCTATCTCCTGGCCATCAGTTTCTCTCTGAAGCCCATCCAAGCTATTGCCGTTCTCGTCATGGGGTGCTGCCCCGGGGGAACCATCTCGAACATTTTCACCTTCTGGGTCGAAGGAGATATGGATCTCAGGTAAGGTACACTAGGGAAGCCCGGAAGTCTCCCCCTGATAGCTCCGACACTTTCGTGTTAAAAACTCTGCCAATCTTTATAGGTAGAGGTTCCAGTGGGCAGCGTTTTACGGAGTCCAGTCCTGGAAGGACTTTCCTTGCTGAGCTTAAAAATGTGCTGGGCCGTGATCATCCTCTGTGTTACTGGCAGCTGCTTCTTCAAGCAGTAGGGCTTGGTTCCTATGTAATCGTGGAGGCAGGTTTCCTCCTCCCCCAATGGCCCGTCCTATGCATGAACTCATTCTCGCCCACGCTGGCAGCGTTAACAGTCCTGGATCCCAGTCTCCCAGGACATAGGCTGAGAATCCCAGGAAGCTCACGGCAAGGGTCTGTTTGGTGGTGGTGGTGGCAGAACCGGAATGACACCCTCATAGCTCTAGTCAGTAGGTGTTACTTTGCATCTATTTTATGAAGCAAGTAGTTGGGGGCACTGGGTAAAGGAGCTTTTGGGGTATGTGATAGACATAGCCTGTTTTAAGTGCTGGTGGAGTTGGTTGAGTTGATCTGGGGAGCAACTAAAGACTTTTATAACTAAAAGTGTTCTTTTTTGTTGCTTTGTAGACTAAACATTCATCACTAGAATCTCATTTTTTGGGTTAAGCCAGGGACCTTATTTCCAATTGTGTAAATAAATGCCCCCTGGGAGACATTAGGTTTTATCATTCATTTACACTTTAATGAGGATGAATTAATCACATATCTTTGGGAGTACCTGTTTTGATGCTGAAAAAAGAGCATTTGAAGGAAGACTAGAGAGGATGCCTGGGTGGCTCAGTCGACTAAGCATCCGCCACCTACAGCTACGGTCATAATCCCGGGGTCCTGGGATCGAGTCCCGTGTCGGGGTCCTTGCTCAGTGGCGTCTACTTCTACTCTGCCTGCTGTTTCTGCCTGCTTATTCTCTCTCTCTCTCTCTGACAAACAAATAAATAAAATCTTTTTTTAAAGAAAGAATAGAGAAGGCGCAATTGGAAAAACAAAAGCAAAAAAACAGTGGTGTTTCCAGATTCTTTGTTTACTTACGAACTGTTTCACCTCCTGCCCAAGGGGAGGATGACTTATGAATGTAAATCTTTGCTCGGTGTGTATGTCATTTAGTTGAGATTTATTATGCGATGCGTGAATGAATCCGAGGTGCTGATGGTGCTGGGAGTTGGCATCAATGAAGCAGCTATAGCTCCGGGTTTCTAGTTTCCCGCATGTGCTGAATGCTTAGCAGACAAACATATTTCACCTGTGAATTTTAATGGCTTCATTCCATGCAGATGAATTAATTTTCATATGACAATGCTTTGAGTTCCCAAATATTGGGGGTTTGAAAAGAATCACTAATTCAAAAAAATGCACTAATAGACACTGCTAATGCCAATTACATAAAGTTGATCATTAACATAATAATTGGAAGATGATAAGTATTCTTTACACAGTCTACATATCAGTGATAAGTTGTCGGACCTAAATATTTTTGGAAAGAAAAAGGACATTTTACGAATTGAATATGTTGTGAGGCATGAGGTAGATGCTTTTGCGTACTCTTTCTCTTCTTTCTCGGTTCTCATAATAACCTTGTAAGTGACCTTTTCTTATTCTGAGTGTTACAGCTGAGAAAATGGTGACTCAGATTGGTTAAGGAGTTTGCCAAGTGCTACAGCGAGTACGGAAGAAGGCATATGGGAATTCACATCTGTTTCTCATCAGCCTGCAATTTAGGCACTTTCTTCCATGCCATTTATTAACACAACTCAATCTTCTGTTCTGAGTGGGAGCATAAATCTTCAACCAGTGTTCTCAAACACTTCTGCTCTGGTAAAGAGAACATTTATTAACTTCATCTTTTATTAGCCAACATTGTAATAAAAGTACCAGTGAATAGGAAGTCTATAAAAGATAAAGCTCATTTTACTTCCTTTTGCCAACTCTATCCTTAATTAGCTTCACGTTAGTCATATTATTTAACCTATAAACCTCATCTCCTCATTTGTAAATGGGTTAAAATTACCTATTCCCCGCAAGACTGTATTTTAAGGAGGAAATATATATTCAGGATGCCAGGTGCATGGTAGATATGTAATAAATATTAACTACTCCCCCCTTTTTAAAATTCTGACTGTGAATCTCACAAACAAAACAAAAAATAAGCAAAAAAAAAAAAACCCTGTAAGAAATGAAATTTTAAAATGGTGATTAAACATTAGATTTTCAAAAGCTTATTGATATGAGTAACAAAAATCTTAATTCTCAGTAAAAATTGCAACTAGGAGAAAATTCAGTATTCTTGATTGAGATAGTGTACAAGTTCATTACATTTCTTCCCACCTGATTACCAACAAAAATAACTTTTAAGCCAAAAAAAAAAAAAAAATTGGATAGTCCTTGCTAGGAATTCTGTTTTCATGCTAGATAAAATTTGTAAGACTTTAGAAGAACATCTTTATTTCACAAAAGAGGAAATTGAGGTTTAGCTTTGTGCAGATCGCCCAAACATATTTCTCATGCCTTAATTCTGTGCTTCATTCAGCCTACCCGTAGTTCTCCAGGTGTTCACCCCAAGCAGGGCGTTTCAGAATCAACATGTATGAACCAGTTTCTGCGTTCTGCATATGAGATAACACCCATCACTGTCCCAGTCGCCAGGGCTCATCACCTAAGCATTCCCCTGTGGCTCCTTTTATTCTTCAGCTCTTTCACTCAATCCGATGTCTAGACCTGTAGCCCATCCTCTTGCTTGTCACTCACAGCCAATGCTTCCTCCTTATCTCCACTACCAGTTTCCTTAGGGCAGGCCCTCATAATTTCTTTCTCGGCCAATTGCAGCATCTTCACAGTCTTCTGTCCACTTTGGGTCTCTCCACCGTGGTTTTATAGTATGTGGATGAGGCAGCTCTGGGGTCGAACTATCTATATTTAAATCCTGACTTGGGTCCTTTTTCCTGTAACTGGAAATCATAACACTTCCCTATGGTATTGTAAAGAGAAATGAACATGTTATGCATATAAAGGCTTCTCAACACCTACTGACTTGGGTAGACATTATGCTGGGTCTAACCTACTTCTCTGGGTTTATTTCCCAATAAGCACAAACTATTCTACAGTGAAACTGGACTACTCACTGTTCTCCGAACATATCCCACACTTTCCCAACTTCCTTTGCCCATGTTGTTCCCACGGTCTGGAATGCCTATTCGGTCCCTTCTAGTCATAATATTATCTTTCATTATAATTGTTCTGGAAAGCAACTGGCTGGTGTATATATGAAGAGCCTAAAAAAATTACCCTGTTCCTGGACTGAGCTCAGCTAGTCTTGGCTGGGTTCTTTTACATGTTTGGGGGCTGGATAAATGTAGATTGGTCTCGGATGGCCTCATCTGGGACAACTGGATTCTCTTTCACATGATCTGTCAATCTCCAGCAGGCTGGCCTAGACCAAAGCATATGACAGAGGCAGGGTTCTGAAAAAGAAGAAGCATACAAGGTCTCTTGATATCTGGGCTGGAAACCAGTTTGTCATCACTTCCACCACATCCCATTGGCCAGTGCATTTTGCAAGGCCAGCCCAGATTCAAGGAATGGAGAAGTAGTTTCTGCCTCTTGATGGGTGAGCTGCAAGGTCACATTGCAGAGGGCATGGCTAAGAACGGGGTGAAGAATTGGGGACATTTTTGCAATCTAACTGTACTATAAAGATGAACAGAATTCTTGCCTTTGAGGGTACGATGTGAAAACTAAGATCTGGCATTATACCGTAGTAGTTAACTGCACCTTGGAGCCAACAAGCAGAGCTGTCATTTACTAACTGGGTCATCTTGGCAGATTATATAAATTCTTTATGCTTCAGGGGCGCCTGGGTGGCTCAGTCGGTTAAGTGTCCGACTTGATTTCAGGTCATCATTTCAGCATTGTAAGATCGAGCCCCACCTTGGGCTCTGCGCTGGGCATGGAGCCTGCTTAAGATTCTCTGTCTCCCTCTGCCCTCCTCACTTGTGTGCTCTCTCTCCTGAAAATTAAAAAAGAAATTCTTTATGCTTCAGTTTCCTCACTTCTAAAATAGGGGGAAGCATGATCTACCTCATGGGTTGTTGTGAGTGTTGAATGAATATGTATAAAGTGCTTAGAATCTCAGCTGGGGTGCAAAATGCTATGAGTCTTTGAATGGGGCTGGCAAAAGAGCACTGTGTCAGGGTCTGTGTTTTCGTCTCTGCCCAAGAAGCTATGTGACTTTGAGTAATTTACTTCTCTGGACCTCAATTTCCTCTTTTGTAGAATCAATGAGTTAAAGTCTCTGAGGTCCTTTTAAAATGTGCAGAACATAAAATCGACCATTTTCATCATGTTCAGGGATACAGTTCAGTGGCATTAGTACACTGACACTGTTGTATGATCACCAGCGGCCATCCCTCTAGAGTTCTCATCTTCTCAAACTGAAACTCTGTACTCGTTACACGATAACTCCCCTTTTCCTTCAGACCCTGTCAACCACATTCTCCTTTCTGTCTCTTTGAGTTGGCCTAAATGTCTCATACAAGTGAAATCATACAATATCTGTCCTTTTGTATCTGACTTATTTCACTTAACATAATGTCTCCAGAGTGCATCCATGTTGTATCACATGTCAGGATAGCCTTCCTTTTTAAGGCTGTATATTGTATGTCTATATCCCATGTATACATATGCATGTATATATCTCACCAGATCCATCGCTTCCATCGTTAGGCTTTGTGAATAATGCTGCTATGAACATGAGTGTGCATATCTGTTGGAGTCCCTGCTTTCAGTTCTTTTGGGTATAAAGCAAAGTGGATCTGAGGCCTTTTTAAGTTTTAAGTATTTTGGACAATAAGAAAAGAAAAGCAATTTGTAAAGTCTGTGTCCCTCGCCCCCCACCCCAGTTTTCAATGTTTTTTCTGAAACTATTTGAGAGAGATGCCTCCCCTCTCTGTCCCCACAGCACCAAATATGTATTTTTTTTTTTTTAAGATTTTATTTATTTATTTGACAGAGTGAGAGAGACAGCAAGAACGGGAACACAAGCAGGGGGAGTGGGAGAGGGAGAAGCAGGCTTCCTGCCGAGCAGGGAGCCCAATGTGGGGCTCGGTTCCAGGACCCCAGATGCCCAACGACTGAGCCACTGAGGTCCTTCCAAATATGTACTCCTTGTCATCTGTAGGAGGGCATGGCAACCCCTGAGCTACTCATCTGTCTGACCCACGAGCTCTGCAGTCTCCTCGAGGAGACTGCATGTTCACCTTTGCATGCTCAGTGCCAGCCTGGTGGTGGGAGGGGCTCCACAACACTGAGTGAATGACTGAAGGAAAGTTTCTGATTGCCTGTGTGTGATATAAAAACCCCTCCGGAAATGCAGTCAGTTTACTGGTGCAACTCGGGACAACTTCCACTGTCTTTAGTTTGACAACTTTTGATATTCGAGGTCCATTCTTCCCCAAGGATGTAGTGTGTCCTGGAGCTTGAGGGGTTCAGTGGCCAGTTTTGGCCTTTGACCTTTAAAGTAGCACTTGATCCTTCAGCAGACACCTGAAAAATAGAACTTCAGATTCTTCAGGTCAGGCTGACGTGGCCTGGTAGGGAACTGAAGATCATCTGAAGAGACAGAACTTTGGGCTGCCTGGGTGGCTCAGTCGGTTAAATGTTTGGCTTCTGCTCAGGTCATGATCTCAGGGTCCTGGGATCGAGTTCCACATCCGGCTCCCTGCTCAGCAGAGAACCTGCTTCCCCCTCAGCCTCTGCCTCTGCTCCTCGCCTCGCTTGTGCTCTCTCTCTCTCTCTCTCAAATAAATTAAAAAAAAAAAAAAAAAGAGAGAGACAGAACTTCGATTGAATCTATGTGACTCCATGCAAGTTTCTATAACTCTCTGTACCTTCATTTCCTTGCCTATAAAATGGAAATAATACCTACACATATGGTGGGGTGCCTGGATGGTGCATTCAGTTAAGCATCTGACTCTTGGTTTCGGCTCAGGTCATGATCTCAGGTTCCTGAGATTGAGCCCCACGTCGGGCCCCTAGCTCAGCCCAGAGTCGGCTTAAGACTGTCTCTCCCTCCCCCTACCTCTACCCCTCCCGCCTCTAAAATAAATAAATAAATCTTTAAAAAATAAGTATCATATGGTTATTGTATAGATGAAAAGAGAACATATATCTAAAAGCATGAGGTATAATACTTAGCAGGTAGTGCTCTCAATAAATGCTAGTTATTGTTATTGAGAGGCAGTAGACAGGAGTAACATTTATATTTGGGGATGGAAATCCTGGCCTTGAACTCTTTTCTAAGGCCCAGTCTGTTGACCTAAGCTGATAGCATACTCCATGTCCATTTGCCTAGCCAGATGGTTTTTAATTTTTTTTCCAGTGGAGAAGCAAGTGTATACCTTCAGAGTTTTGAATGTTAGAATTCCTAATTTTATTAGTTTGATACAAAAACAACCTTTGCATAATTTAAATCCAATTGCAAAATGATATACTTGCAGACACTGTGTTTTCACATATTACATATATATGTTATTTCCTTGTTTTGAAGGAGGTGCAGGATTTACCTGTTTGTCCAGACTTGCTGAAGCTGTCTCATTATTCTCTGTAATAGTTTGGGGATGGTGATGCCATTCTTCTCAGCGCAAGTGGAATCTTGTTATACTGAAGTCAGCTTCTGCCAACAATTTTCCTATATGTGAACAGCCAAGAGACCCAGTTACCAAATCCTCCATTTACGATACATTGGGATTTCAGGGCAGTAAAAGGAAAGGTGTGACTTCCAGTGTTCTCACACACGTTTACTGTGTGCTTTCACAGCTTTGTGGAGATTTCTTCTTTTTTTTTTTTTAAGATTTTATTTATTCATTTGAGAGAGAGAGAGAGACAGACAGAGAGAGCACAAGCAGGGGGAGGGGCAGAGGGAGAGGCAAAAGCAGACTTCCCGCTGAGCTGGGAGCCTGACGTGGGGCTCGATTCCAGGACCTGTAGATCATGACCTGAACCCCAAGTGGATGCTTAACTGACTGAGCCACCCAGGGGCCCCGTTTTTAAAAAAGATTTTATTTACTCATTTGAGAGAGAGAGAGAGAAAACTTTGCAGGTATTTCTAACAGTTGGCAGAGCACCATCAACAGGCACCATGGGCTTGAACATTTGCGTGAAGGACAGAAGCGGAAATCCATGTAATCACAGATAAAGAATCAGTCTGATAGAAATCTCACGTTTTCTTCCCACAGTTAAGAATCTTACCTCTCTGCTGTTTGTGCCAAAGCAATTCAGTGGGAAAGTGCTATGCAACTTCTCCAGAAGTTCAAGATTAAAACGATGTAATGTGGAATTTCTTTCAGGACTTAGTAATATCAAGAGCCAAGGAATGTAGTATTATCATAGGCTAAGAATTTGTAAAAGCTTCCTGTATACCCTCTTCATGGATAGAGTTTTGAGAGCTGTGGCAAACTGCTTTTCTTCCTTTATCTGTTCTCTAGTTAGGAAGAAGTCTGCTCCTTCTATTTATAGATAAAATGATTTTAAACTTCATATAGAACAAAATATATGCAAGAAGTGCTAAGAAAAGTTTGAAGAGAAAAATTTAAGTGGAAGTATTTCTAGCATATGTGAAAACACCCTATGAAAACACTGTAATTAAAAGTCTGGTGTTTGCTTTGAAAAAAAAAAACATTTTGAATACATTTGGGCGTTTAACATATAAGGAGGTTGGCACTTCAATTTAATGGAAAATTATTTATTTAAAGAATAGTATTGACATACTTGCCCCTCAATATAGAAGACAATAGATTAGCCTCAGGCCTTCTACCATATAAAATATAAATGTTAGATAAGCTAAAAATATAAATATAAAATATAAACCTATAAAAAAGTAAGAAGTGGGGGCAACATTTGAATACACTTAGGATAGGAGGAAATCTTTAATAAGAGAAACTCAGAAGCCGTTAAAAAAATGGACAGAGGGTGCCTGGGTAGCTCAGGCTTTAAGCATCTGCCTTTGGCTCAGGTCATGATCCCGGGGTCCTGGGATCGAGCCCTGCATTGGGAAGCCTGCTTCTCCCTCTCCCACTCCCCCTGCTTGTGTTCTCTCTCTCACTGTTTCTCCCTGTCAAATAAATAAAATCTTAAAAAAAAAGGACAGATATGAGTATCTCAGTGTATTCCCATGAGTGTAGTCAAAAATATACAATAAGTTTGGAGAAGCTATTTGTATTATACATGGTGATACATACTCTACTTTTAAAAGAGCTCCTACAAGTAGAGAAGAAAAAGTCGGACAAACAAAGCTGTTTACAGAGGATATCCAAGAGGTCAGTAAGTATGAAGAAAGTACAAGCTCATAGAAAGTCAGGTGTATAATAAAATAACAAGTATATTTTTCTGTTTTGTTTTTTTTTTTAAGATTTTATTTATTTGAAAGAGAGAGAGAAAGCATGAGGCGGGGAGGGTCAGAGGGAGAAGCAGACTCCCCACTGAGCAGCGAGCCCAATGCGGGACTTGATCCTGGAACTCCAGGATCATGACCTGAGCCGAAGGCAGTCACTTAACCAACTGAGCCACCCAGGTGCCCTAACAAGTGTATTTTTCAATGTTCTCATGAGAATTAAAAGAGATTGATTGTATCCAGTAGTGGGCAAGATTGCGAAGTGTAACAATTTTTTGGAAAATAATATAGTGGTATCTATTAAAAAACAGGCCTTTGACATAGCAATTCCATTTTGAGGAATCTATTCTACAGAAATAAAAGAATTATTTCAAGTGAAATATATATAAGAATGTTTATCATAACTGTTTAGAGTGGAAAAGCACTCAAAGCAATTTATTCATCATTAATGAAGTGATCGAAGAAATTATGGCGTATTTAGATTACGGTGTACTCTGCATTCTTTAAGCGAAAGAGTTTAAGCTACATGCATTGCCCTGAAGGGATGTCTGTGATTAAGTGGAGAAAAAGGCAACCAAGCCACAGAGTAAGGTGTATTGTGTGATTGCTTTAAAAAGAAAAAACAAAGATAGAAAGAAGAAAGAAGAAGCCTCTATTCATTGAACAAGCAACTATAAAATAGGAGTGCGTAAAAGAAAAACTTAAAGCAACAAAAAAGTAAAAAGAAAATAGAAGGACTGATTAAAAGAAATAAGAGAAGGGAAATATACAAGCACTTGGGAATTACCTAAGTCTGGGTTTCTTTTTTTTTAAATTAAAAAACATTTTTTTAAAGATATTATTTATTTGAGAGACACAGAGAAAGCATGAGTGGAGGGCAGGGGGTGAGTGGTGAGAGGCAGAGGGAGAGGGAGAAGCAGTCTCCTTACTGAGCGGGCAGCCCCAAAGGGGGCTCAATCCCAGGACCTGAGATCACAACCTGAGCTAAAGGCAGACGCTTAACCGACTGAGCCACCTTATGTGCTGCCTAAGTCTGGATTTCTGAAAAGGGTACCAATCAGCTAAATGTTTGCTTCTTAAAATGTTATTCACATTTGTACTTGAAAAAGCATGATTTTAGTTATTTAGTAGAAATTCTCTGTTTTTCCTGGATTACTGTTGGGATGTTTGCCATTGCAATTCAGTGTAAAGGGATCATTTCACTAAGATTTTCAAGGTTCACCTGCAGATACATGACATATGAGGAAGGCAGAGAGAGCATTGTCCTAGCACCAATGTACTGACACATTGGTTCATTCTTTGATTCACACATTTATTCAGTAATTATTTCATGAGCTCCTCCCATGTGCCATAGCATGAGACTGGCAGGTCGTAGGGATGGCAAAGCCAGTAAGGTCCTTGCCCTCAAGCAACTCAGAGTTAGCCAGTCTGCCACACATGGATAGGTAACAAGCTCTGGTGTAGGGTACTGTATATGAGGTAATGCCAAAAAAGATGTCTAGAGGGCAATGCCAGCGGTTCCTCCAGGATGAACATTCTAAATGCAGAGAGCTACACTGCAGCACTGAGGAAGGAAAAGCCCACGGCCAGCCAGGTTTGGGCAGAAAATGCTTTCGATACCCCCAAGCCATGTATGCATCATACTATACTTACAGCAAAACCCCTCAATATATAATCTGATAGAAAAAACCGTGAATCTTCAGCCTGGGAGCCGTGCTATACAGTGTCCCATAAAGGTGCGCTCCCGCGGGGGGCTGGGAGGTGGTGTGCCTCTCAGTCTCTTGGCCATTTGTGCTGCGGATGCAGATTGGGCGTATACTGTGCGCAAGGTGGGCGCTCAAACAATGACTCTTCAAAGCTTTCCAGGCTCCCTGGACCCAGAGTTGAGGTGGATAGACTCTTGCTCTGCCCCTGGGTTATGTTACGTGATGCTCCCATTTGCCTCACCTCATCAAACAGAGCAGCATTAACAGTGTCTAGAAACAGTTTGTACGTGCTTAGACAGGTTGTGTAATTTTCCCCTGCAATTAAAAAATATTTTATTGGCCTGAAGGACACCTGATTTCCATTTACCTACTTCCCCTAATTTTACTGACTCACTCTTTCACTGGTTCCACCACCCAGAGGGGGACAAAGGACAGCCTGAGCTTGGGAGTAGGGAGCGGAGGTGAGGGAGGAAAGGATGGTTCTGAGGTGGAGGCACAAAAAACTGGGGGAAGGTTGGATGGTCCTAAATCGACTTCTCGGGTTCTCATCCTTTTTGATCTTCTGTTGGCATTTAGCCTTCATTTGAGGGCTCTTTTTTCTCAGCTTTCAAGAAGCATGAAAGCTCTTGAAAGCTAGCTCTCCATCCACTCCTCTGCTCTTTCTCTACATGCACCGTGGCTACCCTCCCTCGCCCCTGTGCAGAGCAGGAAAGGTCCTTTCAGGGGTCTGCTCCCCGCGCACCTGGTCTCTCATTGCTCTTGCTTTCCTCCTCGCACCGAAGCTGTGCATTTTACTGTGTGCCTAAGTCCTGTTCTCCAATTAAGAAATGTAAAGACTTAGAAAAATAAGGCTCTATATATTTGGAAAAAATAGAAATAACATACTGTAAATTTACGAAGCAATAGGATTCCATACAATGCAATAAAAGTATAGTAATCAAGAGTTTTTATGGGCCATGATCTCAGGGTCATGAGATCGAGCACCACATGATCTTGACACTGGGCATCGAGCCTGCTTAGGGTTCTCTCCCTCCCTTTCCCTCTCCCTCTGTCCCTCCCTCTCTTCTTAAAAAAAAAAAAAGGAAAAGGAAAAAGATACAGAGTCTTTAAAGGTTCTAAACTAAAGGATTTTGGGGTGCCTGGGTGGCTCAGTTGTTAGGTGGCTGCCTTCGGCTTAGGTCATGATCCCAGGGTCCTGGGATGGAGCCCTGCTTTGGGCTCCCTGCTCGGCGGGAAGCCTGCTTCTCCCACTCCCACTCTCCCTGCTTGTGCTCTCTTTCTCGCTGTCTCTTTCTGTCAAATAAATAAATAAAATCTTTAAAAAAAATAAACTGAAGGATTTTTTTACCCCTATATATATTAATGTACTTGCAAATCCTCAAGACTCACAGTACTAAATTTGTTATCCTTTTCACTTGGAGACAATCTCAATCACAACAAAGAGAAATGAATTGTCTATCAGAAATCATTCCACCTTTGCTTAACAAAGACAAAACTCTGTTCTGATTATTGTCATTTGTTTTCCTGGTAAAGCCGTGTGGCGTGGCTATTGTCAGGCTGTTTGGGTTTGGTTCATTCAGCTCCTGCACCTACATTTCACTTCCCAAGATAACCAGATTTGTAGGTCTAGTGCTGACAGCGGCTGTGGTCCTGAGTTTTCCTTTGCCCACCCAGGATATTTCTGGTGGATGTCTATTGTCATCCCTAACTTAACGTGTCCCCCTCAGATTGATGCTAAGTGACCAGTTCTTTTGTCAACTACAGCACCATTTTGAAGTCCAGAAATCTTACTTTTTTTTAAAATTTATTTTACTTATTTTATTTTATTTTTTTTAAAGATTTTATTTATTTATTTGAGAGAGAGCATGAGAGGGGAGAGGGTCAGAGGGAGAAGCAGCTTCCTGAGGAGCAGAGAGCCAGATGCGGGGCTCGATCCCAGGACCCTGGGATCGTGACCTGAGCAGAAGGCAGATGCTTAACGACTGAGCCACCCAGGCACCACAGAAATCTTACTTTCTATTGTAACTCACCACTCTACTTCAATTCCTCTTTCTAATCATGGGATTATACAACATCAGAATTCAAAGAGGACGTTTAATCGAGTGTAGCATCCCACATCAATTCTTTATTGCTATGGTTCTGTAACTTCTCTGGCTCTGTCCATCTTGTTCTGTCTGAGAATCTGTGCTGTGGGGTCCCTTTTCTGTCCATGGGGATCTTGGTGCATGTGGTGTTTGGGTAACTTCTTCTGACAGATATTTATAACACTTCACACTGGGCAAATGCTTAGCCTTGTGGCAAACTTGCCCTACTCCCATTTCCTGGTAGCAAAATTAGACAAAGAGATTAAGCAGGCAAAAAACTACAGACCAATATTCCTTATGAATATTTATGCAAACTTTAAAAAATACAAACATTTTAAAAACATATTTATTTATTTGAGAGAAAGGGAGAGAACGGGGGAAGCAGGAGAGGGAGAGAATATCCAATCAGACTGCTACTGAGTGTGGAGCTCGACGTGGGGCTTGATCCCAGGACCCATGAGATCATGACCTGAGTCAAAGCCAAGAGTCAGACGCGCAAAAGACTGAGCCACACAGGCACCCCAGTGCAAACATTTTTAATAGAACACCTTCGTGGATTGATGGCAGGTATGTAAAATGGTGCAGCTGCTTTGGAAATAGCATTTCCTCAGCAAGTTCAGCTTTGATCCAGCAATTCCACTCCTGGTATCCACCTGAGAAAATTGAACTCCTATGTCTGCACAAAAAATTGTGCACAAATATTCATAGCTGCATTATTCATAATAGCCCCAAATCGGAAACTCCTCAAATGTCTATCAGTTAATGGAAGGGCAGCAATAATGTGGTCTACCCACACAATGGAATTTTACTCAACCATATAAAGGAAAGGTGTACTGATACACGCTAAAATGTGGATGAAGCTCGAAAACATTATGCTAAGTGAAAGAAGTCAGACACAAAAAAAGGCCACATATCGTATGATGGTATTCATATGAAAGGTCCAGAATGGGAAGTCCTACAAAGACAGAAAGTGGATTACTGGTTGCCAGGGACTAGGAACAGAAAAGAATAAGGAGCAACAGCTAATGGGGTGGGGTTTCTTTTTGGGGTGATAGAAAATTATGGAAATAGAGAATGTTGCATAGTCTTGTGAATATATCAAAACTTTAAAATAATGAATTTTATGGTTTATGAATTATATCTCAATAGAAAAAAAAACTGTATAAAGAAAAAAAAACCCTTATGGTACCTATCAGAACATTGAGGACAAGTAGATTCTTAAATAAATATGAGTTAATGGATGAGCATCAAATACTGCTGGAAATCTCTTTCTACACCACAAATACAGCCGTCATTTGTTGAATCACAAGACAGGAGTGAGCTTCAAGTAGCTTACCCCTACATAATCTCTAAGGTGTGCCCTGGGTGTTGCTTTTGGTCAGGACTTAAATCTCATCATTTCAAACTCTTCCTCTTTTTTTTTTTTTTTTTTAAGTAGGCTCCATGCCCAGTGTGGGGCTTGAACTCACGACCCTGAGATCAAGAGTTGCACGCTCCACTGACTGAGCCAGCCAGGCACCCCTCAAACTTCTCTTCTTAAGCATCATTTTAATTTCACTTTCAGCATCACCATGACAACCTGTTCTACAGTGGCTGCTCTGGGAATGATGCCGCTCTGCCTGTATCTCTACACCTTGTCCTGGAATCTTGAGCAGAATCTCACCATCCCGTATCAGAACATAGGTCTGTATGGGGCTGGTGGAACGGAACAGTAATAGTAATAGTAATGGTGATGGCAATGATAAGAGCGGTCATTTGTTATGCATGTCCTCTATGCGGGTTTTTAAATAAACACATTCTCCAACATTTCTATATGATTCTATGATCAGTTCCACTGCCTAGGTTTTTAGGATGATAGAAGTGAAGTAACCTCACCAAGTTTGTGCCGCTGATCAGTGAAGAACTGGAATTCTTTTTTTTTTTTTTTTTAAGAACTGGAATTCTGACTCAGGGATCTGACAGCAAAATCCAAGCTTTTAATCTTACAAGAGTTCACATCTGGAAATAAAGAAAGAGAAGTTACTTATTAAAAACACGCTTATATAATGCACTACAAAGCCATTGGTCTTGTTATGATCCAAAGGTTAACTGGATCACAGTAGGTCTAATGAGACCTTACTTCCCGAAACTCCACTTTTCATATGGCCTGTGAGCCTTGACATTTTTACTGATCCAACATGAATGATTCCTTTAGATTATGAGAGCATATCCTCATGCCACAACCATACCAATATTTCTTCCGTAGCTCCTTTCAAGATTGTCATTTCTCATTAAACTCTGCTCCCACTCTTCCCCCCCCCTTTTTTTTAAAGATTTTATTTATTTATTTGATAGAGAGTGAGAGAATACAAGCAGGAAGAGTGGGAGAGGGAGAAGCAGGCTTCCAGCAGAGCAGGAAACCCGACACGTTCCTGGATACCAAGACCCTGGGATCATGACCTGAGCCAAAGGCAGACGCTTAACTGACTGAGCCACCCCAGCGCCCCATGCGCTGCCCTTTTTCTAGAGATCTCAGTCGACTTACGAGGCTTGGAAGAAAACCTTGGTGAAATGATCTGTTTTTTCTCCTTTGCTCAGAGTTTTTGGAATTGGCAGAAACTGTGATTCTTAAAACTGTCAGTCTGGAGTCTCAAGTAATCACTTGGAGAGCTTTATAACCCAGGGCCCATAGTTCAAAAATATGAATAGAGCCATGTTCCCCTAACAGCCGGAGCCCACCGAATTTGTAAAATTTGAGTGAAATCTTAGAAATCATGATTTTATGTGCAACTTTTTCTAATCAGTAAGTTGTTTACGTATTCTGTTTTGATAATATATTCTAAAAGGCACTTGTAAACAAAGCCCAACATGTTATGAGCAACTCATACAACTTTGCAGCCAGTTTTGCAGGCATTTGGCCAGATTTGGAAGCAAATGGATCTCTGCTCTGCTGAGCCTGCCTTCAATGCTTTTATTCACTTGTGCTAATTAAAAGGCATTTTTTCCCCACCCACCTTTGGGTTACTTGACTACACTTGCAGAATATGAGAAATTGCTTTGGTATGTGTAACAGACGCTGTTTTTATATCTGCAAAAGGTATTCTTTACCTTGTGAAACAGACAACCTGTTGGCTTTAAATGGGGAAATAATAGCTGTGGTCATAGAGGGGTGACCCCGTACGAAGCAACCAAAGAAGTTCGCTGACTCCTCCCGTTTTCTAATTTTTACGTTTCTGATTGTCTCTAAAATTCCACATCGTCGTCAGAGGGATTTTGAGAGAGAAATGATGGGACATGAATGGTGGCATTCAGTCATAACGTATACCCTTCGAACACCGTCTTCCAGAGATTTTTTTCTTTCTTTACATTTGGAGGTGGATGCAGAAATAAAATGTAGCTTTAATTAAAGCCTTTATCTAATGGAAATAGAAATGGTTGAGGACTGGGCAGTCCAGGAGAGAGGGGATACCATCTGATGGATTTTTCTTCTCCCCAGGAATCACCCTTGTGTGCCTGACCATCCCCGTGGCCTTTGGCATCTATGTGAATTACAGGTGGCCTAAGCAATCCAAAATCATTCTCAAGGTAAGTAGCTCCCCATGGTGGTTAATGCATCCTTAGACGCAGAGACTGGAAAGACGGACGAGACAATGACTGGAATGGACGGGCCAGTCGGATACAGCCCCACCCCAGCAATTTTCCTTATGTGTCCTGCGTTTTTGGATATAGCCTCTCTATTTCTTCTGCTCTTGTCAGCCATGCTCTGTCATTCCCTTCGGCCCACACACTAAGGGTTAGGACACACTGGCGAGTGTGGGACTCTTGCTTTAGTGACCGCAAAGCTAAGGCGTGTGTGTGGCCAGAGAGAGCCCAGAGCCTATCTCTTCCCCAGGCTCCACAAGAGTACTGTCGAGGTGAATGCTGGTCAGGTGTGCAGGGGTGGAGCCCCAGAGTAGAGTAGGGGTGTTTTCATGAAAAAGTAGGGTGGTTTTTGAGAAGCATTCCCAAGGAAGGTTCTGAGGTTGTAGTTTGTACACATGAACAAGGGCTGCTGACCACGTGAACAACTGTTAAAGTGAAATCATGCAGAATGCACTGAGGAGTTGGCCGTGGGATGATGGCAGCTGGAATCTCCCAGCTCCTCTTGACTTCCGGGCATTGTCCTCTGTCTGCTGGAGGAACAGGCACATGTCCTTGTCTTAAAAAGATCTCTAAAATGACTTTTAAAGATACCTAAAAATGACTTTTAAAAATATAAGAATAGCTCTAAAAAATGTTGAGGCATTCTCAACAAAGGTGTCAACGACCTAGGGTGTTTTCAATTTTTCCAATTATGTATCATTTTGGAAGATATAAGATTGCATCATGCGCTGCTTTTTGAAGATTTTTACGATGCCTTACTTACATTTTACATTTCTAGAGAAATAAACGTTTGGGGCTAATTGGAGGTTCAATGAATACATCTCAGTTCATTTGAGTTTGGGGTTTATGGTTTGGTTCTTGCTGTGTGGCCCCGCGTGCCCGCACCAACGGCTGCTGCTTTCTCCTTTTGGCACAAGACGGAACAACTCCCATGATTCCTCCAATGAGATGTAGTGGGGAAGAGGGGTTGACAGAGACCTGCTGACAGAGGTTGACCTCTCTGCTGACAGAGAGCTGGAGGAGGGCTTCAGTGTTGCGCATTTGGATTGCATCTGAGTGGGTGACTGTTATTTCAGTAGGAGAAAATGTCCAGTGCGGCTGTGTATGCTGTAATTTTGTTTACAAAATAAGAGGACAGAGTGTGATCATGGGAACCTCTTACTTTTCAAATACTCTATTTCTGATAAACTACTACCATGTACGCTATTTTGTTAGAGTAATTTTGGTGGTTCCAGATTCTCTGTTAGTCCCTTAGTGTCAATGGAGAAATCACATAAATTTTCTGTAGGTGACTTTTACTATCTGTGAAAAGCAGATGTAAAACTCCTTTCTTTTGCCTATTTCATAGGATGCGTGGCAGAAAATATTTAATAATATGCATAAATATTCTGGAGCACCTTAGCAAAAAACTAGAATAAGTTAATCATCATTTTGATATAGTTTCATTTTCTGTTCTTGGTCCTCTTTTAATTTTAGATATGATATATTTTCTGAACACATTGCTCTTGGTAAATTTTTAAACTTTGAAATCGTTTTATGATAGAAAGACAAAGAGGGATTTTGACAATCCGAGGACTTCTTTGTGTGTTCTAGCTCCTCTCATTAAGCAGGGGCCCAGTCTATCTTTGTGTTGAGCAGTAAAAATAACCTTGGAGCAGGTCTACGGTGCATTGGGTTGTTTTGGCTTTGTTCTGCTCCCCTGTGACGACCTTCTTCCACACCTCGAATCATTTCAAATCCCAGTTGATGCCATACTAGGTGTATAATTTGTTGTCTACATGGTATGAATGGGAGCTTGTCAAAGTCCTAATTTTCTCCAAATATTCTGAGTCTGGCTTCCTTTCTCTCTGATCTAAAACTCAAACTATTGGAAATTCTTTTTTGTTGATTTCTTGTTTTTGTTGAACAACAAAAGCAAGAACAGTCTTCGTCTGGGAGAAGAAAGAGGTATCTGTCAGTACTTATGTTACATTAATGTCAGCCCAGATGGTCTTTAAAGAATGGGTACATTTCACTTGGAGGAGAAGGAGGGCAGGGATCAAAGCAGTAAGAAGCCACTGGCAGTTGAGAGGGTGGTAGGAAGAGAGTGGCGGATGGCCAGGCAGGACAGACCTCAGAAAAGAGGTTACCAGTGAAGGATCTAAGAAGTGTGTGTAGGGGTATTGGAGGCTTATTGTCATATTTCACTTGTCTTATAAATTTGTCCTATCCATAAAAATCTCCACTACCCATTCCTTCTGGCAAAAATCCTCTACTTCAAAGGAAACAACACTGATCATAAAATAAGGCTTAGATTTGTGTCGAGCCTCACCAATTTCCAGCTTAGCCAAGTCAGTTGACCAATTTGGAGCTTAAGTTTCGTTTCGTAAAATGAGATTGGATTTGGTGGTAAGTCCCCTCTTTGTTCCAAAACACCTAGGTTCCCAGCTTCTTAGAGCAGTGATGGACTTTTCAAAATAGAACTAAAAGACCACGATGTTTACATGTACTTATTTTATTGGTTTGCTTTAGATTGGGGCCATTGTTGGTGGGGTCCTCCTTTTGGTGGTCGCAGTTGCTGGTGTGGTGTTGGCAAAAGGATCTTGGAATTCAGACATCACTCTTCTGACCATCAGTTTCATCTTTCCTTTGATTGGCCATGTCACGGGCTTTCTGCTGGCACTTCTTACCCACCAATCTTGGCAGAGGTACAGTTCAATGATCCCTATACTTTTTTGGAGGAGGATAAAGTAAACACTTGGCCACTGGCAGGCTTTGCTGCTTGGCTGTGTCAGGAGAGAAGAGTTTTGACTTACAAGGTGGATGGAGCAGGACAACTCAATGTAAAAAGGGTGAAAAGATCATGGTAATTCTTATGTAAATGAAAGTAAAGGCCAGATTGATGGGAAGTTGTAATCTGTGAAATTAGGATTGGGATGTTAACACCATGTGTTGAAATCTGGACACATTTCTCTTCTTTTCTATTAATCAGATCGGGGTGAGATGGTTTCATTAAATATAGAGATCATTCTAGGGCATGAGCAAAATTCAAGAGATGAAGCATTTATCCACGGTTTATGCCAAATTCTGTAAAAGTGCTAATTGTAAGGGGCAAGTGGAGAAAGGACAAACTGGAGACTTAAGAATTTATCTGAAATATTATCATTACAAGTTGGGGCATATAATTTATAAATTTGTGAAATATTAAAAATGATAATAGTCCATGTTGTTATGTCTGTAGATGAGTATTAACATACAATGTTGGAGGGAACATAAATTGGCAAAAACTCACCAGAAGGCAATTTAGTCATATCAATAGCCTTATAAATATTTATAGCTATTCACTCAGTGATTTTACTTCTAGAAGTCTGTCCTGAAGCTAGGACTATCAGATAAGCACACGAATATTAATGTGCAAGGATGTTAATTGCAGTGTTATTTATGAATATAAAAAATAGAAACAATTAAATATCTAACAATAGGGAGATACTTAATTCATGATGTGTCTATGCGATGGAATATGATGCATCAATTTTAATGCTTTTGGAAAATTCTTAAAAGATAAATTTAAAAGGGAATAGAAAATGGAATACATTTTGATTCCCATTTTGTGGAAGAAAGCAAGAGAATGTTATGCATGGAAAAATACTGGAAGAAATACACCATATGCTAATACTGTTTACTTTTGAGTAGTAGGATTAAGAGTAATTTTAGTTTATTAATTGTTTTTGGTGTATTTCCTGAGGTTTTCAGTGAGTATGCACCACTTCTAAAATCAAAAAAGAATAATTGAAGAAAAGTGAACTGTGTAGTTGAACTTCAAAGGTGGAGTTTGGGAAATGAAAAAGCTTAAAAGATTAAGTAAAAAAACACAAAGTGGTATGCATTTCGATTTTTATTTTGTAGAAGAAATCTCTTTAGTCTACTTGGGGAACATTTAGGATTATCGCAGGTACTAGGTAAGGCTCTGTCTATGGTATCTTATTTACTTTTTACTACAAGCCTGAGAAGTAGTTACTATTAGTACCCTCATTCTACAGATGAGCAAATCTTTCAAGACATTAGTAATGTGCCAAGTTCATAGAGCCAGAATGTGGTGGAGTTAGAAATTGAACTGGGGTTTGTTTGCAAAGCCAATAATCAGGAACACAGACTGCTGAGTGGTTGAAATATAACTAGATCTAGAGAGAAAGTATTCCTGTGGCAAAATGTAATTAACAATTTTATTTTTTCATACCTGATAGCTTGAGAAGGATCAGGATTGAGATACTGCCTTTACCCTGTGAATGGTCCAGGTGTGAGGTCCAGCTCTGCAGCTTAATCATTTCAAGTAATTGACAGGGGTCTGAAAGGAGAGTGGTCTAAAGAAAGCAAAGCAAGCAAGAGAGTAAGCGGAAATAAAAAAACAGCTGCAGGGGCACCTGGGTGGCTCAGTGGGTTAAAGCCTCTGCCTTTGGCTCGGGTCATGATCTCAGGGTCCTGGGATCAAGCCCCACATCGGGCTCTCTGCTCAGCGGGGAGCCTGCTTCCCCCCCTCTCTCTCTGCCTGCCTCTCTGCCTACTTGTGATCTCTCTCTCTCTGTCAAATAAATGAATAAAAGTCCTTTAAAAAAAAAAAAACAAAAAACCAAAACAGCTGCAGAACTTGCCCTGTACCAATATTTTCATGCCCACATTATACCTCCCCTTGTTACCTTCACACTCCAAACCAGCTTGCAGAGAGATGCTGGTTTATATTCTGAAACGCCTCTTTCTTCTCTTCACTTCCATCTATAGAAACCAGAATACCCCCTTTATAAACCGAAGACAGATGAAACCGCTTAACCCAGGCCACAACGTCCTGCTTCTGTCTTCCTTTTACTCCCTCCTGATCTTTTTCAAGTGAGGTTTCTCTCTCTCTTTTTTTTTTTTTTTTTTGCAGTTAGAAAACCAATAAAAGGGGCGCCTGGGTGGCTCAGTGGGTTAAAGCCTCTGCCTTCAGCTCAGGTCATGATCCCAGGGTCCTGGGATCGAGCCCCGCATTGGGCTCTCTGCTCAGGAGGGAGCCTGCTTCCCCCTCTTTCTCTGCCTGCCTTTCTGCCTACTTGTGATCTCTCTCTCTCTTTCTGTCAAATAAATAAATTAAAAAATCTTTAAAAAAAAAAGAAAACCAATAAAATACAGAAAAGTAGAAAGTAGGAAAATTGTGTTCCTAAACTCTTTCACCAAAGAGTTTTAGACATTGGCTTTCATTTAGAGTTTTGTGTTTACCTTCAAGTGTTGCTTCGTTTCTACTGTTTCATATCTCTAATTCACCTTTCCATTCTCCTCTCCAATCCTCACTCCACGCAGATTGGCTCACGGTATATGCACTGCCTCCTAGTAGGCGCAGCTCATACCTGTCCCTGGAACTTTAATTGCGGGCACCGTCCCACGTTAAATGCCTCTCCCATCATCACTGTTTCATCTGCCTTTGCCTCTTCAAACCATTATGCCTTCTCTAACCATTTATACCACTTTTCTGAATTTCTGTAGCATCTGTAATTGATGATATTTGGTCTTGTGTTGTTACTGGACCTTTCCTGTGTGTCGATCACGTCTTTCCACCCAGGTTCCTCGGCCAGGGTTCCTAGGGTCCCGTTCTGAAGTGCCTCTCAGGAGGCCACCTGCAGAGCAGACACACTCAGCAAATAATTATTAAACAAGTAAACATTTTTAGTGGCCTATGCTCATAGCTTACATTTATTGCTATATAGAAGAGAAAAATTTAAGAAGAGTCCTTATTGCTAGTAACTCTTGAAAAATGTTTTCCTTGGTAGGTGCAGGACGATTTCCTTAGAAACTGGAGCTCAGAATATTCAGATGTGCGTCACCATGCTCCAGCTGTCTTTCACCGCCAAGCAGTTGGTCCAGATGCTTAGCTTCCCATTGGCCTATGGACTCTTCCAGCTGTTGGACGGATTTCTCATTGTTGCAGGTGAGGAGAGCCCTGATCGGGTAGATTTGATTGAAAATTGTCAGCCCAATTTACTAACTTCTTTTTCAGTCTGAACATGCATGTGCTTCTCTCGTGATACATTGTTAGCCTGCCATTTTTGGGGAAAACAAAGTGCACAAACACATTCCTTTGCTTTCATAGCAAAAATATGTGAAAGTAAGCTTATAGTTATAAACAAACATGCTTCACAAAATACAGTGCACTATTAGAACTTGGATTCTAGGACTTGATAAGTCTCCATGAGCAATAATTTATCTTCAAAATGACATTTGTTAAGTTTCATCAGGAGCCATGAAGTCTTCCAAATGCCAAGTTATTTCACAATGCTTCTGTGACTAAGAATTGTGCTGAATGGTGGTGAAATATTTTCCAACAATGAAATATGAAACATACACAGATATTGAAATACATATTTGTATACATATGTATCATATATATGGGATATATAACAATCCATATAGCCAAATATACATCATTTTAGAGTCAGTCATTAGGTGGGTTCACAGAAAGTAAATTAAAAAAGATATCAATGAGAGCATCTGGGTGGCTCAGTTGGTTAAGCATCTGACTCTTGGTTTCAGCTCAGGTCATGGTCTCAGGGTTGGGAGATTGAGCCCCAAGTCAGGCGCTGCGCTCAGCAGGGAGTCTGCTTGGAGATTCTCTCCCTCTGCCCATACCCCCTCCCAAGTAAATAAATAAATCTTTTAAAAAAAAGACATCAATACGTACACACGCATATATTTTAATCTTGGGTCACTGTAATTTTCACTGTTATCAGGAGACAGGGTCTCAGTTATACTCAATGATACTGATATGACTGATTATACACTGCTGATACAACAATCAACATAAGGAATACTTGGGGTTTAATTTTGCCACAAAATAAGAGAAATCTTAGAAGAGTAAAACTCCCTGGTCTTAGATCTAAGTTTTAATTTCTTCTCCTTAGTGAGATTGTGAGGGAAGGAACATGTCTGGCTTGTTCCCAGCTATCTCCCAGCACTCAAGAGAGCACCTGACTCATAGCAAGCAAACACTCCACAGGTGTTGCTGGCTGGCTGGCTGACTGACTGACTGGATGAATGAATAGATGAACCACCAGTGACCTGAATGAATGAATGTGTGAGCTGTCAGTGACCTCAATCACAAATGGTCCATTCCAGATAGAAATAGCCATTTTGATACATTGAGTTATTTTGTTTTATAGTTCCACCCTTTTTTTATTGAGGTGTATTTGACATACAACATTATATTAGTTTCAGGTGTACAACAAATGATTCATATTTGTATATATTATGATCACCACAGTTAGTCCAGTTAACTTCTGCACCGTATGTAGAGGTTTTTTTTCATTGTGATGAGAACTTTTAAGACTTACTCTCTTAGTAGGGGCGCCTGGGTGGCTCAGTTGGTTAAGCGGCTACCGTCGGCTCAGGTCATGATCCCAGGGTTCTGGGATCAAGCACCGCATGGGGCTCCTGGCTCAGTGAGGAGCCTGCTTCTCCCTCTACTTGCTGCTTTGTCTACTTGTGTTCTCTCTGTATCTCTCTGTCAGATAAATAAATAAATAAAATCTTTAAAGAAAAAAAAGACTTACTCTCTTAGCAATTTTCAACTATATAATACAGTATTATCAACTACAGACACCATGCTGTACATCGCATCCCCATGACTTATGTATTTTATAACTGGAGGTTTGTAACTTTTGACTCCTTCACTGATACCCCCACCCCCCAGCCCCGGGCAGCCACCTAGCAGAGAATAGATATCTCCATGAGCTTGGTTTTGGTATGTTGTATTTCCATTTTTGTGTGTCTCAGGTGTTTTATTTCACTTCTGATTTCTTTGTTGACTCATTGGTTGTTCAATAGCGTGTTGTTTAGTGTCCACATATTTGTGAATTTTCAGTTTTCTTCTTGCAGTTGATTTCTAGTTTCATACCACTTGTGGTCAGAAAAGATGCTAGCTATGATCTTAATCTTCTCAAATTTGTTGAGACTTGTTTTGTGACCTAACATATGATCTACCCTGGAGACTGTTCCATGAGCTCTTGAGAAGAGTATATATTCTGTTGCTTTTGGATGGAATGTTCTTTATATATCTGTTAAGCCCATGTGGTCTAATGTGTCATTCAAGGCCAATGTTTCTTTATTGATTTTCTGTCTGGATATTCTATCCATTGATGTAAGTGGGGTATCAAAGTCCCATATTATTATTGTATTGCTGATAATTTCTCCTTTTAGGTCTGTTAATATTTCCTTTATATATCTAGGTGTTCCTATGATGTGTGCATATATATTTATAAGTGTTATATCCTCTCGTTGGATATCATTAGCTAATGCCCTTGTCTCTCTTTACAGATTTTGTTTTAAAGTGTATTTTGTTTGATATGAGTATAGCTACCCCAGCTTTCTTTTGGTTCCCACTTGCATGAAACATCTTTCTCCATCCCTTCACTTTCAGTCTATGTGTGTCCTTACATCTGAAGTGAGTCTCCTGTGGGCAGCATAGAAATGGATCTTGTTTTTAAATCTATTCAGCCACTCTCTGTCTTTTGTTCGGGACTTTAGTCTTACACTTAAAGTAACTGTTGAAAGGCATGCAGTTACTGACATTGACATTCATTGTTTTCTGGCTCTTTCATAGTTCCTTTCTTCTTCTGTTCTTTCTTCTCTGTTCCCGTCTTCTGTGGTTTGATGACTTTCTTTAGCGATCTGTTTAGACTCCTTTCTCCTCTTTTGTGTATCTACTATAGATTTCTGCTTGGTGGTTACCATGAGGCTTACATATAACAACTTGTATTTATAATAGTCTATTTTAAGTTGATAACAACTTACATTCTAAAGCCCTACATTTTTATTCCCCCTCCATGTTTTATGTTTTTGAGGTCACATTTTACATCTTTTTATCTTGTGTATTTCTTAACTAATTACTGTGGTTATTTTTATAACTTTTGTCTTTTAACCTTCATACTAGCTCTATAAGTGATTAATTCACTACTTTTCTGTATGTTTATCTTTACCAGTGAGATTTATACTTCATATGTTTTCTCGTTACTAGTCAGCACCCTTTCTTTTCAGCTTAAGTAAGTCTCTTTAATATTTCTTGTAAATGTTGAATAACTCCTTTAGCTCTTGCTTGTCTGGAAAACTCTTTATTTCACCTCCACTTCTGAATGATAATTTTGCTGAGTAGTGTGTTCCTCCTGGTTGGAAGTTTTTTCCTTTCAGCACTTTGAATGTATCATGACACTTCTTCTGGCCTGCAAAGTTTCTGCTGAAAAATCTGCAGATAGCCTTATGGGGTTCCCCCTGTATGCAACAAGTTGTTTTTCTCTTGCTGCTTTTATGATTCTCTCTCGTCTTTAACTTTTAACATTTTAATTATGATGTGTCTTGGTATGGCTCTCTTTGAGTTTGTCTTATTATAGAACTCTCTTCCTGGACCTAGATGTCTGTTTCTTTTCCTGCCCCTCAGTTTGATGCTGTAAAATGAAGAAATGAGTTTCTTCTACATAAAGTTCTGGGCATTTTTCAAGGGGCTGCTCCTGGGCTGAGCCCTGGAGCAGATGAGTTGGTTTGTAGTTCTTCTATTCACCACAGATCTGTGGTTCTCATGTGTACCAGACCTGTTGGTCTTAAAAGCCAGATGTTTTGGGGCTTGTCTCTCAGATACTTGTATTAAAATTTGGGATGCCTATTCTGGGGTATGAGTCCTTTGCTTCTGAGGGAGAAGCTCCATGTTTTGAGTTCCCTCCTATTTGTGGGTGGCCCTATCTGGAGTGAGGCTTATGGCGAGATTTCATCTCTGTATTTCCTACCCATTTCCACATGGTTTCCCTCCCTTTTATCTGATGTTATGGGGTTGTTCTGACAGTTTTTAGGATTTTTTCCCAGAGGAATTTAGTGTGTCTGTGGGAGGAGGTGAGTTTAGGATCTACTTATGTTGTCTTCTTCTTCTTCTTTTTTTTTTCAAGATTTTATTTATTTATTTGAGAGAGAGGATAGAGAGACAGAGAGAGAGAGAGAGAGCATACAAGCATGAGCAGGGGAGAGAGGCAGAAGCAGAGGGAGAAGCAGGCTCCCCTCTGAGCGGAGAGCCTGATTTGGGACTCAGTCCCAGGCGCCTGGGATCATGACCTGAGCTGAAGGCATATGCTTAACCAATTGAGCCACTCAGGCACCCTGCTTATGTTGCCTTTTTGAACCGGAACCCCAGTTTCCATCTCTTTTCCTTTCTTTTTCCCCTTCATTTCTGTGTGTTTACACATATCTGACCCAAAGCAAACAGAGCCCCAAAGTACATGATATCACTATATTACAGTCTTTGCTTAAGTGATTTTTCAGTACTTGCATGTTTTAACACCCAGCATACAAGATGTACAAGAGAAGACTGAAGAATGAACACAGAAAAAAGGACACAGGTTGTGCAGAAGGCTGCCATAAAAAGAAATCTGCTTCTCTCAAAGAGACTGGTGCTTTCTTGGAGGTGAATGAAGAAGTTGCCATAACTCCTGGGCCATCAGTGCTGATGGATCTCCACACAGCTCTTGAGCCAACCAGCCACATCTCTTCTTGCACCTTGTAAGGGTTGCTGGCCTGCCTGGTCTCCATCTTCCTCAGTGGCCAGTAAAGACAGTGCAGAGCTGATGCATGCATCTCATTGGCAGGACCTGTGGGAATATTTGAATATTTATATTTTCGTGTGGTTTGTGAATTGTCATTGGATCCATTTTTGAAAATGTATTTCACTTACTTCAGGGAGGTTTTTTTTTGGGAGGGGGGGTTTACTCAATATATTTACTGGCTGCTGTGTGTGTTCTTGTCTTCCCATGCAGTGAAGAGTAACACCTGTTGTTGTGCGAAGTCATTCTGGAGTAGAAGTCGCCTCCCACTGCATATAGCTCTCATAAAAAAATGTGGTCATTTCTGAAACGACTTATTTTTTAAGGGCTTGGAAATCTTTTGGGATTATAGATGTAACACAAGTGTAGAGGGTATTAATGACCACTTGAGGTTAAAATGTGAATGCCCCATATTTTACTCTCTAATAATAAGCACACGTAAAGCCTTCTAATTTTTGTTTATATGTTATATCATTTTAAGAAACATTAAGATCATTCCATATATACCGTTTCATAAGTCACTTAATGACATAGTATGGAGAATCTTGTCATGTCCGTTTTTGTTGATCTACCTCATTCTTTAGAACAGTGGCTTCATAGAAGTATTCTATTGCACAGAAGGACTATAATTTATTTAACCATTCCTCATTCGTGTACATTTAGATAGCTTTGAACTTATTGGTATTATAATGCTGCTGTACATACCTGTACTTCTGTGCACGTATTTTTGGAGGATCACTTCCTACAACTTGAAATGTCAGGCCAACGTCACATTAAAATGTCAGGCAGGCTGCTGTCCGATGATGGATAGCAGTGCCCGAGTGGGGCTGGCTTCCCACAGCTGCACCAGTCTGAAGATGATCAATTCTGATTTGTGAAAATATCTCATTTAAGATTGCATTTAAAAAATTATGACAGAAGTAGAGTATTTTTCATGGTCACTTGCCTATTCATGTCCTTTGCTTGCCTTTCTATTTGCTTTCCTTTTGATTGATACATTGTAACACATGACGAATAATGACCCTTTGTCCTGTTTTGTCAAGATTTTTCCTACTTTTAATCTTTTCTCTTTTGTTTTTCTGTCTTTTGCTGTATAGAAGTTTTATATTTTTTACATATTCAGCATTATTCGTCCTTTTAAAAAATGCTTTTTGACCTTGGTATCTGTCAAATGTTAGAATATTTATGTTTTTGTGTGGATTATGAATTGTGAAACTATTTCTTTTTGAGAATGTATTTGCAGAAAGTTCTGTTTGGGGGTTTGCACAACATATTTACTCTCTGCTGTGTATACTGTCTGGCTGTAGGCAAAACCCATCCCTGTCTCTTCTTATGTTATTAAAAATATTTCCCATATATTTTCCTTTGACTTTTATGAACTAAATATGTAAATGGTTATTCCATTTTGCATCTACATTTTTGTACGGTGTGTTAAGAATCTGATTTTTTATGGTTAATTGATCCAACATCATATATTGAATCATTCATCTTTCCTGATTTGAAATGCCACCTTTCTCACACAACTTCCTATATAATGTGGGACTCTAGTTAGATCCATTTTTCTCTGTCTATTCTTATTTGTAAGCTTTGAAATGTGTAAGAAAGTGTATTGTCTGAGATTTAGTGCTTTATAATTTTAATTCCTAAGTATTCCCAAGAACCTGTGGGTTAATATAATGGTAATGATTATTGTGGCATTTTCACAATTAAGAACGCCTTTGTGGCAGTACAGAAAGAGCCCCATTAGGTCACAAGTATGTTTCTATGGAAAAGAACTGTGCAGACTGTGACATGTTTGTTGGTTCTCAACTGCTGCTTTATTACTTGAGGATTCCATTTATCTACCTGATGAATGTTTATGTGTAGAGAAGCTAGTCCGTGCTGTGGCCAGGCCCATGGGACATGCAGCTGTAACATGCAGGAAGGGTTCCTGCTGGCAGGGTCATAGTCCAGTGGGAATAGATCCCTGCAATGAGCAGTCAGTGGAGTTGGGCATTAACAGAAACCCCCAGTTCTAATATGAGCATTAACATGAACTTTAAAGAATCCATAAAAAATGAATTTCTAGATTGTTTCTCTAAATAGGCACCTAACACAAAGTGGTGAAATCCAATACTCCATTCTGAAGATATTAAGTACATGGTCATTATTTACTACAGTCAGAACAGGTCTGGGGACAAGACCACCAACCGCCACCCTTTAAGATAGTCACGACACAAATCAAGCTAAGGGGTTTGAAAGTAGTCCTGTCAGAAAACTGTCATCTCCAGAAGTGGTTTGTAAATGTGTTACTGAGAACTGGACACAGTCAAGTTGTCCTGGAGGCTGCACATTATGTTTAGTATGGAGAATGTAGCTAGAAAAGAAAAAAAAGCTCTAGCTGAATAAACTGTATTCTAGCTGATCTAAATAATCATGGGGGTACCTGGGTGGCTCAGTCAGTTAAGCATCTGCCTCCAGCTCAGGTCATGACCCAGGGTCCTGGGATTGAGCCCCACGTCGGGCTCCCTGCTCAGCAGGGAGTCTGATTCTTCCTCTGCCCTGCACCCCCCCAATGCTCTCTCTCTCAAAAAAAAAACAAAACAAAAAAAAACCAAAAAACTTCAAACAACAACAAAATAATCGTGGGTTCATGAAAGTTGGAACCTAAATGAAGCTCAGAAGGAAGGGCCAGAGAAATAATATTAAGAATGAGTTCAGCTCTGTGTCTGGAAAGAGCTGCTGGACAGTTGAGGCAGCACAGTGGGAAGAACATGGGCTTTGCCAGGGCTACTCACTGTATTCCACTTAAAGAGCTAGGACGCTTTGGGAGTTGGGGGTTGACTTCGAATTGAATTCCAGTTCTGTTATTTGGGCAACATGGGGCAAGTGACAGTCCCTCTGAACTTTAGTTTCCTCTCTTAAAAAGGGTGATAACATTGGATCCTAAACATCCTGAGAGTAATAAACACTTGGTACAATGTGTGGGAAGTGCTCAGTAAGTGTAAATTGTTCTCTTCCTCCTGCAGCCACAATTCATCCTAGAGTACAAAGGGGAGTTCAGCCTAATCCCTATGGCCAGTTTAATAAATCAATTTTTTAAAAAAAGATTTTATTACTTTGAGGGGGAGAGAGAGCGCGTGCGAGTACAAGGTGGGGAGGGGTAGAAGGTGGCTCCCCGCTGAGCAGGGAGCCCAACATGGGGTTCAATCCCAGGACCCTGAGATCATGACCTGAGGCATGATCATGATCATGACCAAAGGCAAACACTTAACTGAATGAGCCACCCAGGTGCCCCGGTGAATCATATTTTAGCTACTAAGCAACCTTCTGATCAGCCTTTGTGTGTACTTTGCCCACCTGGAGGGGCCCCACCTGAATGATTACTCATTCTGCTGGATAGAGCTAAGGCAAACACTTGGCAACATAGTTTATCAGTAAGTGTCCGGAGAGTTTGCTTAGCGTGACCTCTAGAATATACTTAATTTTGGGTGAATGGATAAGATGGATAAAAACATGTAGTCTTCTTCATGAAGCTGAAGACTACTTTCAAATACTTCCTGTCTGTGAATTTTCACGTTATAAATTCAGATATTTCTGGGGTTAGGAAGATCTTCAACGATTGAACAGTGTTAAGCTACTAAGGAATGGTGGAAACTGGCAGAAGTGGAAAGGCACATGGGGCTTGCTGCTACCCTATATCTACTATTTCCTTTGCCCTTATTAACAGAACCAAGATTTTGTTCAGGACAGCAATATGCCTAGCTAAAAATAGCTTTCTTGAAGTTAGAGATGGCTATGTGACACAGTTCTTGCTAATAAAATAGAAGTGGGGAAGTCTGCTTATGATTTCTGGAAAATTTTGATTTCTTGCCCCAGGCACTGATTGACCCTTTCTCCTTGTCAATCCTATTTCCTTCCTGGCATGTGGATGTAATAGCTGGAGCTGAAGCAGCCACTTTCAGACAGTGAAGGCAAGGCCAGGATAATTATGTATCTATTGACATTCTTGAACTGTAGAACCAACCTCAGCAACTGCCTGCTTTTGAACTTGTTTTCTTAGGGAAAGAAATCTGATTTGTAGAAGCCCGTTTGGTTAGTTTTTGGCAACTTGCAGTCAAATGCAATTCTAAATTAATATATTACAATTTGCATTGGCTTTAAAATATTATGCAGGCTAATGCATAATTTATTACAATTATCTCCACCATAACAAAGTACCTTGAATATTTCTGAATTACGTAAAATGGGAATACATTCTCTCAATGTCAAGATATCTATCACCAGAGGATAACTTTGGCAAGCTGTTCTTTTAACTTCTTGGATCTATCAGATTGCATTTAGATAACGAGTCATTTTAAAAGCAAGAGATCTAGCAGGCTAACTGGAACCACAGATAGGAACACCTGATTTTTACTTAACAGCCATTTTTCTCCTTTAACAACGATAATTCAGAAATATTTTTATTAATGGCACTTACCGAAGTTTTGATTTGGGGACAAATCCTGTTTCTAATCCTGCAATGCTTAGGACTATACTTAAGATACCATTCTTTTGGGGCACCCGGGTGGCTCAAGTCAGCTGAGCGTCTGTCTTCAGCTCGGGTCATGGTCCTAGGGTTGTGGGATCAAGTCTCACCTCTGGCTCTGCTCAGTTGGGATCCTGCTTCTCCCTTTCCCTCTGACTTTCCTCCCTGCTTCTGCTTTCCTTCTCTGTTTCAAATAAAGAAATGAAATCTTAAAAAAAAAAAAATACCATTCTTTTACAACATACAACTTCAGTTTTAGAAATAGATTCCACACAATTTATGCTTCCCCTTCTGTAGCAGAGTTGTCAAGGGGAAATAGCTTGGCCAACTTGTTTCCCAGCTTCCTTTCACTCGGGCACCATTTGGCAAGTTTTTGCTGATGGAATGAGTGGCAATGATGTGCTTTGCTGCTAGGCCTGCCCAGCTCATAAAATCCCCCATGGCTGGTCTTCTATGCTCTTTCCACTTTCTGGCTGGGGGAATGGAGACAGTTCCCAGGATGACTTTGGAAGTTGTGTGTTGATTACAGAACCTCCATCAGCTTGGGTTCCTGAAAATTGGAGAGCGAGCTATCTTGCTGAGCTGTTCACCTGCCCAGAGCTGTTAGGTACATGAGAAATAAGCTTCTATTACGTTTGAGACGTTACATCTTCTGGTGTATATTTTATAGTACTTAGCTATCTAATGTGTGTTAAGAGCCACGCTGTATTTCGCCATTCATTTGCTACTTGAGTGCCCCCACGTGCCACTCTGGCTCAGTGGCCTGACCACGCAAGTGCCATGCACTTTCTAACCAGAGCGGCCCTAGCCAACGTCTCATCCCATTCCATGGTAGTGGAGCCAGGTCCCAGATGAGGGGGTAACATGTCTGCTATAATGAAGTTTCCATTCAGGGGTCGTAAACTGAAACCACATTTTCTTGCCACAGTTTTCATTTCCTAGCTACGTTCTTTCCAGAAAAAGGATCCTCCTTCAGCTTTCCCCTCTCCCCTCTCTGTTGTTGAGTGCAGATGATAGCGAATCACCTCCAGCTGTACTGGCTCCCAGGGCCCTGCTGGCCTGGTTTCCTGTGCTTATGACGGGAAAACAAGGACTCAGGATTCCAACAGGCTCACAACATTAGTTTCCAAATATCTTTTAAAGCAACAGAGCCCTTTTTTCAAATGAAATGTTCAGCTACAACGCAATCTATAAAAGCTGTTCTGATTGAAGTAGGAACGCTGGTGGTGATGCTTCTCTTGCCAGATTTGAATCCACTCTGGACCAGGTGGGGAGTCAAATGTATAGTTATGGGGTTCTGTGCATTTACTGCTGTCTTCTCCCTCAAACAGCCTCCGATACTCAGGGTTGCGTTCCTGCAAATCGTTGAACTTGGGTAAGATCAGAAAGTCAAGTTTACGAGTTCCAACTGGTTAGTCCCATGAGGACGAATCAAGCAGTCTCCCGAGTTTTGCAGTGGCATCACTCGTGGCTGAGTGGAAAACTGCTGGCAGAATTAGGACTGAGGGAAAGGCGGTCAGTGCTGAGAATTAGAAGCAGGCTCTTTGAGGCAGATCGCTTTCCCTTCAGGCAGAGTCAAATACAACCTCCCAGGAACTGTGATATTGTTTTCTTTTGATTATCCCTTGTCAGCTTAGATATTCTGAGTTTTACTTCAATTAGAAGTTGAAGGTATTCTGATTCATGCATCAGGCACAGTAAGCTGGCACTGCTCACAGGGAGGCAGAAAGCAGGGAGACTGAATGGCTTAGCTACTGTTGGTCAGTACAGGACCCTCACGTCAGACTCTGAAGATCTACCAGGGTTTCCAACAACACTCTTGGTCCCTGTGGCTGGCATGACTGGGACCAAGTGGGGAGATGGGAAATTGGGGTCCAAAAGTTCTTGCTTCCCCGGGGGCCTGGGTGTTAAGAAGTAACACACTGAAGGGAGGTGGGTGGGCGGATGCGGTAACGGGGTGATGGACATTAAGGAGGGCATGTGATGTAATGAGCACTGGGTATTCTAGGCAACTGATGAATCACTAAGTTCTACCCCTGAAACTAATAATATAGTATATATTAACTAAATTGAATTTAAATAAAAAAAAAACATTGAAGGGACATCTGGGTGGTTCAGTCGGTGGTTAAGTGTCTGATTCTTGATCTCAGCTCAGGTCTTGATCTCAGGGTTGTGAGTTCAAGCCTGGAGTTGGGCTCCACACTGGGGGTGGATCCTACTTAAAAAAAAAGAAAGAAAGAAAGAACACACTGCTGAAAATGTTTAATTTGTCTGCATACACTTTGGCTTGTTCATATTTTTAAGATGTATTTTTATTTACAAAGTGAGATGATGCATAACAAATATAATGCAGTTACAAATGTATCTGATAACTCCATTTTCATGAAAAAGTATATAAATATATTACAGGAAATTCTATATAGTAAACATTAGAAACTGATACAGTAAACAGTCACTACTTTTTTTCTATGCCAATATTATTGTCATTTAAAGCTTAAATACTGGTTTCAAGTATCCCCTATAAAATAACTCTATTAAAATACTGGGAAAGAATTTTGGTATAAACAAGATTGGTGGATTAAAAATAGACTTGGCATGTCCTTGTAACATCAGCTATAATCAAATGCTGCCTTAATCACCCCTAAGATCTGCACTGTTCGGTTAGTGTTAAAAATTTTAAAATTATTATCACAGGCTGAAGTAGCTGTAAAAATACAGCATTTCAACATTATTGTTGTGAAGAATGCCCCTCTAAGGTAGAGGAGAATAAGCATAATAATATTGTATGGACTTGCTGCCCTGTGATCTTTATTTTAAGCAGAGAACAGGAACACCTGTTGGAGGTTGGGAGCGAGATGAAGAAGCATCCAGAAGGCTGTCCTTTTCATGTTATTTCAGAAGCTGTGGCTGTTCTCTTTGCTCTTCTTCAGCTTGGAGACGTGTCAGCACATAAAGGATGACTTGATAGCAGAAAATATATTGATCCTATGGCAAAAAAAAAAAGAGAGAGAGAAAGGGAGAGAGAAGACTCTAGATGTATAATATGAAATAAATATATAAAATGTTTGAGTAATTTTGAAAATATGGAAAAATTTTGTGATAATGTTTAATATAAGAAGCAAGATATAGAATTGTGCAGTGTCATAAAAATGATAAGAAACTGAACCAGACTGACAAAATGAGGAGGGGCAAAGCCTTGGGGGTGAGGGAGTAGGCAGGTGGCCCCGGGGCTGCTACCCTATTTAAAATACCTCCCCGAGCCTGCCACGCCTCAACCTTTGCTCTGCTCTATTTTTTCTTTTTTCTTCTACAGCGCTTACTGCTTTCAAACATCCTATATAACTTACTTAGTTAATCTGCTTAATATCTGCCTTCCTCATCACCACCCCATGAGGGGATCTTTGTTCTGATCACTGATGTGCTCCAAGAACCTACAAGAGTGCCTGCTCCACAGCAGGCCCTCAGTAAATAACCTGTTGAATGAGTCAATTTCTTGGGTCTAAGGAACGGCTTATACAGATCAGTATGCTTGCTTAACCTAAAAAATGTGCCAATCAGCTTAATATTTTGGAGGTTTAACTTGAATTAAAAATGTATCTGAAGGCAAAGTAGGCAAATTTTAATTTTAAAGATGGCAGACTTCTTTATTCTTCAAGAGGTAGAGAAATGCGAATTTACAGATATATGGAAATAGCTTCCATATCCCTCCTCCCAATACAAACAATAAGGATAGTAGAACATTGAGAGCAGACAGATACTCTACAAAATGTAGTTCCTGTGAAAGACATGTCTGTAGGTCAGTGTGTGATATAACCCATGGTTCGATTTCAGGTAAGAGAAACGGAAAGAATGATCAAAACATGGGATACACAAACCTACCCATTCACTCTCCCCCCAAGAGTGCCTTCTCTAAGCTAAGCAACTCCAACCTGCCTTCTGGACTTCTCGTCAATGCTGCTGAATCCATTCCTCTCAGGGAATTTCTGTGACAAGAATGTTACCTTCGATATCGCTTTAAAGTTGGAAATGGGGAAAGAATGCCACTAAATTATATGCTATTTTATACCAACCCAAACTACCCCCCCAACATGCTGCCCCATTCTCTATATGTCGTTAAGTGCAAATACTGCATTTCCTCATTTCCTGCATTTAAATTAAAGGCAAAATATAATGAGATGTCTTTGAAATATTATATTTTTTTTCTGAATTAGTCCTCATGCTTAAAAAAAATTAGTCCCTTACTACCATAAATATTTGGTTTTATGTGATAACGTGGGGACCCTTTAAGAAGAGAAATGGTTTAACCAGAATTTTGAAAACATCAGAATCTTCACAAAAATTCTCATTAGAAGACACCAACCAAGACTCACCTCTGTCTGAACCATTCCATGTCTTTGTAGCCTCATGCAGCGCACTAAGTCAGAGATGTCAAACTGCCAAAGAAAACAGGGTCTCTGTGTTAGATAAAAAGGGTTACTGAATTTGAACCCCAAAGATCCCATACCTCATTCTCCTTCTCCTTTTAGCAGTATTGGGAAACTGTTCTGGACGAAATAAGTCAGTGAACTGATCCTGCCAACATTTGATAATTTTATTTACGATCTTTGTAAGACTTAGGGGAGGTTATTCTATTTGAAAATCCCCAACAAAAAACAAATCCCCAAAAGAAATTCTCGCCTCTCTGGAATTTGACTAATTTCTTTCTTTTTTTTTTTTTTTTAAGATTTTGTTTATTTATTTGACAGAGAGAGAGATCACAAGTAGGCAGAGAGGCAGGCAGTCCCTTACTACCATAAATATGGGAGAGGGGGAAGTAGGCTCCCTGTTGAGCAGAGAGCCCAATGTGGGGCTCGATCCCAGGACCCTGAGATCACGACCTGAGCCGAAAGCAGAGGCTCCAACCCACTGAGCCACCCAGGTGCCCCTCTTTTTTTTTTTTTAAAGATTTTATTTACTTATTTGTCAGAGAGAGCACGCAAGCAGGGGGAGCAGCAGGCAGAGGGAGAGGTAGGCCTCCCGCTGAGAAAGGAGGTTGATGTGGGACTTGATCCCAGGACCCTAGGATCATGACCTGAGCCAAAAGCAGATCCTTAACCTGACTGAGTCACCCAGGCACCCCAGGAATTTGACTAATTTCTAATATCAGCATTAAAAAAAAAAAAAAGCAAACTATTTTACAGTTTGCTTTTTCAGAATGAAATTCCTGATCTTTTTATTTTCACTGATATTACCAGTTTGAAACAAGGGAAAAATAGACTTTGTTTCATTCTACTTAAATTATTATGGTAGACACAACAGTGTGTGAAGAGCAAGATAGAACTGCTTTTAGCGAAAATTCTTTAAGAGCCCATGATTTTAACTGCTTATGTACAGTATGATATTCTCACATTTTAAGTAAGGTTTATACTAATTTAGATTTTAAATAAGATTATACTCATTAATTTTGTTTACTTAGTAATATTTTTTAAAGTGGGAGTAATTGTTTAGAGACTAGCATCAATTTGAAGAACAAAGTATACATTTCCCACTTATAGGTAAACAATAACAAAAATAAAATGTCTTTATTTCATAAGTATACTTTCTTTTGTGCTTCTCTCTCTATATATATTTCTAAAGATTTTCATTTATTCACTTGAGAGTGAGTGCAAAAGCATACAAGTGGGGGTAGGGGCAGAGGGACAAGCAGACTCCCTGCTGAGCAGGGAGTGCATCTCAGGGCCAGATTCTATGACCATGAGATCTTGACCTGAGCCATAGTCAGATACTTAACTGACTGAACCACCTTGTGCCCCTATATATATATATATATATATATATATATATATATATATATAGCCTGCTGCTCCCCTTGTTTGTGCTCTCTCTGTCAAATAAGTTACATAAAATATAAAAAAAAAAAAAGAGTGGATTGTCCTTTAAAAAAAAGATTTTATTTGTTTGAGACAGAGAGAGAGATCATGTGCATGAGTAGGTGGGAGAGGCAGAGGCAGAGGGAGAAGCAGACTCCCCACTGAGCAGGGAGCCCCATGCGGGGCTCGATTCCAGGACCCTGAGATCATGACCTGAGCCAAAGGCAGACACTGAACAAACTGAGCCACCCAGGGACCCCTAAAATACAATTTGATATAGTAAGAAAATTAAGGCATTCATAAAAGCTACTAAATAGGGGTGTCTGGGCTGCTCCAGTTGGTGGAGCACGTGACTGTTGATCTTGGGGTTGTTGAGTTCGAGCCCCACATTGGGTATAGAGATTATTTAAAAAAAAAACTTAAGATTTTTACTTAAGTAACCCCCACCAAAACACCTGCTAAATAAAAAAATTCCAAGATCATAACACACTATTAAAAATCAGATTCCAAGTTCAGCCTATATGTTGTACTCACTTCAAGATCTTGACTGATTAATCCTAAGACCACATCTATGCATATCAGGGTCCCTGAACGTCCGATGCCAGCGCTGCAGTGTGTGATGATTGGGCCGGATCTATGAATGTGTCTCATGTAAGAGATAAAAGTCAGCAAGTCGTCTGGCTGAGAAGGGGTATCGTGGTCTGGCCAGGCAGTGAAATTCAGATGAGAAATATGTCGTATCTCTCCTGTCTGAAATTGTACAATACAAGAAATATATAAATACTGTATTGTTCACACATATGTTTTAGTTCTTAATAATATACTGTCCTTTCAAACTTTGACTTGCCCATTGGATCTATTCAAAGGACAGGTGCAAGAGACAAAAAGACTCCATCAAACAACACATGGAGGGTCTTTATCAAGGTGGTTGCTAAATCCACATTTTAAACACTGGTAAAAACTACTTTTGAAACCCTAAAACCAGATTACAGTGATATGAATAACAACCTTTTCTAAATGACTCCACTTCAAACTCACTCTAGATAAAAGTCAACCTCATTGCAATGGCTTACAAGCCCTGCATAATTTGACCCAGCTACTTCTCAGACCTGACCTGCCCCTCGTGGCCGCTTTGCTCCACCCGCAGGGACCTCTCTGTGGTTCTTTGAAAACACGAGGTACAGTTCAAGCTGGGGCCTTTGCACTTGCTCTTTCTGACTGAAATCCCTCCCTGCCTTCTCATCCCTTGGCTCAATCAACTCCTTTAAGGTTTTTTCCACAGCATCATCAACACTAGTACTTCCTCATTAACGAGTAAACTCCATGAGGTCAGGGATTTCTTTTTGTCTGTGTTGCTAACTGCTGAATCCCTAGATTCCATAACAGGGCCCAAGCTCTACAAACCATCTATTAATTAAACAAATCATTTAAGGAATACTGAACAACTGCATTAGCATAAGTAATGGGTAGACTGGTGTGAATGAATAAGAAGGTATAATCTTTAATTCTTTATGAAATCACATCAAAAACCATGAAGAAAATCATTAGGCTATGTTTACATGCGACCAACAGAATCAAGTCCAAGTCCAAGAGGAAACCCGTTAAAGTCGACCATCGAAAAACATGGGTTTGAACTGCAGGCCACTTATACATGGGTTTTTATAGTACAGTACTGTAAATATTTTCTCTTCCCTATGATTTCCTTAATGTTTTCTTTTCTCTAGCTTACTTTGTTGTAAGAATCAGTTTGTAATACATATAATATATAAAATATGTGTTGAATGATTGTTCATATTACCAGTAAGGCTTTTGGTCAACAGTAGGCTATTAGTAGTTAAGTTTATGGAGAGTCCAAAGTTATATGTGGATTTTGGACTGCATGGGAGTCAGCACTCCTAACTCCCGTATTGTTTAAGGATCAACCATAATTACACTTAAGCTAGTATTACTGGGGCGGGGGTGGAGGAGGAGGGTGAAATTGAGGGAGTGTGGCGGTGAGGAAAAGTAGCAGCTTTACTTAATCCACTTATCTAATTCAAGCTAAATTGAGTCAATGGTGAGGTGGCTGTAGAAGGAATTACCCAAAAGACAAACATTTATGCTACAATTGCCCATGTATTACCAAATATGTTGTGTTTATGGGGAAACATTTGCTACTTAGAGATTTTTAAAAAGTAGTTTTATTCACTCTTCTTAGAGGTTTGACCTTAAAAAAAAATACATTTCTAGCACATAGCTTCTGAACCATTCTGTTCTATCACTAAGCCAAGGATGATGGATGGTCACCTTAAAGGTGTGTATTCTCATTTCATCCTAACACAGTACACATTAGAGGAAACTGAAGAAGGTTACATTTAAGTTTCTATTAGATAAAAAATAATGGGTGACATTAGTTCCACTGAAATGAGAAGCCCCAAGTTGTTCGCTTTCATTTAGAACTACGCTGATGTGGAAAGTGTCCAGGCCTGCATTCCAGCTAGGAGATAAGCCTTAGGTGATGGAAAGATTTAACTCACTTACCTGAATCTCTTCTAGTGCCATTGCTCTTACTACAAAGCCCTTCAGCTGCTGCATTCTCACGAGAGCCAGTCGAAGCCTGTCATTGACCATTGTTGTTTGGCCTAGGATGTTAGGCCAGTAGCGCTGGCATTTGATTTTTTCCCCTTCTACTTCTTGGGTCATCATGGCTATCACTGTGGATTTTTGTTCCCAAATCATCTGCCAGAAATCTCCAACAGTTGTAGGGAGAGGTCCTTGGCAGGCAATGTAAACAAACTCTTCTTTTCCCACGGGTATCTTAATGAAGCTGGCGTTGATATAGCCACCTTCGTCTCCAAGAGGCACTCTTGTAGCATCATCTGTGAATTTCCCATCACAAAACAGAGCCATCTATATTATGCATTTTTAAACAAGAGTCTTATAAACAGCGTGAGTCAAAAATTACAAGAAATACCTCAGAACCATAAATGAAATCACACTTTTTAATAAAGGCATATTTTCAAATTACAGTCAAATCATTTTATATTTACTCATTTTGCTCTTGTTAAAAGTATATCTAAGATGTCAACGCAGTGAGTTTCTGACAATTTGATATTATTTACACAGATTTGGTTGAAAAATTAAAATTAATAAATCAATACATTTAGAACTTCTTAATAAGTTCCTAGAGAAACAAACATAACTTTACTACTTCTTATCCATCCTTATTTTTAATGACAATAATGATGAATTTAATGAATGACAATGCCGGAAGATTATTTCATAAAATAAAAATTAGTATTATAATCAAACTATTAAAGTACTTATTACAAATATAATTGGCATAGTTACCTCTTGTTCATCTGATTAAATTATATACTTTAAAATCAGCAGCCAAAATAATAAACCCGACAAATAAAAAGGTAGCTCACTTCATTCTCCAGGCATATAGGCCCCGTCTTTGTCTGACTGTAATTTCATAGTCAAAATATAAAATTTCAAACCAGTGAAAAGTATATATAAGCCAACTTGTCCAAGGGAATTAATCTGTATGTACTATATGTACATCAAAAGTCATTTCTATTTAAAACATTTATAAATTTAACTGGTAATTTCTATGATTATCAAATTATGACTTCAGTAATAGGTTTCAAAATCCTCCATCAATTGCCCTTCAATTACTTGACTTCTACTTCTTAGTCCGTGGAAACAAATCCACTCGGTAGTTTTGGATTTATGGCTTATCCCATCTGACTTTGAGATGCTAGTCTGGTCATTTTTTGTGTGTGTGGGGTGCTGAAATAATTCCCACCCACTTTATGCTGAACCACTATTGATTTCATTTTTAAAATACTAAGATTCACTTTTCACAGGAAGTTTTCCAAAATAAATTTTGTGTCTTCCAACTTGGTTGAAAAAATTCAGTTGTATTGTTATTTATTGTATGATTTGTCACTATTAGTTCTGCTATGGATCTTTGAATTTATGACTTCCTGTCAAAGATAGGACCATCGTATCATACACGGTGGATTCCAGTGTGCTAATATGCAAAAATATGGCTGATGATTACTATAAGAAGTTGCTAAAAAAAAAAAGTTGCTAGACAATACTATTTTGGTTATATCCCTATATATTAAAAAAAAAAAATCACATGTTGATTGGTGAAATTAGTAAAATGTAGGTAAAAAAAATTCCCTTTTTTCCTCCTAGTATCTGAACAATTCAAACTATAATGCAACTTGGTAGTACTATTTTTTTTTAAAGATTTTTATTTATTTGACAGAGAAAGGGCACGAGCAAGGGGAGCGGCAGGCAGAATGAGAGGGAGAAGCAGACTCCCTGCAGAGCAGGACTCGGTCCCAGGACCCTGGGATCATGACCTGAGCCGAAGGCAGATGCTTAACCAACTGAGCCACTCAGGCGCCTGGTAGTACCATTGTTAATACCATTGCAGCCACATGCACATATAACGTATCACAGAGATTTCTCTGACGTTAAAATGAGTGGAATAAATAGATGTTGGTGTGACACATGAACTAAGAAATTGCTTATCCAGAAGTGAATTCATGAATGACAAATTATTTTTTAATTTTAAATTTTATTTTTTTTTTTAAGTAGGCTCCACACCCATTGTAGGGCTTGAACTCATGACCCTGACTGAGTTCAAGAGTCACACGGTCTACCAACCGAGCCAAGTAGGCACCCCCTCCTGCAGAAGCTGATTCATATTTTTAAGAAGACCTTAAAATTACTGATTTGGGATGCCTGGGTGGCTCAGTCAGTTAAGCACTGGATTCTCTCTCTCTTTTTTTTATTTATTTATCCATTTGACAGAGAGAGACACAGCAAGAGAGGGGACACAAGCAGGGGGAGTGGGAGAGGGAGAAGCAGGCCTCCCGCCGAGCAGGGAGCCCGATGTGGGGCTGGATCCCAGGACCCTGGGATCATGACCTGAAGTGAAGGTAGGGTCATGAGATGGAGCTCAGGCTCTGCACTCAGTGGGGAGTCTGCTTGAGATTCTCTCACTCTCCTTCTCTTTCTGTCCCTTCCCTCCCCTCACACATGTACATGCTCTCTTTCTCTCTCAAATAAATAAATACATCTTTAAAAATAATAAAACTACTGATTTGGCACCACTGATTAATTTCTAATACTATGCTGCAAAAATTCATGAATGTCTGAATAAATAGTTAAGATTATTCTGATTTATTTTCAGAATACATAGTTTAAAAAGGCATTGTATATCTAAATGTATTTGTTACTGATATAAATCTCTGAATATGTGTTTGTGTGTGTGTGTGCACACTTGTGTGAGAGATAGGGTAAACTAGCATAAAAGTTTGAAATCAGTTCAAGTTATATTAGACATATATTTGATTTGAAGGCAAATTAAACTTACAGGGAAGTATATTTTTATATCGGTTCTTTCTTCTGTTTTCCTTAGTTTGTCCAATCAGACACTGATCCAAAGGTTTTAATTCTTGAAGATTCTGCAAGAAAAAGTGGAAAAAAAATTAAATTTTTTGAGATACACAGTAATTTAGTAATAATTGCAAAAGCTTTAAATGTGCAGGGTATAAAATTGGCTACTAATCAGGGCAGACTTTGAGTGTTAAGAAATAGGTATGTCCTGTCAAGATAAGCAAGTCTAAAATCCCAATACTAATCTGATATACCAGTTTTTGAAATATATTGCTGCAAATATCCTTAACGTGTAGTCAACTAAATTTGCGAGGCTGCAATTTGTACCTTAATTTTAAATTTCAGTTTAAAGAGATCTATAATTATATTTTAGGGAAAAAAATATATAAAAGCAACTTTCGCTTAAAATAATGAGGTGAAGCGGAATTTCTTGACAATATTGTCTATGGGGTCATAGAATATCCCATGTGGAAGAGTTGTGGTTAGATGGTCCTAGGTTTTTAAAGGCGACTCTCACTTTTTATTCACTCATTAATCCACCCAGTTATCTCTTTATTTATCCATCCATGCAAATATATATTGAAAATGCCTACTAGACAAAATCAACAAGACAGTAAACAACAAATGTTGGAGAGGATGTGGAGAAAGGGGAACCCTCTTCCACTGTTGGTGGGAATGCAAGTTGGTGCAGCCACTTTGGAAAACAGTGTGGAGATTCCT